>CM053622.1:645219767-645262934 GCA_028646595.1 Phalanger gymnotis | reverse complement strand
GCCGAACCGCAAACTCAGTCCCGCAGCTTTTCCCACTAACTTTCTCTGTTGTCTTTGCTCTTTGTGGGTTGAGAGGTCTGGTGGATGCCACAGCTCAGTAATTTAGGATGCTAGGGCACTCTCCGCTCATCTCCTGGTCTGGTAGGTCCGCATCTGGTCTGTTCGCGCCGTGCGCGCTGGGCTCAGCTCCACTCCCCTCAGCTAGGGTCTGGGAGCTCCGTGCGGGACAGACCTTACCCAGACACCATCCAGGCTGTCCTGGGCTGGAGCCCTGCTTCCCTCTGCCACTTTGTCAGTTCTGCAGCTCTAGAATTGGTTCAGAGCCATTTTTTTATAGGTTTTTGGAGGGACTTGGTGGGGAGCTCACGCCAGTCACTGCTTCCCGGCCGCCATCTTGGCTCCGCCCCCGCCCCCATCATATTTCAATATAAGCTTTAAAACGATTTTTACCCAAGTCACCACAGAGCTAGCAATGAAGTCATTAGATCTATCAGGCTGTGCCCACAGTCATTTATGTATAGATAAGGAAGACTGAGAAGAGTTATGTGCCTAGCTAGGAAACTGCAGAATAATCTGATTTAGGAAAAATTATGGATGCACTGATAATTTACTATAACTGCAGTTAGCTAAATTTTAATCAAACTTACACAAAAGTAAATGATTATAATAAAACATTTCCTAAAAATATATTATGTACCTCATTAATAACTAATTTTATTTCTTGTTTTGACCACTTCCCCTTAAGGTAAAATGCATTGTTATACTAATTTATTAAGCAAACTTATGGAATCTTACATTTAAGGAAAACACATAATATAAAAAAAACTACATAGGTTTAATAATCAAAATATTTAAAAAACAATAAAATGTACAACACAGGACTAACTGAATTACGTTAAGAGCTGGCAAGTTGGTAATATGTTGAAGTATGCTCTACCCAATAACATAAATATTTTAAAACAGTTTCCACGAGGATAAAATTTTTATCTTTGAAAAAAATTTTAAATAACTTCACAGCTTACTCTGTCCAAGGCATTGTATTAGGTATTATGTATACAAAGATAGATGTAACATTTATTTTACTCTAGAAATTTACAATCTAATGTTGGGGTTGGGGAGAATACACATACACAAATAAATGAAACCTGAAATAGTATGCTAAGTACAGGAGAAGGTGAAAACAAAATGCTAACAATAAACTGAAGAAGGAAAGACCACTTTCACCTTGGTATGATACTAAATGAATGACTAGATTTCATGTGGCCCAAAAGTTGATGGGTTAGTACAGACTACACTCAATCTTGGGTTTTGTTTTTGTTTTTAATAAATCATTTTCTTTCATCTGTGCCCCTATCCAGGGTTTCCCTGACAACATCAAAATTTGGTTTTAGTCTAGGTCTCCTCCTCAGAAAAATGAAAAAAGGTCTCTCAGCTCCCATACAAGAATCAAGGGTATCATACCATTAAACATAAAACAAGCTTCAATTAGCCAGACCTCAAACCCCAAAAGACAAAAAGCATTAATTCATATTCAAGCCTACAAATTGTCAAGACAACTCTACTCCCTGCTACCAGAGTCCTTCACCTCTCTTGGGGGCCTGCCCACAAAGTAACAAAGATTTCTAACACTAACACAGGGCTAAGATTTCCTACAAAAAGAAAGTAATTGCTTTGATGAAAGAGAGGCAGCCCTTTTACCTCTGGGGAGCCTCACCTTTCAGACACATCTCTAGACTTGGAATCCTAATCTGACTGACCTCTCCTTGTCAACTATCCCATTAAGAAAAGCACCCTGAGTCAAGAATCTCTTCCTTTCAGTGAGCTCTACTTTCCCAGGCACCTATATAGTCTTCTAGCTCTCTCCTACTAATGCCTAGGAGTACAGCTTAGCAATGAACTTTAATAGCAATGCATTCTAACCTAAGAAAATAAGTATGATGAACATTATGAAGGTGGGGTTAACTCAATGAAAAACAGGAAAAGGCAAGTTCGCAGCTTGACAAGAGTTAGCCCTGCCAAGAGAATGTCATTCCTTAAAAAGCTACCATAAATAACAGAACAAAGTTCTTATCAGTGGGTAATAGAGATTGTTATATAATGTATAGGCAATTTCATATGTAGACCCAGGCTGGAGCACAGCCTCTACAACTGCAAAACCAAAAACAGAAGCAGAAAAATAGCTTTAAAAAACAATTTTATTTAATCATGTTCCTAGATTAGAATATGGATGATGTTATAGAATTTATTCTCAGTTTAGTGATTTTGACTAGACAAATTTGAGTAACTTGTGCCAACAATAATTTTTATTCAAGGGTAACACTCTTCTTAGCTAAACTGATATGCTCTTTCTTACGCTATGTTTGGAAGGGGAAAAATGGTTTTCAAAAAAGGCAAGGCTATTTAAAAATAGACAGCTGGTGGCACAGTGGATAGAGCACTGGGCTGGGAGTTAGAAAGACCTTAGTTCAAATTTGGCCTTATTAACTCACTAGCTGTGAGACCCCATGCAAAAAAATTATCTTTGGTTTGTCTCAGTTTCCACAACTGTAAAATGGGGATAATATTAGTAGCACTTGGTCTGCAGGATTGTTGTGGGATCAAATGAGATAATATTTATAAAAACTGCTTTGGCACAGTGCCTGACACATAGTAGGTACTATTCAAATGCTTATCCCTTCCTTTGCCTTACCCCTATCGTTATGCTGCTTAACACTTTAGTTCCATTCAAGCCCAGCTAGCTTGATAGACAACTCCCTTACAGAAAGGCAAGGTGGAAAAGAGAGGGCTTGCCTTGGCATCAGGAAGCCTAGCCTCTAACACTTGCTAGCTGTGTGACCTTGGGCAAATGATTTTACTTCTATAATCTCTGTTTCTTCATAGGTAAAATGGGGATAATAATAGTACCTCTCTAAGGATTGTTGTGAGGATCATCCAAGTTCATTTAGATAAAGCAAACCTTAAAAAGTTTTCAAACCTTAAAACCTTATATAAATGTGAGCTGTTATTACTATGTAGCTAAAGTTAAATATAATAACATGAGAATAATGCTCATATTATCAAATAAACATATTTTTCCCTAACAGAAATATTCACCCCAATACCAGTTGTGTATATTATAACTAATATTTGCATAGCATTTTAAAGTTTATAAAATATTTGGAATATGCAACCTCAATTGATCTTCACAACTCTATAAAGCAGTTTATTATATATAATTATGATTACTGTATATTATCATTCTCATTTTACCAATGAGAAAACATAACAAGAGAGTATAATGACTTGCCATGGGTCTGAGGGAGGATTCCAAGATGTCTGGCTGAGGTCTTTCTGACCCTAAGTAAAACACTCTATCTCTGCCACAGAGCTATCCCATGCAGGGATACACCAAAACAGAATAGGATTCCCTGGTTTTGGCCAAGTAAGTATGATAAGCATTCAAGAAAATACAGAAAAAACTCCAAAATGGTCATATCAAATCAATTCAGGTTAAAAAAAATAGTATTACTGATTTCAAAAATCTGACTTCTAAAATATTTTAATCAAATTCAATATCTTCTTATAAAAATAAAAAGTATAATTTGATAATTATTTCTTTTAAAGAATAAAAAATATTGAAATTTTTGGTTAGTTGAGGCCACTGTCATGCAACTGGAATAATTTATGAGAAATCTGTTTATAACTTAATAAAAGAGTTCTTAATTTAGCATTCAGTGTTTCACAATCTGGTAACTTAAAATGATTATCACATGTTTAAATGAATTCATTATTAAGTAAATATAAAATTTTGCATTTTCTTCCCAAAGAAGCACAATGATCAATTATTTATCATCCTATGGAACTAATGAGTTAAATAAATTATACCAGAATAAAGTTAACAGGAACATCTCCTGAAAAGAAAATGGTTTAACATTTCCCCCGCCAAATGGTTTAAAATCATGGTGTTCCTTAGCACAGCAATCTCTCTAAACAAGGAGCCTTAATTGTTCTTCACATTTAAGCACACTTCAATAAATACTTTACATTATTCATTTGATATGTTCTGATAAATTTGGTATTGTTTCTATACATACCTGATGCAATCACAGGCTCTTTCATTAGTTCCCTAGTTATTGGACATAGGAATTCATCTGGAATTCCAGAAGAAAGGGATTCCACCTTTACTTTCAGCTCTTCAATTTTCCTCAATACTTTACTCCGCAGACCAAGAGATTCTGAAGAAAGATTAAAAAACTATGTTAAATTCAGCTGACTACAACTGAGTAGGTATGATTTCACCTAAAGTAACGAAAAATATTCAGATAATACTTTTTCCTTTACTTAAGTCTCTTTTTTCAAAAGAAATAACATTTTAATATATTTTCAAAGACTATGTTTTTGTTTACTTAAAGTAAGTTAGAAGTAGAGATTGAGTGGCTGTTAGAATAGTTTATTTTTAAAAGCCTTAGACTTTAAAGTTCTTAAAATTTCAAGGTGCCCTGAAAAATATACAACGAAAATAGAATAATTCAATTTTCTTTATTCACAAAACATTTCCCAAATATGCTTATTAAGATTTAAAAGTGCTGGCATCATTCTGAAAATTCCAAGTACAATATAGCATTTAACGGATACATATTTTATAATATTTTGCATGATTATCTATACTGCTCATTGATCTGTTACATAGCATGATCACAGAAAAAATATAGAAGAAAAGTGTCAACAGGACATTCTGTTGACTTTGCTGCTTTGGTTTTTTATAAAAGTAGGTTTAACTGTTGCTAATTAAGACGGAAAAACGTTTAAAATACTCTCAGATTTGTAGGGTGTTTTCAAGGGAGAAGGAAGAAAAATGGGATGAAAATGGAGGGATAGAGGGAGGAGAAGAACTCCAATAAAAATAATAAACTAAACAATCTGAGAAAATAATGAAAACACACTAGCAAACTGTTAATGTTACCTATGAAATTTTCTTAACAGAGCCCCAAATTAAGACTTTAGGATACATAAAATGAAGCACCAGAAAAAAAAAAAGAATTTCTTCACGGGACATGACACTACTTGAAACTACTTCTATGGCTTTATGACTCCATAAAATTCCTTAGATTCTCTGTCATTAGTCTCAAGAGGAAAATTATCCTATTTAAAAGTATCTAAGAGTGAGCTATTCTTTCCTTCTTTAGTTTTAAATAGACTTACTAAAATTCAAGGTTATATATAAAAATGAAACATTACAATCATATATACCACAACTTTCAACAAGTATTTATTAAGCATTTACTATATGCCAGGCACAAGACTAAATGCTAGGGACACAAAGACATTATCCTTGTCCTCAAGTAGTTCACATTTTAATGGGGGAAGACAATATGCAAATAACTGTGTACATACAAGATGTATACAATATAAATGGAAGGTAATTTCAGAGGCAAGGGACTTGTGGGGGGGGGAATTGGGGAGAAAAGATGCAAAAGAGAGAAAATAAATTTTTAATTGAATAAATTATTTTAATATAAAAAAAAAACAAAAATATCCTTGTAATAGGGAAAAAAATGGGATTTTAGCCAAGTTTCAAAAAAATCTAGGGAAGCTAAGGAGGAAGCCAGCCTAGAACCAAGTTGTATTCCAAAAGTTCATTTGTAAGTCAGCCATGTAGAAAAAAGAAACCATTTTTTTTCTACAAAAATTATATAAGAGTGTTTGTTTTTAGGCTGGCCAGTAAAACCCCAGATCTGTATTTTAGTTTAACTACTAATGAATACTATCAGCCTGAATTCTGAGTCCTAGCTCTAGGAGACACGTGCTGCAAGAGAAAAGAGTAAAAATTTCAATGTTTTCCTCTGATTCGCAAGGGGTGGGCCCTTACAAAAAAAAGCTGTAGTAAGCAAATTCTGTCTCTGGTCCATTCAGTGCTCCTCTTCTCTTAACCCCCTAGCTTCATGCTGCCCAAAGCCCACAAATGTAGCATTTCATCTAGCCTTGTTCTTGCCAGAGTGGGAGAGGTTTTTCAAATTTTGACCAGAATGAATCCCCTGAATGACTACTGGCACAAGGAGCAGTGAACCAACAAATGGTAGTTTTCACACATCAAATTCCATCACAGACTGTGTTTCATTCTCACACCACTTAGAATCCCTAGCTTCCCTCAAAGGTCAGTTCCTGCCTCTTATAATAGGATGTCTTTATTGATCTCCCCAGGTGCTACTACTACTTCCATTTCTTCCCATCAAAATAGTCTTATATTTGCTTTGCATATATTTTCTGTTTATTCATGCATAGTTTCCCCCCAGAACAACATTAGCTTCTGGAGGGTAGAGGCTGTGCCATTTTTACCTTTGGATTCCTAGCACCCTCATAGTGATTAGCCCAGAGTAGATATCAATAAATGCTTGCTGATTGAATGACTGAAAGGTGTTATGCAGCTGTGTAAGAGTTAAAACATATATGTTCCAGCAGTTAATTATTTCTAGTTTAGTCAGATGGTATGGAGGTCTACAGTGGAGTAGAAAGAAATTTAATCTAGAGAGGATTCAGAATGAGAGCAAATTGGGGCTGGGAGAAAGAGATGAGCAAGTGACAAGAGGGGGAGAAAGAGGCATAAATAATTATCTAGGTAGGAAGTGAGAAAAGCTGAAGGGGTTAGCAATGTAGGGGTCAGACTGAGGAAAGAAGCAACCACTGTAATCTCTCTCATTTCCATCCCCAGAAAAGGAGCTCTAATTTGACACTAAAGCAAAAATTCTCAACCGTTTTTTGTGTCATGGACCCCTCTGTGGCAGTCTGGTGAAGTCTATGAATGATTCAGAATAATGTCTCTAAATGCATAGATAAAATACATAGAACTATAGGAAACCAATTATATTGAAATATTTAGCAAAATATTAAAAAAAAATTTTACACTGTTCTAAAGGGAATCCAAACCCCTCCCTCCAACTCTGTCTCCACAAGTGAACACAGCCTCCCTTAATATAGTGTCATTAAGTTTCCTTGTCTGTCTCTGTAAGGTCTCAAATTTTTCACACGGTAATGGCACCTGGGAATGTGGTGGTATGACCCTAAGCAGGAATATCAATTTTAATATATGGGTTGTTTATAAGTAAGATGTTTTGTAAAGTGGGGCCTATCTATACAGCAAACCTTATTTTTAGATCTTGGTTAATCTTGAGAATTAAATGTCTGAATTAAGAGAAACAATTAAAATTGAAAAGCAATATTTACCTCTTATCATTTTAGAAAGCTGTTGCATGCATAAATTACTTTAAAAATTTAATTCAGAATTTAGTCAAATTGTAAAATATGGCATTTCCTTAAAAATTAATGTAAAATGAGCATTTATTCAGCTAAAATATTATTTTATTTTACAATTATTTTTAACAGTCCCACTAGTGTGAAAGACATGCATATGAATCAAGATCAATTTTTAGAAAAGTTTGCAAATCAATTACAACAAATATTTCCCAATAATCAGATATTATGAAAACTATTCTTAGAAATTAACTTTTCATTTTGTTTATTTCTAAGTACTTATTCATTTTTGAGGAACCTATACAAACAAGCTTACACATAAGCTCCTGTGGAAGCCAGTGGCATAATATTCTGACTCTTAATTTTTTTTTAAATTAAGATTTTTTTATTTCTGACTCTTAATTTAAAAATTTCTTGGTTTGTGGAGATGCATAGTTTGGTTGCTCCAGATGGTTAAAGTAATGAAGTGTATTATTGCAGTTCAGTTTGGTACATGAAACTTTTATTGATTCAACAATTAGTCTTGTAGAAAGAAAAAAATGTAACAGGCCCAGTGATTTCATATACAGCTTTCTGTAGTACATACCTACTGCCTTTGTGAATCAACCATTATTGAGAAAACATTCTCCTGCTATTTTCATAGGTCATAGATCAAAGGGTTGAAATTTTTTCCAAAGCTTTGGGTGGAATGACAGCATAGATGTAGAGCTGGAAGGGAACTTAGAAGCCAAGTTCAACCACATAATTTTAAAGATGATGAAACTGAGGCCTAGGGAAGCTATATAACTTGTCTAAGGTCACAAAGGTAGTAGGTGTCACAGGCTGGATTTTTACTCAGGTTCTCTAAAGACAGAACCAGGGCTCTTCTACTCTACCAAATAATGATAATTTTCTAGGGGACTATCTTAAAGTCAATGGTAATATAAAATACACACAAGAGAATAATACTGAAAAACTTAGAATAATTATCTAAAAGCAACAAAAGCTTTTTGGTGATACTCAAGTAATCAAACCATTACTTTCAAATAAGATACCAGACAATACTGTCTACTAAGTAAAATGGAAAGGTCTATCTACTTTCAAGAGAAGGCTGCAGAAGAACAAACAAATAAAACAAAGCTGTACTTAGACTAAGAGGAATCTTCTCTAACAGCAACATTTTAAATCACCTTGTCATGAAGTTGAGTGTAAAAAAAAAAAATCTCCCCTGAAAATAGTTTTTTTTCTCCTTAAGCTCAGAGAAGGAAAAGCAGAGGGCATGGAAAGAACATTATCAAAACCTTAATTTTTCCAAGAACAAAGAAAAAGTTAGCTCTTGATTCATGCACGAAGAATCAATCCATCAAGTATTAACGTATTACACTGTGTTAGGGGCTGGAGAAACAAAGAAACAATCTCTGTTCCCATGGAACCTACTTTCTATTAAGAAGATGTGCATACTTTATATTAAATATTAAAACAAATAGAAAATAATTATGGCAAGGAAGGAACTGGCAGCTGGGGAAGGAGGATGAGGAATGACTTCATGTAGAAAGTGATCTTTGAAAGAAACTGAAGACTGTAAAACCCAGATATAGTGATGATGTGCATTCCAGGCCTGAGGGGCATTCTGTGCAAAGGCTTGGAGAAAAGATATGAAAGAAATGAATGGACAAGTTTGTGATCTACTGCAACTTCATGCTTACAGTAAGCAGCATCCAAACTTGTTAAAGTCAGATCTGAAAATAGATACTGTCTCTCAAAAGTCAGAAAGACCAGCAACTTTGATCTTTACCATCACCTATGCCTACTTGCTACAGGGAAATTTATGTTTGTGTCAATTTCTTGAAAAAGCTATGAAGTGACCTTAAAGTCTTCCCAAAGTCTGTTCAAACACTCCTGTCAAACTTCTCCATAGAATCTCTCCAGAATTTTATTTCTCTGATGAAGGTGATACTTTATTTAATGTGGTAGTAGAAAATTAATTCTGAAGGTAAGAATTTTGTACAGTATATTATAATACCATATAATATTTAAAAAATTATAAATGGACTATTACACTTCCCTGTTTAATTGATTTTTATGGTATTTAGAAAACTTTATGATTCAACATAAGCTTATGTAACTTAAATTTCTTTTAAATGATATTTATGGCTATTTTTCTAAAAAAAAATTTTTCAGGATAAGATTCTATGTTTCAATGGGAAATCAATTTATGTCACTTCAACTTATAGTGTCTCTTCCAGGCATGTAAACTTCCATATATATGAGAAATGCCTGTATAATTACTTAAAATATATATATATACATATATTATATATATATAATCTCTGCATGGACAGTCTCTATTACATGCCAAAATATAGGAATAATGAGGACCTGTCCCACATCTAATTTATTAGAAGGAGCCTCCAGTACCAGGCAGCCCCTAGCCATTCATTCTGAAGTGATGTCTTTCTTTGGCAAAAAAAAAGCACCACCCCAGAAAAAAATCAATGCCTCTGCTCAGCTAAAAGCATTCTTTTCCAACAGGTGGATGAGTTAGCAGCAGTTCCTTAATATAGAACCTACAAAATTCTCTTTCAAATAAAAAAATCTAACATCCAGGTTTTTCAACTCTTTAAAAATACCCTATTTTAAGTGTCAAGCACAACAGACATTCTAGTCTGGTTTTTAACAGTCCAATGCATTCTACTTCAGTGCACAATTAATAAGCATTCTTCATGAAGAGTATTAAATGGAATTCAAATATAGTCACATTGATGCAAAGGCTGTTTTATCTGTTCTGCCACAAAGGAAAAATGTAAAATAGTTCTACATCTGAGGATTAAAAAGTGAAATCTCATTAGCATATTCCTCATTATCATATTTTGCTGTGCAGCACATTTTTTCAATGCTTAGACACAATCTTAGACCCCTTTAGTACATTTTCCTGCAGTGTCTTATTTAGTTTTCTGAAAACTCAAGCACTAATAGAATTTCACTACAGCTTAAAATAGCACCTGTGGAAGATTAAAATTTAGACACTTAGGAACTTTTCAAGATTTCCAAAATATTGTAGGAAAATAAAATCTTTATTCTACTTACTTAGTAATTTACTGTGTTAAATCTGCTGAGAATGCTAAATTCCTGAGCTTCGACAACAAAGGAACAGTTATGTATTTATTAAAACATTTTCAGACAAAATATCACCTACTGCAGTTTCTTCAGTGAGACAACCACAAAGTCAAGGTATTAATCAGATATTGCTCAGTTTTTTTGCTTACACTTGATAATGGCAAAACCCAATTCATCGTACTTTCAAATGAAATTGTGTGTCAGATCAGAGACTTTTTTTTTTAAAATCACACTGATGACCTCTTGGTTTTAAAAAAAATCTTACTTTCATTAGAACTTGTTTTTATCTGTTAAATGGTAGGACATGTCAAACTTTTTATTAGAGATTTTTACTGTTACATTTGTAACTATCTTTTATAAACTGGAAATTACTTATTTTTTCTTGCAAATCAATTTTACTTCACATGGTAACATTAAATGTCTTGTTATGGTACAGTAAAACTCTTATAATTCAGGACTCACATAATTAGAATCCTCAACTAACTAGACTATGTATTCTATTTTTCAGAGAGATAGACAAATAATAAACTAAGATATCTGAGTCAAAAAACGAAGTTCCAGGGTATGTCCTGGAGGCAGTCCAAATCACTTGATACCTTGAAGAGTTATAATATTAAAAAATAAAAAATCCTAAAGTTAGAAGGGACCATCATCTCAAAGCATAAATGTTTGCTTAAAAAACTATATAGTGAAAGGGACTCATTCCATTCTGGACAGAAGTCCAAATCTGCCTTATTGTGACTTTTGCCTGAGGACAACAGAGTAAGATTAAAAACTTTTCCACATATTCACATTATAAAAATAATGAATTGCAAGATTCTTAATCATCAAACATTTAATTATATTCATAATTTTCTAATTAATGAGGCAAAAAACTATACTAGTAGCCTCTAAAACAACAGAAGTTTTCAGATAAACCAGAGTTCCCTCTTGACATGGAATTCTGATTAATCAAAGTTCTACTCTATAATATGCATACAGTAGGTAAATGAACTGTGAAAACATTGGATTTGAGCTTTAGGTAAATCAGGCAAAGCTCAAAACTTTGATTTTTCATGCATCAATAGACTATACTTCCAAGATCATTAACAGCCAACTGTCTTACAGATGTGTGCTATTGATCATTAGTCTCCACTAGTGGAAAAACAATTCAATACATATGTACTGCAGGTGGTGGGTGCTCATAGGATGCATCATAATGCAGTCAAGGCTAACAATCCCTAGGTAACTAAAATTTTTTCAGTTTCGCCTAGCCTAGCCTAACTGGGAGATGGAAAATCCTTACTATAGTGAGTCTATTTTTGATTTTTACGTACAAAGTCAATAAAATGTTCTTTCCATTTACATGTCAATTACACTGCTTAGACTGGGTACCATAATCAGGTTTAAATATTCCTTCTTATTTGTAATTTTAGCTAGCTCTTAATGGTGTTATTACAAATTTCAATATGTAAGTAACAAGCAATTTTTTTTGTTGAAATACTGAAATACAACAGTCACATATATGTTAGCATATCTAGAGAAAAACACTTTGATACAACTGAAAACAACTTTCCAGAAAGTACTTATACATAATCTTTCCATATATAAAACTGTCTCTTTAATTAATCTTACCAATTTTTAAGTCATCAGTCAGACTTTCTTTTGTAAGATTCAACAGTTCTTTGCCATCAATGTTGTTCATCTTGAAAATACTAACAAGGTCTTTTAAACCTTGTGCACAAAGCCACGATGAAACTTCTTCTTCTGACCAATCTTCAATAAATTGCTTTGGTTCATCTTCTGGCCTACCTGCTTGAGAAATCATGAGGAAAAAAACAAATAAAATATGTATAATTTAAAATGCATTTGCTTAAAAATTTTTTTATTTACTTCACAAAGTTACTTATGTCTCCTTAATTTCTCATTCAATTATTTTACACCCTTTCAGAAGATACAAAATGAAATATTTTTCCTTGTACCTTTTCTTTTTCATCTGACACACGTGTTTTCTCTTCGATTTTAAGACTGAGCAAAGGTGTTCTATTTGATCTGTGGTTTGTGTATCAGTATGGAGGTCTGCACATTTGACAAAAAAAGGAGCCAGTAAGTTAGCTGCTCCTGCTGCCTGGAGTGGCCAGAATGAAGTCAAGAAAATATATTATTTCTATTCTCTCAGTAAACTGTTTATTCTTAAACATAGAATTCTAAAAAAATTATGGAAATAGAGACTGTAAGAATATACTTAGACAAACACACACACAGACACCAAAGGCACTTTCCTACAATTTTAATGTACTTTGGCTATTAATCCTGACCTTTCTGAAAGGATTTTAAAAATTATACTAAATCTATATTTCATGCTTTATGTTAAGGAAAGCAATTTGGACAACTTGTCAAAAGATTTGCTGTGTTTCCGAATTAAATGCTGAAGGGGTGAGTTGGGTTAGAGATAATATTCCTACTAACCTTGACAATGTGCTTTCAGTTCAAATTGCCAGATGTTCACTGTTTTGTCCATTGACCCAGTAGCAAGTAAAAGAATATTGGGTGCAAAGGCACAGGTTGTAACATATCTAGGAAAGAAAAAGAACTAGGGAATTTAATATCACATGTTTTATAAATAAGAATTTTTTTTGAATAATATTTATAAAAAGTGATGTTAAGGTCATACCTGGTATGTTGAGTCAAAGTGTGAAGTATGCTTCCAGTATTCTGAAAAATGAAAAAAAAGGTCTTATGTTTGCATAGGCAAGAAGAAATTTTTTATATTTTTCCTGAATTTAAGTTCACTGCACATAGATTATGTCTGTAATCTATACAGCATCTATCTTTGATATTAATAATAATTAAGAAAAAATAATGAAATAATAGGCCCCAATACTACAATTGGCCAGCTATCTGTATATTCCTTCAAAATTAACATTTCTAAGGCAGCTAGGTGGCAAAGTGGATACAGTACTGGGCTTGAAGTCAGGAAGCCCTGAGTTCAAATTTGACCTTTAATACTTCATAGCTGTGTAACCCTGGACAAGTCACTTAACCTCTGTTTGCCTCAGTTTCCTCATCTGTAAAATGGAGACAATAGTATCACCTGCCACTCTGGGTTGTTACAAGGATCAAATCATAGAATAATTGTAAAGCACTTAGAACAGTACATGGTACATACTAGGTCCTATATAAATGTTAGCTAATACCATCATCATCATCATCATCTTCATCACTTTCATCATCTTTGTTTACTGATGACCAGGACTCATCAGACCTTTTGATTTTATAGCTCCTTATCTCCTTGATTTTAGTGACTTGCACCTTCATTTCGTATGCCAACAGAGTGATGTCAACATGAATTTCAGGTTATGAGCTAATGTGATCATGTAGACCAGATTTAAACTCATATCTTTTCTAATCTCAAGTACAGCACTTTCTATTATACAACACTGATTAAAATCAAAGGCATTTAGGAGATATGAAACAAGGAAAGGCAACTGAAAACTTATTTAACAAGTAGCACAGTCATGTAAGAATGGTAAATTTCATAACTAGAAAAGACTAGTAATGAAAGTTAAGGACAAAGAAAAAGGTTGTGGTGGTGGTACAAGCTAGGCTGGAGCCAAGAAGAATATTAAAGGACAGAATCACTACTTGTAACGGATAAGACAATGATGAAGAATGGCAATACTAACTTCTTGTTCTGATTCTAGTTGTTATGCAAAGAAAAATGGCTTTCAGACTAGGAAAAAGGGAATAAAAGTAATTACCAGGGAATTGAAACTCATAATAAGTGAAGAGGTGGCAAGAGAACAACTAGCTGGATTTCTGAGCTCTGACAAATAGTTGTATCACCTTGGACAAATCTTAACCTCTCTGAGCCTCAGTTTTCTCATCTGTAAAGTGTGGATAATAATACACTATCTCCTTCCCTCTGGATTATTGTAAGAACATTTTGTAAACCTTAAAATACTATGTAGATCTGGAACTTCTGGGAGCCAAGATGGCAGAATAAGCAGTAGACTGCTGTCCCTCTCCCATTCTCATCCCTGAACATCCATAAAACAGTGCTTCAGAACAGATCCTAGAACAGCGGAGCCAGTGGAAAAATGGGATGGAGCATCCTTTGATCCACGAGACTTAGGAGGACTGGCATTCGAATACAAAAGGAGCATAGTCCAGGACAGGAAGTGTCCCAGCAAGTCTGTGTGGCAGGCTCCACCTCAACAAATAAGCAGAAGATTCTGAGCTCCAGAGCCATGGAGCAGGCAAATGCCAACACCATGACTTCCTACACGCCTTAGCACAGCCAGAGGAACTGGCAGACTCCACCTCAGAGAACCACCCAGCTTCAGAGCAGTCCCAGGCAGGCAGGCATCCTCTAGCAGATGAAGCTCCCTGTGCTTTACCATAGCTCCAGGTGGGCAAGCATCCTGCAGCAGCAGACCTCCCAGTGCTTCAGCTCAGCACAGCCCCAGGGAAATGCAGGAAAACACCACGTGGCCTCAGCACAACCAGACATCACCATTAGGACCCCAGCTCAGCACTAGGTAAGGTGCCAGATACCTAAAGCCTACATCAGCCAGCACCTGAGGCCCTAGGCAGACATATTGACCAGGCCCCTGGACACCAGCATAAGAAGCTTGGGACAGTGCCCCTTGTGCTGCAGCAAGAGAGCTCAACTTTAAAAGCCACAAAATAGGCCACAAAAATCATCAAGAAGTAAAAACAAATACTTACCCTAGACTGTTTCTATGGGGACAGGGAAAATCAAAACACAAACTCAGAAGAGGAAAACATTGTTGATATACTCATATCCGAAACCTCAAAGGGGAACATGAACTGGTTTTAAACCTAAAAAGCCTTTTTGGAATAGCTCAAGAAGGATTTTAAAAGTCAAATGAGAGATGTAGAAGAAAAACTAGGAAAAGAAATAAGAAGTATACAAGAGATAGTCAACAGCTTGGAAAAGGAAGGACAAAAATCGAATGCACAAAACAATTCCTTAAAAAAAAAAAAAAAACAACTGACCAAGTGGTCAGAAGATACAATGAAGAAAAACAACTCTTTAAAGATCAGAATTGGCCAAATGGAAAAGGAGGTACAAAAACTAATTGAAATAATGTGTTAAAAATTAGAAATGGGCAAGTGGAAGTTAATGACTATGAGACATTAAGAATCAGTCAAACAAATTCAAAAGAATGAAAAAATAGAAGAAACTATAAAATCCCTTATTGGAAAAACAACTTAGTTGGAAAATAGATCCAGGAGAGATAATTTAAAAATTACTGGTCTACCTGAAAGCCATGATCAAAAAAAGAGCCTGGACAGCCTCTTTCAAGAAATTATTAAGGAAAACTGCCCTGCATCCTAAAATCAGAGGGTAAAACAGTCATTGAAAGAATCCACTGATCACCTCTTGAAACAGACCCAAAAATGAAAACTCCAAGGAATATTGTAGCCTAATTCCAGAATTCCAGAATTAACACGTCAAGGAGAAAATACTGCAAGCAGCCAAAAGAAACTCAGCAGTTTCTACGTTAAAGGATCACAAGGCCTGGAATATGATATTTGGGAAGGCAACGGAGCTTGGATTACAACTAAGAATCAATTATCCAGCAAAATTGAGTACAATCTTACAGAGGAAAAGATGGACATTCAATGATAGAGGAGACTTTCAATCATTCCTGATAAAAAACCAGAACTGAATAGAAAATTCGATCTTCAAATACAAGACTCAAGAGAAGCATAAAAAGGCAAATAGGAAAGGAAAAAAAAAGATGTTATTCAATAAGGAAACAGTTTAAACATCCCATAAAACAGAAGCAGACAGCAGAGTAGATTAAAAACCAAAATCCTACAATATGATGTTTACAAGAAATATATCTGAAGCAGAGAGATACACACAGAGTAAAGGTAAAAAGCTACAGCAGAATATATTATGTGTTGGCTTAAGTAAAAAAAAAAACAGGGATAGCAATCCTGACCTCAGACAAAATGAAAACAAAAACAGATCTAATTAAAAGAGATAAAGAAGGAAACTACATTTTGCTAAAAGGCATCATAGACAATGAAGTAATATCAATACATATATGCACCAAGTGGTAGAGCATCCATATTCTGAGAGGAGAAGTTAAGGGAGTTACAGGAAGAAACAGACAACAAAACTATCCTAGTTGGGGACTTCAAGCTCCCCCTCTCGGAACTAGACAAATCTAACCACAAAATAAACAAAAAAGAAGTTAAGGAGGTGAATAGAATTTTAGAAAAGTTAGATATGGGAGACCTTTGGAGAAAAATAAAAGGGGATAGAAAGAAATATACCTTTTTCTACACAAAAACTGACCAGGTACTAGGGTATTAAAAACCTCATAATCCAATACAGAAAGGCAGAAATATTAAATGCATCCTTTTTCAGATTATGATGCAATAAAAATTACACGTAATAAAGGGCTGTGTTAAGATAGACTAAAAATTAATCGGAAACTAAATAATCTAATCCTAAAAGAACGAGTAGATCAAACAACAAATCATAGAAACAATCAGTAACTTCATCCAAGAGAATGACAATAATGAGACAATGTACCAAAACTTATGGGATACAGCCAAAGCAATTCTTAGGGGAAATTTTATATCGAAAAAGAAGAGAACAATGAATTGGGCATGCAACTAAAAAAGTTAGAAAAAGAATTGATTAAAAATCCCCAATTAAATACCAAATTAGAAATTCTGAAAATCAAAGAGATAAATAAAATTGAAATAAAAAAAACTATTGAACTAATAAAACTAATAGCTGGTTTTATTAAAAAAAAACAATAAAATAGATAAGGCTTTGGTTAATCCAATTTAAAAAAAGAAGAAAACCAAATTACCAGTATCAAAAATGAAAAGGATGAATTCACCACCAATGAAGAAGAGGAAATTAAAACAATAACTAGGTGCTATTTCATCCAACTATATGCCAATAAATTAGACAAACTAAGTGAAATGGATGAATATTTACAAAAATATAAATTGCCCAGATTAACAAAAAAGGAAATAAAATACTTACCCCATTTCAGAAAAAGAAATTGAGAAAGAAAAAGAAATTCCTAAGAAAAAAATCTCCAGAACCAGATAGATTTACAAATAAATTCTACCAAACATTTAAAGAACAACTGATTCTAATACTATACAAACTATACGGAAAAACAGGAAAAGAAGGAGTCCTGCCAAATTCTTCTTATGATATAAATATGGTGCTGATAGTTAAACCTAGAAGAGCCAAAAGAAAGAAAATTATAGACCAATTTCCCTAATGAATACAGGTGAAAAATTTTAAATAAAATATTAGCAAAGAGATTACAGCAACTTATGAGAATAATACACTATGACCAGGTAGGATTTATACCAGTAATGCAGGGTTGGTTCAATATTAGGAAAACTATCAGCATAACTGACCATATCAATAACAAAACTAACAGAAAACAAATGATTATCTCAACAGATGCAGAAAAACCTTCTGACAAAATACAACATCCATTCCTATAAAAACACTAGAGAGCATAGGAATCAATGGATTTTCCTTAAAATGATAACTTGCATTTATCTAAAGCCATCAGCAAGCATTACATGTAATGGGGATAAACTAGAAGCATTTCCAATAAGATCAGGGTGAAACGAGGATCTCCATTATCACCACTGTTATTCAATATTGTACTAGAATTGTTAGCTTTAGCTATGAGACAAGAAAAAGAAATTTAAAGAATTAGAATAGGCAATGAAGAAACAAAACTATCACTATTTGCAGATGATAGGATGGTATACTTAGAGAATCCTAGAGAATCAACTAAAAAACTACTTGAAATAATTAACAACTTTAGCAATGTTGCAGGATATAAAATAAATCCACACAAATCACAGGTATTTCTATATATTACTAACAAAGCCCAGCAGCAACAGATAGAAAGAAAAATTCCATTTAAAGTTACTGTAGACAATACAAAATATTTGAGAGTCTACCTGCCAAAGACAAATCCAAAAACTATATGAATGCAATTAAAAAACACTTTTCACACAAATAAAGTCAGAACTAAATAAATGGAAAAATATCAGTTGCTCACAGGTAGGCTAAGCAAATATAACAAAAATTACAATTCTACCTAAATTAATTCATTTATTCAGTGCCATACCAATCAAACTACCAAAAAATATCTTATAGAGCTAGAAAAAAATAACAAAATTCATTTGGGAGAACAAAAGGTTCAGAATATCAATGGAATTAATGAAAAGAAATGCAAGGAAAGGTAGTCTAGCCATATTAGATCTAAGACTGTATTATAAACTAGCAGTCATCAAAACTACTTGGTACTGGTTAAGAAATAGAGTGGTGGATTAGTGGAATAGGTTAGGCATACAAGATACAGTAGTCAATTACTATAGTAATCTACTGTTTGATAAACCCAGACTTCAGCTTCTGGAATAAGAACTCACTATTTGACAAAAACTGCTGGGAAAACTAGAAAACAGTATGGCAGAAACTAGGCATAGACCAACATCGTATACTGTATACCAAGATAAGGTCAAAATGGGTAGACATAGAGGGTGAAACTTTAAGCAAATCAGTAGAGCAAGGAATACTTTGCCTGTTAGATCTATGGAGAAGGGAAGAATTTATGACCAAAGAAGAGATAAAGAACATTATGAAATGCAAAATAGGTAATTTTGATTACATTAAATTCAATGCAACCAAGATAAGAAGGGAAGTAGAAAGATGGGAAACAATTTTTACAGCCAGTATCTCTAATAAAGGCCTCATTTCTAAAATACAAAGACAAATGAATCAAATTTATAATACAAGTCACTCAGCAATTGATAAGTGGTCAAAGGATATAAATGCGCAGTTTTCAGAGGAAGAACTAAAGCTATCTGTGGTCATATGAAAAATGTTCTAAATCACTACTGATTAAAGATATGCAAATTAAAACAACTTTGAGGTACCACATCACACCTATCAGATTGGCTAACATGACAAAACAAGAAAATGATAAATGTTGGGGAAGATATGGGAAAATCAGAACATTAATGCATTGTTGGCAGACTTGTGAACTGATCCATCCATTCTGCAGAGCAATTTGGAACTACATCCAAAGGGCTATAAAACTGTGCACACCTTTTGACCCAGCAATAATAATTCTAGGTCTGTATCCCAAAGAGATCATAAAAAAGGGAAAATGACCCACATGTTAAAAAATATTTATAGCAGCTCTTTTTATGGTGGTAAAGAATTGGAAATTGAGGGGATGCCCATCAATTGGGGAAAGGCTGAACAAGTTATAGCATATGACTGTGATAGAATACTCTTGTGCTATAAGAAATGATGAGCAGGCAGATTTCAGAAAAACCTGGAAAGACTTACATGAACTGATGCTGAGTGAAGTGAGCAGAACTAAAATGACACTGTACAAAGTAACAGCAACACTGTGTGATGACTGACTTTGTTAGACTTAGCTCTTCTGAGCAATGCAATAATCTAAGACAATTCCAAAAGACTCGTGATGGAAAATACTATCTACGTCCAAAGAAAGAACTATGGAGTCTGCAGATCGAAGTATATTCTTTTGTCTTTTTTGTTGCTGTTCTTTCTTTTTTCTTTCTCATGGATATTCCCTTTTGTTCTGATTCTTCTTTCACAGTACAACTAATGTGGAAATATGTTTAGTATGCTCATACATGAATAGCCAATATTAGATTGTATGCCATTTTGGAGAGCAGGGAGTGGAGTGAGGGGGGAAAAATTTAAAACTCAAAATCTTATAAAAGCAAATGCTGAAAACTAAAAATAAATAAAATTTTTTAAAATGCCATGCAAGTTTAAGTTATTGTTATTACCACAATCTAAGACAGATATCAAATAAATGGCACAGGACAGTCCCAGGTAGCCCAAGACGGGTTAAAATGTAATTGGGAAATATTTAACAAAATAAATAAAAATATGGTTAAAAATATTAATAAGAGGTTTCTAAGTCAATATGCACCTACAGTGACTGTTATATCCAGTTTAGTGGCTGTTGGTTCTATTTGAGTTTGACCCCACTGGTCTAGAAGATAGGCAATAAGTACCTCAAAGGTATAGGCAGTGGAAATGGAAAAGGGAGAAAGGATTAGAAAGATATTATGGAGGCTGAATCAATAGAACTTACCAACTGACTAGATGTGAGAAATGAGAAAGAGGGAAGAGTTAAGTTTTGAGCAGAGTGAGTGAAATAGGGTGACATCAAAAGAAATAGGTTTAGGAAAAAAGGCAGGCTTTTGAGAGAGAAACTGAATTTTTGCCATGAATCTGAGATGCTGGTGTCTCATTGTGAAGGTGAAGACATTCAGTAAGCAATTAGAAGAAATTCAGTAAGCAGAACTGAAGCTGGGGAATGAGGGTCAGTCTGAGAGTCAACTAAAAAAGATTTGTAATTAAAGCTATAGAAGTGAATGAGTTCCAGAACATCAAAGAAGAAAATATATGTGAGAAAACAGACAAGGACAATTCCAGCAGGTACACCCACATATAAGAGTCAGGATAAGTAGTCAATAAAGAGGACAGAGAAAGTGTGGCCAGAGAAGTGAGTGAAAGAACAAGGATGATGCTATCTGAAAAAGGCCACTAGACTTGCTATTAATACTTGCATTAATAGCTTTGGATATAAGTTTCAATACGGTAGTGGTGAAGAAAGGCAGATTAAAAGCAGTTATGTATCAATCAAGTTAAGAATGAAGAGTGGATGCAGACTATACAACATATATTCTTTTTTAGAAGTTTAGCAGTAAAGGACAGGAGAGAGAAAATAGAATTGCTTGAAGGACAAACCTAGGTCAAAGGGAGTTTTTTTTTTTTAATTATCTTAGGAGACCTGAACATTGTCCATCTACAAATGAGGGAAAAAGTCAGTAGTAGAAAGCACCAGGTAAAGGGAAAAGAGCTTGGCTTGTGATCAATGAAAAAGCAAGAAGAAATAGGAACAAGGGAACAGGTGTTTGGATTTACTTTGACAGAAAAAGAATGGTTTAATTGTTGGAAATCTGAAGGATAGAAAAAAGAACAGGTGAGGACACTACATGGTTAAAAGAAAAAGTGAGAATGTGAGGGAGTTTGCATTGTGATTTCTCCACCATTTTTGGAATGTACTCAAATTCATTAGTACCTCAATAAAGCTCTAAGCCCACTTCAGTACTTTTTCATTCAAAATCAAACCACATACTATACACCTAAGACCAGCCCTATTCAAAAGATCAATTTTCTCTGCGACCAAAGATAATTTAAAGTTGATTGCAATCCTTTGCTCCTTGGAGAGCAATACCTCTACTGACATTATCTGAGGGCCAGGTGCTCTATTTTATTCATTTTCTATCAGCTACTGTGCTGCAGAGTAGCTTACATATAATATGCTCGATAAATATTTCCTGAATGAATGAATCTCACTGTACAAAATACTAATGATTAAAGGGAAAAAATGTAGAGTTGTAGGGGCAGCTTGATATGATGGATAAAGCACAGGACTTGGAGTCATGAAATCTGAATTCGAATAGCACTTGCTTGATGATGACCCTGAACAAGTTAATTAAAAAATGATAGGGTTTGACTTGATAGCACTTCAGGTACCTTCCTCTTTAAATATATGATCCTATGATCTCTACATACGTTTTCCTAAAGCACTATTTTCGTGAAGTCACTGCTTCAAGGTGCACAAAATCCTCCTTTTGGCTTACTTTATCAAGCCTAGCACTTAAAATTCTTACATACACTAGCCTTATCTTTCCAATCCTATCTTGCCTCTTGTCATTAGCCAATAGGGAATGTAGGTCCAGTTATACTAGGTTCCTCATCCATGTGTTTCAGTTTTTCATATAATTCTAATTCCCAAAGAAAATTAAGATTTGGCATGGTTTTATTATTCTTACTATGTCTGAGTGTTAGCTTTATAATTCAGCAATTGTATGTAACATTAAGCATATTAGTAGAGGTAATTTCATACTGTTGTGTGAAAGTGATTTCAATTATTTGAAGGTATATGATCTCTTTAACACTATCTATGGCTTATATTATCTGTATCTGAATGCCATAAAATATTTTAAGTTACTCCTTGGATTGTAGGTGCTTAAATCTACATTCTCCTGTGGTACTTTAGGTCTTTATCATAAAGTTAGAGCTAGAAAAGATCTTAAGGATCATCTAGTCCATCTACATCCTATTTTAGAGATAAACATTCTGAGGCCCTCAAAGGTAAAGTGATTTCCCAAGATCAGTTTTCTAGAAGCAAAACTGTTAGGTCACCATAGGTCTTCTGAATTATATAATCCAGTGTTCTTTTCACTATATCAGACTGTCTTGCCTAATTTAAAAATCACATATTATTTAAGAGAATGATCTCAAACAATTATGTTGCATGTAAAAACATGCAGGAGGACCTGAGTTCAAATCTGACCTCAGATATACTTATTAATTGTATGACCCCAGGCAAGTCACTTAACCCTGTTTGCCTCAGTTCGTCATCTGTAAAATGAACAGTAAAAGGAATTGCAAACCATTCTAGTATCTTTGCCAAGAAAAATCCAAATGGCGTCATGAAGAGTAGGACGTGACTGAAACAACTCAACAACAACAAAGACAAGAGTTCTGTGTTGATGTTTTATCCTAGTATAGAGGTTCTCAAAGGCTATGCCAATGGAATGCAAACTCTGTCAGGTTGTGCCACACTAAGAACAGGCTTTGAGTATAAGTCTAGCAACAGGCTGTGTAACAAATTGAAAGGCATTTGAGGATCTGCTTTGTGTCAGGCACTGTGAAAATGTGAGGATACAAAGACAAAAGTGAAAATGTCTCCTCCCTGGAGGACCTTACAATTCACTGAGGAGAAGCAACATGTACATATAGCTTATTGTAATTACTCCTAGTATTGCCATGTAGATATATATAGAACAAATATAATATAATTTTCAGGGTAAGGCACAAGCAACTGGAAGGATTAGGAAAGGCTTCATACAAAAGGAAGCTGTTTAAGCCAAGAAGGAAACAAAGTAGTTGAAGAAGTGAAGGTGACGAGGGCATGTAACTTATAAGGCAGCAATTTGGTCTACCAGAGAAAAGCTTTTCTACCATAAATAATCAATAAGCACAATGGGATCTGATATTCTCTTTATATTTCAATTGACCTACTGATGAATATTGCTTGTAAAAGCCTTCTTGCTCCCTACTAATACCCTCAGTGAAGATGCCCTCAGATGATGCACTGGTGACCCTCAAAAGACCTTGCAAAGATAGGATTAGCGGCACAAAGGCTGGTAGTCACTGATGTTTTCTTCATCACCTTTTTAGGTACTAAGAAAGTTTGAATTTTTTTTTTCCTTTGGCATCTCCTCTTCATTAAGATATTTAGTATATCAGTCCCTTAATGCCCTCACAACTATACCACCTCTAGTGACTTCTATACCTACTTCATACAAAATAGCTGCTTCCTCCACATCTCCTCCCAACTCAGCTCAACTTGTTCACTTTAGTGCCATGTCTACCTTGATAAATACATCCGGGAGAGGGAAATTAGGGTCAAAGTATGGTGGTGCCACATGCCTTCATAGAGAAAACGAGTTGTTAAAATTTTTTTTTGCAAATCTTTTGCATTTTTCTTTTGTTTATAGTTCTTTTTTTTTAACTCTGAATTCCCTTTGGATGACTTTACTTAATTAGATATGTTGATGAGCTTTTTTTAGACTGGTTTTACCCTCTTCTGCTTCTCTCTGCTGTATGAGACTATATTGCTTATGATCATCTATAATCCTTCTTCATGAGATTTTACAAATGACTTTATATTCTTACCTGGTGTGGCCTTTGGCAACCACCTCTCCCTAGAAAGCAAGCTAGATATTTGCTGACTAGGGTGTTTTCTGGGCTCTTTTAATATTCTTGTGGCAACTAATTAACATTGGTTAAACTTATAGTAACTAATTTACAATGCTTAAATGCTGAGCAGAAGAATTTATATTTGATCCTAAATAAGAGAAAGGCTCTAGAGTTTACTGAGTACAGTTGGGACATGGTCAGACGTGTGATTTGGCAAAACATTTGGCAGTTAGACTAGATTAGTGAAATTCAAAGAAGCCTATCACCAGAACTTTGGCCACTGACTGTTAAAGTGCTGTTTTATCAGGTTCATAGCAACTCATGAAGATGGTCTACTAAGTTCTAGAATGGCTTTGATCTTCAAATTACTGAAGTCACAAGTCTTGTAAAGTAGAAGCAGCAGTTAAAGCATTTGAGAACACATACAAAATCAGAAAAAAGACTGAATAAAATTATCATCTTGTCTTTTAGATAAACTAAGTTTAAAGGATAGTACTCTAGCATTTTTTTTAACCTATACACAAGTACCAGTACTAGATGCTCAAGTACTTACAGGTTCATATACAATCACAGATTTGTCCACAGATCTTTAAAAAAAGAGAAAAGAAAAATGTGTGTGAATATTTTTATAAATAGGGAAAATTTTAAATTTACCTAAATTGTATTTAAAACATTACAAATTTAATGGGAGAAAAAAGAAGTTTAAACAAATACATATCATTCAAACGGAAAAACATACATAAGTAATATAAAAATATATAACACAGAATATAAGTTATAATAGCAAACCCTTCTAATGGTATAAAGGTTCATACGTAATCAACTTTTCAAATATAAAATTACTCTACAAAAT
The DNA here is from genome assembly GCA_028646595.1 of Phalanger gymnotis. NCBI lineage: Eukaryota > Metazoa > Chordata > Mammalia > Diprotodontia > Phalangeridae > Phalanger > Phalanger gymnotis. The sequence goes on along the minus strand of CM053622.1, from coordinate 645,237,921 downwards.
GAAAAATAATCTTATTAAAGGATTAATATGTGTTAATTGCAATTTGCAATAAGTAGTTATAATTGGAACAGTCATCTGTGATGCAAAAATTGTTTTAAGTACATTTCTAGTTCCTGAAAAGTAACATCACAAAAGGATAAAACATTACAAGAAGTTATTGTTTGGCAAGCCATGTATGACTGTGAATAATTCTGCATTTTGATTTTGTTCCTCTTTTTAAATACATAATTCTTAATTCAGCCTTGTGGTTACATGGACTATTCTTAATAACAGCCATTTGAGATCATTCTAAAAGGCAAAAAGTCTTTTATAAATGAAGTTTTATATATTAAAAGGAAGCATAAATACTCTATTTTTTCTCTTTAAAAAAAGCATATGAAAATTTATATCATCCCTACTACAAGTTCATAGCAGGTAAAACAAATTATCTAAAACAAAGACTATGACCAATACGTCATGTAGCAATAATGATATTATTTTACTTGCTTTAACATAGTAGCTCATATGGCGGAACAAATTATGGTGTTTGAATGTAATGGAATGTAACTGTGCCATAAGAAATGACAAAAGGGACAATTTCAGTTAAACATGAGAAGACTTGTGAGAACTTACGGAGAGTGAAATCAGGAGAAGCCAGAGAACAATTTATACTATAACAACAATACAAAGAAAAACTACTAAGAGAGATCTAAGAACTCTAATCAATGTAATGACCAATCATGGCTCCATAAGACCAATGATAAAAGATGGTACCTATTTTCTAACAGAGGTGATGAGCTCAAATGAGATATGTATTTTTGGACATGAAAAGTGTGATTTGTTTTGTCTAATTAAGCAGATTTGATACAAGGGTTTTGTTTTTTTTTTTCTTCCAAGATTTTTAGGGAGCAAAGGGACTTGGGAAAGAAGTGGAATAAGTCCAAGGTTAACAAAATTTTAAAAAGAAGGAAAGTAGTAAAAGGTCATTGAAAGATATTGAAAATTCACTGAAGAAAAGATAAGTTAGTAGAAAACCCAAACAAAACAAGACAGCTTTGGCAATAACTTGTTAAGCTGTGAAGGAACAAACTACATGTGGTGTATATTTGTAGCTATGTGCGCAATCATGAAATTTTGCTAACTAGATCCACTACAAATTTATGTCACATGAATCTTAACTGGGCTTTCTCCCCTGCAAGGTATTCCTTTCACATCTTAATTGATTAGGTATCCCAATTGCCACAGTAAGTTTTCCAAATTTTTGCATCTCTCCTCAAACTTCATGTAGCTTCTCCTCCTGCCACTTTCTCACTCAACTGAGAACCTGTCTCATATTTCACTGAAAAAAATGGAAGCACTTTCCAGAGGACTCCCTCTTATCACTTCCTCATCTCACATCATAGGAAAGATAAACAAGAAGGAATTACAGCACCACAATAGATAGGCTACCATTTCAATCTAAAGAAAACAAAGCAAAACAAAAAAACCTGTAAGTGAGAACACTTCAGAGAACAAGGTTCATTAATTTCACACCATACAAATTTTAAAAGTGAGCCTATTTCATCATACAAGTAATAATTTCTTTATGTTAAGTTATTTCCTAAGAGGACAGCCTTTCAACTTGAAAGTTGAGTTCACTTTATTATGTTGCCACTTTTTCCTAACTCAAAATATAATTAAATCACAAAAACCAAATTAAATAGCTTACCCTGAAACTAACATTTGACCATCATAAGAAAAAGCACAAGACAGAACTGGAGCAGAGTGTCCACTCAGTGTACATTTATACTTCAATTCAAAACCTGCAATTAACACAGTAAGAAAAATGGTAAAATAATATTTAGAATTTTAAATGCCATTTATTGAGATCAAAAAACTTTAAAACATTCTGATAATTTTTTAGGCACAAATCTCACTGTTTACATATGTCCATTTGTTTTAAATACCTAAAATAAAGCTAACTATAAATATTTTAAAATATTATTTTATAAAGCAAGGGAAAATACACACATTTTTACTAACTTCCCCAAAATAAAACTAGGTACCAACAAATAAATTTTCTCTCTAGGTAATCAATACTTTAAATCTTCAAGGGAGATAATGAAAAATAGATTGTAAATAATATGAAAAAGTAAATCGATGTTCAACGAACTATTTCTAAATTTTTTTTCTTTTCTAAGTTATAAATTTCACTTTGCAATATAAAGTTTTGTTTGTAACTGGCCTAAACACGAAATAATCTTGAATGGAAATAAGTATTTCAAACTATTCATAAATTGGCATTACTTAATAATAATTCTTTATTTCCCTTTTAAAGGATTCTGATTTAGTCAGTGAATATTTTCATTACCAATGCAGATTACAATGCTTCCATGATTGTTTCACAAATCTGTATAATTCATATACATATATTCATAGCAATGCCTTTTGTGATGGCAAAAAAATGGGAAACAAACTGATTGCTCAGTAAGAGAGAAAGAGATGATTCTTAAAAGCAATTTGGAATTATGCCAAAACTGTGACCAAACTACTGATATCCAGTGGTAAACACTATTAGGTGCATCTCTCCCACACCCTCCAAACCCTCCACCCCAAGAGATCACAGAAAGAAGAAGAGGGCCCGTATATACAAACATATTTACAGAGGCTCTTTCTATGGTACAGAAGAACTGGAAACTGAAGGGGTGCTCATCAACTGGGTAACGGATGAACAAGTTAGGGGATATGAATGTTTTGGAATGTTTGTGCTGTAAGAAATGATGAAGGGGATGGTTTCAGAGAAAACTGGGAAGACTATTATGAAATGATGATGCAAAGCAAAGTGAGCAGAATCTGGAGAACAATTTATACAATAACAATGATATTGTAAAGATAAACAACTTTGAAAGATTTAGGAATTCTGAATAAAACAATGCCAATCACAATTTCAGAGGATTCATAACGAAGCATGCTCCCCACTTCCAGATAGAAGAGCGGTGGAGTTGAAGTACAGATTAAACATTTTTTTTTTGATGTGGTCAATGAGAGAACTTGTTTTGCTTGATCACATATATGTGTAATAGGTTTTGTTTTTCTTGCTTTCTCTGTAGGTGTTTCAGGGTGGGGGAAGGTATGGATTGAGAAGAAGAGAATGCAAACCTAAAACTAAAATAAAATTGAATTTTTTAAATAGAAGAAAAAAATTTTTAAAAAAGAAAAGAAAATGGCTGAACAAATTTGGTATATGAATGTAATGAATGTAACTAAATATTGCAAGATAAGAAATGACGACCATGAAAAATTCAGAGAAGTGTGGAAAAAATTGGGAAAAAATAAGTATGAACTTAAGCTGTGTGAAATAGGAGAAGAATATATGGAATATCTACAGTAACATAAACAAATAAACACTGACAGCTGAGAGACTGTAGTGGCCAATCTTGGTCCTAAGAATGAAATGATGAAAATACTTTCCTCCTCTCAGATCAGAGGTAGGAGACTACGTATTTGTAATGCTGCAATATCAATGGGGCCATTATATTAGTTATTTTTACTTAACTATTTTTCCTGCGTTCTAATTCTTTTTCTATGTTCAAAGGAGGCAGAAGAGGGTATATCAAGAAATGAATGGGCTGAAAAAAAAACAAATGAAAAGGCATCAACATAATTTTAAAGAAAAGGAAAAACAAGGAAAAAACCTAACATTTTTAATACTTCAAAGATTTCCTATTTTGAAAGAAAACTGAAAAACATATATAAAATAATCAAGACACTTTATTCTATAAACATTGTGTTAAAACCTAATCAATTTAAAATAAGAATAAAAGCTTAATTTCAGTTTACTACCGTGCTGATTTTAACATACACTGGTTTGACATGTTAGCTACCTAATGGGAACAGCCACCAACGGAACAAAACCTTGCTCTTCATCCTCATCCCTACTTCCAAAGACTCCATCCCTCAGTTCTTTCCCAGGCCATTACCCCTGTATTATCTATACTCTCCTCCCCATCTTGATAACTTTGGCAAATGAACTCAATTCTACCTTGACCTCCATTCTTGAGTCTCTTACTCCTTTATTCTGTTTTTCCTCGCCAAGTTTCAGCCTTGAATTGCTAGGTTGCCTTCATTCCTACTCATGAACTGCTGAGTAAGGCTGAAGAAAATTGTATAACTGTGCTAAATAAGTCGACTTAAAAATTAGGTTACATAAACTCAACTAGACCCTCAGTATGTACATCCCTAATCAATTCATTATTCCACTCACTACAGAGGCTTTTTTAAAAGTAGCTTTTCTCTCCTCAAATTCCTCATATCTTACCAACATTCTTAGCTAAGAACTTTGTCTTATATTTCACTGGAAAACTTGAAGAAGAGATTTGCTGAAAGCTCCCTCTTAGTCTGTCCTCTTCATCTCACATCACTCAGATGTCTTCTGCCATTACCTTCTTTACCTGCCTCACACAAAGACACAGTCATTCTTGCCAAGGCCAATTCCTCTACATGTACAAGTGATTGCATTCTAGCCTTTCTTCTCTACCAGTTAGTACTCTTTATCATCTTAATTCTCATTTTCTCTCAATTTCTGTTTATGGAAAGCTTCCGCCTGCCTATAAATATGCCCAATGTCTCTCCAATCTTCAAAAAACTCACTTGATACATCTATCCCCATTAGCTATCATCCCATATCTCTCTTCCATTCTGTGGCTAAACACCTTGAGAAGGGTATCTATAATTGTTGCTAACACTTCCTTTTACTTTCACTTATCTTAATTCTCTACGGTGTGACTCTTGGCCTTATTTAACTCAAACTGGTTTCTCCAAAGTTACAAAGATCTCTTAATTGCCAGATGTAATGGCCTTTTCTGAATCCTTACCCTTCTTGACCTCTCGGCAGCTTTTGACACTGTTGATGACTCTCTTCTCCTTGATGCTCTCTTCTTTAGGTTTTCATGACATCGTTCTCTCCTGGTACACCTTTTACCTGACTGCTCCTTCTCTGTCTCTTTTACTGGATTTTCATCCAGGTCATGCTACTAACCATGGGTGTGCTCCAAGGATCTGTCTTGAGTCTTCTTTCCTTCTCCCTCTAAACTATTTCACTTGGTGATTTCACCAGTGCCATTATCATCTCTATGATGATGATTCTCAGATCTAGTTATCCAGTCCTAACCTCTCTCTTCTAACCTCCAGATTCACATTTCCAAACACTTATTAGACATATTGAATGGAATGAGCCATATTTATCTTAAACTCATCACATTCAAAACTGAATACATTATCTTTCCTCTCAAACCCTACCCTATTCCTAACTTTCTTATTACCATAGATGTTATTCTTGACACTTTACTCTCTCCCGCTCCAATAACCAATCTGCGGCCTATTGTTTCTACCTTCCTAACATCTCATTTGACATTTAAAGCCTTACATAAACACCTACCACTATAGTTTTCATATACAACTTATAAACTTCTTGAAGGCAATCGAACTCCTGATTCTAGGCACTTTCATTGACTCTTCCCCATACCTGGAATACTTTCCCTCCTCATCTCTGTCTTCTGGCTTCACTGGCTTCCTTCGAATTCCAGCTAAAATCCAACCTACTGTAAGATGCCTTCTGCAATCCTCTTTAACACTAATACCTTCCTCAGTGGATTATCTTCAGATTATCTGGTATAGATCTTGCTTGTGCACAGTTGTTTTCACGTTGTCTCTCCCATCAGAACGAGCTCCTCAAGAGCAGAGATGGTCTTTTGCCTTTCTTTATATCCCCAGCACTTAGCACAGCATCTAGCACCTAGTAGGTGCTTAATAAATACTTGCTGACTACAATGCCAAGACTAGAAGAATCTCAATCATAAAATACAAAATTATGTATCTATTTATCTATCATGTGGCTAAAACCAATTCATAATGAACAGTGCCTTTCCCATCAAAATTTATGAATGTTGTTCATAGGATCAAAGATCTAGAGCTGGAACAGATCTCAGAAGCCATCTGGTCCAAATCCTACAGATGAAGAAGGTGAGGCCCATGGAGGTTAAGTGACTCACGAAAAAGCCACACAGGTAGTTCTTTTACTTATAGTCGAAGACAACATTTGCAGAATCTGCTACTGTTTGTCTTTCTGTTCTTTACCCTTTAGATTAAGCCTTAGTAAGCTTATTACTGAAATCTGTTGCTACTTCACCTTTCCAGCAATCTACAGCTACATCAAAAGGTTTTAAGTATTCCAGTACTTAGATCACAATGAATTTTTCTAATTTTCCTCTTTATTGTTTATTCTCTTTGGAGTATTCTGATATGTTCCATTCTCTGCATCATTGACTTTGGTCTACTACTGTGTGACTTTGAGGAAGTCATCTCTATAGGTCTCATCTCTATAGGTGTCAGATCCCTTGTCTGTAAGATGAGGGGGTTTTACAAATACATAATCCTATAATTCTGTGTCCTGCAGTGAAAATCAACAAGAAATAGAAACCAATTAAATATGGAGGGAGAGGGTAGAGTTGAGAATGACTCCAACTTTGCAAACTTGGTTTACTGGAAGAATAGTGATGAAGTATAAGAACAGGAAGTTTCTAAAATAAATGCTTGCTATCAACGACCATATAAAAGAATGTTCCAAATCACTAAAAATATGAAAAATGCAAATTAAAACAACTGAGGTTTTATCTCATATCCAATAGATTAGCAAAGATGATGAATGATGAAAATCGCAATTGTTGGAGAAGCTATGGAAGGAGAGGCACACTAACGCACTGCTGGCAAAACAGTTAATTGATCTAATGTCTAGAAAACAATTTGGAACTATACATAAAAAGTCAATAAACTGTTCATGCCCTTTGATCCAGCAATACCAATAACAGACATATATTCCCAAAAGGTTAAGACAGAGGGAAAGTACCAATATGTACAAAAAGGTTTAGAGCAGGCCTTTTTGTGGTAGCAAAAGACTAGACAATTGGAGATTGGAGAATGGCCAAGTAGTGTTATATGAATATAACAGAATGTTATTTATCAGAAGACAAATATGAAGAATTCAGAGAAACTTGGGAATATTTTCATGAACTTATATATAAGTAATGTAAAGAATAATGTAAAGAATAGAACCAGAAGAAAACTTATGCAAAGATCACAACAATGCAAAAGAAAACAACTGCAAAAGAAAACTACTTCAGAATTCTGAAATCAACCATAATTTCAGAAAACTAACAGAAGTACAGAATGAAATACGGATGTTCTTTTTCTTTTCATTATGAACTATAAAATCATTAACAAAGAAGGCTACACAAGTGTTTGTATGTGAACATCAACATGTAAATTGAAACCTCAAATTATAAGGGCAGATTTTGGTGAAACGAATACTATGAGGCAAGTACTAAATTCATTGAAAAAGGAGGGACCTCATGGGGGCAGAACAAAACAGTCACAAGGATCTGGGTAGAATGATATATCTAGATTCAATGAATCTCAAAATAGGTCAATTAGAGGTTGCTTGTTAAATGATGGTGGTAGGAGGAGAATAGAGTATGGAACAAGAAATATACCTTTTCCTCTTCCTGCTCTGAGTGTTGGGGAAGGGAGGGGTGAGGAGGGGCAGGAGTGAAGGTATATCCCATACTAGAGAGGATAGCAACGGATAAACACTATTATCTGGGAGAAGTCAGGTTTTATGGATTGCAAGGATATGGGAAGAATGTAAGACAAACAGGTCTAATATGAAGGGCAATTTGTTGATAACAGAACAGAGATCCAGTGGGTTACTACCCTTGGTAATCAGTCAATAAACATAAAAGTTCCTACTATGTGCTAGGTACTGTGCTAAGCAATGGAGAAAGGCAAAAGATAGTCTTTCCTATAGAGGGGCTCACATAGGGGAGAAAACATGCAAAGAAGTATGTATAAATAAGCTAAAGACAAGATAAATTAGAAATAATCAACAGAGGGAAGGTATTCTAATGCCTTAATTCTAATTAAGGGGGATTGGGAAAGGCTTCCTGTAAAAAGTGGAATTTTAGCTGAGATGCAAAGGTAGCCAGGAAAGACAAGAGGTAGAGATGAGGAGGGAGAATGTTCCAGGCGGTGAAAGTATACAATCAAAATGCTTGGAGTCAGGAGACAGAGTATCTTTGTTCAAGGAACAGCAAGAAGGTAGGTATCACTGGGTCAAAGAGTAGTAATTGAAGTAGGGGTGAGGGAGTGTTATGAAGGGTTTTGAATACCAAACAGTGAATTTTATATTTGATCCTGGAGGTGACAGGGGGCCATTGGAGTTTATTGGGCGGGGAGGGGAGACATGGTCAGATCTGTGCTTTAGGAAGACGACTTTAACAGCTGAGTGGAGGATGGAATGGTGTGGGGAGACACTTGTAGCAGGCAGACCAACCAATAGATTATTACAATAGTCTGGACATGAAATGATGAGGGCCTGTACCAGGTGCTGGCATCAGTGGAAGAAGAAAGAAAGAAATATATTTGAGTGATGTTGCAAAGGTAAAATCAACAGGCCTAGGCAACAGATTGGATATCAGAATTGAGAGAGTGAGGAGTGAAGGATGATATCTATGTTATGAGCCTGGGTGCCTGGGAGAATGGTGGTACCCTCCACAGAAATAAAGAAGAGGAGGGTGGAGAGGGGAAGATGAGTTCAGTTTTGGACACAATGAATTTAAGAGTTTGAGATGTCCTATAAAGAGCTGGAGATGTGAGTCTGGAAGCTGTGAGTCTATAGATGTGAGCAGAGAGGTTAGGGCCGGGAAAGAACTGTGGGATGAAAGGATTGGAGGTCAGAGTAAGGATGTAGAACAGGGTTTGGGGTTGCCAGGCAGAGAGAGGGAGTGGAATGACAATAGACCATGATCACATAAGGGAATTTCAGAGTTCACCTGCATAGAAGTGGTGCCTTTGTGAGTGATGGCAAGATGAACATCTTTGTGTGTGGCTGAGGAGTAGGTCATATGAAAAGAGTAAGCTGAGAAACAGTGAGGTTAGGTGCTTGAGGGAATATTACTATGTATGTTGAAATCTCGGAGTGTGATGGCAGGAATTGAAAAGAGAAAGCCTGTAAGCCAGACACCGAATTCACTGAGAAAGAAAGGGGAGTATCCTAGAGATCTACAAGACAATAGCTACCAGGATTCTGACTGGGTGGTAAATGCAGATTATAAAGAACTCAAAGAGGAGGATGGCAGTAGGTGGAGAACCTGAATGTGGCAATGGGGAGGGGTGGGGGTGGAGAAAGGAATATTTCAACATCTCCACCTCAACTAGTGGGTTGGAAGGAATGAGTAAAAGTACAGCCAATGCTAAAAAGGGGAGCTCATATCTAGATCCCTCAGAGCTAGATGATGGAAGGAGTGAGAAAGGAAAAGATTTAAGTTTACTGCTTATGGAGCAGGCATTTCAGAGCACACAGTTGAAGGCATGAGTAGCTTTGAAGCAAGACAGTGTAAGGTGTGGAGAGTATGGGTTGAGGTGGGTGGAAATAAGAGATTAGGCAGTTGGGGACAGAAAATGAAGTTTGAATGATGAGAGCTGGGATTCAGAATCACCAGGATGGGAAAGGTATGACCAGAGAGGAGTCTGTTAATCACTGAAAAATAAGTTCAGGTATGTTTTTATTGTCCATAGAGGGTTAGCCTCAGGCTGCACTTCTCTCTGGGTCTTAAACTGTTTAGAGGGAACAATGAAAAAGTAGGATAGAGTGGGACATGCACACAAAAGGTTGTGGCTAACATGGATGTGTATATAAGCCCTAGTAAAGGCCCTGATTACCACATGCCTGGACTATTGTAATAGCTTCAATAAGTTTTCAAAGAATAAGAAGAATAATTTTCATCGTGCATTAATCAAGCAAAACAAACAAAACTCCAGAAACTCTACATTGCCTTCTAAAGTTCAAACTCCTTTTTCCAGGCATTCAAAGCAGTATATAGGATGCCACTATACTACTTTTCCAACCCAACTGGGTCCCACTAATATGCTATTTTCTTGCCACTTTGCTATGACTACTAGAATGTCCTCCTTCCCTTATTTATCTATTGAATTTCTATTTATCCTTTAAAGCCCAATTCAAACTAAAGGAACCTTTCAAACAACAAATATTTATTAAGTACCCATGATATGCCAGGCATTGTGCTAGGTGCTAGGAATACAAAGACAAGAAAGAGACAGAGTCCCTGCCCTTGAGAAGCTTACATCATATCTGGAGAGACAACAAATACATACATAAATATATAGAAAATAAATATATAAATACAGAGTAACTTGGGGAGGAGACGTACTAGATCTCTGATTCTCTCAGAAATAATCTTTCCCTCACTTAGTACTTTGTTTTGCAACTCTCTAGTGAAGTTATCATTGATTATATATTGCAGTTATCTGTGGTTTATCTTATCCCATGACTACATTGGAACTTTCACGAAGGCAAGAACATCATTTCACATAAATTTTTCACCTCATTCAAGGTCTACCACAACTCTCTCTGATGTAAACGATCTTATTTGGTAACAGAAAATATATAAAAAGTTTTAGGATCAGTTTTAAGTTGCCTGCTCACTGTTTTCTAAAAAAGATTAATTAAAACAATCATCATAATTATTTGTATATGACTCTAGATACATACATACCTAAGAAATCTCTAAGTGTAGTAACCCAAAGTTTGATCTGGCAATCTTGACCACACGATGCCATTCGGAAAAATTGGGGGCCATGCTCACCATCTGGTAAAATTAAATATTTTAAATGAATCAAAATTAATGAAACAGATTAATGATCTTAAGAAAGCAGATTTTCTTTTTCATATTGAGATCTGATAATGTTCCTATTCAAGCATTTTTCCTAAGTAGTATTCATTTACCTTGTTCGTCTAATATCAGAAAAAAAGATGATTTTACAAAGTATACTATGACCAAATACATTCTTGCTAGGGGATAGTTCTAGGTCCTGTCTACAAGTGACAGAATATTTGTATATTTACACTCATGCAGAAAGGAAGAAGAGATCAGATAGAGAGAAAAGAAGAAGAGACAGAAGACTGAACCTGGACAGGGAAGGTTGGTGTTTTTAGGACTGAGAAGGACATAGCTAGTATGGAGGACGGATTGAATAGACAACGAAAAGATTTGTTAGAATAACACTTTGTTAGAAGCAGGAAAAAATGCAATCAGTGGTGCAAGTAAAAGAGCCTTAACAAGGAACAGAGATAAATCTCCTGTAATAAGAAGGTAAAAAGGATATTAATTTTTTTCAAGGAATAAAGAGATTTGAAAGACCTCTCATGTCAGTTGCCCTCAATCATCTTCGCAAAGTAAAAGGACAAGTCACCATGTAAGGATATGTGGGTATGGCTGAGGGTTTCTTTAAAAAGGATAAGTTCTGATGCAATCACCAGGGGGAATGATTTAGGGGGAATTGAAAGAGTGTAGACAGTAGAAGAATTACTGGCTGAACTGAGATTATGTACCATAAATTTGTAATGGATAAGAGTCATTTCAATTTCATTACTGTATCCCAAGGATGAGAACTTTAAAGTCAGAAACATAAGATGGTTAGGAGGGCAATGGACTCTAAGGCTGTAAGTAGTGAAATCCTGAGGCAGACCACAAAGCCAGGGTAGGGCTTATAGATAATGGAACCAAGAAGGGAGAGGTAGAGTAGAAGAGGAATGGGCCAAAACAGGCATTTTTTTCCTCTACTTAATAGTATTTATTTTTTCCAATTACATGTAAAGATAGTTTTCGACATTCACTTTTATAAAACTTCGAGTTCCAAATTTTTTTCTCCTTCCCTTCCCAAGATGCAAGCATTTACTACACGTGTACAATGATACTAAGAAAAAAAATATAGAGTGAAAATAGTATGCTTCAAATTGCTGTCAGACTCCATAGTTCTTTCTCTCAATGTGGATAGCATTTTCCAGCAGGAGTCTTTTGGAACTGTCTTAGATCACTGTATTGTTGAGAAGAGCTAGTCTATCAAAGTTGATCATCGCACAATGTTGCTGTTACTGTGTATACTATTGTCTTGGTTCTGCTCACTTCACTCAACATCAGTGCATGTAAGTCTTTCCAGGTTTTTCTGAAGTCTGCCTGCTCATCATCTCTTATAGTACAATAGTATTCCATTACAATCATGTACCACAACTTGTTTAGCCTTTCTCCAATTGATGGGCATTCCCTCAATTTCCAATTCTTGACCACCACAAAAAGAACTGCTATAAATATTTTTGTACACTTGGGTACTTTCCTTTTTTAGATGATCTTTTTGGGATATAGACCTAGTAGCAATATTGCAAGATCAAAGGATATGCACAGCAAAACAGTCATTCTTGATAAAATAAAGATCATTCATCCTCTTAATTGCTTTTTATTACATATTAAAAATAATTTCCTGTAAAAGGCATTTTTAAAAAATCTCTACTTACCAAAGACTAATGGCCTAAGCTGCTTTTTCTAACATTATAAAAACTCTTGGTCAAAGCTATAACTGTTCTTGCTTCTCGTTCTTAAAAAGTCGACCAGTGAGACTGTTCCAAATCTTTTCTACAAATCCCCAAATCCATTTACCTCTCCCATTCTTGGATAAAAGATCAAGCCTACTTTGCTAAAAACAGAGGCCAAACATAAAATCTCTTATGTTCTCCTCTCCAATTCATTTTTTTCCCTCTGTATCAGTCTTTTCCCCTTTTCTTGTTGTCTGAGAAAAAAGTGTCTCTTCTTTTTCTAAAGCCGTCTCCATTTGTGAGCAATCAAGTTCTTACTCCTTTTTTATTATTTCCTCCTTCTCTGTCATGTCCAGTCTCTTCCTCCTCACAAGTTTCTCTTTCACTTCAAACATCATTATTATTTCTCCACTCGAAGAATCTTCATTTGAACCTGTCTCCTCTAGTTTCCAAATTTCTTGAATACAATTACCACAATGTCTCCATTTCCCCACTTCTCATTTTTCTTTTACCTTCAATGTGATATTAGGCTAACTGCTCTCTTATTATACAACAATCATGAAGTCACCAAATCCAGTGACTTATTCCTAGTCTTGGGGAGCATATATTACTGACCATTGCTTTCTTCAGCATCCATGGCACTACAATTTCCTGGTTCTTATTTATTTCTTTCCTCCTGCATTCAAGGCTCATGCTTAAATTTCTAGTCTTTTTTCCAAACTTTAGCCCAAAAACAAATTTATCTGCTTTCATAGTTTTAATTATCCATTGTATGTGATTCTCATATTTTTCTCTTTCACTGTCTAATCTCTTACCTGAACTGTTGTCCTCTATTTGCCACTGCATAAACTTTTTTGTGTGAATATCTCAGTGTCATAATCATAATAACACTTGCTATTTACATAGTTACCTTAACGATGGCAAAAAGATACAGATATATCATCTGACCTTCAACAATATTCCTATGAGGTGGGTAGTATAGGTGCTATTATTCTCACATTACAGATACAGAAACTCCAGTTAAGAGGTGTTAAGTAATTTGTGATCACACAGCTAATGTCAAAGGCAAGATTCAAAATCAGATCTCATGCTTTTTCAACTCCAACACTTTGCAACATGGGCATAAAGCAGTCATTGTATTAAAAAAATTCTTTAAAAATCTCTCATAAATAAACACTTCACTTGCCCATTGCTACCATCATTTAATACTATTATAATAGCCATGGTCTCTGAGCCAAATTAGCAAAAACATCACTTTCTTTATAACATTACACTTTTTAAAAAACTCTAAATCACTTTTCGGTGCCTAAAGGACAAAGTCAAAATTAATCCCCTCTACTTGGATTTCAAGGTCCTCTACTATCTGGCTTTATCTACCCATAATTCAACCTTTATATTCTCTAAATACCATAAACTTGAGAATTCTCATAGACCACAGCATACCAATCAAGCTGGTCTAACTCTATATTTATTTTCATTTTCATGCTTTTCTTTTCACACTGTTCTCCCTATCTGGAATAGCTTCTTCCATAATCTTTCCCAATGCAAATATGAGCAGCCATTTATAAACATTTATTGAATTTCTTAGAAAATAAATTCCCTTTATCACAAGTAAAATTAAATGTTGAAATATGAGGTATTGTATTTTTATGTTATCCTACTGTTTGAGAATAGAACATAATATTTCTTAAATATAACTCATTGAAATGCAATTATCTATTATGCAATGGAGGGCTTTGGAATGTGTTTAAAGTTACATTTGAATATAAACATGTTAGACAGTCTAAGCGTTTATAATACTTGAAGCCAAATAATGAGGCCACATTGTGAAAATTTTATTAAGACAAAAGAGTTAGGAAGTTGTGCAGTTTTCTGACACATTCTCCCAGTTCAGCTCTTCCTAGATTTCTCACTCCATGCTATCAAGAGACAATAAAACTTTTCATAATACTAATACAAAGCAAGAACGGAAGTTGAAAGCAAGAATTTGCTAGGGATAATCCATCTGTAATATGGATAATCCCTTTTTGCAGATAATCATGAATTGACCTTAAAAAGGTATAAATGGCTTAGTTTAAATACTTTAGGTTTTTTATCTATGAGTCTTGGATAAAATGTAGTTATGTCTTTGTAACTGATGCTTACTAAATAAATCACAATCAAGAAGTGATTTTAAATCACCTGTGGAAACAGAAACAATTAACAGAATTTATTTACTGAGGTTATATTTAAACAATTAGCTAGATTAATGAATGAATGATAAATCCTCGAAGAGAAATTTTAGAATTTAAGACTGTACTCTTGACCTTTGAGGATGATGTCACAGGAGCAACTATCATGATATAAAAATATACACTTTCAAAGAAAAGACACAGAACTGAACATATGCCAGTCTGACCTGGCTTAATCCACTATTTCATTTTTTTAATGGACATTTAAAACATGTCAACAAACAAGTTCTTTATAACAATACACAAAGGTAATTAGCATCCAACTGGAACTTTTAATTTCTATCCTTGTAACAAATTTGACACCCAATAATTATATATTTGGGAGAACTAAAATCAATATTTAGGAAATATTTTTATAACAGAGTTCTTTGGATTTGTATACAGTTAATACATCTTGTTATCATACCATTAATATATTAACTCTGGTGGAAATTAATGATTTAAAAGAAATATAACCAATACATGCCTATTTTAATTCATCCAGGCTACATTAGTAGAATAACTATTTTCATGTCTTTAAAAATTATTTAAAATGTATATGAGGTAGAAAGAATTAATGAAATAATTTAATATATATTATAAAATTATGTCATGTAAAATAAAAAATAATTTTAATATAATAATGTGAACTAAAACTAATTTTAGGATTTCAATTTTCACTAAAAAAAACTTATTATACTAATATCTAAAATAAACAACTTGTTATTTCATTGTTGAATCAGCTGTCTGTACACAGTGAGACCACTGACTAGCCAGAACAAAGCAAGTTAGAAGAATAAAAACTGGAAAAAGATGTGATTAAAATAACTCCATACTGATCTATATAAACTAGCTCATGATGATAAGAAATGATTATGGAGAGAAGAAAGGAAACAACCTGCAATAATTTCATATCTAGGTTTAATTGATATGAATCAATAGCAATAATAAGGAAACCAAAAGAGCCCCTAATGCACCTTAGCCTTTGAACACCTGACTGATTTGCATGGTAGCAGCAGGCAGTACTTATAGGGAGTATAAACTTATTTGTAAAACCTTAATCGAGAAAGGTGATAGGGAGGCAGCAGAGTATGGTGGAAATAATACTCTAAAAAGTCATAGAACTTGGGTTCAAATCCTCCTTCTATGACCCTAGGCAAATCATTTAGAGCTTCTTTAAGCAAAGATTTCCTCACCTATAAAACAAGGGGGTTGAACTAGATCAATGGCGTCAACCTCAAATAGAAACAGGGGCCACTAAACTGTACTTCAGGAACCCGGTGGGCTGCATATTATCTTAGTTTTAAAATGTAATATTATATTTATGTTTTATTGTATTTTTATTTATCTTGCTAAGAATTTCCTAACTACATTTTAATCGGGTTCAGGCAACACACAGGACTGTTGTGGTCCACATGCAGCCCACAGGCTGTCTGACACCTCTGAAACAGATGGCTCAAGATTCTTTCCAGCTCAAGGTCTATGATCCTAAGCCTATGAGTAGTATTGCCCTATATAACAGAGAGATGCAATAGAGTAAGGGACTCAACTAAGTAAAAGTCATCCTGAGAGCATTTAAGAATGAAAATGGAAAGAGTTCAAACAAAAGAAAAATAGAAAAGATACAGAGATGTGCTAAGATTTTAATAAAGAGGCAGCTGGAAGTTCAGTGAATAGAACACTTGCCTGAAGTCAGAAAGATATGTGTTCAAGTCTAGAAGTAGACACCTACTAGTTGTGCAACCCTGGACATGTCACTTAGCCTCTGGTTTGCCTCAGTTTCCTCAACTGTAAAATGAAATAGCACCTACCTCATGGGGTTATTGTAAGATCAAATGAGATATTTGTAAAAGTACTTAGTGCAGCGCCTAGCACATTATAGGTTCTACATGAATACTTATTGCCTTCTCCCTTCCCTAAAAAACACAAAACAATATGTTCATTTTCACACTCAAAGAGAACAGAGCCACCATAATTGGATTCTAATATTAATAGTCCTGAATATGCTACTAGGAGAGGTAGAAAGAGCACTGAGGAGAATAAAGATGGGAAAAACTGCTAGACTAGAGGAGATCTAAGTTGTAGGCAACACAACTGTGAGAGTATTAAGGGATAGGTTCACGAAGTATTGGAAGACGACACCAAAGGTTTGGAAAAAATCTCATATCTCCTTAAATATCTCCTTTCCTCATCCCATTCCCTAGGGAATTAAGAACATATTAACAACTACCAACCTACACACCCACTTACCCACTTATATATCATTTTTAATAAGGATAACTTATGCAAATACTGAGGATATCTTCAATGAGGATATAGCAGGGAACAGGCATGTTTTCAAAAGCAATACTCCAGATAGCCATATCTTGATCATAATTGACTAAAAGATTTAGTGAAACTTCTCCCATTAGCTTACAGTATGTTAGTTATGACAGTATTTGATTTTGTACAGAAAAATAAAAAAGATGTTTTAAAAGGGTCCAAAAAATGTCTACTAAGCATACATCAAAATTAATCAAGATTCCACAAAAATCATTGCCATTTCTATATATAAACAACAAAATCCAGCAAGAAGAGTTACAAGGAGAAATTCCATTTGAAATAACTACGGCAGGTATAAAATATTTGGGACTACATCTAACTAAGATATATACAAGAACTATATGAATTCCACTATAAAACACTTCTGTGGAAATAAAGACAGACTTATTATAAATAATAAGATGAATGTTAATTATTCCTGGATAGGTAAGGCCAATACAATAAAAATTACAATATTCCCTAAGTTAAGCTACTTATTCAATATTATATCAATCAAAAGTACCAAAAGATTATTTTATAAAGCAGAAAAAATAAAAATGATACTCATATGGAAGAAGAAAAGGTCAAACTCTCAAGCATAATAATAAAAAAAGTGAGAAAGGAGAATCTATCAGTATCACATATCAATCTATACTATAAAGTAGTCACTGGTAAGATAACTTGGTATTGGTTAAAAATAAAAAGAGAAGTCAATCAGTAGAACATATCAGGTACACAAAATATAGAAGCAAATGAATACAGTGGCATAGGACACAACAAATATAACCACTCTAGTTAATGGGGGGTAAAGACTCACTATTTGACAAGAAACTGCTTGGAGAACTGAAAAGCAATTAGGAAAAATTAGGCAAAGATCAACTTCTCATACCATATAGCAAGAAAAGCTTCAAACGAATATGATTTGGATTTAAAAGGTGATACAATAAGGAAATTTGAGGAGGAAGGAAGAAATAATCTTTCAGATCTATAGATAAAGAGTTCACGACTAAACATGAAATAGAGATTATATAAGATGAAATGGTCAATTTTGGTCATATAACATTTAAATATTTTTGAACAAACAAATCTAGTGTGGTCAAAATTAGAAGGGAAAGAGGTTAACTAGGAAAAATCTTTGGGGGCGGGGCCAAGATGGCAGCTGGAAAGCAGGGATCAGCGTGAGCTCCCTGCCAAGTCCCTCCAAAAACCTATAAAAAATGGCTCTGAACCAATTCTAGAACTG
>CM053622.1:645187713-645219267 GCA_028646595.1 Phalanger gymnotis | reverse complement strand
GGCCTACTGGGCCTGGGGTTTTTTGGTCAAGATATCGGAATGGGGAGGCTGGTTCACGAATCTCTTGCTCTGGGGCCTAAATAAATGTTCTGATGCTTTCTACTTAGAGAATCCCTCATACCTTGCGGTTTCAAACCATTCAAACATATACATGATTATATTTGAGATTATAAATTAGGCCTTCCTACTATACGAGTACAGATTTTTTTTGGCAAAGAAAGGAGAAACAAAGTGAGAGATGTATGTGCAGCAATACCTATTTTCTCTGTATACTGGGTTATCGTGATGGTACCAGCTACCCTGAGCAGTGGTCCAATTATTTCTTGGACCCTCATCTATTCTTCAAGACAGCTAAAAAAACATTTACTTCACATTAATGTTTAAAATCCCTAAAATTATTCTTACAGGACTATGCCACACTTTTGCAATTGTCTGTAATAACATAGTCCATAAAGTCCGTGTGTAATTTAAAATAGTTGTAACTTTGTAACTATATGTGATAGAAAGAATCTGTAACGAGGATTAGAAAGCTTGATGTATCTAGTTTATTTTTGTCTTTAGAAATTTTGTTTATTTAATTTTTATTTTTGGAAATTCAACTTAAAAATTACTTATTTTTAAGGATTACTGTTGACTCATGCTTCACTAGAAGTAAAAGTAAACTGTGTTCTTTGGTTGGATGAACTTAATAAAACCTACCACCACTGTCTAAAGAAGGTTTAGAACCCAGTACAAGAAAGAAGCACCACACGGTGCTTATCCATATCCAAGTGGATGAAAACATGTGATGTGATTGCTGGCATTACTGAAAATCAGCTTGAAAGCATTTTCCACAAACTACAGAAGTTTATTACCTTTTGTATTAGTAATGAATGGTGGACATGTTGAAAATTAACAAGAACAATAAAAAAAGTTTCTTTTTTTTTTGTTTTTTGCTTTTTACAGATTCCTTCTATCATATATAGTTACAAAGTTACAACTATTTTAAATTGTATATGGGCTTTATGGACACCCTGTACATAATAGCATACGCAGTACTGTGCTAAGCACTTTACAATTACCTCATTTCATCCTCACAATAACCCTCAGAGGTAGGTGCTTATTATCCTTATTTTAAGGATGAGGGAACTGAGCCAAACAAGCGACTTGCCTAGGGTCACACAGGTAGTAAGTGGCTGCAGCTGGATTTGAATTTAGTTCTTCCTGACTCCAGGCCCAGCGCTTTATCCACTGTGCCACCGCCTGCCTTGTTTCCATTTTCTTTTAAAATCTAAGTTGCTTGGTGATTTCCTAGTGAGTACACGTTGGATTCTTTAGTGAACTCCCCTTTTTCATTCTCATACAAATTGTCTTTGTACCTTTGGAATTTAATTCTTGAAAGCTTCCTGTTCTTCCTGAACTGACTACCCCCATAGAATTTTAGGTCAAAGTACCTAACTTGAACCTTTGAAATCTGCTTTCTCAAAATTTTAGAGTAGATTTCAAACCATGCCTGGCTTTTCTCTCCTTTTTAATCTAAATTCTAAGTGGAATTTTACATCTTGCCAAAGTTAACATCATTTGTACTCCAAGATCCAGTTCCTTCTCCTTGTGGAAAAATGCAGATTCAGAATTAAGTTTCCATTATTGGTTCCTCCATGTTTTGAAAGATCAAATTATTATGGCAGTTCAAGACATTATTACTGATTCTGATTTTTCAGAAGGAGAGTGATCTAAGAGATGTACAGGTAACCTAAGCCTCCATCACTACATATAGTTATCATGCCTCTTTGTGACAGACTTTTGATGTTTTAATACATTACAGATGTTCCATATATGCAGCGTGATATCTTCACCTTACCTACTTGGTGCTTCAGTGATAAAATTATACCCATTTCCCCCTTAACATTGTCACTTCTGAATAGAACGGGGCAGAAGCAAACACAGGGAATAGCTATATCTGAGCATTGTTGATAGTTGTAGCAACAGTAGCATCAGTGAAGGTAGATAATGCCCTTTGGGAAATGCCAAGATTTTTGGAGTAGCTCAATTGTTATCTTGGACAACCTAAATTAATAAGCTCATTTGATACTGGGAGGCAACATGGTGTCATGTATAAAACATTTAAGAATCAAAAAAGCAGGGGTCAGAATTCTACTTTCAACATTTAATATTTTCATCACCATGAGCAAGTCTCTCAGCTTCAATTTCCTCATCTGTTAAATGGGGGTAATAATATTATCTGTAATAATTACCTCATAGGAATCAAATGAGACAATTTATGTAAAGTGCTTTGTGCACCTTAAAGTATGATATGTGTCAGCTTAATGTGACTATAATCAAGAACTTATTGTACTTATGTATCACATGCATGAAGAAAAATTAACATTCCCATTTTATTGATACATCTAGGTCTGAAGGAAATAATTTTACAGTATTAAAAAAACTATTTAGGGGCAGCTAGGTGGCATAGTGAATAGAGCACTGGCCCTGGAGTCAGGAGGACTTGAGTTCAAATCCGGCCTCAGACACTTGACACGTGTACTAGCTGTGTGACCTTGGGCAAGTCACTTAACCCCAATTGCTCTGCCCCCCCCAAAAACAAAAACAAAACAAAAAAACTATTTAAATATTTTACCAAAATGTCCTTTTTTCAAGGATATTTTATTTGTCTTTTAAATGTAGTTATTAACAATTAATAAATCTGGCATTTTTATCTTTTTTCATTCTGCTATTTCCCCTCATTAAAGAGTTCCTTAGAATATACTCATATGTAGTCCCTTTATATTCCATCTAATGTAATTTAATTAATTTAAATGCATAGATCAAGGGTTCTTAACCTGAGATCTGTGAACTTTTAAAAAAATATTTTGATAACTGTTTCAATTTATTGGTTTGCTTTATAATCTTACGCATTTTATTTTATGCACTTAAAAACATGATTCTGAAAAAAGGTCCAGTGACTTCACATAATTGCCAAAAAGGTCCATGACACAAAAAGTTGAGAAACCTGGCATGGAACATAAGCAATAAAAAAAAAGTAACCAAAGCACAAATAACCCATATGGAGCGACTGACAATTTTTCAAACACAGAAACACATTTGAGTCCTCAACTTCATTCTGTATTTTTTTGAATGAAACCTTTAAAATGTTAGTTCAATGTTTAGTTAATGAAAACCTGACATTTACACTATAATAAGCATGCTGATGATAGTTATATAAGTGATAGCTAACCATTTAAGGAATTTTGGAGGATACTTTGTGTATATCTTGTGGCTCTCAATTCCAAGTTAAGAACAATTTAGTTTTTGAATTTTTATTTTCCCTGTATTTAGCTGTAAATAATAGAAACTCACCTATGACCTTTTGTTGAATCCTGTGAACTAAATTAATAATCTAACCATTTTGATATATTATACTTTTAACACATTTTTTCTGGTTCTCTATATGGATGTCAATAAAAGCATTTAGAAATCAGGATTTAAAAAAAAAATTCTAACTTTAGGGTTACTAAAAAAAAAAAAAACTTATACTAGTTTGCAAAAGTCTTTTATTGTATCCGTGCCACACATACTAGTGAAAAATAACACTCCTAAAAAAAAGGGGGAAAAAAGATTGCTACCTTTTCCACAACATTTTATTTTAAATAAAACTTCAAGTACTCTTACATAGGTACAAAAAAAATTCTGATCTATCTGCCTCCAACAGGCCACCACAACACACAGTAGATAAAACACAGTGGTTACAAATGTCTTTTTTTTTTTTTATTTCTGTGGCAAGGCAAATGGGAGGGAAATGTTTCTATGAAAAAATACTGTGTGCGTAGGAAATTGTCACAATTTTATTCCACATGGATACAAATGATTATATACTTGAATTTGAGGCCCTGGTGGCTTGAAATTATATAACAAAATAGAAAAAATGGAAAACTAATATCCCCTACACCCTGTTTCAAAGGCAGGCACTACCAAGATTAAGGAGACTCCACAGTGTTGGTAGAGGATAATTACTGTACAGGCTGTATAGCTATAATTACCTTAAGACTAAAATAAAATGCTACAATCCTTCTAAGGCATAAACAATAATGTCTGCAAACAATATGTACACATCATACATATTTAAAACAATACTTAATATAAACAATAATGAACAGTATATACATGTCAATTTTTCTTCACTGTCTTGAAATACAATTTAACTACACAAGTGATGCAGCAACATATATATAAATGTACTTGTTACTCTACAGTAAAATTTAATTTTTAGTGCTTTTATAGCACATCAGTGTAAACAGTTTTACTTGGCTTTGTTTTATATTTTAAAACATTCCTTGTTGTATTTTCAAGATTTAAAGCAATTTTCTAATTCTTCCTTTTCACAGAAAACGAAGATTCTGGATGCAGTTTAATCATAAATAATTCATAAAATTAAATACATTCACTAAAAAATAAACTACAAAGTAAAAAAATGAAAAATAGATATTTATTGAGTGGGAAAGGAAAACCATTTCCCAAGTAGAGCTCTGGTGGTTGAATATTCAGTGCGTTTTGATATATTTTCATTTCTATTGCACTATAACACCCCTCTCTTTGAAAATTCTTTGGGTGTGCTTCCCTGTTCTACCTAAATTAGTTGATAAAACATACAAACCAATAACCAAGGGCCATGGTTGCTGTAGGAGTGAAGCCTTTAGAAGTAGTATCACTTTTCTGATACTTAAGAAAAAAAAAAAGTCTTATGTATGTGCCTTGCACTTTTATGTAAATACAGTTCACATTGCTGGTCTCATCTGTCCTGTTTAAAGGGGGAAGAATAGTTCTGATAACTTCAGCTCACTTTGAAAGTATCTGTCCATTTTTTTTCAAAATACTTCCTCATGTTGTGGCCAGCTCTGCCTATGTCAGAATCATCTTCATTAAAGGTTTCACAGTTGTCAAAAACAAGCCTGACATCTAGAGCAAAGGTTTCGAGGTTAGAGTACCTGGAAGAAAGAAAGAAAGCTTTTGTTATCTTTTTTTCCCTCACTGAAACAAAGTCATTTTGATGGTCAAATATGAGAATCTAAATACCCCTAAATCCAGCCAGCCCACTGTGCCATCTATTCTGTGATGTTTTGATTTTTCTATTCCCTCTTTCTACCTCTTGCTCTAGGTATAGGAATCAACTTATTATCATCATTGCTTCTGGAAAGGGTGAGTCAGTCAACTGCCCTATAGATCAATTCATTATTCCAGTAAATTCCTAGACCAAAGTTTCCTTCCTCAGTGTGTACTGTTGAGTCATTTCAGTAGTGTCCCACTCTCTGTGACCCTATTTCATTTTCTTGGCAAAGACACTGGAGTGGTTTGCCATTTTCCTTCTCCAGCTCATTTTTACAGATAATAAACTGCAGCAAACTTGGTTAAGTGACTTGCCCAGATTCACACAGATTCAAATCTGAAGGCACATTTGAACTCATGTCTTTCTTACTCCAGGTGTGGCACTCAATCCACTGCACTAACTAGCTACCCAATGTGTATTGCCTTCCCTTCTCTAAGTTCCTTGGCTCCAGGGAGCTTTTTGTATGGGTGGATTTCTAGGCCTCGGCATATAGTGCCAGAGCATATTAACAATGCTTACTTTTTTTTCTTCCTTTTTTCCTTCTTTCATGACAAAACTGAGCAGAAATGCTAGACTTAAGTTGGCTACATAAAATCCTAATCTGGAATTTCTAAATATAAAGTATGAAAATGGAATTCTAGAAAAAGTCATTTTTATGTGGCATAAAGGGATTTAAATGGGGAGCATTCTACAGATGTCTGCAAATCGTATTTTCGGACAACCCCATGTTTCTGATATATACATTTTTTCCAGGTGTCTAGGCCATATTGTGGGTTTTTTTTTGTTTGTTTCTTTGTTTTGTTTTGGGGCTAAGCATCACAAATATCCTTTAAGACTTGTATTATCCTATGTAATCTGAATAAAGGCAGTGTGGTATAGTGAAAAGAGGACTTTCTGGAGTTAGAAGACCTGGGTTCAAATGAGGAAACCCCTTAATCTCCTTGGGCTTCTCTTTAAGGTTCCTTCTAGTTTCTAGGTTTGTGCTCCTACAATTTCTAGCATGGTAATTACAATAAACAATGTCCAAGCAATTCAAGCAATAATAAGATTAATACAGCCTTTGCATGTAGATTAACAACATACTTTTTTTTTTTAGGAGAGGAGAGGAACAACAGTGCCTTTAATCAAGACACACTTTGTTTCAGTACTTAGGCACTTAACTATACAGTCATCTACTCAAACCTATGTGTGTGTGTGTGTGTGTGTGTGTGTGTGTATGTATATATATATATATATATATATATGTCATCTACTCAAACCTATGTGTGTGTGTGTGTGTGTGTGTGTATATATATATATATATCCACTGTGCCTTAGGTAGTTTATAGCTACCTAAGATCTCAGATTTCTACTATCTTCTCAGTATATTTTCTCCCTTTGTAAACTTCTGCTACTTTCAAAGTTCATTCTTCTTTCCCAGCCACAAACTCCTTTACTTCTTATTCTTCCAGTTAGCTCCAGGCAGACCAAGACAAATAAAAGAAACCATGTAAAACTCATTTGCAAGTGATAATAAGTCATAAGAAATAGCCTTCTAAACAGAAAAAGGCATTTTATACCTCTCAGGTTTTTTCAGTGTTTCCACTAGGAAAAAGCTCATACTCTGTGAGCAAGCACAGTGGGAAGGAAACTTCTCCAATTGATAAAAAGTAGGTAAGTGGGTATTAAAGCCAAATGAAGTGCCAATATATTTCAAAAGGGTGCTTTTAGAAATGCAAATGCCAAATTATTTTTGACTTGGTATAAAGAGTATTTTTAAAAATGAATACATCAGAAGTGAGATTTTCAAGCTTTGAGAATAATGCTTTGTATAACACTGAAAAGAAAAGCAGCAGAAATTTCTACTGCTTCTCTAGCATTTTCAGAGATTTTTAATTTCATGAGGAATCTAGCCTTGAAAACCAGAAAGTCATTGCTCTATCTTGAGTCAGAGCTAAATCATTGACTTTGAATGATTCTAAATAAAAAAAAAAAATCTCACTGCTGGAAGTGACATCTGAGATCCACCCCATACCTCAAGCAGTTCAGAAACTCTAGTTATAATGCCCTAACAAAACACCCAGGCTTTGAGATTTTTCTATCATTTAGTCTATCATTGCTTCTTTTTTTTTTAAGTACTTCTTTGACAAACTGATACCTGGGAAAGACCTAAGCTCAAAAAGTCTTAGGTCTCCTACTTTGTCTGAGGCCATTTCAAGTCATCCTGACCTATGTCTTCCTACTAGATCTAGATGGCTCCTGAGCTGCATTAAAGCTGGTGACTTTGCACAGCCCTGTCTCACATAAATCTACTTCACTTGCAAATCAAGACATCACCTTCTTGATATCATGGTCCTCTTTGAGAACAAAGGACAGACAACAACAATATTCTATAAGCTTTGTCTAAGTCCCAATTATTCCAATCCTGGACTTTTATGGCTGCCCCTTCTCTGGCCTCAAACCAATCTCCTTTTCAACATTTCATAAAGAGCATCCCTGGTTCAGAACCCTTTAGATACTCTCTATTTCCCACATAAAGGTGAAGCTTTACACAATGGACTATAAAACTCTCTACCAATTGCCTTCCCCTGTGGCTGCTATCAGTTCCTTAACCACAACTTCCACTCTATTTGCTGTTTTTAACTTTTTTTCAGCCTTTGAAAACATCTTTCAGGCCCCATTTCTTTTCCATTCATTTCTGCCCAGTCACAGGTCTTCTCCTTCCAAATTCTACTAAAGCCCCACCTGGGTCAGGTAACTGCACAAATTCTTATCTCTCACAATCATCTTAGGGTTAACATGGCAGTTTTGAGATGCCACTATGTTTAAAAATAGATTTCCACATGGCATGAAGACTTTCTTTGGATCCAAATTGTACAACTGAACAGGGACTCTAAATATAGGATCTGTCAAATGTCATAAAATTTTAACTTTTAAATAATAACATCAAAATAGTTTAAGATACCTCTAGTAAATATATTTGACCAGTATGGTAATAACACAGATAAACCCTAAACAAAATTCCAACCAACTCTTCCAAATTTACTTAGTCCCATGCTATTGTCTTAAGGAAAAAAATGTTCAGAATAAACCAATTAATGTACGTATTTGGAGTTTGTCTGATAGCTCAGAATCTTACGATTATAGGTGGTAAATTTATTATTTTTTCTTTCTCTGGTTATGGAAGGGCATCGTAGATTAAGATCGCAAAGGAAAGCCATTAATTGGTTTGGAGGAGAGAGGGAGGAAGTGACGTATGAATTCACAGATGGAATGGCTCTGTATGGGTTTGTTCTGCCAGTGAACTGCCCCATCTGCATAGCTCCGAAAGTACACACTGTCTATGGGAGGTAAAACACACTCATAGAATATGTATGAGTCCTTATATTTCCCAGAAGGAACTCTTATAAGGTATGGCAAAATGCACCAACCAGTTACTGGGAAGCTATTCTCCCTTTAGTCAATTTACTGGGCAGAGCACACTAAAAAGGAAAAAAAGGATTATTTCTTCTTCTAGTCAAATGTTAGAGTGTTTAGCTTATACTCCCAAAGAAATAAAGGAAAAATCAAGATCTCTGCTTTTAGGCATTCCTTAATTAAAACTTCTACTAATATACTTCCTTTGCAATTTTGTCATAACCTAGAACCATGATTAAACCAATTTAGCTATCAACAGCTTATAGCTTTACAATATAATATGTTTACTTACTGTCCACTACTTAGTTTTTCTCTAATGGTAGAAAAATCCATTGGTTTCTTAATAACCTTCTTATAACCAGGGACAAGTTTCAAGTTTACAGGAAGTAGAAAAGGCCATGCATCCTCATGAGTTTCCATTTCAGTCAGGATCATGCTAAATAAAATAATGTTTGAAGCAAATTCATAGTTAAGCATTTGTTGATAAATACAGTACATTTTAATAGAATATATGGTTAAAAGAAGAGAAATATGTTTTAAAAACAAATTTTCTGCTAAGACAAGGAAAAATAGTATTCATTGAAAAACTTTGAAAAGTTCCTAATGTAGTAAGAGAATACTGAAAAATTTTTAAAGTGCAAAACTTACCTGCATAAAGCCAAGTCCTTGGAATCATCTCTTTTAGGTTTCTTAATAGAAGTAAAACTTTCTTGTTTTAACAAGTTTACAGAGACATTTTCCTCCATTTTTCTTTTCTTGGGGTCTTTATTTCCTTTCTTTTGTGAACTACTTGTGGCTGCTGAATCTTCATCTTCAGTATCACCTGTTAGAGATAATTTTCTCCCTTTCTTTTGTTCATTACTCTTTTTTCCTTTGATATTAAGTTTTTTGATTTTTAGAGTTTGACCACTTGCCTATAACAGAAAAATGTAAATAAGGTATAAACAATACGGAAATTTGATAAATATATTTTCTCTATGCTAAAACAAGTAATGGGACAATGCAAAAAACTCATTTTTAAAACTATTCTTGGAAGAAGGAAAGAATTGCATAGATCAAAGTAAGTGATTAAAAAAAAAAAACTTGATTGTCTCAAAGTTAAAACTTAGGAATAACAAAGCCACTAAATTTCCAGTAGAAATAAGAGTAAAAAAGAATTTTGGAGAGGTCTTGAAACAATTTCTTACTGACTTTTTCACAATGTAAATCATATCCAACTCTCTTCCCATTGTCAAAGAGAATTTTGTACTTATGCCAGCTCTAATGACCAGACTAAAAGCTTATACAGCAAGAAAACTCTTCCACCCATCATATTCATCTTCAGAATTCTTAGAATTCTAGTACACTAACACTACTGTATATCAATCATTTTCACTGTAGAACAAGTCAGGAATATTTCTCTAAAGCACTAAGTGAATGAATTTTAAAAGATTTCATTTAGAATACAATTTAATTATGAAAAGCAGTATGAACAAAGCATGGATTTTACATAGAGTTCAAAGATTATTAAAATCCCACAGGGAGATAACAATCACACATATGAAAAAAATGTTTCCAGAAAGAAACTGTATAAGATCTGGATAGGGACAGCTTCTGTTTTTTATAGAGACAAAAAGGATGGCACCTTCTACGTACATATGTGTTTGAACTTTCTATGTTTGCACATATATGATAAGTGTATGTACACATACATAGTTTACTAAGAAATTTTAATATGCTCAGAGAGATGCAGAATACGAGAGGGTTCAAAGGCTTCTCTTTAAAAAAAGAGGGACTGTGTGGTTCAGTAGGAAAGAACACTTGATTAGGAATTTACAAATAATGGGTTATAATTTTCACACTAGTTGTATGATATTGGGCTAATCAATTAACATTTCTGGGCCTCAGTTTTCTCATCTATAAAATAAAGGGGATGGACTAGATAATTTCTAAGGTTTCTTAGTTTAACAATTCTATTCAAAAATCTAACTGTGACTAACATATCTAAGTTCAAAGAAAATACATTGATCACTTGAAATAAACTGGTTCCCTAATTTCAAATCTGTTAAACTCCCTTATTTACAGTTATTTTCTTAACTACTAAGGTATATGAGTCTTACAATGATAAGGAAATAGTTGAGCAGATTATAGTATTGATTCAGCTCATTTCAAGAATATTTCAAAGCCACAATCTAATTTGAGGGAATTTCTCAACTATCAACCTCTCAAGCTAATAAATTTTAACTAGAAAATATGAAAGAATGACAGGCAGCTATAGTCTCATTTTTTGAGAACACAGCAGTTTTTAAAAGGGTTCCCAGCTTCTCATGACAACAGGGACCAAGACTGAAATCAAATTTCTAATCATTTCAAATAGCTACTCCAGAGCTAAAGGGCTCAGTTTTTTTTTTCATTATAAGGCCAAAAATTGCTCCAAGGAGTTTTCAATGAGCCACAGACTATTGTAGACATTGAAAATTAGTTATATATGCAACGTGCAAAAGCAATTTAATTTTCCCCATAATGCATATGCACAGAATAAACAAAAAATTGAATTCCTTCACATTTTCAAAAATTCCAAAAATCATGAAGAAATGAACACAATCTATTTGACTTTTTGCTTCTGTTTCTTGTAAATTGAGAATTAAGGTCTGGTCTCAGTGTCTTCAATTTCAATTTTGGATGTGTGAGTGAGCATCTGTTACTTATGATTTAAAGGTAGGTATATGTAGACATTCATGTGTACAGATTTTGATTTGCAAATCAACATACAGGCTCTTATAATGCAGTATACCCACTCAAAGCAGTCCAAAAGTTTTTTCTGAGTTTTGTGTACTGTATCACAGCCAATGCTGTGGTGGTAAAAGGGGAGGAGATACAAGAAAAATTGTAATATTTGCCTTTACTGCAAATCCATATTTACCATCTTATCAAAATTATAATATAGTCTATCTATTTAAACACAAGCAAAATGACTTCACTGATCTTCACAAAAGCATATGACCTTTTGTGCAGCAGGTTACATAACTCCTATTCATGGAATAATGTAGTGTGGACAAACCAAAAAGTCATTTACATTTGATTTTGGAAAGTATTTATATTTACATTCGTAAAATACCAGGTATTCTAAGAATTTACAGCCCTTTTAACAAAGCATACTCTACTGTCAATCTCACTTAAGAGAAAATGGAAAACTGTTCAGCACTGGTATCCTGTCCTCCTGCTTCCCATTCCTTGCTTACAATTTACCAAGTTTCACTTTTCTGGTTAGTGAATTTAGTATTGTCAGACTTCATGATCCATACCTTCCCTCTATAACAAAGGGGCAGCCAGGTGGCAAAATGTATAGAGCACGAGGCTAGGAATCAGAAAGACTCATCTTTTTGAGTTCAAATCCGGCCTCAGACATTTACTAGCTATGTTACCCTGGGCAAGTCACTTAACCCTGTTTGCCTCAGTTTCCTCATCTGTAAAATGAGTTGGAGAGAGAAACGACAAACCACTCAATATTTTTGCCAAGAAATCCCTAAAAAGGGTCACCGAGAGTCAGGCATAAATGAAAGGACCAAACAACAACAACTCTATGAAGAAAGAAATTAACTTGTTATAGTACATATTTTCTGAGTTAGGGAGGAAACTATTTCTGGCTTTTGATTAGCTTTAGAATCAAAAAAGATTCTATTAAACAGAATAGATGACAATGTCGGTAAGATACTGAAAAGAGAAATTTATAACTCTGATAGCGGTCTGTGATGACAAAGCAACTAAGAGTATAAATAGATATATGCGCTTATATGCACATATATATATAAACACATAAAACAAAGAAACAGTTTAGCTAGTTTAAATTAGTTTAAATTGAATTTTAGTTTAATTTTAGCAATATAAAATCAACCAGTTTGAGTTAAAGATGCTAATGACAAATGAAATAATAACCAACAATCATCTAACATTAATCCAGAAAGCACTCAGATAATTTATAAACTGAATAATACTCAAAGAATATTTCAAAGTTGGATGTGTTCTTTCACTAAATTTTGGGGGAGAGCTTTTTTTTAATTGCATTTGAGGCTCTTTCATAGGGGTTGTTTCCCCTAAGGTGACCTAGTTAACAATATTTAAAATCTTAACATTTTAAACTAGCCTCCCCATTACAGACTTCTTTTGGAGGACTCCTGTGATGTGAAGCCATGTGGCCTTAAGATCTTAAAAGTTCTACCATTTGTACACAAGTTCTGACAGTTTCTTCTCAGGCTTTGTATATGGACCTAGCAATAGACTGTTGTCCAAGAACAACGTAGCTAGGTGTGGTGAGGCTTATCACTGGATTAACTGCAAAGTGATGAATTCCAGGGCTATGAGATGACCGATAGCTGGAAGGGACCCCAGAGAGCATGTAGTCTAATCCCCCCATTTTACAAATTAGGAAACCAGGACCCAGAAAGGTTAAGTGACTTGCTCAAGGTCACACAGCTAATAAATGTAAGAGGTAGGATTTGAACTCCAGTATCACAATCCTTTGCACTTTACCATCTCCCATATCATAGAGCAATGGTATCAGACTCACACAGAAACAGAACCCTGTGGGCAGCATGTTACCTTAAAAACCATGAAGGAACATGATATGTACTGTGTTATATTTTTTATTTATTTTGTTAAACATTTCCCAATCACATTTTAATCTGTTTCACTGGCTTTGGCAGTGAGTTTGACACCTCCATCATAAGAGAGATTGTTGTCTACTTTTGTACAACTACTTGTAGTATAGCATGGAAGTAAGCATTTTACAAGTGACATTTCATATTATTTTGGCTTTTAATTAACATGTAAACTAAGATGTAAATACGATAGTCATGTTAAAGATTTAAATAATTACAACTTTAAAAATTGCAGATGAAATTTATTATTTTGTTTCTTTTTTTTGAATATAAGTTCCATATTAACTAGATCATTCTGACTTTCATGAGCCATTCTACAGGCCCTTCAATTAAAAACACTGAGAATGAATGTTTGATATTTTGATGGAAAGGAGAAATACTTTTAAATTTTATTCTTCCTATGGATCATAGATTTCCAGTAGGAATGGACCTCAGAAGCAATCTCTTCCGGCTTCCTCATTCCATGGAAACTAAAGCCCAGAGCGGGGAGGTAACTTGCCCAAGATCATGCAGTGAGTGAATGGCAGAGTCAAGAGTCAAGCCTAGATTTTCTTGACTTCATTTTAATAACAGTTTTAAGAGTTGAATAATAGTTTTTTTAAATATAGTTTAAAAATTTAAGAAATTCTGTATTGTAGGAAAACAGAGGAGAGAGAAAAAAGAGTAGGGAAAGCAAGACAAGCAATTCCCAAACCTTGGATAATGGACAGAAATTACTTATCATTTTGTATTGCTTTAAATGTTATTTGAGCTCATGTCCTAAAAAAAAAAACCCGATCTGACTTTAGGAAATCTGAATTTTGAAATTTATTTATATAATGGTGATGTTTGCGGTTTTTCTAAAACAGTGAATTTTACTAAACCTCTGAGTGGATATTTATCAGCATACTTAGAATCCGCTATAAATACAGGCACATAAATTTATTAACTATTTTAATTCCAATAGAATTGTAAAACAAATGGCTGTGCCAAAGGATTTGATGTTGGAAGGGACTTTGGGAATGGCAGGGGTGGGGAACTTGCAGCCTTAAGGCCACATGTGGCCTTTTAGGTCCTCAAGTGTGGCCTTTTGACTGAATGCAAGAAGGTTCTGTGAGGTCTAGATTCAGCCAAAGGGCTGCACTTGAGGACCTAGGGGGTCACATGTGGCCTTGAGGCCACAGATTCCTCACCCCTGAACATCCTCATTTGTCAGATAAGGAAACTGAGTCCCAAATTAGTGGAAATTATTTGTTCATGGTCACAGAATAAGTGGTAGAGACAGGATTTACACCCAGACATTCAGACTTCATATCCAGTATTCTTCCCACTAAATTATGCTAGAATTTAACACTTAGTCCTGAATATGTAGGCTAAGCATGCCTTTTTGAAAGCTTCAGAAATGCATGGTAAGTGACAGGTGCATTAAAAAAATCAAAAATTAAGCTGAAGGTATATAAAATTGATGTTCTTTTTCATGTATTGTTAAAATAATGTTGTAACAACAAAGTTAATTGTCAATTTTAGCAAACTCTAAAAGGGCAGCTGTGATTTTGTTCTTATCTTCACAAATAAAACTAGGAAAACTTTTTGCTTTGGGACAAAGTTTCACTTGTTTC
The DNA here is from genome assembly GCA_028646595.1 of Phalanger gymnotis. Classification (NCBI taxonomy): domain Eukaryota; kingdom Metazoa; phylum Chordata; class Mammalia; order Diprotodontia; family Phalangeridae; genus Phalanger; species Phalanger gymnotis. The sequence goes on along the minus strand of CM053622.1, from coordinate 645,204,556 downwards.
TTGGCCTTTTAAAGTCATCAACAGAAATTTGCTGGGACTTGAATTGCTATCAGTTATCTTTCACATCTCTAAATAGTGCCCCGCCCCCAATTAGTTTTTCAATTGCTCTCTATCAATGCTTTCCAGTTCCTGAGTTAGGTGTAGTAGACCAGCTGACTGAGTGAATTGTATTTCTAGAATGCAGTGTTTGCTTTTATTCTTAGTGTCTCCAAAAAGATCTTAATGGAAAATGAACAAAAACAAAATACAGAATCATAAAAGTAAGTAATATAAAAATCCTCACAAATTACTGATGAAGAAACAACATTAGTTTGTATTTAGGTAGGGTTCATTTGAAGATTCCTATACAGTTCTTAAGTTTAAAATCATTTTCTCAATATGACATGCTAGGGGCAGCTAGGTGGCGTAGTGAGTAGAGCACTGGACCTGGAGTCAGGAGGACCTGAGTTCAAATTTGACCTCAGGCACTTGACACATTTACTAGCTGTGTGACCTTGGGCAAGTCACTTAACCCCAACTGCCCTGCCAAAAAGCATGCTGCTCATATATATAAGGGAAGACTTACAAATAAGGTATTTAAATGTGCATATGCATGCATATATATGAATATAATAATAGTTATCATTTATGTAGTGCTTATTATGCCAGATACTGTGCTAAGTACTTTAAAATGATAATCTAATTTGATCCTCACAACAATCCTTTGAAATAGATTCTATTATCTCCATTTTACAGATGAAGAAACAGGGGCAAATAGGTTAAGTGACTTGCCCACACAGCTAGGAAGTATCTAAGGTCATATTTGAACTCGGTTCTTTCTGACTCCAAGCCCAACACTCTAGGCACTACACTAGCTAGCACACACCCACGTACTCCCCAACGCCCTAACATTCCCCCCACATATTTATATACATGTAAAAAAGCATACACATATAATAAAATACATAAATGCAGTGAACTAATAGCTGCCAACTTAATAAACATTTATTAAGTGCCTACTATGTGGCAGGCATCTTGAATATTTCTAAATTATTTTATCAGGCACAACTGTTTTAGGTATATAATTGAAACCTGAAATATCAAATAGAAAAAGAAAGCAAACTTAAATACTTAGAATCATGCATTTCTTCTCCCCCTTCCTTCCCCCCGCCCCCAGCTGTAAAGGAACAGAGAAATCATTTAATTTAAATTAAATTAGCCAGAAACAGTGAGCCAGTGATAGCGCTAGGACTCAGACATATTGACTGGCAGACCAGTGATCTTTCCATCCTACTATTAAGTCATAATTGGGTTTTGACTATGGTCTATATTGATGTACATAGAACTTTTAAAAAATGCATTTTTATCAATCCACAATATTACATTTGTGTCTCTAGTTTTTAAATGATAGAGAAAACATTTTAAACTAAATGTAACTGGTTTTCTTCATCCCTTAAGTATCTCTGAGCATAGATAGGTTACTTTAATTGTTATTACTATTTTGACTTCTGCAACTTATTTATAATATTTATATTAAATATAAATATATTTATATTTATAATTTTATGATGTAAAATTATAAATATATTATAAATTAAAATGCTATTTGTAATTGCACTTCAAGATTTGCAGCACTAAAGGAAGCTGATGGAAGTTTCTGATGTATATATGGACCAACCAGAATGTCTTGGTACTAACATTATGTAGTAAGGGAAACTCACTAATTGCCCAAAATGGAGGACATTTGAATTGACTCATGACAAGTGGAAAAAAAAAGCAAAACAACAAACAACTTTCAGTGTACTTTGAGGTCAGTATTACCTTAGCAATGCAAGCTGGACAAAACCAGTCCCCATCTGGAATGGTAGTAATCTTGGGCCTATGGCAGTAAGTATGGCAGCCTTTGTCACAGCCATCACAAAGAAGAAGCAGTTCCTCATTATCTCCCTTTCGGCAAATCTGGCAGTACTACAATACATGAAAAATCATTTAAAATCAACACTATCTTGAAAATTTCTTCTTGGGAAATTAAATGTACCAAAATTCACATTTTGCACTAATAATTAACATTCCGCTTGCTAACATACATACAATAGCCATACACATCTATGTATCTCTCATTACACAGATATGGACCACATGACAGGGTGAGCAAATCTACGGGAGGGGTAAAATGCATATTTTATGTACATTGCAAAGACCAAAGCTAAAGGCTGAATGCCCGCAAACACTTCTGAAGCATATACACATTAACATATGGAATAATTAACATGACATTAGAGCACATAAAGCAATGAATAGCTTTAATACATGATATTTTTTAGGATGATTTTTCTCTTTTGGCCATCTTATAATGATCTTCATAATACCCTGTGAAGGAAGTAAGGGTTAAGATTACTGTTAAACATTAAAATAAATTAAAGAGGAACCTGTGTCAGAAATAGGGTTAAGATTCAGGGTTTTCCCAGATTTTTATTTTACCTAAAAGAATACATTTCTCTTTAATTTTGTGTCTATTTTAAACACTGATGAAAAGGTGAATATGAAAATTGAACCAAATCAAATGTTTGCCACAAATATGCAAATTACCATGAACATGATTCTTACTGAAAGTAAGAGAAAGGGGCTACATATTAAAACAAAGAATTAAACAGTTCATGATTTCTTTCCCTTTGACTAACTTAAAATGTTATTTCTCTATTCATGAATTTCTGATATCTTTATACTGAAACTGTGATAAGTAGGTTCAAATCTTAAAATTTAAGTATGAGCACAAGAGAAGAAAAATGACAATATAAAAATATAATGCTTTTAAAGTATTTTTGAGATAAAACATAACTAAAACACTTCTTTTGAATGACTTATTATATGACTATGTATTCTTACACATTTTTGCTCACATAACAGATAACATCTTGCAATCAATATTTAAAAGAATAAGAACATTTTAACATAAAAATTAATAGTAATTTAGAATAGCATTTGCAATCTCATTACCAAGTTAATTTACATGTTCCCATTTATTTAATACAAGAGTAAAATCTCAGAGAATCTAAGATAATTTCATGACATAATGCATAGAGTACTCACATCTTTAAAATGCAAATACAACTTATGAATTCTGTCAGCAAACCTGCTGCCATAGAGCATTCTGTTCAATAAATATCTGTTAAATGTGTAATATACTAGCAGCCTAACCAACCACAATGGAAAAATAAAGTGGATGAAAAACACAGACTACAAATGCTTATTAAGTGAAATAAAACAAAGAAAAGAAAAACACACAATGCCCAAATTGCAACATGAATTTGTACGGTAGACAATGACCTAGATCCAGAATTTACTCAGTATAGATTAGGTTAAATTATACTGGTCATTTTAAAAAATACGATGTTCTCTCAACAGCTGTGAATCAGTAAGATTTGTGGTAGTATAAATAAGATACAGATTTGTATTCAAGAAATGGCATTAAAAAAGTATTACCAGGGACACAATCAGAAAAGAAAATGGACCAGTCAGTAGTGAAAGTGAATGATAAGAGCACAAGTGTTGCTGGAACATCCTAAATATTAAAAGAGCCAGAAGAAAGTCTCAAGTAGGTTGAGTGGATGCTTTGTGGAGGATTTATGAAGTATTTCCTATGGAGATATTTACAGGAATTGTAGAGGATGAAAATCTATGGAAAAGCTGTGATTTACACTGATGGAGGGAACACCCACACCAGTGATATCCCAGATCCACTGCATTATGTCATGTACACACTAAAAGTGGTAAAACTAACATGTATTACCTAGATCAGATGAAAAATGATTCAATATTCTTTTGGTAGTAGGTATGTCTTCTACCATAGCCAGGAACACATTGATTTAACAAGAATGTATTGTAATGTAATGGTCTACATTTGAGTCACATTTTTAAAAAAAAGTCTATCACAGAGATGTTGAGTAAAAAAAAATCTATACCACCACCATGAATATTAAATGTAAATCTCTAAAAAACAAAGCTTACAGATTTCAAATAATTCATATAAAGACAACTTGTGCTATCTTCCATAACGGAGAATTAAAACATACTGTAATGTTAGGGAAGGATGATGAAGACATTGGGTCTTTGATTTTGTGAAAATCAAGTTTGATATCTGTACTAGAAAATGGTCACTTATATGTTAGCATGTACATAAACATTTGCTTGAAATCCTTTACTTCTAAAGTTTAAAATTTCTTTTAAATACTAGAAAGCAAGTACACCCTAGAACAGGGAAGGAGTTCCCAACATTTTAATGAGGTGAACTATTTTTCTGTTATCACAATATGAGAGTGAGGTAGGGGTGGGTCCTTTCAGTAATGGGGCCATTAACATGGTTCATATTATTCTCCCTTTTGGGTATCCCTATCAACTGAGGAGAAGTGGCCATGACAGAGAAAACAGCTTAATAAAACTTTAAGATCTATGGGTATATAGCAATCAACTTTGTAGAGGTATCAGCCCTGGACTCAAACACTAAGTTTTATCTGTAAATCTGGTGCTAAAAATAATCAATCAACTAAAGTGACTAACACAGTAAAGATGGGGGGAGAGGAGAGTGCGATATAAAACAAGGATAAGAGATTAGATCTTGCCCTCGATGTTACAATATAGTTGGGGAGATAAAAGTGACATAGGTGAAACAGTGAGAGAACAGCTGTAGGAAACTGGGTGCTGCTACTTAAGGACTCAGACTATTAGTGCTAGGCAGCAAAGTGGATAGTATGATGGACCTGGAATCAGGAAAACCTGAGTTCAAATCCTGCCTTACAATTCATACAGCTTAGCTGTATGACTCTGGGCGAGTCACATAATCTCTGCCTCAGTTTTTTCGTCTATACAATAGGGTTGTTGTGAGGATAAAATAAGTAATATTTGTAAAATACTTTGTAAAACTTAAAGTGCTATATAAATGCTAGCTATTGTTTTTTTATTAGTCCCAGAAGAAACTTCAGAGATCACCTTCATATGCCAAACAGCGATTTACAGAGGTTAGGTGACATTTCCAAGGTCACACAATAAAATCTCCTGAGTCCCCAGATGAAGATTCTTGTCTTAATCATAAACATTTATTAACCCCCTACTATGTGCCAAGCACTGTGCTAAGTGCTTTCTCTGATGGGTTCGAATGACAGTTTGAAACATTAGTTTAAAAGCAATAGTTTCAACAGCCTAAAACTAGTGCTTACTGGTATTTCAGTTTATAAAAAGAATAAAATACATAGCACCATATAGTAAAATTACCATTCTGCATTTTCTTGGGGACTTGGGGATTCGTTGTAAATAATATATGTATGTATACATACATGTAGGTGTACATGTATGTATATATGAATGTAGATTAAAGGAAACTGGTGAAGATACTGTCTATATCTCACATTAATAATAATAAAACATATTACAACACTGAATTAAATGGTCATTAAGGGCTTTCCTCATGCTAAAAATAGAAAAATATCACATTTTCTCTTATTCAGTGTCACATGCCTAGATAGTATCTCTACAAATATTAAGTTCCTATACTAAATCCCTCAGGCACATGTAGACAGAGAGCCTGTGTGAGGGATTTGCCACAGGAAATAACATAACATATCTCTATAAAAGTGGTAAAGGATTCCCAACTGCTTGTCTAGACAACTTCATAACAAGCAACAGGAGTATACATCAAGCAAATGTTTCTGAAAAATTAAATTATAGAAAATGAAGCGTAAAATATATTAAATGTATATTAGGAATATTGTAAAGTTATTGGGATTTCAAACAAGCAATAAAAGTGTGAAAAGTTTAAAAAACGTACTATAGAGATCCCTCAAAGTTGACACTACACCGTGCTACCTCTCAACACATAAACAGTTAAGCAAATACAGGGAAGCAAATCTCCAGTGAAGCAGAGAACATCAACAAACTAGAAGGATGAGGATCAGTTTCACACAGGAGTTAGTAACCTGTAGGTAAAACCTTCAAGCAAGAGGTGGATTCTGGCATGTGGCAGGAAGAGAATTTGAGCAAAGGCACAAATTCAGGAGGTTCAAGGTCAGGATTGTGGATAGGTTAGTTGGTCACCTTTATTAGAAAACAGTATTCAATTTGGTGGGGGAATGTGAAATAAGTCTGGGAGGGTAAAGTAGGTTAGAGCCAGGTTGTGAGGGACTGTGTATGGCAGGTCGAGAGTTTAATATATTCTAGAGAAAACAGGGGGCCACTAGAGATTTGGGGGGAATTTTATGGCCAGACTTCTGCTTGAAGAAACTAAGATCCTGAAAAGTGACTTGATGATGAGGTCATAGTACTTGAAAACAGGCTGACTCCAAATGAATCGTTTTCTACTATACCACCCAGCTTCCTTAGGAGGGCAGGTAGCTGCCTGTCCATGCTGTGAGCTAGGTGCTATTATTATCCCCATCTGACAGATGAGGAAACAGAGGCAAAAAAAGGTTAAGTGATTTGTTCAGGATCACACAGTTAGTGAGTATCTGAGACTGGATGCTTCAAAATTAATGGTAAATTCTAATTCATTGTTCAATGGGAAAAAGTGCTGAATTTCCTACAGGAAGATCTGGGTTTGAATCCAGACTCTGCTACTTGCTACCTGTGTGACAGATAAATGACTCCCCCTCTCTATTTCCTTATTGGTGAAATACGAAGATTGGACTAAGGGATCCCTAAGACTTAGTGGATAGGAAGACATTAAAGGAGCATATTGTGATTAATGCACATTCAATGAAGGCTGAAGGTGAGTGATATCTAAGTTTTGGCAGAAGTTAAAAGTGCCTACTTTATTTCAGACAGTGGGGGAAAAAAAAAGAAAAATACAGAAGAACAAGAGGGGATGTAGAAATGAGCTGGAGATAATGAAAATCTTTAGACTGTATGAGTATATTATGTACATCTTATCTTCCCTATCTCCTCTAAAAGAAGAAGGACCTCTAAAATATGCCAGTCAACAACTACTATCCATATAAAATCTTTAAGAAAATGTCAGTTATAGTTCAATATTTTCTAAACAATAAGAGGAAACCATACATGTCAACCATTCTGTAATAGAAAAAAAGATATGGCTTGGTGAGTTTCATGAAAAAGATCAGAAATAAATCTTTGAGAGAATACGTCAGATAGTGCTTTACAAAAGATGCCAAACTCTCAAGTGCTACAGCAAATAGTATTTAAACAATAATCAGTAATTCATGATTAAGCTAAGAGAGCTGAAAATTGAAAGAAATGGGACAAAGTAAAATTAGTTATAGTATTTCTTAAGTAAAAACACTTACAACTTTCATAATTGATTTTTCCCATGCTATTGATTTCTGTAACTGCTGAATGCACAGAGCTACCTGTGCAGCACTGCGAGCTTCTGATAATGCCCTTCTCCATACCCTGAGCCCTGGAGCAATATCCTCTTCAATTCTGCATTGAAATATAGAGAAATTAAGTAGGTCATATCCATATTTACTGGGTTTTGAATGTGAAACAATCATCATCACACTGAAAGCCAAGCAATGACAAAAACACGTATACAGCCAATAAGTATAAGGTTTAAGCAACTAAATTTGATGTAGTGCACAGACTGTGGCTACGTGCCTCAAAGCTTAGTCACAACCAGGTAAATGTAAGATCACTTTGCAGGATAATCAACAAACATAACAAAAAATATCTTTACAAAGCATCATGCAGAATAGCATGATCCATATGGATCACAGACATACAAGAAGATACATAGATAACAGGCAATAGAAAATAGGCTCCAATTAGCAAAGAAGCACAATAATTTTTCAAGTTAATCTCAATAACCTACCCGTCACCATCACCACTAATGGATGGTGCAGGAGCAGGGACAGTAACTGTGCCCACATTATCCAGTTTGATCTGAATGGTGGTACTTAAGGGGCTCTTCAGATACCTTCGCTCTATGTTCCGCTCCAAATCAGCCAGCCTGGTTACAGCTATATCTAGAGGGTTGTCACTCTTCCGTTCTAGAGGGCTGGCACTGCTTTCTTCTCCTCTAGTATACTCTCCATCATGCTCCTTGAACAATTTAGTAACTGACTTATGCTCAAAATATACCAAGTCTTCCCTTTCTGATGCAGGCTCTGGACACATCCAACCCTAAATTATCAAGAAAAAAAATTTTATTTCCTGCACCAACTACTTGGAGTTTTTGTCAACAACAAATCTTAATGATCACTAATAAGCTTTTACCTTGTGCTTTCCTAGTGCTAGCCAGAAAACAAAAATGGAACATGTGAAAAGAAATACCTATCCATTACAACTCTGAAAAGTATTAAAAATGTGATCAGAGTAATCTATAAAGCATTAAACAAGATTTTAGTTGGAAATACTGAGTAAATTTATGGGATTATGAAAATGAAAACTCCCCTGGAATCTCCGGATATCATCCACTTTGTTAGGCAGAAGAGAATTAGCTTAGGACACATTTAACAATTTGAAATGTCAGACTCTGTTTACCTCTTGTGCTCACTAGACATACCATCAGTATAACCTTTGAAATATTGAAAGGGATTAAACTCTTTAGAAGAATGACAATACTAATTAATTGTTGACATTTATCATGCTGTACAGTTTGCAACGAACTTTACCTAACTTACGTAAATTTCATCCTCACAATATCCCTGTGAATAAGTATAGTTATTATTCCACATTTTATAGACAACAAAAATAAAATACAGGGAGGTTAAATGACTTAAGCGAAGTCACTCAGAGAGTCAGTGTTCAAATCTATGTCTTCTAAATCCAAGGCTCGGGGAGCCTCCATTAGTACCAATTGCTTCTCAGCCCCGACAGTCAATCTTTAGATACAATACTTAAAGTTAAACCACTTATCTCAAAATAAGTATAGAGAGAGCATGTAGATACATGGAGTTGCCAAACATTTTCCTATAAGGGACTGTACCCCTTTTAGATGTTACAAATTTTGATCATACATACACAATGCCACTTAGTGTAGAAGAGTAAGAGAATTCTGTTTTTACATTACAAAAATCTAGAATGGATTATTAAATATGTGGTATACACATGAAAAAGAATGGAATGATCACTATAAGCCAGTATGGGTTTACCAACAAGTCATTTTTTTTCTTTTTAACCAGAAAAACCCAAAGGCATGATTATCAAATAGAAGACAGAAAGCTGGAAAGGGAACTATACATATTTCATGACAATTAGGATTAAAAAATTCCTTAACAATACTATAAAAACTGTCTAAAAACATTAAATATAATAAAATAAATGTAAAATCCTGCAGATAGTTTTGAAAAATTATTTGCAGAATTAAAAAAAACTTAGCTTAATAGCAGTTTGTGAGAAAAACTAGAAAGTTTTGTAAATAGCAAAATTAAGTATAGGACAATTATAATACATGGCTGCTGAAACTGCTAGTTCATAAGTACCACTACATAAATAGCAGTAGTGTTCAGATCAATGGAGATGAGTCTAAATATAGTAATAGTCCAACTTTTTACATCAATTCATATCAAAAATATTGTGTCTGAAACCACCTTTTTAAGAGAGATAATGAGTAACAGGAAGTGATGGCTGAGCATAAAGGATGAAACAGAATAACTATTTGAAAAATGGACATGTGAATTAAAAAACATGGACATTGTTATGACCAAAAAAAGGATATGAGAAAATAGCAATTAATAAACTACATATGCATAGAGGAGTACATGCTTGATAAGAGAATTAGAAGAAAACAGGAAGACTTTTTCTATTTTCTCATTTTTAGTATTAATAATTGTTTTAATTGTATGTCATATTTCTTCTCATTTTTATTCTTTTCTCTAGATTTGTAATCATTTTGATCTTTGCTCAAATAAGTCAGTAGACTTGACTGCATACAGATAGCTGGTTCAAGCTTGATGCCCATATCAGTAACAAGCCACTTCCTATATGTTAAAACGTAATCAATTTCATTTCTTTGGGATGCTATTTGATGCTCGCTACGTGAAGATCCTTCCAATTCTTTTCCGGAAGAATATATTTATGATGTATAGGCGTGAGGTTTCTGATCAAATAGGTTACAGATCATTGGATTCTTTCATTCCTTACTTCTGAACTACAAGACGGTATAACAACTGGCAATCAGCAGTTTAGGTATCTGGGTGGCACAGTGGATAGAGTGTAGGGCCTGGAGTCAGGAAGACCTGTGTTCAAATTTGGCCTCAGACGTTTATTAGTTGTCACTGGGCAAATCACTTAACCCTGTTTGCCTCAATAACAATCAGCAGTCTACAGCTAGTTAGTATAGGGGCAAAAAACTATTGACACCTCACTAGCCCCTAAATTTCTCATTGTATTCAGAACAAATAGTACAATATAGGCATACCCCACACCTGGGATCATTAATTGATTCAATGACAACATGACCAAATGAAACGATTTTGTAATGGGAGGTTAGTTTTATACCAACAATATTACAAAACTATAAAACACGTTCCTAGACAAAAAGAGTTTAAAATTGGTTTTCTGACACTGGAGGTTAGAAGAAGTGTGTGTGATTTACACATTGTTAAAGTTTAAAATAAGGCACAGTGTTTAAGATTTGGGAAATGATTGCTCCTCTTGTAATCTGGCTTGGCCATACCATATCTGGAGAGTCTCATGTACAGATCTCAGTGCCATGTTTTAGGAACAACAATGGTAACCTGGAGTGTTCACAGGAGCGTGCCTAGGAGAGTGAAGAGCTTTTACCCTGGCAAAGAGAAGATTTAGGGAATATATAGAAGCTAGCTATTGTTATATACTTAAAGGGCCATTAAAGTAAGCAGGAATCATACCTGTTCTTTATGTCATTAGTCAGAACAAGGAGCAAAGATGTATATTTAAGGGAAAACTTCCTAACAATCAGAACTATCCAAAAGTAGAATTGAACGCCTTAGTGGGTACTAGGTTTTTCTCTCACTAAAGATCTTCAGGGAAAGGACAGACGGCTACTTGAGTATTTTGTCAAAATATTGTCCAGTTATGGCCTGGCTTAGATAGCATCTGAGGTCCTTTCCAACTTGAAGATTCTGTATTTCTGAGATGTGGAAACCTACTATTTTTAAACTCTCCAACGCCCCTGAGGTTTGCTGCTTACAGCTAACCTCTAATTTATAATCTAGCTAAAGAGAGTAACTCTTAAAAAGGTTTGGGCATTTTAAAAACCAACAAACAAACCCCAAACCTAGTATTCATGTTTTAGGAATATGCAATCCATTTCCTCAGAGGAATGGAACGTCAGAAAAAGACTGAATCTTTGTGTGCCTAGGGAAAGAAAAGTGTTATTTGTCAGAGCTGGAGCCCTGTCCATCCCCTTCCATCAAGAAAATGGTGCAGGAGTAGGGCAGACAATGGGCCAGTAAATCTGATCTTTCAGAAGCTGATTGAAAAGTCTTAAAAGGCTGGTCTTATCTCCTCCTTACTTCTTACATTTGTGTTCCTGAAGTAGTTAGATAGAGCAGTTAACTTGGTGCCTTTTTGTGCAAATGAGGTTGCTACAGATAAGAACATGACTCTCACAGAGAAATTGTTTTTATAAAGTACTTACCATTTCTGTGATGCCAAACATCATAAGTAAAAAACAAAAACTAAAGCTGGGCATTGGAGCTAAGATGCACTTGTCTCCACTTATTGCCTGAAATAGGTTACAGAAGGGAACCCTGACTTAAGCATGACTGGCTTATAACTTATTAACAATATCAAAATGATGCTTTTCTGAGTAACTTTATGTTGGGTATGCCTCAATTTAATAGTCATAATAATAACTTTTGAGTCTTCAAAAAAAGGTTAAGTTCTGTTTATATTACTATATCTATAAAGTTCTTCAAGGACTAAGCTTTTTTATGAAAAACTTACATGTCTATTATGTATCTATTACTGATTGACTAAATGTCATGGCTGCACCCAGATAGAAGCCACAATTTAAACTGAAATGCTCAATCATTCATTCGTTTATTAAGAAAACCTTTATTGAGGACTTACTATGTACAACGTATGTAAGCACTGAGGGAGATATAAAGATAAATAAAGCGAGCTCCCAGCACATAAGGCGTTTACGATCTAGTAAACTTCACATTCCTACAGTTTGAAGTGAAGTCTCTATCTCTAATGATGTCTTTCTCTCCATTACAAACATGCTCAGATCCTCTCTGTTCTAAAACGAAACAAAACCAAAACTTACTTCTTTCCTTGTCACTCTTACTCCCTCATGTGATCCTCTCTCCTCTGCTTCACTGACAGACTTCTAGAAAGAATTGTCTCCACATGCTTCCTCCAATTCCTTTTGTCCCTTCATCCCTTGAAATCTGCCTTTGGTTTGCCGCATCCTACTGAAACTACCCCTTTCAAAAATCACTTCCCACCCATATGTTTCACCACGGATTTGAATGTACAATGTACCAAGTAATGTCCTCTAGGACCTAACTACATGGTGTTAAATCTAACTTAGCATGGCTGTTTCTAAAGAAAACAAAACCCATTATAGGGAGTTCTACTTTTAACTCTTTCACAATTAGCACTTATTCACAATATAAATCTTTATTGGAATGATATTTTAAAATAGCTTTTAGTCCCTTTTACCTTCACTTGTAAACTTGCTGATGCAACTCTCCTTTCTAAATCTTCTACCTGCTGAAGAATTGTCAAGTCCATCTCCATTGCCTGTTCATCCACCGACCAGTTCTCTACAATATCTCGAGTTACTTGGTTTTCTTCATTTTCATTCATTTCAATAATAGCGACTATATTTAAAAATGAAATTTTTTTTAAAAAAAGAACATTGTTTGAATTGTATAAATACAGGATTCCTCCCCCAATAGTTACTTTCACCATATCCAACTTAAACGTTGAATTACTGCTCTTTTTTATATATAAATTATTTAAAGAATGTTCAACTACAAACTATAGCTAATGATTAAGAATTATAAAAAATCTATGCTAATATGATAATGTTAGTAGTTTCCCTGAGCAAATCTACTCTAAACATCAACACCAGTATTATAGTAATGAAGATATATTCCAGTAGATTTTTCATTTAAATAAATGAATTACATTTTCCTAAGCAAAGTAATGAAAATGATTTATTTACATACCATCCTTATTTTTGATGCAGGCCTGAGTAATATAATCCAAGTGTTTCTGTATTTGCTTCTGCAATGCCTTTTCCCTTATCCCCCTGAGATGTAGCACTTTAAGCAAAGCTTTTAGGTCCTCTGGGTCAATAATTCTCCACCAACCAAACTGCATTTCTAAGTCAAAATAAGTATGTAAATCTTTTACAAACATTTTGAATGATATTCTAGTATAATTCAAACCAAAAGGCTTACCAACTACATATAACCATTCAGAGATCCAGTTACCATATTGAGGTAGATACAGATTGCATTTAACCTTTTCCCCCAAAATCTAGATAGAACATGAGAACAGTTTATGATGTTATTATTCAACATCTTTCCATTTTTTTTCTTTTCAAGAAGAGCCCACTTTAGGTATGTAGCCTGTATTTTATGGTATCTTATATATTTAGATGATCATGGTATACTACAGACATTTTTTAAAAAAATAAAAATTATTGGACAAAAACCATCTGAATGTACCTACCTTCTGGAATGGGTTTTGGACTAGGAAAATCTACTGGCTTTGCTACTTCAACCATTCCAGGGATAGCTGAAGATGCCTTTTCGTTCTGTGGCACTGGTGATTCACTTTTACATGAAGAAACATTTGGAGTCAAGAATGAATTACCATTTCCTTCTGACAATCCCAACCCTGATCCCAGACTAGGTAAAGGAGATGTAAAGGAAACATTTGAAGTGAGAACTCCTGTTGGCCATCCACAAAACTGAAGTCCCATTATAGGTAATCCACTCTTCATCTATAAACACCAAAACATTGGAAAATCATTGAGAAACTTCAGTAGAAATTACATAAAATCCAAAATTATTTGTTAAATTCTGAAAATGATTTGCCATATTTATATAGTAACCAACATGTACATTTAAACATACAACTTCAAGCAATAAAATTTTAAAATGCTGAAGACAGTCAGTCGAACATCATCTTTTTATATATAAATTTTAAAACTTAATTATTAAGAATAATTATATACAATAACGTAAGAAGAAGATATAGCAGTAGGTTTAGGGAGTATGAATGTGTTGATTTTAGAATCTATATGTACTTCCACTAAATTTTTAGGAATGCGTCATTTAATTCTATTTTTAGTTTTCCAACTGGGCCAAGTATAATGTTTTAATTGAAAATGCAGCAAAGACAGGGTTAAAATGTAAAAAACAAAACCAAACAGTATAAAAATGCTATTGCTACTGGGACTAACCTGAAGTGGTGATAAAGCAAATGGACCGAGGCCCATTGTATTCTGTGCAGAAGAAGACCCAAGAAGGGGCGATGGAACAGGCGAGGGTGATTTAGAAGGAGGCTGAGAATGAGGAGTCAGTGAAGCAGCGGCAGATCCGTCTGCGTGGGTGAGGGAAGTGTCATCACAGGGGGTTCTGGGTAAAAGGCTGAACCACTGTCTGTTCTTTTCTGTTAGGGTTTTTAACAGTTGGTCATTGGCGATTAATGGAGGGCTATAAAACTTCCCTTGACCACTTGAGACTGGATTAAATAGGTTAGACTCTGCCTTTTCCTTGTTGCTTTGTGATACTGCTGGTTGAAGGCTGCAGAGAGAAGTTTTTGCACCATTTTGGTAAGGTAACGTGCATCCGTTGGCTGCACCACTGTTTGGTTTGGAGTTCATAATATCTGACTCGGCAGGCATTTTAGCTACTTCTAACAATTTGCTTAATTTAGAGAAAGAACTAGGTTTTTGAAGAAACAGATTAGTGTTGTCTTTTTCCTTAAGATCTTCTTTTTGCTCACAATGGCCTGTATTTAAACAGTTTAATGTTTCATCAGAGGTCTCAAACATTTCTTCTTTGATTTGTATAATTTCAGCTTTTTTCAATTTTTCTTTCTCTTTCGCAATTTCTTCTAGACCTACATAAGAGAAAAATTTCATGAAGACTCATCTACATTTGAACTTCCTCTTTAATTATATTTTATCAACATCGTTATTACTCAACAAATTATATGCTTTTGCCAGTTTACTTACAATTCCACATTAAAGAGGTTAAAAGTACATCAATAATGCCATCAAAACTGAAAATAATACAGTTCAGATAAAATTAGAATAAAAACCTCAAACTCCTGATGACTAGCAACTTATCTTAGTACAACATTCTAGAACACCAAGATCATTACAATAGACTCAGAGTTTATTGTAATGGGATATGACCAGTTTGATGAAAAAAAAATTCTAATCCAAAGTGAAGTTGAGGTGCTTTGTTATTACATTATGTTCAACCAAAAAAAAATTCAATAAAATGAATCCCTTATTCCCCTAGTTCTTACCATTGACACTAAGGTAAAAAAGTGTGCTTTTTTTTTTAAATAATAGGGCAAGCTCTCAGAAAAAAACAATACACACAGAGTACTTGTTAAAATATTGCTAATTATCTTAAAATTATCTTTAAATGTAAAGAGTTACCTCTAATCCTTTCCTATTCACCTCTTTTTCAGTTCACAATCTTCCCAGAAGATTATTGCAACTGTCATTCACTTAGGCTGTATTTGGGACTGCATGAGCATGCTTATGGATCCTAACCATACTAAAGGTATATTCAGGGAATTTTAAATATATATGATACAGTTGCTGGTCCTTCTATGTCTGAAATTAGACCTAGCCCCGCTTTTCTTGATTTAATGAATGAATACATCAATATTATCAATAGGTTATAGATAGGAAAAAAATATGACAAAGGTAGTTATGGTGTCCTTAATAATTATTAGTAAAAATGATATGCGACGCAATATATTCTCCCTTAAGTTTAGCTCAAAGGAAAGATGGCTCCTGGGAACACCTATGCCTTTAGTATTATTTAACGCAATGATATGCCAAGTACAAGAAAATTATTTTATATACTGCTTAAAGTGAACTGTGATAGTACTTATGTGAATGAAACCTACAGCACACATACATATAGACATTACAAGTTTTGTGAAGTGACTGTATACAGCTGACTACTTCAAAAGGGAGTTTCTGGTGATTTTTAAAATCATGATATGATCAATCATTTAAGTTTTGCATCTTACCTGATTACCTTTTCCCCCACTAAAGAGAAGGGCTAGAAGGGCTAGTTCAATGCAGCAGAAAGTAATTTCCACTTAAAGAGATCTGGGGCAAAGGAATGTAGGAGTCCCCTAATGAGGACTGGGACGCACTAGGGAGGGACAAGAACTTGCCATCTGCATGGTTAGAAAGCACTTCGTTTGTTTTTCATAATTCTAGGATTCAAAAGTACGACCCTTCACCTGATGAAAACTGGAGCTTTGAGTATGATCAAGAGATCCAACCTGCCCCTGGGGTAATCCTGCATTGTTACCCTCTCTTCATACTGCACCTCTGGGGTTAGTTAGCTTCAGCACTCTATTCTAGACTACAGCTGCCAGGCTTACATAAGGGCTTTGGGAGCCAAACATATTTGAAGAAACTGACAGATAATGAGGAAACAAAGGGAAGGTCAAATCTGGCAGGATCATAGGAGACAGCCAAAGGAAAACTAGGAAGTGCTTAAGGTACAAATGACAGAGTTTTACTTTCACTAGATCTTGAAATTCCAAAGAATGGGTTATGTTTATTAAGGGATCAAAGATTTGGCATAATGGATGTTAAACAAGGAGAAAGAATCATGAGGGATCAAAAGGCAAATATGAAAGAGAAAGAGCAAAAGTCACCATAATGAATAATAGAGAGTGCCAAAGGATGGAAGTAGCATTTGTGGCA
>CM053622.1:645171139-645187213 GCA_028646595.1 Phalanger gymnotis | reverse complement strand
AAAAAATATTTAAACTTATGCTTTTAAAATTCCTATTTTATGTTTTATACTATACCAGACCTGCACACACAACACATAATTTATTAGTTCAGTTTGGGGTGTGTGTGTGTGTGTATGTATGTATTGGAGTAGGTGCTCAAAAATGTTTACTTAGGTGTATATGGTCAAAGAAGTTTGGAGATCATTGGTGAAGAGGCTACTTTGCCAACTAACTGCTACTCTGGAGTTTGGGGTCTCCCATTTTCTCAATTCCAAAAGCTCATGTCTTCTCATGCAGATGCTTGAGGGAAGAAGGGGCATAAAGGCAAAACTTAAGCCCAAGTTGGGTCAGTATTATTGTTTTTGCCCTCTAGCAAAGCTTAAAGCAGTTCTCATATGCAAAATTCATAGTTTTAGGAATGAGAAATGTACTTGTTTCAGAACAGTCTTTAAATTGCCGCATCTTTTAAAATCATAAATACATGCTTGTTTGCATACGTACATAGTTCTACAAATGTTGGCAATTCACACAAAAGAATTTGAAAAGAGGCCAAGTTTTTTAGATGTGAATATATATTAGGCCACCATTTAGCGCTCTGATAAGGAGTCATATGAAATCCTTCCCATTCTCAAAAAGTTCTTTGTCTGTCGTGAGCAATATTTCATGTGCTTAAGGATTGAGCAGTATTGCATTGCTAAAATCCACTTCTGAAAATGAAGAACCTGTGCTGATTCTCTGTGGGATCCATAGTTGTAAGCATTAGTAACACTATCTACCTCTTCTTATGTGACCTTGGGCAAGTCAATTAACCTCACTTGGCTTCTGTTTCTTGCTTGGTAAAATGAGAGGGCTAGAATAAATAACCTCTAAGAGCCCTTCTAGCTCTAGAGCTATGGTCCTGGGACTCAAATGGTATGAGAATCTGTCATAAATGCTAATAACTTTTGAGCCTGAATCATGCATAAATCCTGTCCCTACAACCTTCTAGATTTTCTTAGTTCATAATCAGTAAGCATTATGGTATGATTCTTAAGTATAAAACATCTGGCATGATAAACGCCAGGAAAAAATGTCCAGAAACAATATACACAGCATTTCTAGCACCTAGATGTGAAATTAAACAAAATCTGTGTTATACAAACCTCCTTATATTAACCTATCCAGTAAAGGAAGAGGATGAGGTATAGAAATAGGGGAAATAAGGTTAATGGGGGGGGCAGAGGGGACAATGAAGATACTTGGGGGGGGACAATTTGAGGAATGCATTTCTCTAAGAGTGGCCAACAGAGTGGAGTATAACAATGAGTTCTGAGGTTTTGCCTTTTTCACTTCCCTATTTTTCTCCCTTCCTCCTCAAGTAGAGGTCAGAGTTCAGCATGTAAGGCAGTAAGTGAGTCATTCGATGACTTACTTTTTGTTGTGTCTGAACATAGTGTGGAGGTGACTATGAGTTCTCAAAGGTTATGCCTATAGAATAGAAGCCCTGACAGGTTCTATCATGGTGAAGAGGCATTATCATCAAGTAATATTTCAAGGCACAATATATAAGGTGCTGTATTCCAGCATCATGAAGGAGGGCTCAGAGCTGCCACAGGAAGCATAGAGGGGCCCAGCATCAATAGTCTTACCCCTCAGTCATTAATTCTTTGGAGATAGTAACTAATAAAACAAAAATACAAAATGTACCTCAGTCCTTTTGGGCTCCCTTCCAGTTTCACAGTAGCAGAAAGCAGGAGCAGAGACTACTACAGTTAACTCTATCTCTAGACTTACAGGGAGATCGGTGATTTGGCACAGTTGGTTTTGGCACATATCTACAGGCAACAAGAAACTAATAGGAAGGGGCATTTGGTTATTTTATATTATATTGCTTGAAATCCTTCTATTTCATCAAAGGATCATTTTTTCCCTTAATATACAATATGGTTAATTTTGCCAGGTAAGTGATTCTTGGTTGTGTTCCTAGCTCTTTTGCTTTCTGGAATATCATGTTCCACGACCTTCGATCCTTTAATGTTGCAGTTGCTAAGTCCTCTGTAATCATGACTGTGGCTCTCTGATATTTCAATTGTTTTTTTTTTCTGACCACCTGTAGTACTTTTTTCCTTGACCTCATAATTCCGTATTTTGGCTATAATGTTCCTTGGAGTTTTTATTTTGGGATCTCTTTCCTGTGGTGTTCACTGGATTTTTTCAATGCCTGTTTTGCCCTCTGGTTCCAGGATATCAGGGCAGTTTTCCTTGATAATTTCGTGAAAGATGCTGTTCAGGTTCTCCTTTTGATTATGGCTTTCAAGTAATCCAATGATTCTGACATTGTTCCTCCTGGATGTGTTTTCCAGGTTAGTTGTTTTTCCAATGAAGTATTTTACATTTCTGGGTTTTTTTCATTCTTTTGAATTTGTTTCATTGATTCTTGATATCTGACAGAGTCATTAACTTCCACTTTCCCAATTCTACCTTTTGAGGAGTTATTTTCCTCAGTTAGTTTTTGTACCTCCTTTTCCATTTGGCCAGTTGTACTTTTTAAGGAGTTATTTTCTTCTGTGTATTTTTTTAATCTACTTTTCCATTTGGCCAGTTCTACTTTTTAAGCAGTCATCTTCTTTTTCCAAGCTGTTGATTCCTTTTTCATAATTCTCTTGCATCTTATTTCTTTTCCCACTTTTTATTCTACCTCTCCCATATGATTTTTATGCTACTTTTTGAGCTCTTTCATGAGTTCTTTCTGGGCTTGAAACCACTTCCCATTTTTCTTGGGGATTTTGCCCATAGGTGTTTTGACATTGGTGTACTGTTTTAAGTTTGTGTCTTGATCTTCCCTGTCACCGTAATAACTTTCTATGGACAGAATCTTTTTTTTTTTTTGGTTGTTTTTTACTCACCTCTTTTGGCCTTTTTCCTTTCTTTTAAATCTGAGTTCTGCTCCACACTGTCTTAGGCTTCTTGTATCAGAGGCTGCAGGCCCTGGCTGTTTACCTGATGCTGCACTGGTGTTGCCCTGAGGCCCATGGGGAAACCTCATGTTTGGTGCTGCACTGAGGGGTAGGGTGGGGGTGACTGGCACTGCTGGAGGCCATAGGGGTCTGGCAGCTTGCCTGCTACTGAGCCAGGGTCCTAATGCTGGTGTCTGGCATGTGCATTTCCTTGAGACTACACTGAAGCATGTGGCTGTCTGGCAGCTGGAGGTTGCTTGTTTGTTCAGGGCTATGCTGAAACACATGGTGGTATGGATGCTGGAGTCTGCCTGTTTTCCCTGGGCTATGCTGAATCACATAGTGGCTCTTGGAGCTGGAATTTGCCCATTTCCCTGGTTATGCTGAGGAACAGGGGGAGTGGGGGGTCCTGGCGTTGGCATTTGCCTGCTCTATGATACTGGGGCTCAGGATCTTACACCGATTGGCTAAGGTGGGGCTTGCTGATGGCATACTGGGATGTTTCCTGTCCTGGACTGTGTTCCCTAAGTGAGACAGACAATTCTTGGCAATCTTCCAAGTTTCTTGGGTTAAAAGATTGTTTCACCCTGTCTTTTTGCTGATTCTGCTGTTCCAGAATTTGTTTTGGGGCACTATTTTATGGTTGTTTGGAGGTGAATATGGGAGAGTTAATGTACTATGGCAGCAAGCCATAGAATACTATAATGTCTAAAGAATGAAAGTCAGGGATCATACAAAGAGCTATGGAGAAATTCATGGTGGAATTGAGCAACTTGAAATACTTTACATATGAGGAATTAACCCAGGAGAATGGGATGACATCAGAGACAGAGGATGTCACCAGAGAAATGTATGACTTTCTCCATGTGAAAAAAAGGAGAGAGGTTAGAGTGAGGGATAGCCAGTAGACAATATATTGTACATTGTACATAGTATTTTGTATGGACCTTGTGTGGTGAATATGTAGTAGAATTTAGATAAGTGTCAAACTGGAGTCACCTAAGCAATGAGGTGACACAATGGACAGAGAGTATTGGAATTAGGAAGTCACAAATTCAAATTCTGCCTCAGCAGCTAGCTATGTGACCTTGGGCAAGTTACTTAACCTCTGTCTACTTCAATTTTCCTAACTCTAAAATGTGAATAATAATCGCATCTACCTCCCAGTCTCGTGGTGAGGATAAAGTGAGATAATATTTCTAAAGAGTTTTGCAAAACCTTAAAATGCTATATGCACTATCTATTGTTTTTATTAAACAGGATGATTTGCGTTGGTAGAGTGAGTACTCATATCATTGATGCTATGATACATTGTAGTAGGGGATCCTTTATACTAACTTTGTTGAATGTGTTAGTTATATTTTGTTGTATTTAGAATAATGGGATATGGAGTAGGTCTCATGAGCCCAATCCAGATGGAGCACATCTAATAGACAAAGATATATTAAGAGTCCTCATTTGAAACATAAAAGATAGTCTCTAATAGGAAATCATAATTACTCTTCAGATCTCATAAATAAATCTCCTAAAAGGGATTTGACCTGTGCTTTTGCTTATGAAATTAATAACAGTAATTCATATTCATTATTTATAAATCACTTTGTGATTTATAAGGCACATTTCCTACAACCTTGAGAGGTAAGTAGGATTAATATCATTATTCCCGTGTTACAGTGGAAAAAGCTGAGTGGCTGTGAGCCTTCTTCAACTCAACAAGCCAAGAATATCAAGTTTATATGTACTGTGTGTCCCTCTTCATTTTCATCGAGCCTTTTTCAGATGTCCATAATACATTAACAGAAATACATGGAGGTTTTTTTTTTCTTTCATCAAAGGAAAAAGAAAGATTGAAGCAAGAAAAGCGTGATGAAAAAAGATTAAATAAAGAACGCAAATTAGAGCAACGAAGATTAGAATTAGAAATGGCAAAGGAACTAAAGAAGCCTAATGAAGATATGTGCTTAGCAGATCAAAAGGTAATCTTTACCATTTTACTCTATTTAAAAAATGTTATGACCTCTTCCCTACTTTTTTTTACCCCAGATTGCCCATATGAAAATTATCCTTTTTAGCTAGCTAGAAGCATTGCCTCCAAAGACTTATTTCTGGACCCTTAAACTGAGATGTAAGCAGGCTTTATCAGGAATTCCTTTTTTTTTTTGAATGTTTACCTTTTAGATTTAGTGTTATGTAACATCTAGGGGCACCAAACGCCTCTTGCACTAGAGTTCTCCTAGAAAAGCTATCCCAGTTCTTCAAGTAGTTCAATGTGGTTCCATATCAACTCAAAAAACATAGCTCATGTGCCTCCACTAATGTGTTTAACTTGTACTATTCAATCATAGAACACCATTCATTCAAATCAAAGGAATTTAATGAAATATTATAGTAAGGAAATATTAATAGTACACTTCCCCCAAAAAACTGGCATACTGTCCCACAAATATAAATACTATCAGTGAGGAGAGAGAACACATCTAGAGATTACACATAGAGAGGCATACAGGTAAGAACCTGTGATTGGCAAACATACTAGCATGATACATATTAGAGAACCTATATTACTGGGGCACGTGCATCCAGGGGGCACAGATGGGAAATGTATGGGGCCGGAGCACAAACATTGTTGGGCAAACACGTAGGTAACAAGAATGTGGAAGAGTAACTCTTTCATCTGATGCTCTATGGATCCTGATGTCTTCTGATAATATTGCTTCAACATTACAGTGTTGAAAAAATTGGTTTCCTTTGTAATTCTTAATATTTGAACTTATAAATGTAAAAACATTCGGAGAAGGGAGTCAGAACTAGTTCAGGACGACTATCAAAAAAACTCCTCAGAGCTATGTGCATCTATCAACCATAATTTTTTTTTCTTCCATGTCCCCTAATCCTTTGGGTCTTGACATACAAAATAAAATGAGCAGACACAACATCTAACCCCAAATAACAGGGTCATTATTTTCTTCCTCTCTGGTTATTACTACCTTTATTATGTATAGGTGGCGTTCTGCAAGCTGCCCTACACTTAAATGAATATTAATGATTACAGCATCAACCACTAATAAAGAAACAGAATTTTTGATGGATATCGCTTCCCATTTAGTAGTAATGTTCCAAAAAGCAACATAGAAGCTACTTTAATGGGTCTGTGATCTGTGACCCCATCCATTTCCATCATCAGTGTGGATGTTCCTGCCACTACAACAGATCTCATCCCCATAATATCTTTTCATTCTGTGTAATTTTTGTCCATGTTCTCCCATAAATCGTCATTAAGAGATCTATGTGACATGGTTGAAACTTTCTTCTACTTTAAGATTTCATGAGTACCAGTGATATCCTTTACTCTCACTACATTATATGATAACCTACATCTCCTTTTCTCAGCCAGTATTTCCTTAACCATCATTTTGACACCACTTTTTACATACGAGTCATTACATGTGGCAGCCTGCTTACAGCTACCACTTGTTACCTTATTGCCTTTTGGATCATCCACAATTTTGAATCTTCAGAGACTGTATCATTTGATGATTTGCAGCCATATGAGATCATAGGAAGTATATTAATGTTAAATACATAGAAGCCCCAAGACAAATATGTAAAATCACTGGATCGGAAGTTATCTCAGTTGAGTCTTTCCCTTTTCTTCAGGCAGGTGAATATCCAGGGCAAATAGTTAAACATTTCTTGAAGACTTTCCAAAAATATGACCTCCCTCGCTCTTATGTTTAATCACCCTTAAAGTTAAGTAATCCTTACTTATATCCATCCATAATGTCTCCTGCCTACTTGTTCTTGTTTGGACCTTCAAAGAAATGTAACTTTGGCAAAGAAACTAAAATTTGTAAATAGAACATCAGAGGAAACCAGATGTCATCTTGACAACTGATAGGGCTTTACATGACATCATGTAGACATCTTGTAGAAGTAGCAACTTATTGTGTCTCGGCAATAATTCGTAAAGAGATATTTTTCTTGTGATCTCAAGAGATGTCTGATCTAGGAATAGATGATTGTAATATGTCTCATCCCATAGTATCTTTACATGATTTTCATCTAAAATATGAATAGTAATTCCTTGAATACATCAGTAGTTGCAAAGAACTATTTCATCAGATTTAGGCACGTACTTCAACAACATATAGCAAAACCCCTCTGCACTTCTTTAGATCTTTTAAAAAGTCACCACCTGGTGGCCAGTCTTTTGATGCCGAACCATTCCAAGTTTAGCTCATCCATGAATGACAGATACATAGTTTAACACTGGACCAGTACTAAGAGCTTTTCTTGCTTAGCAGGACCTGTTAGGATTTGTGCTCTTCTGTTATAGACTTCAAGAACTGTGATAACCTCCGCTTCACTCAGAGGCATAAAAAGTATACATTCCAGTTCAGCAGGCACTGTATTTAGCAAATATTTTGTTTCATTGTTGTTTTTGTAGCTGTTTGGAAAGCAGCAATTCTTTAGAGCAAGGGTTCTTAACCCTCTTTGTGTCATAGCCCTTTGGCAGCCTGGTGAAACCTACGGATCCCTTCTCAGAATAACATTTTTAACACAAAATCAAACAGGATTATCAAGGAAATCAGTTGTTGAAATGCATTTATCAACTTATTTTAAAAAAACAGGTTCACAGACTTCAGGTTCAGAGTACCTGCTTTAGAACCATATTGAACGTTCCTTTGGGTAATATAATATGAAAAATGTGCTCTGTTAACCTGATTTTTTTTTAAAGCCCACAAAATACTAGTTTTGTATTGACTATAAGCTGTAATGATCAAAATCGCTGCAGTATTACAGAAAATTTCTTTTGTTACTGTCAGCTTTAGCATTCATGAAGCCAGCATCATTTTGGCCAGCTTGACTTCACTTTCTCCTGGGATCGCAGGATCATCGGTATAGCCTGTTGTCACAGATTGTACTCGGTACAAATCTAGATATCTTGTAAATGCATACCCCACCACAAAAAAAGAATGTAGAAGGATTAGTTCAAATCACTCATCACAGTTAGAATGACAGGAGCATTTGCTGTGTAGACAGATGACAGCATTTTTATTCTCATTTACTTTGCTGGAGAATAGAGTAGGGAATTGAGTTTCTCTACTATATTTAATTCATACAATCCATATGCTATTAAAATACTTGTATCTGAACAAAAACTCCTTAGTGTTCCTTTCACAGAAGCTGAACTTTATAGCAATGGCTAAGTTCTGTTCAGAATGCACGAACTCACTGACATAAGATTTTGTCCTTCTGTTTCCAGCCTTTGCCAGAGTTACCGCGCATCCCGGGACTCGTTCTCTCTGGAAGTACATTTTCAGATTGTCTCATGGTGGTACAGTTCTTACGAAATTTTGGTAAAGTTCTAGGCTTCGATGTGAACATCGATGTCCCAAACCTGAGTGTTCTTCAAGAGGGATTACTCAATATAGGAGACAGCATGGGTGAAGTACAGGACTTGCTTGTAAGGCTCCTCTCTGCTGCTGTCTGTGATCCAGGCCTGATAGCAGGATACAAGGTAAACACGTGCACGCACACACGCACACACCCGCACAAGCACGTGTACACACATGGGCACATCCTTAAAAAATTTTAGCCATCAATTTAAATTTATTATTTTTTTTTGTGCATCAGCAGTGGACTGAGTAAGTAACTATTTTGATTAGCTCCTATAACTCTTAAGATCATGTCACAGAAAGTGAAATATCACATGCTAAATAGCTATTAGAATTATTTGATGTCTGAACCCAGACAAGGCTGTCCCAGAGCCTCTTAAGGAGGGCAGTGATTCTCAAAGGGTTTGTTTTCTGAAGAGGACTTTTCTGGCCCCTATCCACCTATTTTTCTACCCCTTCCCTCAGTCCCTTTCCTCTGAGGTTATGTTAATCTAC
Organism: Phalanger gymnotis; assembly: GCA_028646595.1. Classification (NCBI taxonomy): domain Eukaryota; kingdom Metazoa; phylum Chordata; class Mammalia; order Diprotodontia; family Phalangeridae; genus Phalanger; species Phalanger gymnotis. The sequence goes on along the minus strand of CM053622.1, from coordinate 645,178,403 downwards.
ACTATACATGCATACATACATGCATGAATGCATGCATACATGTACATATGTGCATATACTACTTTCATGTTGTCTTAGCCATTTTGGGAGGTAGGGTGAGGCAATGAGGATTAAGTGATTTGCCTAGGGTCACACAGCTAGTAAGGGTCACGTGTCTGATTAGAACTCAGGTCCTCCTGACTCCAGGGTCAGTGCTCTGTCCACTGCATCATCTAGCTGCCCTGTCTTACCTATTTCAATGTGGATTTCTGCATAGCAGGAACCATGTTTTTTTTTTAATTTCTTTTTTTGTTTCTCCAGCATTTATCATAGTTTCTGGCATATAGTAATCACTTTTAATAAATGTAGACTGAATGACTGCCTCAAACTCGTGTGCTGAACCCACACACCTCCACACTGGACATTCCTCAGACCCCATCCCCCTCTCCTAAGCTGCCTTCTCTGCGCAGGCATTGGGGGAAGTTAAGAAGAAAATGAGGGTCTGGGGGAGAAAGGCCCGGATAACAAATGGGTCTAGATTCGGATTGCCTAGAAACCTTCCTTCAGTTACTGCAGTTTTTCAGTGTTCATAGCCAGTGTTCTATGAGCCAAAAAATAAAGTTAATTAAAAACATTAAGAACTACTGATATGGAATCCTGACTAGGTAATTCTAATTGCTATGATCTTAAAATACCCTGTTGGTATGGGGATAAAAACAAGTGGTCCTAGACCAGACCATAGCTTTTATATTCTCTAATTCAATTAGCACTCTTGGGATGATCTATACTTAGTCTGGGATACCTTTGAATAATTGGGGTAATCCAGACACCCATGGGCCCTGGGCAAGATTTGAAGAATAGCTTTAGTAATAGGGACCTGACTTCCAGGATTCAGCAAGAACTCTGACAACTTTAGATACATGTAATTTGTATAACATCTATGGGATTGACCACATTTTAGCATAGAGGCACATGTTTGGTTGTATCTCAAGCTCCAGTTAAGTAACATCTTAACATTCCAATAATATCCGTATGTTCTAACATTTTCAGCTATGAACAATATTCTGAAAAGAAGGAGAAGCCAGGAGACCTAGTTTTCAGATTTCCTTTTGATCCATCCATTCATCTGTCACTTCACTCTAGAGACCAGATGGGCAGTGAAGACATCACAGAATAGCAAGTGCCAATATCCACACCTAGGACAATGGAAAACATAGGAACTTGATTTGGTCACTAGGAGGAATCAAAAGTGAATCCAGAAATTCACACACGGGACGGTTTCTGACCTCTGATTAACCAAGCATATGAGAGCTCTCACATAAATACATACATAGGATGCAGAAAATGCACAAGTATTGAACTGTTCTGTTTCCTGCTTTCCTCTTTTCCTCAGTCCCGTCAAGAACATGTGGCCCCTATCCAAAATATTTGTTATGATCCTAGTATTTTACCCTCGATGCATTTATTGAAAAGGGTTGTATTTTTAAATGGCTATGAGTAATAAAAAAAATTAAAACTTTTGCAGGCCAAAACAACTCTTGGGGAACACTTACTGAATGTTGGTGTCAACCGAGACAATGTTTCTGAGATCTTGCAGATTTTTATGGAAGCCCACTGTGGACAAACTGAACTTACAGAAAGCCTGAAGACAAAAGCTTTTCAGGCACACACTCCAGCTCAGAAAGCATCAGTACTTGCTTTCCTCATTAATGAGCTAGCATGTAGCAAGAGTGTTGTAAGGTGAGAGTATCCTAATCACTTTCCTATGATTTTATAATCCTTAGTATTGGTTATTTCTTGTATTTCTTCTTTGACGTTTATAGTGACTTGTAGGGATTTTTTAAAATATGGATTAAATTCAAAGATGTTTGGTATGAACCAACTGTATAAGATTACTTGTAATTTTAATATTTCTGCTTAAGTTCATCATGAACACTGACCATTCCAAGAAATGTCTTTCATTATTTGGAGATATGAGAACTGCACCTCCTGTCTCTTTACTCCTTAATTCCTTGATATTTTATGAGACCTAATGACCATAATTATCCTCCCATGGAGCATTTTCTCTAGCAACTGTGGGTGTTCTCCTAAAATTGCCAAATAGGCTAGATATAAGCAATCTATTTAATAGATCTACATGTTTGACTTTTATTATGTAGTCACAGTAACAAACAAGTTTGTACTATAACTATGCTAATTATTGATAACTTGGATTAATGCTTTGTTAAGGTAATTAAAAAGGAAAGCCTTATTAGGCAGTGAGCACCAAATATTCCATTTCCTGGGAGTTGCCAATGTGAAGTATGAGTCATAAGTTCTGAAACATGGGAATTCCCTTGCTGGATCAGACCTGTGAAAGGCCACTACTCTTTTGCTAACACCATCATGTAATACTCTGTAGTGAAGACGTAATGATTTTCTACCTTGACATCATCCTTCAAGTTTAGATAATAGTTTCTCTAACTAGACATTTATGGCTCTGTCATTCAAAAGTTTGTTTGAACCATTTTTAATCTGTTTATTTTCTGCCATTGCCACTAATTTGTAGCAAGCAATTACATTTATTTATTATCATTATTATAACATGTAACATAATTAAGATTATTAGGCTAAATATTAGTTCCTTTTGCTTGTTTGAAACTTCTCGAATTCAAAGCCTGCCTCCTCACCTTAATGTTTCATGCTTGGTGGCCAAGTCCCTATTCACCTTATCTTTTCCATTCATGATTTTTAGATTAGTTATGTCCCACTCCCCATCCTTTGGTTTCCAAGCAAAAGAAAATATCAAACTATGCAGGGCTAAGTATGTATATGAATCTTTTTGAGTCTAAACTTTTGTGTAAATACCTTCTTAGCTACACTTTTGCTTTATCATCGTTTTTCATCTATTCATGCTACTTTTGGGCAATTATCTAAGCTTAGCACGGTTCATGACATTTAGTAGGTGTTAAATAAATGTCCCTTAGCTCTAGTATAGTGTCTCATGTTATAAATGACAACAGCTTAAATTCCAAAGAATGTACAAAACTGTATTTTTCCTGGAGAAATATTTTCATAAAACAGACAATTCTGTGCCTGATAGTTGCTTAGCAGCTGGTGATAATACTGTAGCATTCAATAGAATTTGGAAAATGGATGGTATTGGGGGTACTGAGAGCTAGTATGAGTCAGAGACAGCATTTGAACCAAGGTCTTACTTCAAAACTAACCCTTTATCCTCCTATACCATGCTGCCTCTCAATATTCAATATTGACATATATCTAGGATATATGTGTATATATGTCAATGTACACACAAATGTGTCACTACACATATATTTATTTTGTCTGAAGTTGGAAGTTTTTTTATACTGGGGAAAATATGTAGTAACGTTTGTTATTATGTTCCTAATTTTTTTTTCTATTGGCAGTGAAATTGACAAGAATATTGATTATATGTCAAACTTAAGGAGAGACAAATGGATGGTAGAAGGTAAACTTCGCAAGTAAGTTATATTTCCTTAAAATTAATACTCAGAGTTTTTATGCAAACTCTTCAACAAGAGCAGTAAGTCACTGATAGAATTCAACTGGCTCACTTTGATATAAAGAATAGAAATGCTTAACTTAAATGAGACATAAATATAGCCAAAACCCAGGAATTATTATTATACATAAATACTTATATGATTAAATGAGATCATATAATTATAGATTTAGAGCCAGCAAAGGATGTTTCTTATAGGTCACCCAGTCCAACTTCTCATTTTAAAGATAGGAAAACTGAGGCCTATAGAGATGAAATAACTTGCCTAAGGTCATGAAGATATTTATTAAATAATAGTAATAGGCATTTAACTAAGGTTATTTGAATACAAATCTAGTGTTTTCCACTGAACCATCTCTTATATTTACTAATACTGTCCTTCCTATCTTTAAATTCTTTTTAAAAAGTTAATCTCATGTTTTAAAGTTTTGGGAGCTATGCAGTTCCTTTTGACATGATTATCATCTCCTTATACCAATTACATTTTCGTATTTTTTTCATTGTTTTGCATTTAAAGTTTATTTTTGAGAGGTTCTGTCAAAGTTCAAACTTAATTTAAAATTATAACTTAATTTTCTACCTCATTATTAATATAATGTTGGAAATACTATGCTCATTATCTTAAAAGGATAGCTCTTCTGCAGTAATTAAAAGGAAAATTATTACTTCTTATTATAGAATAATAATATACAATCAGATTGATAATATAGAATGGGAGTTAAGTTTGCTATTACTTTTTCATTGTTATAATTAAGGCCTTACAGAGTTTTCATTTGTTTTATAATGTTCTCATAACCCTGACAGATAAAATTTGTCATGTTTTTAATATGTTTTAATTCAGTGAGATACCTCAAACAATAACGAGTTTTAATATGAGAATATTATCTACTGGTTATTTTCTAGTTCTTCATTTTCCATTCATCTAATTTTTAGTTATAAATTATTTCATTTTAAATTTATTCCTAACTGAGATAAGTGCATTGAGATGAATGTCTTGAATGAATGGCTTACACTTTATTGAGTTTACAGATAGGTTTGCTTTTAGTTAATGATGATTTTTTTTTACATTTAAAGACTCAGAATCATTCATGCTAAGAAAACAGGGAAAAGAGACACCACAGGTGGAAGTGAACTTGGAGAAGAACCACATTCTTTGGGTATACCCACTACAGGACGCAAGCGAAGACGGAAAGGGGGAGATAGTGACGATGACGATGATGATGATGATGATAGCGATGACCAAGCTGATGAAGAGGATGAAGATGAAGAAGATAAAGATGACAAAAAAGGAAAGAAAATAGATCTTTGTGATGATGAGGTAATAAAATTCTCTGTATATTACATAAATATATATAAATATAAAATATTTGTATATTTAAAATTTTAAACTTAAAAACAAAGTTTAAAATATTTAAATATAAAATTTAAAATATACAAATATAAATAAATACCACATTATACAAATGTGGTAATAATTCTTTTTATGTAACTCTGTAAGCGTTTGTTATAGAGCTCTCCAGATTTGTCTTTTATTTTATTAACATAAATTATAATTATTTTTGTATGCTTCTTTAAACTTTTTCAAAGTATTGTTGCATACATGCTGACATTGTTATCACAATTGATCTCTGGACCAGAAAGGCAACAAGTCCTGCCAGTAGTTCTAACTCGGATGTCGATGTCTCTCCCACTCTGAGGCTGCCTATAGACAATATATAAAAGTAGAGGAATTATTCATCTCTTGACTAGTATTTAAGTTGTCCTATAATACAACTTGATGGTTAGGTTTTGTTTTTTTTTTTTAAGAATTAAGAGAGCCTGGGTAAATCATCTTTGTAGCAAAACAGTTCAGTTCGGGGTTGGGGGCTCCAGTTAGCTGGGTTGCTTTTCCCTGTATTATATGCTTTCCAAATAAAAGACTTGTTTTGGGCTATACTGAGAAGTTAACCAGTGAACCCAGCAGGGTCAGGAATCACAGAGAAGAGCCCTTAACAAAAACAGTTTTCTGAGATGGAGCAAGGAGAAGCTAGTGTATGAGAAACCCCACTCTCCTAGGAACTAGTTCTGACTCACTAGAACTGCTATTTTGGAGACTGGGCCCTAATGGTCCAGAAAGTATTCAACCAAGGGTGGGATAAGGAAGTGGGAGGGAAGATGAGAAGGGAGAAAGACTGCTAGGGGATAGGAAGAGGAGTCTTAGGTATATGGAAAAGGCATCTATATCGATTACATTCAAAGTTGTGTTTTACTAATTGATTACATAGTTCTGGGGAATTTCATCCTAAGAAATATTGGCAATGAATTATGTTGTGCCCCTCCTGATGAAAGAATCCCCAAGTAAGTTGTCATGGTTTGGAGAAACTCCAGTGTGTTAGCAAACAGCTACACTGACCAGGCAGGGAGGAGTTGCTCAAGATGAACAGTTTTGAGAACAGCCAGGACAGTCAGTGGGGTATGTTTGGGTTATAGCTGCTCCGACAACCGAATTCTGCTTAAGTTAGTGCTCAAATTCTTTCCCTCAATCTGGCTCCCACTGGTATTCTGCATTCCTTTCCAAGACTCTGTGTTGGAGTCTTGAGTCAGGTTCACTCAGAGAACGAAACCAACCCCTATCCTAGTCAGAGTCCCGTTGAGGGGACTTACTTACAAAGGTAAGAAGTCTGCATTTTGAATTGTTTTGAGCATTGTTTTTATTTGAGGGGGTGAAGGATGGAGAAAGAAAAGGCAAAAGAGTCTATCTCACTTCTTGGCCAACATTGGGCCTGTTTTTATAGAGATAGGTTTTGTTCTCATAGCCTTGACTGACCTCCAAGGAGTTTCTCAGAGTTTAGGTCATCTGGAGCTTTTAAAAAGCTTCATGGAAAAATAAAGAATAAAAGTGGCATTGTTTGTTCATGGGTTCAATTTCAGAATTAATTCAATCCTCTTGTCTCTAAACACATTGTATGCACATTAAACAGTTAACATTCGCTCCAGGACTTTATTGTTGCATACTTCATTTATTTGGAATGTCTTCTACCTTTGCGTTGGACCAGCAAACAATTACTGATGTATGTGTGCTTTTATAAATTTTCTAGCAAGCAGCGTCATTTCATTTATATTCACAAAGGAAGGATTACACTTGCACATACCAAAATCTTAATTAGTATAGATATATTTTTATGGGTCACAGCCACAAACCAGATATTATCCAATGAATAAGTTCAGCAGGCTCTGACACAGCCATGCATTTTCTAATCTACTACATAAAACTGAATAAAAATGAACTTGTTTAGGAACTGTGATATAAAGGTAAAGAGGCAATAATTAGAATACCAAAGGTTGAATTCTAGCTCAGCTGATTAGTGGTTAAGTAACTACAGGTAAGTCACAAACTCTCTGGAGCTCAGCTGCCTCATTTGTAAAATAAATACATTACACCACATGATATTGAAGGTACCTCTCAGCTATGATCCTAAAAGTATGATAGAAGTGTTGGTCACCTTCAGTTCCTTTTTTAAAAAATTTATTTACTATATTAAGTTTTGAGCATTGATTTTCACAAGAGTTTGAATTACAAATTTTCTCCCCATTTCCACCCTCTCACCAACTCCAAGATGGCATATATTCTGGTTGCCCCATTCCCCAGTCAGCCCTCCCTTCTGTCACTCCACTCCCCTCCCATCCTCTTTTCCCTTACTTTCTTGTAGGGCAAGATAAATTTCTATGCCCCATTGCCTGTGTATCTTATTTCTTAGTTGCGTGCAAAAACTTTTTTTT
>CM053622.1:645112801-645170639 GCA_028646595.1 Phalanger gymnotis | reverse complement strand
CTCTCTCTCTCTCTCTCTCAGTGTATATGTATATATACATATATACACATACATACATATATACATAAACATATATATACACATACACACATATATACATAATAATGTGAAAAATTTTTAAAATCCTTCATTTTATCCCATGAAAAGTTTATTTAGAAAACTAAAGTATCTTAAATGAAAGTAGTTATTAAATGAGTTTAGTTCACAGGGTTGTTGCAGGGAAACTATAAACATTAATGTAGTAAATGAATTGTTGCTATTATTATTATTACATGAAAAAAGCTCCTCTCTTATGTAAGACAGTGTTGTAATAATAAAAAGGAATGTGATAGAACAAAAGTCAGATGGCTTTGAGCTATCATTGTAAAGCTTTACAACTTAGGGGACCAGGAAATTTTGGGGCAGGCTATTTTCCTGAGACTATGTTGCAACAATTCCTCCATTTTTGCATTTTATAATTCTTTTGGGTGCCTTACAAGTTTGTTCTGGGCATAATTAGAAGTGAGAATACATTTCTTATGACAGCAACTAGTACTTAATTTTAAAAGGCATAAATATAATTTAAGAGGCACCGGATTACCTCAGGGTACAGGAAGAATAAAATTGTAAATGAGATTAATAAAACAGAAACTATTTCTAGAAGACAGATCCAAAGGGGGACAAAAGTTAAGGGCATGTGTTGATTATGTTTGAATTTACCTAGCATTGTACGAGAAGAGGTGACTTTTTTAAAGTGTGTCTTCATTTTTCTATTTTATTAATATGATAAATATTTGTGATAAATTATAGTCTTATAGTGTATGTTTTTCATAAGTCTTTATGGGGAAAAAGACTGCTAAAACACAGCCATAAATAATTATTAAACCCCCTCTAGGTTAATTTTTTTTTGTTTTTATCTTAGGTAAATTTATCTTTCGGTACCATACTAATTATATTATACCAAGTAACTTTTCAAATTACATTTCTTATGAACTGAAAAATTCTTAACATATAAAAATTTAAGGATGCTGTATGCCTCAGTGAAAAGTAGATTTGCTTATGCACAAATATCTGGGCAGTATAAAATAATATTTTCACTAAGAAAGGACTGCTATAAATTCAGATTGATGAAATATTCTCATCCCTTGAATCACTTGGGGGTTGTGAATTTCCCTCTGTTTTCAAACTGCTTATTAGATGGCTTCTGTAAGCTCAAGTATGGTCTTCTAGATTATGGTTATGTCGACTAAAATGCTGACATAGTCATTTTGTGAGACATGCATGTTTAACAACCTTTTGTTGTTTATTGGGCCTTAGGGAGACATAAAGAACTCTACTACAATTACTCTATAGTCTGTTATTCAGTTTACACAAATAAAGAGATTACAAATCTGTGCATGACATAATTGCCAGTCTTAATAGATGAAACTGAGATTCTGGACCTATTGTAACTTTCCAGACAATTGTTTGTTCAAACCACTGAGTACTCATGGATTATTAAGAGATAAGTCATATGTCAAATCACTTGAATTATGTTAAGATAATGTGTATCTTTTGTCCACAAACCAAAAACACAGACTACAGACTAAAAATGATCAGCTATTTTTACAATATGTTGAAAATAACAATTAAGACTGAGGTTCACTAATACATTTAAACTAACTTCTCGTTAAAAAAACCCAACAATAACACCATGGCAACAGAAACAAATAAAAAGACTTTAGCTCTTTTCTAATTAACAAGATTTTCACATAAGGAAGAAAAATAAGAACAATAACTATATTTTATATATGATAATTTGGGGACAATCTACTTAGCAAAGGCAGAAAATAATTCAATAATATTTATCTCATTGTGTAAAACCACCTCAGAGACATCCTGCTTATATTATCTCTATATCTTCATGGATGGGCAATTGGGTATTTTAATGAAGTAATTAAGGGTAATTGGGGATACCTATTAAAGACATTTGGGGCAGCTATGTGATGAAGCGGATCACTGGGTCTAGAGTCAGAAAGACCAGAGTTCAAATTTGACCTTGGATTCTTACTAGCTGTATGACCCTGGGTAACTAATCTAACCCCTGCCTGCATAAAACTGAAGAAGGAAATGGTGGAAGAAGGAATGCCAAGAAAACCCCATGGACAGTTGATCCACAAAGTCATGAAGAGTCTTGACTCAACAACTGAACAACAACAATAACAACAAATTTAAGGCATCCTTAAGTGGTTTGTAGTAACAGAGAAGGTACAGCTATTTGTCCTGTATGCTTTACACCTACTCACATAAACACTTATGGAGCAAAAGCACAGGTCTGACTATGCTAGTCCTTTGCTCAAGAAGCTTCAGTGGCTCCCTATCACCTTTACATTAAATATAATCAGCTCTGTTTAGCATTTAAAACCTTTCCCAATATGGCGCCAGTCTATTTTCTCAGATGTTACTCTTCTTTACTGATTTCCAGCTAAACTGGGTTTTGTTTTTTCCTGAATACAACAACCCAGTACCTGGCACATAACAGGCACTTAATTTTTGTTCCTTTGAATTGAATCAAGGAATTAAGGGGGAAAAGATTCAGAGCCACACATGTTATATTAGGTAGTTCAGTCCTATAAGGACTTTGACTAAATTTAACCTAGAATATTATTTATGCATTGGTCTAATAGTTCTTTCTTGATACCTTATTTATGGCTCAGGTTAAAAGAAATTATACAATTCTGTGTACTTAATTTAATCTGCTCTGATTAGCAAAGCGTAGGTAATGGTTTTGTCAAGACATGCCCTTCTTGATTCTGTGTTCTTCTTTTCACTTCTGATTATAGAAGTTATGTGGTTTAGTTTTCATGTGTCACTCAGCACAGAACAGGCTAGAGATAGGATAGGGACTGGAAAGTGCACCTGTGATTTCATTAATATAGGGAACTCTCAGGTGAGCAAAACTCCTTTTACCAAGGTTGATCCACATCTTTTGTTCTCCTTGACCTAGGGCAATGAGAGATTCAGTCTCCAGCATCACACTGCCTTAAGAGTGGCCTTCCTGGCTCTAAGACCAGCTCTCTATCCACTGTACCATGATGCCTCTCTGTAACATAATAAGGAAGCAATTAATTCTATATATGGGGATATATTTACATTTTTGCGGTTGTCCATGCTCTCTGGAGGCCGAGGATTACCTTTAAATCACTAGATTATAAGCTCTATAAGTGATGCTTTGGGGACTGGAGGAAGTTGGAAGGAAATTTTTAGATCTCTTTAGAGTTCTATTGCTGTTCTCTGATGAGACATGAAATCCAACCTACATGATTTTCCAGGTATAATAGCACGATGAGTTGGGTTGTATTGGATTAGGGAGGGCTAATTATTTGGAATTTTATAATATGGAATTGGTTTACCAGTTATGGAAACTCAGGCTACTTTAGATCTTAAAATTCAGTACAAGAAAATTCATCCTGGGGAAACCCCCTGATCAATATAATGAAGATGAGGAAGGATTCATTGACTCCTTCCTTTTTATTAAGCATCAGAGAACACATAACGAAGAGAAACCTTTTACATATGATGGAACATCCATTACTCTTTTCTTTTTAAACATCAGAGAGAAATCCTGTGAATGTAATGAATGTGTGGAAAATCTTCAGCCAAAGCTCAAACTTTGCCATAATATAATTCATACTGGGAAGAAACCATATGAATTTAACAAATGTGAAAAGGACTTCACTCTACAGCTCTCATTTATCATCACAAAACTGAGATATGCAGAAATGTGAGAGGAACTATATAAATGTAAGAAATGTGAAAACCTCCGTCTGTACACATAAGGCTCACACATAAGAGCCTTTGTGCTGGGAAGTAAGGCTCAAGCAGGTAATGAATATTGAGAAACTCTTGAATATCATCAGGAGAATGAAAGCTCCTTGAAACCAAGGGCTGCTTTGTTTTTATCCCTGACACACAGTAGGCACTTAAATGCTTGCTGAATTGAATTTAAATGGGTGACAAATGACCAGAAGATATGGACCTCAGTTTGGGTTGGCCTCAATGCGTCCCATGTTACGATTGTTACAAAATGCCTGGTTTTATGTTACACGGAGAAGAAAACAGTATCCAAAAGGACGTTAGTAATAGTCCCATTACATTATACTATACCTCAGGGCCATACCTGGATAACTATATTCAGTTTGGGGCACAACATTTTAGGAAAGATTAAGAATCTGGAGTGGGTCCACAAGATTGTCCTGGGATTTATATCTGGAAAAAACCTCAAAATTCATTGAATCCAATCCTCTTGTTTTACAAATAAGGAAACTAAGGCCTAGAAAGTCCAAATGATTAAATGCCTTGCTCAAAGCCATATAGACTGTAAGCAGAAAAGCAAAGAATTGAACCTTGTGATTCCAAATATGACACTCTTTCTACTGCACCACACCAAAAACAGACTAGGATGGTAAGAAGGTTGGAGAACGAGTCATAGAAGGATCTGGTAATACTGAGTCTAGGAAAAGGGAAGACTTAGAGAAGGCATGAAAAAGTAGAGTGGGCTGGCCTAGCAGGTAGTGGCCTCCTCTTACTGGAGCAGAAGATGTATGACTACTTTGAGGGGATTTTGTAGAGGGGATTCTTTGATCAGCTATAAGTTGGCCCTGTGAGTGAACTCAGGGAAAAATTATGCACAAGGTCATAACATAGTTACAGGCAGCATAGTAGATTGACAATGATAATATTGAGCTTGGAGGCCTATATTCTATATATCTCCACCCCTCTTCTGGTCTATGTGTCTGGAAATCTACTGTTATGTTGATGCTTTCTTCTAGAAAACTGGGACTCTATGGGAAAGACGACTTGTCAAGGAAATTGGAAGTCTCATAATGCATAAAATGCACAAAAATGGTTTTTTCTTTCTTTAAGAAAGAGAATCATGCCCCTAGAAGATGAAATAAATTAATAAATCCTTAATGCAAATTTGTCTCAATAAACTCCTAGAAAGTCCTTATCTTTAGCTCTATAAGGAGTATCCTACTAGGATTAATATTTCAAATACTATTTCAATGGTACAGCCATAAGGGGGACAGAAGTATCTTGACAACAATTCAATTCCAATAAACATTTATTAAGTACCTAATATGTGTCAGACACTGTGCTATGCACTGGACAGGAGGACTAAACAAATTTGAGAACTTTTCAATGGGTTCTGAGAACCTCTTGGAAGAAGGGGAGCCAGATGTTATAAAGAACAGTTGTCTCTCGAGTACGCCTGACAATGACAAAGAGGTTTTGTGTCTTCTCTGTCACTAGGTCTAAAACCAGGAAGAAAATGATAGCTTTAATTACAATGGAAAATTGAGGTAGGATAGAGCACTACTAATGAAAGTTATCATGGAAAGTTTTTCGGAGGAAGGAGGAAGGAAGACAAGAATTCTGAGAAGCAGAGATGAGGAGGAAGGACAATCCAGTAAAGGGAGATAGTTCAGGGAATGGTAGCCTATTTTAGTTGGATCTCTGGAGGGCAGTAGTAGGAATAAGACTGGGAAGGCTGGTGAAAGCCCAATTATGGGAAGGCTTCAAATGCCATCCTGAGGGATCTGTGTTTTATCCCATAGGCAGTGGGGAGTCATTGAAAGTTTTTGAGAAAAGAAGTGACACAGACAGACCTGTGCTTTGTTGTTGTTAGGAAGATTATTTTTGTCAGTTGTGTGGATAATGGAAGTTACTTGAAGACAGAGACTATTTTTCATCTTGCCTTTTTCTCCCCATAGCTCTTCAACATAGTTTGGCTTGGCTCTATTTGAGTGTGAACTGAAGAGAGGAGACCAATTAGGAGAATACTGTAGTGTAGTAATCTAGATGAGGATTGATGAGGCCTGTAGTACTGATGAGGGTGGCGATAGTGTGAGAGAAGAAAGGGAGTCATATAAGATGTGCTGTGAAGGAAGAACAGCAGGATTTGGTAAATGGCTGGTTAAGGGGTATGGAAGAAAGGGAAGAATCAAGGATGACTCTAAGGTTCTGAATCTGGGTGGTTGAAAGGGTAGTGATAACCTCAATAGAAATCAGGAATCTTATAAGGAAGGGCGAATGTGGGGTGGGAAACAATGAGTTCTGTTTGAGGCATAGTGAGTTTGAGATACCTGTGGGATATATAGGAACTGAAATACAGCAGTAGTTAGTGAGAGAGAGATTAGGACTGGAAATACAGATCTGGGAGCCAACTGTATAGAAATAATACTTGAACCTATGGAGGCAGATGAAGTCAATAAGGGCAAGACTGTAGAGAGAAAAGTGAATAGGGCAGAGGACAGAGCCCTGGAGGACACCTAAGCAAAAGAGGCAAGGGATAAATGGTGATACATTTCCTCTTAGTAAAAAGTTTCTTAGAGATAAAGACAGGTATTCAAATGAATATTCATATGAAAGGCTAGGAGAATTAGTCAAACAAACAGGTTCCAAGGCTGGCTAAACTTAGACAGGTGGGCTGAGGGGTAAAGTTGAACATAAGGCAAGGGGTGAACCATGCAGGCCAGGGCAGAACATAATTTAGACTGAGGTCAGGTACTTCTTATTGAAGAAGATAAGCTTAGAGGAGAAAGTATTAGGCAGAAAATAAGCCAAAGAAGATGGTAGGAAGTTTGGATATATGATCGGCATGGGAGAATGGCTTTTCTACTTAAACAAGAGCTGACAGAAAGTTTTCTTCACTAAATGGACCACAGAATCATAGAGTTAAGAGTTGGAAGGTATCTTTACCAAGCCTAGAGAAATTAACTATTTTGGCAAAGTCACACAGATAATAAGTGATTTAGCCTGGATTCAAATCTAATTCCTCTAACGTAAAATCTAGCATTCTTTCCAAGATAGCAAGGTTCTAGAAGCTGGTATGTTATCACACAATGAAAAAAATAAAAAGAGGAAAACTTGAGCTGAATATTAATCTAATTTTAAATACCTTACAGAAAATAAATTTAGGTACACACATATATAGTTAATATAGTAAACTATTTCATAACGTATTTTGTTTTCCTATGTTTTTATCCAAAATCATCATGATTGTAGGAATAATTTGAAGAAAAAAATAAGTTTAGATTTTTGTGCGATTAATTTAATGGGCAATTTTTTTCTTGTCAATAAATTGAGATTTAGGGCATATCATATGTTGATTTAGCAAGCTAACCCTGTTTGTTTTTTTATTCTTAGTATTCTTTCTGATATTAATTATAATTGTTTTGAGCTTTTATAAGAATAACTGAACTAAGATGAAATTATTTTTAGAGCATAAGCATTACAAAAAGGACTACTGTGAATTTAAGTAATTACATGACATGCAAGTTCTGACAATCCTAGTTATTTTGACTTAGCTAAATTGACATCTACTATACCTACACAGAGCAGATACATTCCATTAAATTTAATGAAATTCATGAATACAAAATAGCTTTAAAGGCATAGTTTTAGTAAGTATTCTAATAATTTCCATAAATCTGGAACAAATTTTAATGACATATGTAGCAAAATCGTCAATTTACCAACCTTAAGACAGTTCTCTATTTTATAATTCACCCTCATTCCAAGGATTTTTTCCCTAAAAATAAAGTATTTGAATGTGGATCTAAAAATTTGTCTATTGTATGTATAGGTAAGGAAATAAAAAGCTGCCCACTCAGTCAACTTCAACTTCACTTATTTTTTTCCCCACGTTAAAAATTAATGCAGCCCAGGATCTCATTATTTGAAAGCACAGAAGGTATGTTTTCATTCACTGATGTTGCCATTGGAATGCTGGAATGGCATGGGGTGAGTAACATAAAATGGGGAAGAGCTTAGGAAGAAAAAAGTCAGGGATAGAGGTACAGTTAAATAGCTCCATGAAAACATGTTGGGCAAAACACTGCAACTAGGACTAAATAACTCCATGGAACATAACAAACGGATGATTAGCCAAAGAGCATTACACTGGTGTTGCTATAGCATTAGGTAAAATATAGTTAAAATCATTAACAATATTAAAGCTAAACAACACTGGTTAGCACAACGTTATTCAGGGCACTCTATTTTCTAAAGACCAGGCACCAACATATGACTTTATCTTGTTATAGGTAGAGTAGCCCTCTCCAAAAAAATTTTCCCCTCTTTCGTCACTGATGACTGGTTGGAAGCTAATCTCTTGGTGTTTGTGATGACGTATGGACAAAATGAGGGCAATATTGGCATAAGGCTTGAATCAATTTGTGGTATGAATCAGAAAGAATGATGAGTTTGTGATCTAATTGTGCAAAACATAGTTCTGAGCTCCCAGTTCTGAGCACCTGGGAAGTCAAGAGACCCAGAGATTGGAAATGAGTATAATTAGTGTCAAGTAGTGAAGCACTTATGAGTGTAAATAGGTTCCTGTCAATGGGTTTGACAGATAATTTTCCACTGTAGGAAGGAAGGTAGAGAACAGAAGGATAAGGGGCACCTGAAGCTAGGGAAAGGCCACCACTGAAAGGAAGAAATGGACGAAGAAAAGCAATGAAGATGAAAGCAACAAAAGGCCATGAGAAGCCGAGCAAACAGAAATGCTGCTTCACAACTGTGACTAAGCTTAACGGGATAAGTGTTCAGATATCTTGATTTGGATGGTAAATTCTGGAGGATAGGAGCTATGCTTATTACTCAAGTCATCATCTATCAACAAATAGCATATAATTTAATAAATACTAAATGACTCATTTTTTATTTCCTGCAATAATAACTTAAATAGAAGTTGGTTCTCAGGAAAAGAATTGTGCTTTCAACCCAGTATATTCAGCAGAAGGTCCTTAAAGATTTATCCAAATAGCTTAGGTCTCTCGGTATAAATGATTGTTAAGGTGGGGGAAAAAAGTGACTCATAAATAAAAAGAAGTAGCCTCTTTAAACTAAGGAATTCATATGCATGACTTTTTTTCTATTTGGCCATAAAACCATCCCAAAGACACATTTACTGAAAATAATTTGGCTGCTACAAGGCATTTTTACATACATCACGATCTTAGAAAGTGAAAGATCTGAGGGGAAAGTTCTGAGAGTTTCCATTAGTCAAACAAATAATTTAAAAAAAAACAATGAGTTTGAAAATGTGACCCAATGGACTATGAAATGTTAGCCTGAGAAATCAGTGAACAGGTCTTATGTAATTTGTAGTAAGAGATTACCTGTATTTTTATTTCTGGCATAAATAATGATGATATTCAAAATTTATGCCTTTAAAAAGCATTTAATGACATTTTAATTAACTTTGATGAGGGTGGTGTTGTTATTGTTAAACAACTGCTACAAAAGCCCATTTAAAAAGACTTATAACAGTCTCCCAGTTACACTACCACTGTGAATTATGGAACACAACAATGGTAGAACTAAAATAATGAATGACTCTGCAATGGAAAGATGCATGCTGGGCATTAGCAGGTTGAAGTCTATAACTAATAACAACTTGCATATAAAAAGATTAAGGATATATGTGACCTATCGTATATTAAGAATTTAACAGACAACCCAGGTAGTATATTGCTATTCTTGGTATATTCGAAAAACAACTAGAACAAGAAGGAAAGGTTTACAATGCATTATGGAAGCTTAATCACAAAACGTGGATGATCCATGCACAAGATGACAAGATGGGTAGATATTATGATCTACATTAGTATAGCAAGTACCCATAAAGAGAAAATCGGTTATTATCTTAGGTATTCTAAATAAATTGCTGGGCAAATATAGATGGTCTATTTACATATTATTATTTTTTCTCTACCCCAATTGAAGGAATATACAGACACAATAAATTTAATAAATTCTTCCTCAAATACTTTCCTCCTAGTAAGACTATAAGGGAAAGCTGAGTACCACAGAATTGAGGCTTTTGAACTGTGGTGCTGGAGAAGACTTTTGAGAGTCCCTTGAAGAACAAGGAGGTCAAATGAGACAACACTTAAAGAAATTTATTCAGCCTATTCACTGAGAGGTCAAATATTGAAGCTTAAATATTTTAAATAATTTAAATACTTAAAAATTTTGGCCACGTAATAAGAAGACAGGACTCATTTGAAAAGATCCTGATGTTGGGAAAGATTGAAGGAAAAAGCAAAAGGGAAAGGATGAGATGGATAAATAGTATCATGAAAACAATGAAACATGGACCAGGCATGCTATGGTCCCTGAGATCATGAAGAGTAGGACATGACTGAATAACTAAACAACAACAAAGTAAGTTTATGCTTATCATAGAATACTCATAAACTACTGCCTAAACTATGCCTAATTTGTGTGATGTTTTATAGAGCATGATTATTTTAGGTTATTCTATTAACAGCAAAAATTATCCTAAGTAAATTGTTTTTTAATCTTGAATACATCATTAGACCAGTCTACTAGCAAATTAGACTTGGATACATACTATCTATTAAGAACTCCAGCCACTGGGATTTAACATCTCACTCTCATCCAAACAAATTGTAATAGTTCTAAAAAAGAAATGTAAATGTGAGCCAGAAAAAAACAAAACAAAAACTAAGAAGTTGTGGGAGCCTTCCCATGCCCTTTTGTATTCTAAAATTCAGTTACTATCTCCACCTTTCGGTTTGCTTGTGAAACTGGCGAATCAGGCACAACTTTATTTCAATGTAAGATCTATTTCACAGATTAAAAAAAAACCTTAAACTGCAAGGAATTTTTTTCATCCATATGCACTTACTTCTGCTTTTTTACGAGCTTCCATAGCTTTCATAAGCATCATATGTTGTCGTCGTCTTTCTCTTTCCTATTAGAGCAGATAAAATTAGGAAAAAACCTCAACCACAGTTAGCAATATGATTTGTAATTTTAAACTTGGTAGAGCACGTTTAGCATTAATAGACAAGTCATGGTAAATACTAAATAGAAGACAAGAATGGCCAAGTCTGTGCATGTTTTAGTTCAGGTTTAGAAAGCAAATACAAGAACAATCAAAAGCAAAAAGGTAAAGCAATGAACATGGAGACAGTGTAAAACATAAGCATACGGGATTTACTTATGGTCAGTTGTGATGCTCCTTCCAAAGCTGGCAGAACGAAAAGCATAATGGTTGGCTGGAACAGGTCAGTTACCTTACATCTGCTATTCGAAAGCCTGCAGGTACTTACACATTGCCAATTAAACAGAAGGCTGGACTTCTGGTCATTTTTGAGAGCAGATATAAGATGATATGTGAACATTTCAATTTTGTGGTTTTAGAGAGATGATAATTGTCTTTGAGTAGCAAAATCTAATTTGTAAAGCCAATAAGGCACCAACAAATTAGAATGCTGAATTTTCTCAGTTTTTATAGCAATTTAATTACACTAGTCACAGTTTATACACAAACATGAATGGAAGAGGATTTTCTTATTTACTGATGTCTGTCCCTTGGTGCACTACATAAGGTGACAAATGCTGCACCAGGGGCTCTGTTGGTAATTATTAAGTGGAACCTGAGCTACAAGTAATAAAATATTAAAATGAAGTTTGCCCCAGTGGAATTTGAAAGTCTGGTTTTATTTCCAGATCAAAATACTATACATTTTTATGGTAGCTAATCAAAAATTTTATCCAAAATTTAAATTCCCTTCCCACAGAAGGGATATATTTCACATAACTTAGCTAAACAAATTTATCTGCAAAATTAGGTCTTAGAAGTGATGTGAATTTCATAACCTCCCATCAAGCTGTATCCAAAATTCCCATTGCTTTTAATGGCAGTTTTGCATCTAGGATGATGGGAGAATATGGTTCATAGTAACTGAATACTGAATTTTACAAGAGGTCCAACTTTATATAATGACATCAGTAATATAGATTTCTCATTAGCAGCCTCATAAATGGATTCAATTTATAAACATTTGAGACAAGTCATACTTTCTTTATAGACAGACAAGCAGATGTATGCAATGCACTGTGCTGTAAAGCCATGCAGCAGTATGTAATATGACAGCAGCCAGTGCTACACTTTATGCATTGCTATGACAACCATATCACAACCAAATCACAATGCGGTGTTAGATGTACAAAAATAAACATACCCATACCATATCTAGTCTATGCCTCTCCAACTCCTGGTAGAAAGAGTTGGCACAACATTATGAAACAGAAATCACAAAGTCATAAAACCATTTTATAATTCCCAAAAGACCCCAATACCAAAGCAGGCAATACACTGTAAGATAAAGAAAAAAAAACTTAGGCAGGAATTTTATCAGAAATTTTTAAAGAAAATATTTTGAAGATTTTCCCCAAATAGCTCAAGAAGTAGTTAAAAATTAGCATTTGCAACAGTTGGGCTAACTGCATGTATACAGACCTGATGCTTCAAAAGAACAGCTTGTTGTCTTCTCATTTCTTTTTCCTTAAAAATAAGAAAAAAAGTGTAATATGCAAATGACACCCAGAACATTTTAGAAAACACTGAAAGCAGTTTGTTTGACTTCTCTCACTTGAATAAAAATTACATGACCTAGGAAAAGAGTCATTAATGTCCTTTATTACCCTGCATTAAGATGATGTGTCCCAATATCAATCCTCAATAGCATATTTACTAAAGTAACTTTCCAGAATCTAAGGACATCCCATATACAACTCTTTGGTAGTAATGAAACTATCAGTTATATTCTTTAGCAAGGTGATAAATGAAACATCTGTTAGGGGTCTATTCAAAATGATGAAGGCTTTTTACTCTTTGACAGACTGAGACCAAAACAAACATGATTAGTAGCATTTATTTGAATCTCCAAACATATTGATACCATAATAGTTTTCAGTGTTAGTTGTTTAAAGTGAGAAGCACATAGGATCACAGGCTCTACGGCTAGAAGGGAACTCATCTGTAATTTAGTCCATCCTCTTTCATTTTACAGGAGAGGAAGCTGATTTCCCAACAGATGAAGTGACTTGCCCAAAGTGACACAAAGCGGTAAGAGGTAGAGTCAGTGGAACCCAATTTCGTTTATGCCAAAGCCACTGCTCTTCTCATTCTACTCCTCTTTCCAGAGGCCAGGGTGAGTTACAGTGTGGGCTCCAACCCACATTCCCAAAACTCTTAATTGAAATTAGGTAAACGGAAAGAATGAAGCAACATAAGGGGAAAAGTCTGAGAGATAGATATGAAAGAGGAAAAAGGCAGTACCATTCACTTCTCTCTAGTGACGGTCACCAGTACATATAGGCTGATCATAAAAGTACATAGGAATTTTAGAGTTTTTTAGCACCAGTTGGTAGAACTACCACTTCTTCCCTTCTATGTTTGGCTTCCTGCTAGAGTTACTCTTCTACTACTAGGAGCACCATTTTGCAGGACCTTCAAATTGACATTCATCAAACCCCATAGACAACTATTTCTACATGATACCATGCAAATATAACCAAACAGGCCCAATACATAAAAGGTGGTAATTCCTAATTAATAACTGCTGTTATCAATGGCTTGGTGCACTGTCAAAGAAATATTAAAAACTCACATTTATATAGTGCTTTAAGGTTTACAAAGCACTATCATAACAACTCTGGGGGACAGGTAATGCCTTAGTTCTTATGTATGTCCTTTTAACATTTGAAAAGATTAGGCTCAGATGAGTTAAATGATTTGCCCTTGGGCACATATCTAGTGACTGTTAGAACCCTCATTTGAACCTGGGCTACCTAACTCTTTCCTAGTATTTTTTTTTACTACCCTGTGGGGATATAGTTAGGTTACTTTAAATAAATGAAAATGTTGGTCAAGATTCTGGTTTGTCCCTGGTTTGGTCACTAAGACATAAAGAACACTAATAAGTGAGGGGAAAGCAAGACAGGGTCAGGGTAGGTGACAGACTATAACATACAATGCGGTAAAGAAAATGAAATTTGGGGCAGCACTTGGCCCAAATAAATTTGTTCATAGGTTTTATGTAGTAGTTTGTATTGAAAATAAATGTCTACTTTTGCACAAACCAAGCATCAGACAAAGCACGTACAACAAAAACATTTATGTTACTATTGGCAGAAACATACATATAATCCACACATTATAGGTTTGCTAAACATTTTCAGAGAATTTTGAGAAATATAATTCTCATAAATTTACATATCATAAACAATCACATGGTTTTTATTTTTCAAAAAATAAAAACTCTGATGCTCAGCTAAACTAACCTTTATTCGTTTCTCGGCCTCCAATAATTTGGCATTTGCCGCTTCTTCCTTCTTTTTCTTTTTAGCCTGTGCATGCAAAACAGGTCTCAAAGTCATGCAACAGCACCACTATAACTTGAAAATAATTTTAGAATTGAAAGGAAGCTATATGCCTCACAAGGTGCAAAACAATACATGACACATGATATCATAACAGAGTTTTTCACCGATATACATTAGAAAGATTTGTTTCAACTTGTAATTTGGAATTTGCACATTTAAAATGTATTTTCTCCAGTAAAGTGTGACACAGAAACAATCTTGTGAACTCCAAGACCACGTGAGTGGAGTGAAGCTTTGGCAGGTCCCACTAAGATGGCAAAACTTCAAGGATGAGCCAACCACACTCTATGGCTGTCTTCTTATGACCAACCTCATGAAGTCTAGAGATTATTTTTTCTAAAGAAACTTATGAAACAGGTAGTAAGTGGTGGAGAAGACTGAAATCTGTATTGAGGTAATTTATATAAAGCACTTTGCAAACCTTAAGGCACTATATAAATGTTATTTCTTATTATTATTAGGAAAGTAGGTACCACATGAACAAAATTATAGTTTCTTTATGTAACAAACTATATTTATTTTATTTGGAGCCATATAGTAAAGAACTAAAATATACCAAAAACTCTTAAAGCAAAAATTTCTAAATTAAGAATAAAAAGCTTTTTAATTTATCTATTCAAGGTTAAGTTTTATAATTAGTTTATGTTGTTTTTAAGTCTTAAAAAAAGTAACAACTCAATGTATGTACATAATGTGTGGAAAGAGCTTTGCAAGTCTTAAATCACTATATAAAGTGTGCTGATATTATAATTGGCAACTTTCCATTTATTTGGATTTGAATATTTAGCATTATCTATTTGATATATTTCAACATCTATGGAATTACAGATCAGAAAAAATATCTGAAACTGAAAACATAATTTTAAAATTTCCTATACCTGAAACAAGGTTAAATTATAAATAGTTTTTCCATTTTACAGAAAGTGTTAAATTTCTTTAAACATGCAGTTTTAGTTATCAAGATAATGTAAACAACAGCTTTAAATTCAAATTCCAAAATATTCACTATTTTTAACCCATCATTGTTTCAAAAATAATTGCTAAATTAGAAGTAAACTAGACCATATAGTTAGACAAATATGGACTAAATTGGTATTTCTAAATGGAAATGTATAATAGAATTAAACTTTGCTCTCTGTGACAATCTGTAAAAATGAGTCATTCTAGATGTTTGAGTTCTGTTGAAGGTTTACCCCTTTGGACATTACAATTTGTTTTAATCATTTTGGCAGGAAATCTCTCTTAAATACATTATATACTTTCCCTTCCCTCCAAAACAGAGAATGATGAGTATCATTTAACCTTTTCTTATGTACTCATATTTAATATTATGAACATCAATGAGGAAATCTACTGTAGTATTGTAGGCACTGGTAGCCAGTTTGGTTGTTTAGGCTGTTTTGTTTCTGGTTTTGTTTTTCCCTTTAATTAAATGGCCCCCAATGCTATCCTTTTTGAGTTCTTGCACAATTCTTTTTCTTTTTTTTTTTTTAGAAATTTTATGTCCTTTTTCATTGCTGTCACTTGTCCATTTTCACTGTTGTCATTGTAATTGACAACCCATCTCCAACATCAAGTTAATTACTTTTAATTGCCTCTGTGCTTCCTGAAAATCTGATAAACAGACTTATTACTGGTATTATTCGCATTTTTGAAATAACAAAGAAGTAGATTTTAAGTGTGTTACTAAGGGACTTCCCTACTGAGTACAAAACACATGAACTTTGTGTCTTTTATTTCAGCTGCTGAAAGGTCTTTTATGCTTGTTTCTTCATTCTCGAACATGATCTGTGTGGATGAGGTTGACTTAGGAGATGTTACTATATGTGACTAGAAGCTTAAGAGCATTTTGAAGGAGAGACTGAATTAGACTTTTGACAAAACATGCAACTATGATTTTTGTTCATAAAAATTTTGAGAAGTATGAATAAGTTCTTAATTGTATTAAATCTGAAAGTTCTACCTCTAGAATTTGCTGGGCTCGAAGTTCTTTTTCCATTCTGATTTGCTGTATTCTCTTAATTTTCTCCTGTAGGGAATTTTTTAAATATTTAAGATATTAAAATGACATTAAAATCAGCAAAAAATTGTTTAAGCAGATTAATCCATGTTTAAAAAGATTCTAAAGTCCACATTTTTTGAAAATAGCTTAAGTAGATGGAAAAATATACACTTTAACCATATACACTTAAATCCATACACACAATTCCACATTTTACACTACTAAAGGAAAGCTTTTCCAAAATTGTTTACATAATGTAAACATCTGCATAAAATTTAACTAAGAACTATAAAAATATTGAGTGCCTACTACATGCAAGGCACTATTCAATCAATCCATAAATCAATCAATAAGCATTTATTAAGCACCTACTATGTCCCAGGCACTGAGGATACAAAGACAAAAATGAAACAATCCTTGCTATTCAAGGTGCTTTAGAGTACACAAAAATGAAGCAGTCATGGCCCCTGCCCTCAAAGAACTTATAATCTAGTAGTGGAAATAAAACATGTAAAGAAATAAATTTGACAGAACACAGTAAGTGCCAGAGGAAACATACAAGCAAAATACTACACATAGCTGACAATTCTTTGTAAGTATATGCAGTAATAGGAAAGGTAAAAGTAAAAGAGAGACAAGGAATGATACAAAGAGGAATATATCATGCCATCAAGAAAGCTGAGTTCTTATCCTGGATCTGTTATTAACAGTGTAACCTCCATCAAGTAAATTCTTTAGACCTCAGTTTTCTCATCTGTAAAATAATGCCTGCCCTGTTTCACTGGGATGTTGTGAGGATCAAATCAAAAATATTTTTTAAAAGTATAAAGCTCTGTACAAATATAAGGGACTACGAAAGATAATTTCCATAAATTTTGTTTCCACTTGATAAATAAAATGTCTTTAAATCTAATTACTGATCATTAACCAATTTCTGAAACTAATGAATATCCATAGTTGCAAATTCATTAACAGAAACTAATGTTCCATGCAAATGTACATACCTTAAATTTGCATGTTTAACTCCTATATTAATTATATTCTTTATTACATTTATTTTATTATTAAATTGTAAGGACTTTCTATTTGGGGATTCAAAGGAATATATGTCAAATTATATACATGCACACGTATATATATAAAATCATCAACAATGGCCTTCTAATAAGCGCATCAAAAAAGATGTTGGAAATTCTGCCACTAGCCTTAGAATTTTAATTCTGAATAAACACCCATTTATATGCTAATATTCCACAAGGAAAAAGACAGATAAGAGTTAAATACAAAACTCATTGGTCTAGGAAGATTAGTGTCCAAAAAGGCATGATCTCCTCATTTGTGTGTATCATCATATTTCAGGCTTGAAGATGATTTTATTAATGGTGATCACTATTTGAAAATGAAATGACAGATGCACCTCTAATAGCCCTTCCAGTCTGTACACCTGGTTTGTGGCTCTAACATCAGTTTGCAAATTTGAACCTTTATCTCCTGTTCCATCCAAAACCATCTTAACACCCACTGTTGTTCTTTTTAGGGAGGCACATGTATGTTGTATATTTTGAAACCATCCTTCCACGTGACTTTGCCTGATCCACTTCTGGTTTCTTCACCACACTTACACAGTAACTATCGTGGTGCATGGCTGTATTTTGTTTTCTGTGGAAATCTAGAAGAGTAGACTTGTATTTCACCAACTAATCTTTAGAAGCTGACAGGTTGTCTACATCCCAAGACTTTAGTGTGGTGATCCTAACATCTTGTTCAAGGTCATGGCTTCTAGTCATAAAGGATTTGTGTCTATATAGGCAAAGACTCTCTGGACTACATCTGCCAGAACGCTTTCCCACAACAAGCATTAGAACACTCATTGACTAGGAAAAGATGCCAAATATCATGTCTCATAGGCTTTGAATGGGTATGCAATATGGGGAATTCTTAGGATAAGTTTTAAGTTTTACTGATGCCTTTTATTTTTATATCAAAGTCATTTCCTGACATAGTTCCTCCTCAATGAACCCTTAATTGTAACAAAGAAAAGCAGTAAAGGAAAATTAACAAACATAATAATATGCTTAACTTATATACAACATTCAATAGCTATAGAACCTCATTTCTCTCATAGGAAAGTGTATTTGATCATCCATTCTCTGGAATCAACATTGGTCATTCTAAATAAGAGTCCAATTGCCTTTTTGTGTTATCATTTGCGTTACTGTAATTCTTGTAATTACTTGTTATTAGTTAATAAGTCATCCCATAATTCTCTGAATTTTTCATATTGCTTCATATTGTATAGTTTATATACCATGATTTGTGCAGCCATTTCCCTATCAAAGGGGACCCATTTTATTTCTAGTTTTTGTCACTTCAAAAAAAAAAACAAACCAGTTCTATGAATATTTAGGTATGAATAGGACTTTTCCTTGTGTCTTTTATGTTCTTGAGGAAGATAAGATACCCAGAAGTGGAACTGAGTGAAGGATTTTTTTTTAAGAGAGCTAGGAAGAGGTTAGAAGGTAATAGCTACTGCACCTACCATTTAAGGTAGGACTAGTATACACAGCAAAAAGCAACAGCACCTGGTGGCAAGATGTGGCATTGGTGTTACTTTCCTTTCAGGCAAGTCCAGACAAGTGGTGTCAAACTCAAATAAAAATAGATTGCTGCTGGCCCATATTAATATCAACATCCACATTTCTTTTATTAAAACGTTTACCAATTACATTTTAATCTAGTTTGGGCTGAACTACAAGTTTGATGCCCTTGGACTAGACCATGCCAGTGCAGTGCCTCCCTGGGCTCAGGAAGCTTTTGGCTTCAGGTGGGCTATGACCCTGAGAAAACATCCTGACTACATCAGTCCTTCACAGTTCAAGACCTAAGATTTCTCCAGATTTCTTACTACCCCTCAAGTGCAATTAATCTACCTCCACAGCCTCAAATCCCCAACTAGCTGTATTATGCCATGCTGTTTCATGAAATGACTTTTCCTTTGTCATCTGTTTGGTCAAGTAAAAGAAAACATGGGAGGTTGGTTTATAAACTGTGATTCCGAGTAAAGGCTGAACCAAAGAGTGCCTTAAACTTTTGGTAGCTTTCATAGAGCCCACCACTGAGGGCTCAGGCTACTTGGATGATACCGATTAAATTGGTCAAGAAGCTAAATAAGAATCCCATGGAAGATTCAAGCTTTAATCTTAAAGAATATTAAACAAAACCACAATTCAGTTTGGAACATAATGCCAGGGTAATGCCAAACTGTCTACCAGTTTCTCTAAGGAAAATAGGAAGCTAATATAGCAAAATTCACTAATGGTTTTAAGTTCTGTAAGGTAAATGACAAAAAAGTACTGGTTTTACACAGGTTTCCTATTGGTAGGCAGGTGAGTAAACCAGAGACCCATGCTGTGTTCAGATTTCTCCTTCGTTCAGAACCAGTTAATTTCTACCTGTCCAAAATGGTTCACAATTATTTGCAGGGTTGATACAATAGCCTTGTTATTAAAGGACTTCTGGCAATAGTCCCCCATTTGAACTTTATGTTCCTGGGACAGAACTATGAGTGGTTTTGCAAACTTGATATTCCGTGTCCCACCCATTCTCACAAACTATCCCCTATGCCTCTCTAATCCTCATCTTCTTTCAAGCCTGGGTTCAGGTGCCAAATACTCTGTTAAGTCTATCTTAATACCTCTTATTTCTCACTGTTCTCCCAATTTCCTCAAAATACTTTATATTTACTTATCTCCATACAGGTTATTTCGATGTATAAAAAAAGCAGCATAAAATGTGTCATCATCAAGACATATGACCCAAAAGGGAAGTGGACTAGTCACATAGAAAAACAAGGGAGGGGAGGGGAATGATAAAGGAAAGAATGAAAAACCCAATGTATGGTAATCATGCTCTCACCTCCCTTTTATTGCTAACACCTAATAAAAGGGAGATGGGAAAATGTTTCATACAATCCTTTCTTTACAAAGATGAAAACCTTGTCAATTATAATATTTTGCTTACACAAGGTTAGTTTGAAAGTTACCTTTTAACTTTATATAGAAAGGATATTATAAGAAGAAAGTACTCCAAATGTGCTAAAAGAAAGCCTTTTTTAACCTGGAGTGTTTCCAAGATTTTGTTTTTCTATTGTTGATGCCTTCTAAGCAACTCTAAAGGCACTTAGGCAATGAGACCAGAGCAAAAGATTTGACAATGATTTATACCCATATATTTTTAAAATTTTAGCTTTTCTTAATATCTTACAAGCTTATATCAGAAAAAAAATTTCACATAAAACTCTTAAGTGATAAAAACAATGCTAAAATAGTTATAAAACATCTGTTAGAATACCAATTAAAACAGTTTGGAAGCTAAAGTAAATCACACATCTTATAAGTAGCTACATCTGATTGTTTCTTCTATATTCAAGATTTGAATACAAACTCAAAATTCAATTAAATATTAAAGAGCTTTTAAATGAACATTTATTCTTAAATAACCATGACAGCAAACTTCTTATATCTCTCTTGTTTATCTGCAGCTATTTCTAAGAAATCAAATAAATAGACATACTGGCCTTCAAAAAAGGAAGCAAAATTTTGCTTAAAGAAATAAAAGGGTCTATAAATATAAAATAATATGTGAAACATTAATCTTAGAAGTAGTCATTTATGAAATTTAAATGAGAAATCATACAAACAGAATCAAAAGCATGGCTTTCATTATGGAAAATTAATTGCGTGTCCAAACATACCTGCTGTTTCATTATCTTAATCTGTTCCTTTTGCTTTCGTTTCTCTTCAGCCGCCATTATTGCTATGAGAAAAAAAAAAAAGCCAAGGGCAGGTGTCACCGAAAATGGAATAAAGCATCGAACCCTGCTATTAAGAAGTTCAATTCCAACAACTACAAAAATTCACAGTCTTCTAGAATTGATCAGTTACCTTGTTGCTTCTTTGCTTCTTTGGCAACTCGAGCCTGTTCCTGCTTCTGAAGTTTCCTCAAAAGCTTTATTTGTGCTGCTTGTCTTGCTATTTCTGAAAGATACAAAAAGGCAGAGCATATAAATGATAATTTCACACCACACCTAATTTGAATGGTCTCAAATAATTTTGCTTTTAATAAGGAGTATTTAATGAAAATGTCCAAATTTGTTTTGCACATCTACAATGATTTTTATGGGGTTTTCTTACGCAATGAAATTATAACTGTCTTATTTTTGTGTTTGACAGGAAAAAGTGTATACTCTAACAATAATGTGACAATAAGGATTTTAGAAACAGCATAAAGAAGAAATCCAGTTTACAGCAACAAAGAAATTAAATATTTGAGGATTAATTTACCTTGACATACAAATAACCTTTATAAAACTGATGGAAACAAAGGAAGAGCTAAATAATTGGAGGTCATTCGATGTCCATGAACAAGCTAAGATTAACATAGTAAAGATGACAGTGTTCTCAAAAACTTAATTTATAGATAATGAAATAGCAATCACAATACGAATGAGTTTCTTTATAGATCTGGATAAAACCATAACATGATTTATATGCAGAAAGAAACAGGCAAGAAAATCAAGGGGTTCTTTAAAAAAAAAGATGATTAAAGTAGACTTGCATTTTCAGACTTTAAAACTAAATATTTTTCATGGAAACTATTTGGCACTGTAGACAAAATAGAAAAGAGATCAATGAGACATAACAGATCCTAGAAATATAACCAAACGCATACAAATGATTGAAAAAATTGTGGAAAAAAGGATCCTTTTTTTTTTATTGGGAAAAGTGGTTAGCAATATGGTAGAAGATAAATTTAGATTTATATTATAATACATGCTGCATAAATTTCATCTGGATCATAGATGTAAATATAAAAACTATGATAAGATGGAAAAAAGAATAAAATTTATCTTAATTGCGGCATTAAGATGAATTTTATCTATTAAAGCACATTGGTCTTGTCCATGATGATTTACAAGAAATTATATAAATATAGATGAGTTGCTCATCTATTGAAACAAAGGAAATCGGTAGAGGCAATGTTGATATACTCAGTTACATAAAAATAAAACATAAAATAGTGAAGATAGATTAAAAAAAGGAACAGATTGGTAAAGCATTTATTGCAAATTACAGGAATGGGGCTGTATCTGTGATTTGAATGGCATAGTGAACTACTTCTACCAAAGCAGAGAAGCACATCTTCAATAATTTATAGTCTTAAGCTGAAGGCACTGAGAACTGACTCAATCTTGATAACATAATCAGTATATATGTCAGAGAAAGGAATTCAATTCTGCTCTTCAGATTTCTGAGACCAGTTCTCTATCCACAACTATACCATGGTTCCTTTCTGTGGCAAATACAACAGGTAAAATTTTAACTTCTTAAAAATGATTTTAAAACATTAATAATAAAAAAAGAAAATTTAAAAAATTGAGATCTCCATCTCAAATTTGAAAAGAAATTTGAATGAAAAATTAATGGCAGTGGAATAATAAATGTTAGCACACTGTAGAAAGAATGTCAAATTAATGGAAATGAAGTATGTTGAAGGAATTACCAAAAAAAATCATACTCATCTAGGTTCAAAACAGGGAATCAGCCTGGCATGAAAAGGCCCTAAAACACTGGTTCAGGGAAGGAGCATTCCAAACCATATGAGCCAAGTTCAAAGGGTAGAAATGGCTCTCACCTGGACCAGCTCTCACACTCCTTGAATTGAGAAATGAACGTAGTCATGCACCAAAGTGGGCTGGAATACTTATTTCACATCCTGGAGTCTTTCTCATGAAGGCCCTGGACCTTGACTTGAAGGCACCTATTCAAGCTCACGTGCCAAAGCTCAGTTGACCCCCAAAGAAGGGGCAAGGCAAGTAAATGGGTGGAGTTTCTGTTTGCATTGTGTCATGTCAGCCTAATCACCACCAGGAAAACTGTAGCACTCACATCTTACAAAGGGATGAAATGAAAAGTTTCCACAGTAGAAAAATACAAGGTTATATTATTCCCTTCTTAGGCTCAGCCTGGTAGAACGATTCTTTTCATTCCAATGATCACCAGAGTAAAAACGATGATTTTCTTGTGGCAAAGATATTAATTTCTGAGGGGTGGAGTAACAATGTTGGAAGGTAGATATAATTCTATCACAAAGAACACTCATAAATGTATTGGCCTTAGCATGGTTTTGCCACACACTCCTGACAGCTCATTCTTGAGTTCTCCTTGACTTTTCCATTCACCAATCTGAATGAAAAAACCTAATAATTTCTAGGAATTCTTCCTATAACATAAGCGGCATATCTTTTAAATGTTTTACTGATGTAATCTTTTTATGTCAACATACATCCCTCCCCTCCACCCAGTGGGCCATCCCTTACTACAAAGACTTTGGAAAAAAAAAAAGCCCAGTAAGCAACCAATACATTCACTATACCAGTATACGAAAGACTCTACCCTCACAGACTTCCAATGCTGCAAAGAAGGAAGTCTATTTTCTCAAGTGTTCTCCAGAAGTGAAAAGCATTCTTTTTAGCCATCATAACTGCACAGTATTCAGTTTCATTTTTTATATTCTTCCCATTTATATTATTATAGTCATTATGAATATTATCTTCCTAGTTCTACTTACTTTACTCTGCATTAGTGCATAGAGCTCTTCCCATGTTTATGTTTCTCTTAATTCTTTATATTCAACCTTTCTATATGGTACAATAATATTCCATTAAGTTCATGTACCTAAGAGATGCTAGTAAATGTCTAAATTCATACATTTACTTTGAGTCTTTTATCACCCCCAGAAAGTGTTGTCATTAATACTTTGATGTATAACTGACCTTTATTTCTTTCTTAGTCTTCCTTAAAGTGTGATTTCTGGGTCAAAGGGTAGGGCCACTTTAGTTCCTTTTTAAAAAAGTTTAATCCCAAACTGCCTTCCGAAACAACTGGAACAATTCACAGCTTCAATAACAGTGAGAATATTAGTGTGCTTGTCCCTTCATAGCCAGCTGTTCCAATACTGACTATTTCTTACTTTTCACATCTTTGCAAATTTTTCAAGTGTGAAATAAAATCGAATAGTTATTTTGAGTTGCATTTTTCTTACGATTAGTAATTTGGAGCAATGATTCATATGGCAACCATTTGTTTATATTCTTTGACCACTGAGGCGTGGCTCCTAGTTTCTGTTAATTCTTTATTATGTCATGGCTATCAGAATCCTTATCAGAGATATTTGATGCAAACTTTTCTTTCAGTAGTTTTTCCTTCTTATCCTAGCTGCACTGATTTTGTTTGTGCAAATACTTTTCAATTTCATATGAATGAAATTACCTATTTTATTTTTTGTGATAAACTTTATCACTTGTTTAGTTTAAAATTCTCTCCCTAGTCAGAGCTATGAAAGATACCTAATTTCATTTACTTCTAATTTTTTATGGTGTTACTTTTCCAATTTAGGCCATCATGTTGAGTTTCTTAGAGTATATGTATAAGTCATAAGATGTCATTTGAGGCTAATTGCTGCTTGGGGCTGCTAGGTGGTGCAGCGAGTAGAGCACAGGTCCTGGAGTCAGAAGGACCTGAGTTCAAATCCAGCCTTAGGCACCTGACACACTTACTAGCTGTGTGACCATGGGCAAGTCACTTAACCCCAACTGCCCTGCCTTCCCCCCTGCAAAAAACAAAAAACAAAACAAAAAAGCTAATTGCTGCTAAACTGCTCTCCGGTTTCAAAAACTACTAGTTTTTCCAAATAATGAATTCTTCCCTAAATAATTTATGTTCTCAGTTATGTTACACTGAACACTGGATTGCTGAGCTTTTTGGGGTTTTTTTTTGATTATTCCTTATCTAGATCTGATCCATTATCCTAGTTTCCTATTTCCCCCCTCCTATCAAATATGTTTGAAGATTAGTTCTTTATAATATAATTTGATATTCAAAAGAGCTAACACCTTAGAGGGGACATTTCAACAACTTAAGCAATAAATCATCATTAAGCATTTTCTAACCTACTCCAATCAATACAATATCTTTGTTGTGGAAGTCAATAATTCCACTACAAAGAAGGTTAAGCTGAATAAGATGAAACTTAATGAAGGCATACATAATAAGTTATACATTTGTGTTAAAAAAGAATCAACTACATAAACGTACCATGAAGCACATATGGCTAGCTAAGTAATCCTTTATCTTGGGATTTTAGTACTCAGAGAATCAATAATAGTATGATAGGGAGCCAAGAAAACTAAACTGATATCAAACTTCATTAAATACACAGGAACATTCCTCTGCACTTTACCCTGATTGACCACATTTGGAAACGTTGTAGTCAGTTTGGGTTGTCATATTTTAGAAAAGAGTGGCCCAGGAGAGTAAGAGGCTCTAAGTTGGGTGAACATGTATAGGTAGAAGGAACTAGGGATGCTTAGCCTGGAAAAATGAGGACTGGGAAGACAGGGAAAGGATAGCAGTCTATAAAATATCTGAAAGACCATTATGGGGAAGAAGGATTAGATCTAGTCCATGAAGCCTTCAAGATCAGAACTATGACTAAATAGAGAAAATTGTTGAGAGGAAGATTTCAATAAGTCAGTCAAGAAATATTTATTAGATGACTATTATGTGCCAAGTAAGGCAGTTAGGTGACTTAGTGGATAGAGCACTGGGCCTGGAGTCAAGAAGACCCAAGTTCAAATTTGGCCTCAGACATTTACTAGATAGGTAACCCTGGGCAAGTCACTCAGCCTCTGTTTGGCTTAATCGACTGGAGAAGGAAATGGCAAATCACTCCAGTATCTTTGCCAAGAAAACCCCATTGAAAGCACTAGCATGCTATAGTCCACAGGGTCATAAAGAGTGGAATATGACTGAACGAACAACAACGTGCCAGATACTGTATTAAGTATGGGGAATACAAACAAAAGCAAAAGACAGTCCTTGCTCTCAAAGAGTTCAGTCTATTGGGAGAGATAAGAGGAAAACGACAGTTTTCAAACATAATATATACTGGAACATATTCAAAATCACTGCTCCCAGAATAAATTGGGGATAATAAACAAGCATTAAGAAGGATTGAGAAAGGCTTCTTATTTATAGAAGGTAGGATTTTAGCCGTGACAAAAGGTAACCAGGGAAGCCAGGAGGCAGTGGTGAGGAGGGAAAGAATTCCAGGCATGAAAGAACTTCAGCTCAAGAAACTCCTAATAAAAAAAACTATCCAAAAGTGGAATGGATGGAGTGGGTTTCTCCTCACTAGGGGTATTCTTGCAAAAGTTGGATGAATATTTGCCAGAGCATGATGAGAGGGAGTTCTGATTCAGATAATGGTTGGACTATATGGTCTTAAAGGTTCCTTCAAATTCAGAGATTCTGGGATTCTACCTTGAATCTCACCACCAGCACCCCAACCCTAAAACCCAAATCAACACATGCTCTGATCCACCGCACTCCTGAGCCTTCTTATCCTGAAAGCTTTTGGCTACACAGTATAGCTACAGTCTGAATGGAGGTACTGGATGTAACAGAAGCTTTTCAAAAATCTGGTACGGCAAGCTGGAAAGAAATCCATATCCCATCACTGTACAACCAGATTACTAATGCGGGGGTGGCCCCTTGGCTGAATCAGTGACAGTCAGGTAAGCCATTGCCTCAAGTTGTTTTATTTACAGGTCTACGGCCTCTCATGGAAGCCTGAGTTTGGGCACTTGGTAGGGTACCCAAACTTTCCTCCTCCCAGTAACTATGTGATCAGAAAATTTTAGTCAGCCAGAGCTGGCTTAAGTGATCAAGAGCATCTGACAACCAACGTAAACACATGCTTCATTCATGCAAGGCTCTGTAAATGAAATTGCTCACTCCCTAGAAGGGAAATTCATACTTGATGAGGTACTCATGCTTTTTCCTCACCTGTCTGTGCCTTTGCAGGAAAGTACAGAAGAGTCTCTTCCATGACAGGTTACCTGTGGCTCGCTAAAGACTATGACCCTTCACCTGGTCTCCCAGGTGACCTCTGACCTAGGGTCTTCTAGTTAACATTGGCCTGGTAGGACATCAGTCGATGAATACAGAACTTTGTGCTGAGATCAAGGACAGGACGGGGAGTTTGTGGGCTCTTGCATGCGCTCCCTTTCATGAAGCACTTTGACTGAAACATCCCTAGACTTTTCTAGAGACCTATTCCTATCCAAGGAGAGTGATTTCATAGTGATAATGGACATTCTCAGAGAAAATGGTTCAGTTCCTCTACGACAGATTTCCCACAACCGATGAAATTGCCCATATATTCTCTCAGGGAATTTTTATATTTCTGCAGCTTTCCGGAGCATCTTATCTCTGACAAAAGACAGTTATTACTTTGTTTCTGGATGGTAATGATCACTGCTATATCGATGAAGGCATCGACCACATACCACCTCCCAGCCAAATGTCTGCATGTCCAAGACTAATAAAATTCTCCGACACACCTCTTTCGTGTTTCCTACCGCTAAGACAAGTGGACTACTTTTTCCTCTCAAAGTAATTCGTTTTCAACAACATGATGCACGTATTCAACAAGATGCAACTCTCGTCACTAATTATGGTCTTGCCCTTATTTCTCTCCTGATCACATAGAAACCTGACAGAATTTTGTGCTGAGAGACAACTTCAACTTAGAGGAACAGGAGACTGCTCAGACACACCTCCCAGGCACTCCATCATGATCAAATAAGCAAAAGATGAATCATCACTGGACACAAAGTGAAATCCTATGAACCAAGAATGCAGCGATCCGAACGATGTTTTCTTTCTTTACTATCCCTCTCAAAAATCAGAAGGTAGGGGATATCCTAACATATAAGCGCTATGGTCTTTCCGCTAGAACTCAGTCTACCTCAATGAGGTTTCACTGATCTTTGCTTCAGAAATCTCAGAAAAGCCCACACACTCTTCAAAGGCTTCTAATGCTGAGAGATGGTCCAGAAAATATTATGACTTGAGAAGTATTTGGTTCCCAGAGGCAGCATGGGTAACCTGAAAGACTGAGAAGGTGTAAAGCCTAAAAAAGAGTAAGAAAACCTGCTCCAAATATCTTTGTCATGGAAGTAAAGACATAATTATGCCAATATTACCCATGCATTTTACTTTGTAGAGGTTATAGAAGTTGACCTGGAAGAGAAAAGTATCAGTGCCACCTGACATTGGCAAATCTTCACTGAAAACACAGAAAAAAAAACTTTTTAAAAGAGTGAATCAAAGTGAGTGTTCAGGGTGATACTCACTAACTCTTTGGAATGCTCCTCCCTTTTTGCCAATTCCTGTATGAAAGGATCTCTGATTCTTTTTATGGTTAATTGACACATCTTTTGTCAAACCGTAAGTTCTCCTGAAATTGATTAATTCTTCTGCTTATTCTTTTTCCAGAACATCTTTAAATGGATCCTTAGTATTTCTGAGAAGTACTAGGAAACCAGTACTTCTCTATTCCATCCTCTTGGTGGCTAGGTTCGTGAAAAAATGTCATTTTCTTCTTGAAAGGGAAAAAAAAATGAACTCAACATCCTCCCAAAAGTAGATGAAATTGAATAACATTATGTGAGAATACCTGAATAGGATCTTAGAAATAGTTAGGCAGTGCTCCCTCTGTGACAACGTACAAGGTATAGACCTTATAGGTCTATAGGCCTATAGTGGTATATTTTCCACACTGTGTATGTCATGCCAAAACAACCATAAAATAGATATAAACAAAAGGGTGCTTTGAATATGTTAGCAGTACAATAATCAACATAATGGTTGTAATGACTGATGATGCTGAGATTTCATAAATGAAGAACTGTTTTAAGCAAAAATGTCATTGGATCAAAGAATAGTCCTTTAGACAAACTCACTGCATATCAAAGTCTGATAAGCTGATCATTATTAGATTTTTCTGTGAAAATGTCAGCAACATTGATGATTTACAGAGAGGTCAAAGTCATTAGACTTTCTGGACTGGGAAGTTTACAAAGCATTAGTATATTATTTACATCATTTTCAGCCACCAAAAAGCAAGTAAATCACTGATATAAATATGGCATATGATTATAATTTGCTTGCAATAGAGTCTAAAGACCTTAGTAAGCAATTAACAAATTCTTCTTATTATAACTATGTTATGGCACTGGGTACTAGAAACTATTTCTTGAAAAACTCTAAACTCTAGACAGCAATACAGCCGAAGAACTATTAAAGAGTACTATTGGAAGATAAAAATGTCCACATAATTAATAACTTTGTAGCAGCACTCCTGTTTGAAGGAACTTTTTAGCTTAGATATGAATATGAATGGTGGAGTGATTCATTCTTTGAGCTAACATCTACCAAATAGTATACTGGGCATAGTAGACACCACGAAACAATGTACTCACGATTGATCTGACTACTACTATGCACAGAATAAAGATTAATTTTTAGCAAAGTCATAGTTTGTTTTACTCATTTATTAAATATTTATTAAGCATTTTAAAAATACAAAACACTCTTAGATGCTGAATAGACTTTTAAAAAATACAAACAAACATAGTTTCTGCATTGAACTTATGTTGTCTTGAGGATACAACATATATAGAGATAAATATAAAATGACCTGAGGAAGGAGAGAGCACTCACAACTTGGGAGAAACAGGAAAAGCTCAAAGAAAGAAGTGGCACTTGAGCTGAGCCTTTAAGGAAAATAAGAGTAATAAAAGATGGAAGTGAGGAAGGAGGATTTTCATTCCAGATGGAATCTTCCTGTACCTATCCAAAACATGCTGTTTTCACTTTTGCCGTCATCCCCACATGCCATGCACCAGAGGCATGTTTTTAGGATATTGGGCTTTCACTTCATCTTATTCAGTGCCAAGCAAGCCTCCACACCAACACCTGGTGAGCTCTTCTATCATTAAAATATAAGCTCTCAAAATAAAAACTGCCTTCCTGGTATTTGCATTCCTAGAATTTGGCAGATAGCATTTATCTATCTATTTGTCTGTCTATCTATCATTGTGGAGAATTCTATTTGAAGCCACAGAAATAAGAAATAGGAGGAATGGAGATAGGAGATCAAATGATGAGTTCAACCACTCTTTGGTGATTAAAACCCTTTATAGTACTGATGAAAGGGTTGGCTATAGAACCTTATCTTTCAATATAAAGATATCTATCTGTCTGTCTGTCTGTCTGTCTGTCTATCTATCTATCAACCAGAATGAGCCAAGGGACACAATATAGTAGCCAAAGACATCTAGAGATACTTAGGCAGCTATTAAACTCAAGGCTTCTATAAAGTCATCCAAATTGCATATGATTCCATGAAGTCCTACAGAATTATAACTCATTCAAATCTCTCATGAGGAGCAAGATCATCTTAAAGAGTTGATATCATAATTCGGTGATCACTTAAATATACCTTTCTCCACTATGAATAACCTCAGATAAAGTATGGTAATGTTCCTAAATTCAACAGATCACCTTTGAGGTTTTTCACACATAGAAAGGAGAGACTGATTAGCTATCAGCACAAAGCATCTCCATGACAAAAGAATTACAGAAGAAATATCACAAGATTTCAAAGACAACATCACAATCATTCTGATTATCCTCTAGAATAAAGGTTTACATATTCGATAACTATCATGGAATTGCATTTTTCTTCTAGCAAAATCTTGGCCAAAGTTATTCTGAGCCAGAATACCAGCAGTACTCAGTAGAGCTTTGGAACCCAAGACTTTACAGTGGTATGGATTTTACTATGGGGTAAATCCGGAAGTTCAAGAAACAAAATCAACATTCCTACACTGTACTAATTAATCATGTCAAGTATCTTCTAGCACCAATAGCTTAAATATTAAGCAGATTTGATTGCTCAGAGAATTTAACTAAGATCTTATAAAGTTGTATCCTTGTGACAGAGCTAGTTGTTTTAGAATTGATGGGGTTTATTTTACCCATTCGTCAACACTAATACTGCAAAAGAGGTTATAATTGTATTCCATCTATGTAAAAGCCAAAGCTAAAATACAACTTCAATCCTTCAAAAAAAATCTTCCAACTCAAGAGAATAAAAGCTGCATCAAAAGTACCTCAAACATTGGGTACGTAACTTTTTAGATGCTGTTGACTAAACCCTGGAAAAATACTCAAAAGGACATACAAAAAAGATTGCAAACATGTGTCATGGAAGGGCTGTCAGTTTCACATAGACCATAGTCACCCTTTCTTCAATACCTATTGTTCTGGCTGGAGCTGATGGTGGGGGTAAGTTACTTTTATGCACCACTTAAAATAGAAAGTAACAAGGCACCAATAAGACCTCAGGAGCCTAAGGCATAGCTACATTATGGTGCAGCCTGTTTTAGAAATGCTACAAGTATAACCTCCCTTACTGAACTACAGTTTTCTGATGTTTGACTACTGTATCCATTAATATCGGGAATGTACTCCTTCCTCATCTCTGCCTTTCAAAATTGGCCACTTCCTTCGAGGCTCAATTTATGTGTTACCTCATAAATGATCCTTTCTCTAACTCTCCTGCTGTGAATTCTCTCTTTCCTTAAATTTTCTTATAGCACTTTGTCTATATGTCTTCTTTTCCCTATTCACACTTTATATGTATATGTATATGTATCTTATCCATCAGAAGATTTTAAGTTACTTGAGCTGTTTTTCATCTCTACATTCAACAGTTCCTTGCACATGATCAGGTGCTTATTAATTGTTTGTTGAACTATTCTGAAGCTGCTTTATGGGGGCCACATGATAAATGTCTAAAGAACTGTGGCAATACGTAAGTCAGCATCAGGGAAATATGTTCATTAAAAACACAGAACCAAAAGCATTCCTTGAATTTTGCAGCCTAGACTATGTGCTAATTGATAAAGTCCAATATACTTTCTATAATAATTTCATTCTCTGTATTTGTATCCCTACTCTCAAGGAGGTTACATTTTATGAGAGGCATATGATAGTTAAACAAATTTAAATTACATATGATAGTTTGAGGAGGGAGAGAATATTAAGAATTAAAGGGATCAGGAAAAGGGTTTTTTTGGTACAATATGGTACATGAACTTATAAAGGAAGCTACAGATTCTAAATGGCATAAAAATGCATTTGAGGCAAGGAGACAGCCTTTGCAAAAGTATGAAAGTATTGAATTTTGTAATAAGGATGTTAGTTTGGTTGGAATGCAGAGTCATAAAGGGGAATTATACATGATGTTTCCAAAGATGGCCTGGAGACACACTGAAAGGCTTTAAATGCCAAAGATTTTTGAGTAGGAAAGTGACATGGTAAGTTATGAGACAAAGGAAGACTACTTTGGTCACTATTTAGAGATAGTAGGAGAGGGAAATGTCTGGAAGAAGGGAAAATAATTAGGAGGACCTTACAATAGTCTAGTTCAGAGGTGTCAAACATGAAGATGTGCAGCCCAAACCAGATTAAACTGTCAACTTGAAGCCCAAAGGCATCCTTATTCCTGGGGGGAGTGGCCCACAGTTTCTATTTGAGGTTGACAGCACTGGTCTAGGTGACAAGTGATAAGGGCCTGAGCTAGGAAGGTAGCTGTGTCACTGGAGATAAGAGACCAAGAGAAAGGATAGAGAGCAAAAGGGCAGAGCCTGGAAAGATACCATGGGTTCAGGTATGGGGTATAAATGATGACTAAGGAGTGGTCAGGCAGGTAGAAGGAACACAAGGAAGTCATATCCAGAAGGAAGAGTACATCAACAATTTCAAATGCTACAGAAAATGAAAAAAAAGGTTGATGTCTAAGAATAAGTCAGTGGATCTAGCAATTAAGAGATCATTGATAACCTTGTAGAAAGCAGTTTCAGTAGAGAGGTGAATGGAGAGAGAGGAAACGGAGGTGATATTATAGGAGTTTGTCTACGAAAGGGAGAGATACCTAGAATGATAGCTTGAGGTGTATAGTGGAATCAGGTCGAAGTTTTTAAAGGACAGGGAAGAGCTGAGCACCTTTACAGGAAGCAAGGAAAGAAATAATGAGACTTATATCCTTGACCTAATTGATATGTTCTGAAGAGGTCAAGTTTGAAATACCAATGGGTTATTCAGGTTGAGATAGATATCCAGCAGAAATTTTTGGTCAGAAAGGTGGATTGGAGATAGAAATTTGGATATCATTGGTATAAATAAAACATTGGAGATTAGGTTACCAAGAAAGAAATTACAGAGGGAAGAAAGAAGTACAAGAATAGGGTGCTGCAAAACATATTTTAAGGAGAAGGATTGGTCAGAAACAAAAAAAGAACTAGAAGCATCATGTCACTGAAACCAAAATAGGATAAAGTGTCAAAGAGGAAAAATCAACAGTGTTAAATGCTGCTTAAAATTTAATTCTTACCAAAAAGGCATTAAACAAATATCATCATACATATTTTACAAGGATTACAAAGAATACAACTAATGGATTTGTAAGACACTGTACAATGCAATGATGAAGGACAAAGCAATGCAAACGTTTGTACTCTAACAGCAATTACTTTTTTTCTCTATTTTAAGAATAAAAAGTACTTTAATTATCTAACAGCATAATTTAAATAATTAATAATATCATATAGGCATATTAAGCATAAAAGGTAAAGTCTATTCATGTTTCAAGCAGAAGAATATCTTAAGTTCTCATAATAAAGTTTATGCAAACCATTAATACACACCATCCATCCTTTCACACATCCTTCATAATATCCAGTTGCCTAATTACATAATGGGAAACTAAAGTTTGCACATACCCATCATTTATACTTGTCAAAGTATTAACTTTTACTTGTTCTAATACTTATTTGTTAAGGCATATGCCTTCTTAAAAGAATTTAAAATAAAGTATAAATATAGTGACAAAACTACTATACTAGTGCAACAGGTAGAACAAAATGAAACAGTCCACGCTATAAAGTATCCTGAGAGTTTTTTAAAAGGAACTTTTTTTTTAAAGGTTCCCTCAACATTCTGGTTTTCCTTAGGGGGTAGAAGATTATTTTTTATAAATACTGATTAAAGATAAGTTAAATCTCATGATTGTTTCAATTTTGAGGTATAAAACTTTACTGTGTATACACGTGAATATACTATATACACTGTAATATATGTATGCATATGACAACATATATATGTGTTGTCAGAAACCTTTGATATCATTTCTGATGGTTAAGGATTGAAATCCCAGAACAGAAATGCATATTTCAGATAACTTTTTATATGTCAGGGATAACATGGAAATTTTTTCTTTATCATAACAGCCATTACATATCATTCAGAATCATAACTAGATCTGATGTCATTATGAGCTCTTTCAGCTTGATAAGAAGGCACCAGTTACAGAGGAATATCCTCTGATGCACTTAAAATATTTCTTGATTCTAATCTTGAGCTACTTGGGCATTACGAAAAAAATATAGAGGAAGTGTGCTTTGTAATTATGATTATAAAACTACCTGTAAAAGCTCAAATAAAACTAATTTAGAGGACTAGACAAGAATCCAAACTAGAAGACTGGGTTACTTACCAGTAATGGGAGTTCTCTGACTGAAAATTTACTCCACAGATCCATATATATTGGAGTTATTCACATGTACCACCTCAAGGAATCGGGAGCTGTTGAAATGAGAATTTCCAGAAGGTTGGCACGTGCCTTGTAGCATGTGCCAAGTGCTGGTCGATTCCCTCCCTGTCCAAGCCATAGCAGCTTGACCCCCAACTCTGTAATTTGAATTATTGGCTGGGACACATATTCTAAGCACACAAGGCAGGGTGTGGTTGTGAGAGTGGCTCTTAAAAGGAGATTACCCAATCAAAGAACTCCAGTTACTAGTAGGTAATCCTTATTTTCCCATTGTTTTGTTCTCTTCCACATTCTCCACTCTTTGGAAACTAGAAGTGGCACCCTAAGGAGATGTGGACGTAGAACTAAGTTCACATTCCCAAGTCTAGCTCACACACATACAAAATGTATTAAGGTAAAGATATAAAAAATACTTGCCTTCAAAAAGTAGATAAGTTTTCACATATACTAAATTAAAATTTCCAGTCATACATACTATATTTCTTACCTTGGGCTTGCAGCTTCCGTAAGAGTTTGGCATCCGTATTATCAAGAAATTCACTGCTGCCAACATTTGGAGGTCTACCTTTGCGCCGTCTCATCCTGGATTCCTCTCTAGCACGCTGTCTATCTGGATTGGGTGGTCGTCCTCTACGACCTTCCATTGACCTGATTCGGGGGATGACTTCCTCTTCCTTCAGAAGACACCACTGCATTCCCTTTTAATTAATATTTCACAGAAATATATGATGAACAAAATGAACACAAAATACCAATATATGTAGGTAAAAAATAGCAATATGTCTAGGTATATAAAATTCATCTACTTGACAGAGCTAGGGTAATTTCATAGAAATTTTCAAATGTACACAACTGGAAACAATTTTATACAATTTATATTTCAGATTCTAAGTAATTATTTCTGCTTTTGGAGTCTGCTTACACGTATTATTTAAATAAACTCCCCAAACACCGTGAAGGTAACTTCTGGTTGAATTGATTTGCTCCAGTTTGTCAACATTGTGTGATAACTGTCACATTGAACAGCACTGGCTGTTGAAACACATCAATATGTTTAAGGATTACGGGGAATAGGAAGATTCTAGCTTACCAGTTCAACTGAAAGCTAAAGGAAGAGTGGTTGGGGAGCCACTATATGGTAATTTGCTCCAATAAAAATGAATATATCAATAGCTTATTTATGTATCAAAGGGATGTGAATCATTGTCTTTGTTCTTTTTCTCTTCTCAGGTTGGCATAAAACAAGGACAAAACCTGAAAAAGTAAAGTGCTCGGACAAAGGAGAGGTGATATTTTCAAGATGGCTTCTCATGGTTTAGTTTTTCTCCTGAACTGATAAAGCTATAGTGATCACTTTTTCTGAAAGGACGAATACCTTCATTGATGTTTTATTTAAAATAAGTATAATATAAAGCCTTCAGAGGATATTAATTTATTTCAGCAAATCAGAATTAAAAAACAATCTTAAATTCCTAAGTCACACTTTAAGCAACTGACTGTGCAAGGCATCACTGAAAAAGTAACTGAAAAAGTTACAGGCTTTTAAATTTTCTATAAGCCTTCTATCTACCTTTGAATATATAATCACTATTGCTACTCTGTATTTCAAATGCGGGATAGCTTACACTGAGCTGACATGAAAGAGACCTCATATTGGGTGGTCTCCCTTGCCATTAATTAGGTATGGGTAGTTGTTTGATCTACTTATGCTAATGATAGGTAAAAGTCTCTCTCTTAAGCTAAGGTGGTTTCTTTTTTTTAATAAGTGATTTAGAAAATGGCAGATAGTTATTTCCAAAATGAACCATTACATACCGATGAAAACCCATCAAAGACTCTGGTAGGCAGAGGATTGTGCAAAGCAAAACACCAATTAATCCAGATATGCCTATATATTAAAGACAATCTCTACCCTGATTCTTTTAATTAATTTTCAATTTCAAAAGACAAAATGAAATTAATTCTGAATAATATGAGAATTCTTTACCTGAACTTAAAATAAAGTCAATATGAACAGTTGCTGCACCAAAGGCATTTTGAGGCTATAAAGCCCTGAGAGGTAAGCCATCACAACAGTTTTATGCTCCCCGGCATGGGAAGCTTTTGATTAGTTTAGGTTTTCATTTTTGTATCATGCACTTAGGTACCAAGGCAGCATGCATCACATAAATTGAAAAATATAAAAGTGACATTTGTGGTGCTTGGAGTAGAAGAAAGAGCCCAATAAAACAGACTGTAAACCAATCTACATTCCACTTTAAAACTACTTTATTAATAATAAAATCAATTTTAGGCCAAGTTTTAAAGGAGCTATTGAAAGCCACTTCCTTTTTTCTAGAGATACAATTTCGTACAAAGTTATATTTTACCCAGCTAGCAAACCAATAGGAAAAAGCCACCTATGGCAAAAACTGAATATAGACCACAGGCACAAACAATTTTTCAGCCAAATTGTGAAGTCGTTCATTGTTTTAAATATCACCCTTAGCATTTAAAAATTCAGCACTCTATATTAATTACACACAGTACCTTCTGTCTAAAAGCATCATAAATGGAATGCAAAAAACCCAGACCCCAATTCTAGAAAAGAAGAAAGAAGGAGAGGGGGAAAGGAGCAAAACAGCTAGTTCAAGAAATTAGGAATACATCTAAAATCCTTTATCTCAGAGATGTGAAAATCCTATTGCACTAAAATATTTCTAGTTTTTCAAGGATATACAAGAAATGAATTAATCTTTATCTCAAAAGATTTCCATTTTGAAAAGAAAATAAAAAACTTATTATTAGTTCATATATATCAGAAAACCCTAGACATTCACAATAGTCTA
This sequence comes from Phalanger gymnotis, assembly GCA_028646595.1. Taxonomy (NCBI): domain Eukaryota; kingdom Metazoa; phylum Chordata; class Mammalia; order Diprotodontia; family Phalangeridae; genus Phalanger; species Phalanger gymnotis. Next base: position 645,132,995 of record CM053622.1, on the reverse strand, counting down.
TTAGAAATTCAACTTAAGTTTGACAACCCATAAAGCAAAGAAAATACAAAATGGAGTTTGGTTCTGTTTAGCCCCACCTGATTAAGCCAGGATTTAAAAAAAGGCAGAAAGACTGAAGCACCGTCCAGTTCTTAGACTACCTAAAAATCTGTAATTTTACTACTGGTATTCTAAATATGATCTTTAGTCAATGACCAAAAAGCTGACAAATTACAAGAGGTAAAGCATTGTCAATATTGCCATTCTTGCTCTAAATTTGCAGTTAAATGCAAGGAGGGCTAGCATTATTTCACAAAATCCTTGGTTGGCTGGGCTTGCACATCCCTTGACTAGAAGAAAGAATCATCACTGGATCACAGAGTTAAAGCCAGAAGGGATTCATCTATTTGAACCCTCTTATCTTACAGATGAGGAAACTGATGACTAGAGAGGTGAAGGGACCTGTCCAAGGTGACAAGGTGATAAATGGAAGATTTAGAACTTGAACCCAAGTTCTCTGATTCCAAAATTTTCATTTTTTCCATCATACCACAGTGCTTCCCATAAGAGATTAGTGTGGCAGGACTGAGTGGATTACAATGAGGTCAGGGAATCAGAAACACTGCATTCTTCTACTCCAACTTTTATTTTTACTTTTAATGTATGTTTTCTCGCTCTAACATGGTGGAATTAAGTTATTTAAGGCTCAATTTGACAGGAAGACATTAAGTTATAGTGGAAAGAACAATGAACTCAGAACTAAGAGACCAGAAATCTATCCTCCAGTCTGCCAATCACTCCTTACATCCCATGGGAAATTCAATTAGCCACTCTGGGACTATTTCTTAAGGTGTAAAGTGGAGGTGTTAAACTATTCTTTAAGATGTCAAACTATTCTTTAAGGTGTCTTCCAGTTCCAGAAATCAATTAGTCTACTCAAAGCAATTTTGTTTAAATGCCAATTTATTAGCTATCTATTAATAATAATCACTAAGAGAAATAAGTAATTAATCATTATTATTAATAACTTACAAAAATAAAGCAGAAACAATAAAGTCTACAATTCAGAAACATATGTGAATAAACTTTTAAAATGGATTTAGACTTCCAAAGGAAAGCTCTAGTTCTTATATTGGAAATCACATAGTTGTGTCTGCAATCTATATTTAACTAAAGTGTTTTTTAGTAAGTATAGACAACCTGATTTAAAAAAAAAAACCTGAACATAATCGAAATTTATGAACCACTATCTGTAGTTGGACATGAACATATAAATGAATTCCATAAGAACTTGAAAAGATCCTTTAGTCCGAAAAGTATATACATTGGTAATCAATGACTTTAATGCAAAGATGAGTACAGGCTATATACGTCAAGGACCTGTGATTTCATCAATATGGTAATTCTCTTCACCAACGTGGATTGCAACCTATGTATAATTTCGTCGCGGAAAGTTGCCTGAGGCATTGCTAATATCTGAATCTAAGTCTTTCTCACTCCAAATCTAGCCAGTACTGTATCCACTACTCCAAGCCACCTCAACACAAGTAGAAGAAGATAGTGAAAACAACACTAGAAGAGATGATGCATTATTAAATAACGAAAAGGACAAAATGTTTGTAGGTTTAGATGATTCATGCCTATAAACCATGAATACTTTGTTTAAGAGAACTAGAAGATAGTGGACTTGATGAGCATCAAACAACATCACAAAAAGTGAAATGGATTACATCTTAAAAGAGAGGAAATAAGAGGTCATAGACATGGGAGTCATTTCAATCATTCAAAAAGCATTTACTAAGCACCTACTACATGCTAGGCACTATACAATTTACTAGGGGTACAAAGACAAAAATCCAACAGTCCTGGCCCTCAGGGAGCTTATATATATACTTGTATAAGAATATAAAGAGTAAAAAATAAATAAAAAGTCATTTGGGAGTTACAGCATTAGCTAACGTGGAGGGTTATGAAAGGCTTCTTGTAGGATGAATTTGATTTGGGTCTTGCAGGAAGTATTCTATGAGGCAGAGAGCAGGAGGGACTGTGTTTCAGGCATTAGTGACGGCTACTTGGAGGCACCAAGAAGAGAGATGGAAGGCTATGTGTTACAATAGCAAGATGACCATTTTGGCTGGACCACAGAATTGCAGAAGGCGAATAATGTATGTTGCTGTTCAGTTGTTGCAGTCATGTCTGATTCTTTGTGAGCCCATTTGAAGTTTTCTTGGCAAAAATAATACTTTGTTTTAAAGTTTCAGATTAAAGTAGGGTTAATCTAAGTAGGATTCTCAAATATACTGTTTATTTACTTATTTGTGGCATTCTTTTATTTTTAAATTTTGAGTTCCAGATTCTATCCGTCTCTCCCACCTCTCCTCCACTGAGAAGGCAAACAATATTATATCGATTAAACATGTGAAATCACACAAAACATATTTCCATGTTAGCCATATCACAAGAAAGTAAAAAAAAGAGCAAAAAAAATTATACTTCAATTTGCACTCAGAGTTCATCAGTCCCCTCTCTGGAGGTTGATAGCATTTTGTCATTATATGTCCTTTGGAATTGTCTTGGATCATTGTATTGGAGTATTCAAGTCTTTCACAATTGTCTATCATTACAACATTGTTGTTATGGTGCACAATGATCTCCTGGTTATTCTCACTTCACTTTACATCAGTTCATATAGCTTTTTCCATGTTTTTCTGAAACTATCCCCTCATCATTTCTTATAGCACAATAGTACTCCATAAAAATTATACACCAAAACTTGTTCAGCCATGCTGTAATTGATAAGCATACCTGTGATTTTTAATTCTTTGCCACCACAAAAGGTGCTGCCATAAATATTTTTGTACATTTATGTTCCTTTTCCTTTTTCTTTGATCTCTTTGAAGTACAGACTTATGAGTTGTGGTATTGTTGGATCAAACGGTATGTACACTTTTATAGCCCTTTGGGCATAGTTCTAGATTGTTCTATAGAGCGGTAGGATCAGTACACCACTTTAGTAACAGTTCATTAGTGTATTTTTCCCTCATCTTCTCCAGCATTTGTCATTTCTGATAGATGTGAGATGGTACCTCAGGGTTGTTTTAATTTGCCTTTCTCTACTCAAGTGATTTAGAGCATTCTTTTCATATGACTATATATAAAGAGCTTTGATTTCTTCTTCTGAAAATTGCCATATCCTTTGACCATTGATTATCTCTTTTTATTAGGTCTATTTTGACCCACTCATTCTGGAAAGCATTTTGTATTTTTGCCCAAAGGGTGATAAATTGTACACACCCTTTGACACAGCAATACTACTTTTAGGTCTATATTTCAAAGCGATAAAAAATAAAAGGGAAAATATTTACAGCAGTTTTTTTTATGGTGGCAAAGAATTGGAAATTAAAGGGATGTCTATCAATTGGAGAATGGCTGAACAAGGTGTGGTATGTAATTATGATAGAATACGATTGTGTTACAAGAAATGATGAACAAGGGGGCAGCTACGTGGCACAGTGAGTAGAACACTGGACCTAGAGTCAGGAGGACCTGAGTTCAAATCTGGCCTCAGACACTTCACACATTTACTAGCTGTGTGACCTTGGGCAAGTCACTTAACTCCAATTGCTCTGCCTTCCCCCCTCAAAAAAAATTTTATAAATGATGAACAGGATACTTTCAGAAAAACCTCAAAAGACTTACATGAATTGATATAAAATAAAGTACGCAGAATCAGGAGAACACTGCATACAGTAAGAGTAGTAGTGTACAATGATCAACTGTGAATGATTCAACAATACAAAGACCTAAGAAAATTCTGAAAGACCTATGATGAAAAAAGCTATCTACCTCCAGAGAAAGAACTTATGGAATTTGAATACAGTTCGAAGCATACTGTGTTGTTTTTTTACCTTCTTTTTTTTGTCTGTTTGTCCGTGAATAATATGGAAATGTTTTTGAATGACTGCACATGTATAACCTTTATCAAACTGCTTCCCTTCTCATTAAGGAAAAACTAAAATATTCTAAAAATTAATTAGGTCTGTTTTTGCTTTTGCTTTGTCTGAGATCATGATTGCTACCCTGCCTTTTTTTACTTCAGCTAAAGCATGATAGATTGTTCCCCAGTCCTTAATTTTAACAATGTGTGCTTCTGTTTCAAGTGTGCCTCTTGCATACAACATATTGTTGGATTCTGCTTTCTAATCCATTCTTCTTTCTGCTTCTGTTTCATGGGTGAACTTACCCCATTCACAGTTATAATTACTGTACATTTCCCTTCATCCTATTTTCTAGAGTTTTTCCTTTTTTTTTAATCCTGTCCCTCCTCAAAAGTCTGTTTTGCTTCTGACTACTGCTTCCCTTAATGCACCCACTCTTTTGCTATTTTTCGCCCCCTCCCAACTATTTCCCTATTAGGTAAAATACATTTCTATATCCAACTGAGGTGTGTGTGTGTACATATATGTGTGTGTGTATTTTTCTTCCTTCTGTGAACCAATTCTGATGACAGTGAGGTTCAAATATTGCTACCCCTCTCCATTTTCCACTTCACCATAAAACTTCTTTTATGTGAGAAAATTTTCCCCATTCTACCTCTCCCTTCCCCCTTCTACCAGTGCCTTACTTTTTCTCACCCCTTCATTTTTTTAATAGGAATCATTTCAACATAATCTCCTCATTTCCATACCCTCTCTGAAGACTCCCTTCTAACTACCCTGATAATAATAAAGTTCTGATGAGTTAAAGGTATCTTCTTCCCATATAGGTATGTAAACAGATTAACTTTATTGAGTCTCTAATGATTACTCTGTCATACCTTTTTATGCTTCTTTTGAGTCTTCTGTTTGAATGTCAAATTTTCTATTCCACCGTATTCTTTTCATCAGGAAGCCTTGGAAATCCTCTATTTCATTAAATATCCATTTTTCTCCTGAAGGATTATACTCAGTTTTGCTTGGTGGGTCATTCTTGCTCTTTCATCTTTTGAAATATTATTCTCTAAGCCCTCTGTTCCTTTAATGTGGAAGCTACTAAATCTTGTGTGATCCTGATTATAGCTCCATGATATTTGCATTATTTCTTTCTGCCTGCTTGCAACATTTTCCCCTTGACCTGGGAGCTTTGGAATTTGGCTATAATATTCCTGTGAGTTTTCATTTGGAGATCTCTTTCAGGAGGTGATCGGTAGATTCTTTCAATTTCTATTTTACCATCTAGACCTAAGATATAGGGGCAAACCAGTTTTCCTTTAAAATTTCTTGATATATGATATCTCAGCTCTTTTTAAAATCATGACTTTCAGGTAGTTCAATAACGTTTTTTTAGTTTACATTTTTAAATTTTTTTTCTCAAATACATGTAAACAAAAATTTTTAAGATTTAAAAAAAATATCTAGTCTATATTCTTTCCCTCCCTCTTTCTCCTCCCACTCTTTGAGAAGACAAGCAATTTGACAAAGTGCAGTCATGCAATACATTTCCATATTAGCCATATTATAAAGACAAAAAAAAAACAAAAAATTAAACAGACCAAAAAAAAAAACCAACCCAAGAGCAATAAAGTTTAAAAAGTATTTTACAATCTGCATTCAGGCACCATCAGTTCTTTCTCTGAAGGCAGATAGCATTTTTCATCATAGGTCCTTTAGAATTGTCCTGTATCATTGTACTGCTGAGAATAGCTAACTCATACACTTACAAACATACAATATTGCTGTTATTGTGTACAATGTTCTCCTGGTTCTGCTTGTTTCACTTTACATCAGTTCATGTTAAGTCTTTCCAGGTTTTTCTGAAAGCATTCTGCTCATCATTTTAATAATTCTCAAATTATCTCTCCAAATTTATTTTCTAGATCAGTTGTTTTTCCAATAAGATATTTCACATTTTCTTCTATTTTTCATTCTTTTGCCTTTGTTTTATTATTTCTTGGAGTTTCATGGAGTCATGAGCTTCTACTTTCCCAATGCTAATTTTTAAGAAATTATTTTTTTCAGTAAGCTTTTGTACTTCTTTTTCCATTTGGCTAATTAAGCTTTTTAAGGAGTTCTTTTTCTTCAGTGAATTTTTGTGCCATTTTTTAAACCATTATTAAAAATTCTATTTTTAAGGTGTTATTTTCTTCAGAATTTTTTTTGTGCCTCTTTTACCAAATTGTTAATGATCTTTTCATAATTTTCTTGTACCACGCTCATTTCTTTCCCCAATTTTTCCTTTGCCAATCTTATCTTTCTTTAACTCTTTCAAGAAGTATAATTAGCATTTTTCTTTGAGGCTTTTTTTTTGTATCTGTTTTCACATTGTCATCTTCTTCTTAATTTGTATCTTGGTCTTCCCTAGTAGCTTTTGATGGTCAAGTTCGCTTTTGTCCATTAGCACAATTCTCCAGTCTATTTTCTTCACTTTGAACTTTATGTTAAAGTTGGGCTTTGCTTACCTTGGGGTGGGGAGACACTGTGCCAAGCTTCAGGCTTTTCATGCTGTTGTTTTCAGAGCTAGTTTGGGAGAGGGGGAGGTCTGTAAGTTTTCAGTGCTTCCAAGGTATGGTCAAAGCTCTCTTTGTCTTCACTCTGGTTTTTACTCAGGAAGGGCCCCTGCTCCTCTCTAGCCACAAGTACTAATACTCCTCTTGGTCCTTTGTTATCAGGTCCTTTGTTTTCCTGAAGCCACAAGAACTCCTCTCCACCCTAGAACTGTGACCAGGGCCCCTGCTCCCTTGTGACCAATGACAAGTATATCTCTCCACCCTGGGACTGCAACTCAGAACTGCTTATGGGCAATAGAGTTGCCAATCAGTACCAGCTGCACCCAGTGTTAGCAAAGAGTCCCCTATAATCTCATTCTGACCAGTTGTCTAACCCCCTTACCCTCTTTGGATGAAAGCTCTTGAAGCTGCTGCTACTAATGCCCTGCTGTCACAACTACCTCCAAGGCTACTCCTACCACACTCTAGGACTGTACCCAGTCCAATGTTACAGACCTTTCCTGCAGACCTCCTAAGCTGTCTTAAGCTGGAAAAAATGTCTCCCTTTTACATTTAGTTGGATCTACTGCTCCAAAATTTTATTTGAGGAATTATTTTTAAATTGGCAGGGAATGTTGGGGGAGTTCAGCTGGGTCCCAGCCTATGCTCCACCATCTTGGCTCTACCTCTAAGTAGTATTTTTTCAAAGAAGATCCATATAGAAGATAATTGAAGAAAAGTAAGTTGTGCCATTAACAATTTGTTCATAGAACAAGAAAGGAAGGTCCATATATAATTGGTTCCTTTAACTCTAGTTTCTAATTCATTGCTTCTGTCAAAATCTGGCAAAACGATGGAATGGAAGTTAGAGATTACTTTAAGAGGGAAGGATAGCTGGAAGTCTGCTGAGTCACACTGCATTCATGGCAGATGTCTCTCTATGTAGACAGCAACGGACAATTTCACCTATCATCATCATGTCCTTCTTCCTCCCATTATACCCCTCACCCCTGCAAAACCAAAGAAACAAAAACCTGCCAAAAACTACAACGAAAGGGAGATGGGAGAAAGTAGTGCAGTAAGGGAGAATAGGAAGAGTGCTTCAAAAGGATGTAGGAGTCCTCTTTGAGTGGCTTCCATTGTTCTGCAGCTCTAGAAAGCTATAAGCCTCTTTTCCTGAGGTGGACACTTGATAAAGACTCACATTTATATAATACCTTACATAAAGCTTTACAAAGTGATTTCTCTACAACCTTGTGAAATAGGTAGAAAAATGTTGTTTTTTTTCCCCAAAGACTCAAAGATTAAGTTATTTGCCTAAGGTCACACAACTACTAAGTATAAAAATCAAATTTAAAACCCTTTCTTCTGACTCCAAGACTAATGTAGCTTTCCAGGACTCTGTCTCTCTCAGGTAAGGGAAATTAACACTGAGAAGGTTGCTGGTATATCCTGAGGAAATAGCTCACAATTTTGGGGGGCTAAATATTTGGAAGGTGGAAGTAAGAAAAGTGAGAAATTTGATTAGTTTTGCGGGGGTGGTTGTTTAAGGTTAAATTCTCCAAGATCACACAGCTAATAAACGTGAGAGTCGTCTGATGTCAAGACCAGTGTTTATAATGGTATATTGGAACAATGGCACAATTTGATTTCTCTTAATTAAGAGAAGTAAACACTGTTGGCATATTCTTGTGAGTGGTTTTGATTTCTATGCATTGCAAAGACTGAAAATGAGAACCAGGCAAAGGAGGCACCAACAGGGCAGGGTTGCATCTACAACTGAGCAGCATGAGCCAAGTAATCTGTTACCTGTTATTGATATGTGGTACATAGGTGACCTCCTGTTTGTCCTCCCTTTGTGGACTGAACCACAGAGTTTAGTGTTTCTGTCCCTGAGGTGCTGTCTCCTTCAGGGCTCATATTTCTAGTTTCCTAGGAGATGGGACATCTACATCCAAAAGGAAGGGCTGGTGTAAACAGCAATTACTCCCTCACCACATAAGGGGGCATGCCAATGCAAGTTGTCATAGGATCCTGATAAACACATCATGCATTGCAAAGCCTTTTAAAATCCTTTTTTACTTTCTATTAATTCACACTTTTAATTTTTTATTGATTCTCATAATAAACTTATAACACTAAAAATTATAATACCATATAAAAAGAATGCATTATTAACCTTATTTTACAGATGAAGAATTTGAGGGAAAAGAAGATCAAATGACTTGCTTAGGATACACTTAGCTAATAAGAGAACAAGACCTAGCTCCAAAGTCTCCTGACTCTTAGTGAAGGCTTCTTTCCATGGAGATGATGAAGATAAAGAGAAAAAGAAGCAATACAGCAAAATATACATCAAGTACTAAAGAGAAAATAATATGAAAAAATAAGGAAACAAAAAATATTGAAACATGAGAACAAAAATGATAGTGATATGGCTAATTTACAGCACAGGTAGATTGTACACATTCAATAAATACTTATTGGCTGATTATCTGATGTGGTCACCTGACCTGCCAACTATCTTGGTCAAGATAAGGGGTGACAACACTAAAAATTAAGGAAACTCAGAATGCCTTTAGTTAAGTAAATCTTGACAGGAAACTTACCTAATGAGTTTTAAAAACCCGAGAAAAAAGGAAACAATAGGAAATTATCAAATTTGTGAAGAAGTCACACAGCATTGCAGGTAACGTTCTTCCAATAAAATTGTCTTTTCACAATTATCTTATCGTCTTTGAAGCAGAGATATTCTGATTAAGTTAATAAATCCTTCAGGTATTATGAATCTAATATTGACTACTTCAAGTCTCCTTAGTTATTTTATCACCACACCCAGAAAACAAGACATTTTAGCAACACAGAAATTATGCTTACAAAAATTTCTTACACCATGATTAAAAAAACAAAATAGGCAGAGAAAAGTTCTGGTTTTTTTTAGGAAAATGTAATCTCAAAGCTCCTTGTTACTATAAGATAGTAATTTGAGTCCTTAAGTGTTCAGTATAAAGTATAGCTTTATGAATTAACTAACAAGAGGCAATGTTCCAGAGTGCAGTGAAAATCACTGCCTCTAGATTGTTACTACTCCGTGGATCAAAGACTTTACTTTTTTAAAAAGTGGATACCTGCGGTCCATCTCTGGCTTCATAGAAGTCACCCACTCTTATTTTTGCACTGAAGCTGAAATTGTCCCTTGAGATATCCATTATTCCATTTCTGCTGAGATACTGAAAAAATCACATATTTTTCCACTTCAGGTTTTAATAATTACAACTCAGCTTTGATGTACAGCTATCTTCAGGAGTCATGTTTTGCATATTCTATCAAGGGGATATGCAGTTATAAGTGGTCAATTTAGAAATAGGTTAAGGTAGATTAGACTCACATGAGAGGATAATTTTGTATCAAGGAACTTTATTTGAGGAATGAGTACACATTATTTCATTGTAAGCATGCTTAATAGATATTGAATGTACTAGTCATTTAAAGAAAAGTGCATACCTTTATTACTTCAGGATACTGTCTAAGTTTCTTTCCACATGGAGCATAATATGCTACTTCTCCTTGTAGGCGCCCTCCAAAGTTCCTTATCCGTGTCTCCCTTTGCCAGCTATATGTAACAGAAATGTAGGTTATGAAATACCTCATTTAGAACAATATTTCAATATTTTAAGTCATTAAATGTTAATCTGATATTTAATTTACAAATAGTAATCTGCTTAATTTTCACAGTTTTAGGAACTAATACTTCTCAATACCTCAGTTTTGTACAGATAAGGCATGGTATTTTACATTTGAAGATTCAATTTCAAGAGAGAAAAATTTACCTCTCAGTTATCGTTTCTCTGTAGCTAATGTACTTAAAAAAATTTTTTTGTTTTCAGTTCCAAATTCTTTCCCAACTTCTACCCCTTTCCCCACCCTTTGAGAAGGCAAAAAATTCAATACCCCTTATAGATATGAAGTCATGTAAAATGTATTTCCACATTAGCCATGTGCAGGGGAAAAAAGAAGCAAAAAAAAAATAAAGAGAAAAAAAATTCTTCAGTATGCACTCAGAATCCATCATTTCTCCATCTGGAGGTGGACAGCATTTCTCAACATGAGTCCTTTGGATTTGTCATGGATCACTGTATTGATCAGAGTTAGCTCATGTACTTTTAATAACGAGCTGGTATTACATCTCAATCCTACTCTAACCATTATCATTTGATTTTGTTCTGTCACTTAGTTCTATTCACTGTGGTTTCCTAATTTTGCTTTTAACTCTCTCCTTACTACTCATGGTACTACTTTCCTGAGATTCTGCCTTCAGCCATATTTATTAATTTTCAGCTCTCTTGCCTTTTTGTTGTTTCCACCTCTCTGTATTGTTCCGTGTTTGTTCATGTTTGACTCTACATATCCTACAATTTGCTTCCAATATCAACTTTGTAAAACACTAGTACTTTTTAGAAATATTAACTATGCTCCCTGACGTCTCTGATTCACTATGTAAAACCTTTTTATTTCTTTTTACTAATGAGCAAGAAAAGGAAAGTAGGCATAATGCTTATGAAACAGCATTTTAAATAAATATTTGGGGGGAAAAGAGCAAGTTCATTAAGCATACCCATATTCCAAAGGAATGCGCAGTTCCCGCTCATCTGTTACTCTCCTCCTTTTGGAAGTACCTTGGAGAAAGTTCAATTGATTAATATAAGAAAAAGTTTAGAGAAAGGTTAACAATTAAAAAAATTTTTAAAGCTTTTATGAAATATTTTCTTTCTGTTTCGTCAATTTGGAAAGGGTACAATTTTGTTATATTTCATGACTTTTACACAACTTTCATGGAATCCTTGTATAGCAAAGTTCTTCAAAACGAGCAAACCATCTGTTAAGGCTATGTTCAAAGGAATTCTTTGAAAAATTTGGGAGATTGGAAGAAATGACCTATAAGATCCCTTTTGACCCTTTTGACTTGAAGAGTCTATGATTCTACCATTACTCTCTAGAAAAAGGAAGAGAATACAATCTAAGGAATATATTGGCTTCTCCTATTTAGTTCTCTACAGAAGAAATCACTGAAACAGGATGGAGCAACATAAAAATGTGTAAACTGAGAATACACTACAGAAAAACTTTTTACCTAAGACATTAGTATTTAGTGTCTTCAAATCCAATACTTTAATGTACAAATATTTTAAAAAGCAGGTCTACAAAGGTAAAGACATTTAAGTCACATGGATCTGAAGTGAAAAGCTGCATATTAGGGCCTTGTCTCATAAAACGGAAAGGAATATAGATTATATGGACAAACATTTATCACTTTAGGTAACTGGCTCGGTTTCTGTCTATGATATATACGTATATATGATATACACACACATATATTTTTGTATATATGCACATATGCATACATACACACATATAGAAAAATCAGAGCCTTTTCCAATTAGCTGGCGAGTTGGCTGACTAAATCTTAAGTAACATTTTCAAATTCACCTTTAAAAATATAAAAAAAAATACAAATCTATAATCAAATTCTACGAAAACGCAAACTCTACAGTTACTAAAAGCTAAAGCAAGAGCCGAAAAATGTTCACATTCTTAAATTAAGTGCATCACATGGTAAAAGTTCTTAACTTTAGAGAATAAAAAATCTCAACCTGAACTAACCAAAACTTATCCAGGTACAACATTTTATTCCACTGAGATTATCTATAGAATATTTTTACAAATAAATATTCTTGCCTCAGTTTTGACACTGTATTTTACAAGATAAAAATAAAGTTTAAGTACCACAGTGTGGACTTGAAGTAAGTGTAGAAGAAGGAGTGCTGAGGAAAACGGGTGACTGGGATTCAGGACATAAGGCAGCAGGAGCAGAGCCTGGAGGTTTGGCTACTTGGAGATTAAGTGGTGTTGAGTGAGCCGTGAGACTGATGGAAGAGCTTTTGACAGAGGAAGTTGTTTTATTCAATTGCATTGGGGGTTTCTCTCCTTCAGTATCACTATCTGATTCATCTTGATCCTTATCATCCTCGTCATCATCATCTTCTGACCCTTCTGTATCGGATTCAGAATTACTATCTGATTCTACAAAGGGGGAAAAAAAAAGCAATTGTAGATTATAACAGGCCCACGACCTCTATATTCCAGCTTGGCCATTCTCATACCAAATGAAGTGTTTGAATAGCCAGCACTTTCAGGAAAGAAACTAATGTGTGGATGTTTGTCATGCAAAATTGCTTAATTTAGTACATAGCATAGTCCCTAGAACATGTAAGAGGTGTTATATAAATGTCTACTCTCTCCTCTTACCCCTCTATCATTTAAAATCATACTTTGTTGTTGTTCAGTCATGTCCAACTCTTTGTGAACCTATGGACCATAGCATGCCAATACTGTCTATGGCGTTTTCTTGGCAAAGATACTGGAGTGGTTTGCCATTTCCTTCTGCAGTGTATTTAGGCAAATAGAGGTTAAGTGACTTGCCCAGGGTCACACAGCTAATTAAATGTCTAAGGCCAAATTTGAACTTGGTTCCTCAGACTCTAGGCACAAGTGCTCTACTCACTGAGATACCCAGCTGTTAAAATTATATTATTAGGGTCTATTTGATAACAATAATGCTAATAATTAACAATAATAATGATAGCTAGCATTTATGTAGCACTTTAAGGCTTGCTTTACAAATGTTTTTCTTATTTCAACCTCACAACAACCCTAGGAGGTAGATGCCATTATTATCCACATTTTACAGATGTAGAAACTGAGGCAGACAGTGGGTAAGTGACTTGCCCAATGTCACACAGCTAGAAAGTATCTGAGGCAGGATTGAAACCCAGCTCTTCCTGATTCCAGGTCCAGTGGTCTATCTCCTGCACCCCTTAGCTGCCAGTGTGTGCGGTGTATAAATAGCCGCATTTAAAATATTGTTAATATTATTTATTTTTTAAAACAACACATCTTGTTATATTGCACTTTATATATGATAAACTCAGGTTATAGAGTACAAAGTTATTTTAGTCCAATGGAGAAACTAAGGCACAGAAACATCCATAGTAAAACGAATGTCTCAATTCACTTTACTCAAAATTTTACTCAAAAAGTGTCTCAATCACATGGCCAACTAACAAAAGCAGGTAGTTTACACAAGTAAATTTGTGAAACTATCTGGTAGAAGTTTGGTTAAATTTAATTAATGCTGAGCCACCATTTTTTTTTTAAATTTTAGTGATATGATGAACAGTAGTGGAAAAGGAGGAGATAGTAACTTATGATTATGCCTAGATGCAGTGTAAACTGACAATTTTTTTGTGTGTGGATATATACATGAGGTGAATCAATTTTAAAGTTGTTAATTTGCCCAATGTCAACCCAATGACAAAGCTGAAGATAAAACTGATGCATCAGGAAGGCATTTTCTAGCAGTAATACTTTTTGGAGTTATAGGCTTAAAAATATACTGGTATTCAGAAATTTGAATGACAAAATGTTTATAGCGATTTACAACTGTGAGCTTTGTCAAGTTAAAAGAATCTGGAAAATATTTTCTTTCATAGATCTCTCATAGTAAAACTTTTAATCATTTAAAAATAGAAAATAACCTGATTGGCTGTCATCAGAATCATCATCTTCATCATCTTCATCATCATCCTCTTCATCCTCATCATCCTCATCATTGGAGTCATCAGAGTCTTTACTACTGGGAATGTCTGAATCTGTTCCTCGAAACTGTTCCACTATGGATTTTGCGGAAGGAAGGTGATGCTGGGGATTTACGGTGGTTATAACATTATTGCTGACTGATTTTTCCTTCCCTGGACCATGCAGTACAGGAGAGGTAGAGGACATTACAGGGGTCCGATTGCCTGATGTTTTTCTCCCACACGTACTTAAATTTACAGGTGAAGAAAAAGGGATATTACTTGAAGTAGGTACATTTTCATTTATCTTGCTTTGACTTTTACTTTTGGTGGTAAGTGCCAAAGGAGCTTCTTGGATGACACTCTGAATAACTCCATTTGGTTGGTGATTACCTAAAAGTGCATTTGTCAAGAATGGATTAGAGTGGTTATTTTCTAACGTTTGTTTGGGATGCGCTGGTGAGCTAGAGATTGCTTTTGGACTTGACAAAGCTGCAATAACCTTCTTCAGGCTCTTAGATGATTCTTGTTTCTTTATCTGTGCTGGGAATGTCTGTTTGAACTGTTCCTGTTGAAACATAAAAAGTCAATACTACAATGTACCGTGCCTCCTCCTATCAAGAAATTTTTGGTTTTTCCTTCAGTATTAGAGAATTATAAGTGTGTATGTGGCAACATGTAAATCATTTTAAGGCAAAGCATAGTGGGAGATAGAGCTTGGTCTATAGAACTGAGTAGCCTTATCATGTCCGCAGTTGGCCTTCTCAACAGTCCTTTCCTACTGTCATTGTCCAGGCATGACATCTTAAATTCTGTTCCCCTTAAGAGACCATATCTAGTCATCAAAACTTGACATTTCCCCTCTGAATCTGTTTTTCCCTTCTCATATCCATCGTCAACTCTCTGGTTCAGATCTTCACTATCTCACAACCAAACTACTTTATAGCCTCTTAACTAGTCTTTCTACTTTCTATTTCAAATCTCACCCTTTTAGCCAGTTCTTATATTGTGCTTTAAGGTTTTCAAAATGCTTTATGTAAATAATTTAAATCAGAGGCAGCTAGGTGGCTTATAGATAAGAGTGCTGGACCTGGAGTCAGGAAGACCTGAGTTCAAATCCTGCCTCCAGATGCTTTTTAGCTGTGTGACCATGGGCAAGCCAATTAGGCTCTATCTGCCTCAGTCTCCTCAAATATAAAGTGAGGATAACAATAACACCTTCTGTTTGGAGTTGTTATAAAGAAAAATGAGATAATATTTGTACAATGCTTTGCAAACCTTAAAGTACTATATACATTCTAACTATATAAATGCTAGCTATCTCTTTAGATTTTCACGACAATCGTGTGAGGTAAAAATTACCTTTGTAAGAAACTGAGAGCCATGGTCACAGTCAATAAATGTTAAGAGGTAATATTCGAGCTGAAGTTTCTCTGGCACTTTCCACTTGCAGATTAATCTTTACAGACCTACTTTAACCATGTTATGTCAGTGATGAAAAACCCTCCAATTATTCACTGCTGCCTAGCAAAATAAAAATCTACTCTGTGTTCTGTCATTCAAGGCCCTTTTCCAATCTAGCCCTAATCTACCCTTCCATAGCTATACTTTTTATTTCAGCAAAATGTGATCACTTGCTATTCTCCATGCATATCTTCTAGAATGTTTGCAGTTGTTCACGTGGAGGGAACCCTGTATACCATTCGAAATACCATCCATTCTTCAAAGCACAGTTAAACTGTCATCTTCTATGAAACCTTTACTGATAACCCAAAAGGGAAGCATTATCTTCCTCCTTGGTACTCCTGCCTCTTTACTCATAGTGCTCTTTTTATCTGTTACTTACTACATACTGCAAGTCATTTAACTGCAATAAGTGATATATCTCTCATTTCCTTTATTAGAGAGAAAACTTCCTGAGGGAAGGAGCTAAGCTCCCTTAATTTTTCTATCCAACCAGAGCACCTTACCTAATGCTTCACCCTTAACAGTCAGTCAACAAATATTTGTGACATGTTGGAAGTAAGAGGGACAAATGTGCTTAGAAGAGAAATTTAAGAAAATTAGTTGAATTAAATAGAGTCACGTGCCACTTTATCTACTCAATAATGTACCTTTACAAAATATTTTCTGTGAACTAGTAAGGGTATGGGAAATCAGTAATTACAACTGTACCATGCAATTTATTTCTGTAAATGATGGGGGGAAATATTATTAGCTCTAGAGGATTCTGGTACAAGTAAAACAAATTAAATTTCATTAAACCACTATCAAAAGAGTAGATGAAAAATTTAATTCCCAAATGGAATTATTTATACATTTTAGATCTAAAGAAGAGCTTGAATTTCCAAAGTTAAATTCTTCCTGCAAAGATGAAGATATCTTTGATATGGAAAACAGTGAGTAATATAACCAAAACCTTGTGATACTCTAGTCAGTTATGAATCGTGCCCAGGCGCCTGACTCAGGTTGGCACAGTGGCAAATTTGACTATGTGGTATGACTTGATTTGATTTTGCAGTGAATCTTTACATAATAAAACAGTAGTACTGAGAAGCAATCAGAGACTCTTGTCTAATTTCTACTTCCCCATGGAGCTGCAGGGATTAAGAAAAAAAAATCAAATAACTTAAATGGCTATAGAATGAGTGAGGGGACAAAACAAAAATTCTAACTCAGAATTTTAGTTTGGGCTTAAACTCTTATCGGAAAAAAATATTCATTTTATTACTATATCATAAGTGCCTTTGTTAGATAGATATCTTTGAAAGCCTCACAGTATCTACTATCACATCTTGAACATAGGAAGTAGGGGCTCCATATTTGTTAAATAATGAAAAAATTAATGAACCAATGTAATTTGGAGATAGTATTAAATGGCTAAGGATGGCTAGTATTAGTTTCCTATGTATGAATTCCTCCTGCTTAAATTTCTTCACATTTCTGATCTTCATTATTTTTAAAAAATATTTAAGCAGAAGGTGTCTTTTGCTGATTCTCACACAACAGTGCTTTATCTGAACATTTTTGTGTCTTTATTGTTTTCACTTTATTTAATACATCCCTAGTATAACATATATATTAAATTTCTCTTTATATACTGCATAATCAGGTAACAAAATAGATTTTTTTAATGTTTCCTTAAATCAAAGATTTATGATTTATCATAAAACCTTTTTGGTTTTTCCTTAAATCAAAAAATTTTTAAATGTTTAAAACTTTTCTTCAATCTACAAAACAATTTTCCTGAAAGTTTGTGAGGCAAAATCCCAATAACTGAATGCTAGTTACATATGAAACAGTTCAAAAAACCTTTCATCGGCTACAATTTCAATCTCAAGACTGAACATAAAATCCATTAATTTTTGCTTACCCGTTTGGATCTCAATTCACTGGTCAAAGGGCTAGATTCTTCAGAGGTATTTTTATTCCCTGCTTTGGGTATATCAGGAGAAGGAACTACGAGTTTCATGTAAGTTTCCTTTTTGGCTTGATTTACCAAAGACAAAGGTTTCACATTGGACACCAATCCCGTAGACTGTATTACACTGGTATGTTTGTTCACAGATTCCTCCTTTGCCTGAGAGCTTTGGAAAATAAAGGGAAGCTGCTGTGACAAAACCTGAGGCTGCTTCTGCTGGGATTGGAATGATGAGTGAGTCTGAGATTCAGACACAAGAGGTATTGGCTGGTGTATTCTTTTTTCTTGGGACTTTTCAGTTGCTTTTTGTCCATCTGACTTCAGGTCCATAATACCATGCAATAGCACCTGTAAGGAAATTTAAAAATTTTTTTAAACATCTGTAGAACAGAGACTTCATAACGTAATCACATAGAATATGACAGAATAGAAGGGATTTTTAAAAAAAAATTTTAATGATCAAATGAAAAAGCTGTAAAAATATTTCACAAAAAGGCCATTAATTCTCTTATTCATTCTTCTCATTCTATTCTCTCTTCTCATCTCTATTCATTATTCTCTCCAATCTCCTATTTTTTTTTCCTATTTGATAAAACTGCAGCTCCTAGGAATGGATAAAATATTAGTCTGGAGGTGGGAGGAAGGAGAAAGTCCTATGTCTCAATCTGTAATTGAATCTGAATGGAAACCTTGCTCCTCTTAAGTGGATTCACATTTTGTAGGTTAATCTATAGTCTCAGAGGACTGCCTAGGCCAAGGGCACTTAGAGGTTAAGTGACTGGCCCATGTCACACAGATAACATATATAAGAGGCAGGACTTGAAATCAGGTCTTCCTGATTCCAAGATTGGACCTCTATTCACTATTCCATGTTCCTATGTAGTAAATGGTAAAAATAGGAGGGAAAATTTTATTTTAAAAATATTATTTATGAGGCAGCTAGGTGGCGCAGTGAGTAGAGCACCGGCCCCAGAGTCAGGAGGACCTGAGTTCAAATTCGATCTCAGACAGGACACACTAGCTGTGTGACCTTGGGTAAATCATTTAATCACAATTACCCTGCCTTCCCCACTTCCAAAAAAACAATACTTTTATGATTGATTCACAAAAAAATTTAATTTTAAAAATACCCAAATCTAGATATAGTAGTTTTACCTTGGTTTTATTTTTATGTTGTGCTTCGCTTTCTGAATCAGAATCATCATCTTCACTTTCTTCAACAGTTTGGTCTTCTTCTTCCTCTTCATCTTCCTCTAAATCATCCGAGTCACTGCTACTGATGCCTTCACTTGAGGTGTCTGAGGATGTGCCTGAGTCACTGTCACTGTTGCTTGAACTTTCCATGGCTTTCTTTCTTGGTTTCTGGGAAAAACAGTTTATCAAGCAAGACTTTATTTTCAAAATGGAATTCAATTTTTAGTACATAAATACGCTTTCAAATAATGTTTCATTCTTGAAATGAAAGAAGAAAAGTGATAAATGTAATCATTTAAACATACCGATCCAACTGAACTTTACCTACTGGGAAGCCCTCAATCTAGCCTATACTAGCTAGCCCATATAGGACATGAGAAAAGAAGAGTATCGACAACACATTTCTAGGTTTCTACTATGTTTCTGAAACAAACAAAAAAAAAATGTGACATTGTGTATTGCTTGATGGATATGCAAGGCAAGCTTACAGATGAACATTTTGAAATACATTAAAATGTTAATTTCCTTATTGCAATTTGTGTTTGAAATATATTGAAATTACAAATTCAGTTCTATTCCCTTTCCGTGCTAAGGACAGCAATTGGTTGAAGAGGCTAATAGCTTAGATAACTGAGGCTCTTAGGAATGCTAAAATTAGGGAAACGCTCCATTTTTCTAGCACAGTGTTGCCTAAGTATATTTAGTCCCCATACGCTTTAGCTTGCCATGTCATCTATTCGATATTCAAGAAAAGAGATGGTTGACAAGGCATATGCACGTAAGAAACAAAGACGCTAATTATTTTTTTCACAAAGAAAATATTCATTACATAATAATATTGTGGTATCATAAAATTGTTCAATGTATATCAGAACACAGTCAAATAAATATACCATGGTTCTGTTTCTTGTCAACCAAAAATTCTATTCTTACTCTAGTTTTTGAAAGAGACACCTACTTATCATGTTTCATCTATTCACCCAGAATTGTTAATGTAAATGGAATTAAAGCCTTATTAGCATACTTAGTATGCTTCTCCAAGGATACAGCCAAAAAAATTTGTTTTAACTTCATTATTTGGAAAACAGTCCCAAAAACCAAATTATAGTATTCTCTTACTCCTCTGACAAAATTTTTTGTAGTCGTTGGGATTTGGACTCCTGATCTAGCAAGACATAGGTTTTGTCCTCTAGTGCATATCCAATAGTACAACACCTAGAATCGCTGAAGCTATATGGTCACCAACTCTGCCATGGCTTTTAAGAAAGCCTAATTCCATTGCAGAAATATATTCAGTATCCATTACAAACATCATTATTATCAATGAAAAGTATTTATTATATGCTTAATAGTATGTCATAAATGCAGAGACAAGTCCAGATTCACTCATACACCCTTTTTTCAAAAAAATTTATTTTTAATATGTTTAGTTTTCAGCATTGATTTTCACAGGCGTTTGAATTACAAATTTTCTCCCCATTTCCACCCCCGCCCCCCTCCAAG
>CM053622.1:645058351-645112301 GCA_028646595.1 Phalanger gymnotis | reverse complement strand
TTTTTTTTATAGGTTTTTGGAGGGACTTGGTGGTGAGCTCACGCCAGTCACTGCTTTCCAGCCACTATCTTCTCATCCACCCTTTAAAGAACTTTCTATCTAAGGTATTCACACATTCATACACACAAAGATATAGATACAAACACAGACACAAAAAATGCGCACAAACACACACAGTCTTGCATGCACTTAGGAACAAATGGCCACAAATAGTAAAAGAAAACCAATAAACCAGTAGGATCTGGATTCACATTTAATGAAATAATTTTGTTTTCCTATTTTTCTCAGTCTTCAGTGTTGTGCTGCTGTTTGTTTTAACATTCAAATGCAATTGTTGAAATTCTAAACATTTTTATGAGATAATTGTATATGTTCTAATTAAAATTACAAATTTGGCAGCAGAGGTAAAACTCAATACATAAAGGGGAAAATGTCTCATAATAGTAAAAACATCATTTTTAGGCAATACATCAAGCAGAAAGAACAGATCAATAGGAGTCAGAGGACATGGGTTTGAAGTCTGAGATGCAACTACATGGTCATAACACCCTGAAAAAGTCACTTAACTTCTCCAACATTTAGTATCCACATCTTAAAATAAAAAGAAATAATATCATTCCTGCCAATATGCTCTATAACTTGTAATGTTCTTTACTATAATTATTAAAATAATTCCATTCAATGAATATTTCAAAGTTTTGGATGTGTGCCTATTTTAGGAAGCAGGAACAATCTATTAGAGCTGCTATGTCATTGGACAATTTGATAAGCATGCCACCTATACCTTTATTCAAGTTTTATAAGTGTGTGGATTCTGATTTCTATGTCCCTTTAGCTTGATATGTGAAAAGATTTCTTTAGCTCCTGGGGAATACAGATGATTTACTACTGCTTACTACTGAATATATTCATGCATATACACAAATGTGAATATGTGTGTGTGTGTGTGTGTGTGTGTGTGTGTGTTTGTGTGCGCGCATACGTGTGTGGCTCAGAAACCATCTTTGGTGGGGATGCCATATAGCCAACACAATTTGGGGTATTGTCAGACCACCATCCCAATTTGGATACAGAGAGCTGTAAAGAATATTCTCTAATAAATATCTATGGGGGTGGAACAGGGATTTCTTTATTATGAACTATAAACACCAAAAAAAGAAAGCATTTCCATAGTACAGAGCATGTAAGATGATACTATATGAAACTGTAAATCTCCATTTCATATGTCTTGCTTTAAAAAAAATAATAAATTCCACACATTACTTTCAAAACCATCCCACTTGTCCAAAATTGACATCATCTTTTCCCTAAAACTCACTCTTTTCCTAACTTCCCTATTATTGTAAATGGCATCACCATCTTCTCAGTGACCCAAGCTCATAATCAGTGTGTCATCCTCAACTTCTCACTCTTTCTTACTCCCTATGTACAATCAGTTGCCAAGTCCTATTGACTCCCTTCCTCTTACGTCTTGCACACGCCCTATTCTTCCCTCTGACACTGCCACAACACTGATGGCTGACCTCATCACTTCACACCTGGACTATTACACTAGCCTCCTGGTTGGTCTCCCTGCTTCAAGTTTCTCCCCAGTACAATCCATCTTTCACTCAGCTGTCAAAGTGACCTTCCTAAAATGAAAGCTAGACCATGTCACTTCCTTATTCAACAAACTCCAGTGGTTCCTTATAACCTCAAGAAACAAATATAAAATATTTTATTTTACTTGGCATTCAAAGCCTTTCACAACCTGACTCCCTTTTCCTACATTTCCATTCTTCTTACATTTTACTCCCTTCCCTGCACTATGCTGTTCAGTGGCACCCTAGCCTGTTTGCCATTACTCAAATAAGAGCTCCCATGTCCCAACAATGTGCCATTTTATGAGGTGACTATCATGCCTGGAACTCTTTCCTTCTTTGTTCTCCACTTCCTAGCTTCCCTGGTTTTCTTCAAGGTTCAGCTAAAATCTCATTTTCAAGAAGCCTTTCCCGGTCCCCTTAAAGCTAGTACCTTCCCTCAGTAATTATCTCTAATTTATAGCTAGCACTTATCCTGTATATATCTTGTTTGTACATAGTTGTTTGCATGTTGATTAACTGATTAAAATAACGTTTCTTGTAGCATTGGGGCACATAATGAAATCAACTTTGCCAAGTCCTTTATTTGCTTTTCTGAGAACTTGTGGGCTCTCCTATTTACTAATAAAAGTATTCTATTTAGGAACTACTTCTTTAAATTACATGTAGCAATTTAGCTGCAAGTTCCCATTTGATTTAGGGTGAGGATGTCAGTACTGATTTCAGTTCCTCCAACTCATTCATCACTGAACAAAGATCTCACATTGAGAATACAACAACCAGAGTAAGGTTTTTAGATGCTCTAAAACTATGAGTTTCTTAATCCCCACTGTCCTCCTCTTCTGCTCCTCTACTGCCATCCAGGCAGAGGCAGAAGAGCAGAGCCACAAGACTGAGTGATTTTTATATTTTTCCGAGTTTTGTGGGTTGCTGTGGACAAAAAACAGATAGATCATTTGCCTTTCAACTAGCTGGTCATGAGTTTCTCTATTAACAGGATTCGATTTGAAACCTTCCTGACTCAGAAGAACCTAATATTCAATTTCAATTCAATAAGTATTTATTAGGTGCCTAATAGGTGCCGGGAACTGTGCTACGCTCTAGAGATAGCAATAAGAAAAAGAGACAGTCCCTCAAGGAGCTTAATTGGGAAGTAAATACACAACAGGAAAACTAAAAAGCAAGAGGAAGAAGCAGCTGAGGGTGACATGAGAAAGGGAGGAGCATCAAAACCTGGGCCATTCTTCTTGGTGATGAGATTGAATTCCCCAGGCATAGTCTTTAAAAACCTAGGGTCACCTCCTTTACCACTGGAGGGGGTAAAGCCACATCAGGGAGCAAAAGGAGGTGGCGCTATGGTGAAAAGTGAAAGTGACAGGGAGGGGCAAACAAATCCTCACCTCCCCCTTCCTGAGACTGAAAGAGAACACAGTGAGTCAGAGACTATGTAGGTCAAGGAAGGAGGGGGAGGAAATTCACTGAGGGATTGGCTGCTTGACTTTAAAAGTTTCTATGATGATCCTTTCTGTAGTCATCACTTTGCAAATAAAATTATTATGTTCTGAAGCCTGTAAACCAGAAAACTCTTAAACAAGATACCCCAGAAAAGATCAGTGAGTGACTTTCCCAAAGCTTAGCTGGGTGGAAGCAAAGGAATCAGACAAGAGGTTTTCAGTGAGTTGATTCTCTTTGGGTCAAGAAAGAGATTTTGATCCAAGGATTGCATTTTGGAGTAAGACTTTTGAGGAGGCAACAATAGTAACTAATATAAAAATTTAGAAAATCACAAATCATAATAAACTAGTTTAGTGACTAATATTAAAACTCAAATTTATATAATACTTTATGATTTACAGATTTATTCACAACAGCCCTGAGAGTTAGGTAGGACTTATGTAGAGATTATTATTTATAATCTACTGGTTAAGGAAATACTTTCAGAGGGATTGATACTAATCATCGGAGCATTTGAACTCAGTAGATCCAAGCCCCATTTTTTTTTTCCATTTTTGTTGTTTTCGATCATTTAAAAGTAGAAAACTTTGAAAAGCAGCTAAGGACTATATAGAGCATTACAAAAATACAGCTTCATTATCATTTAAGCATAAATGGTATCTTCACACCAAGTTTCACCAACTGTAAAATGGGATAATAATATCACCTCCCATGAAGAGCTGTTGTGAGGATCATATGAGAAATTTGTAAAAAAAAAAAAAAAAAAAAAAACAACTTAGCAGAGTGCCTGTCAAATAGTAGGCTAAATGTTTATTACCTCACTCCCTTATACAAATAAGCTAAGTGAATTCCATATAACAAGAAATTTTTGTATTTCTATGTAATTGGAATCTGTAATGAATAATTAAATTTAGTCAAATAACCAGATTTTTCACCTATTCGATAGAAAATTATGAGCCTGATTTGACATATATTTTTCAAATAATTGCATTACCACTATGAATTTGGTCTTGAATATTTCTAACAACTTTATGGTCAGGAATGACTTACACCTCCTGGGAAAATTGCTCAATTTTATATATTTTACATTAAGGTCCAAGGCACTGTTAGGCAGCTGTTTATTTCCTAACAAGAAGGAGATGTTAAAGTTTCATCTATCCTAAATTGCTAAATAAAAAGTCAGTGTGTTTTGAGCACTTAAGTTATACTTATAACCAAAGAAATAAAACTTCTAAAAAATCTTCCTCAAAGTAGATAGTATATCTCACTTTAATAAATAAGTACATGGTATTAAAAACTCCCACAAAACAATGATATACAGAACTAGACAAATAGTGAAAGTCTGAATATGATTACATAATTGCTATTTCAGATCAGAAAGAGAAGTAAAGGGACAGAAATGCCAGAATTTAGTTTCTAAAATAAAAGTCCATTTTGGAAAATGAAAATACAAAATTCAATGGATGGGGTATTCCTGGATAAAAAGGAATGGGGGGGGGTCTTAAATAACAGAACTGTGTAGTACAATAAGGAAGAGACATTTATAAGGAAATGAGGACTGTGAAAAGTATACTTAAAAAAAGGATTCATTAAAAAACTGCCAAATGGCAGACTAAAATGATGAAATGGTGAAATAACAATGTAAGATAAATGCATACGTAAAAAGAAACCTCTCAGAAATAGAACAACAAGACTAAAACCAATCAAATGGTTACTCAAGGGAAGTTTCTACCATATCTTTTGACAAATGAAAGATAGCAAACAGGGTTAAGTGACTTGCCCAGAGTCAACACAGCTAATAAGTGTTTGAGACCAGATTTGAAATCAAGAAGCTGAATCTTCCTGATGCTAGGCCGGGCACTACAACCACTGTGCCGCTAGTACATGTTTACAAAAGTGATTTCTATATTACAGTATGAACGCAAATAAAGCCATTAGCCATTAATTAATTTAATAATAAGAATGAGAAAAGCACCAATAGCCCTAGGAGCACCAAATAAGTGGCTGAAAATTAGAGAGTTGAAGATTTCAGGGATAATTGTATTAGTACAAGGGTTGAAACAGTAGTCAGAGGTTGAAGGGAGGACAATATTACAGGACAACATATCAACAACCACAGTATTCAGTATACAAAGCAAAAGTTTCTACCTTGCATTCAAAATCAATAGTGGGTTGCTGAGATTGCCCAGTGGGACTTCTAGAACCACACAGAGATCTGTTATCAATTTAAAAAGAGGATCAAGGGTACATAGCATATTTTCCCATCTGCTAGGCTTCCCCTAGAAAGACAATGGGTGACAAATTTTTGTGAGATAACTGTACAAGAACTGTAGGAGAGGAAGGGGGAAGAATTTTAAAGAAAGAGACAAAATAAGACATAACAAACTGACCTGTGAGGAAATAAAGACAAAGAAGGCAAGGAGGATAGAGCTGTGAAAATACAAGCTCTCCATAAGCAGGAAGAGTATAAGCAATGGGGAATAGATTCAATTTAAAAAACTTTTCATTAAATTGTGTATTGTGCTAGGCACTGGAATTGATACAAAGTTTAGATGAGACATCCTCAGAGAGCTTTGCCTTGTAATAAAGAGATAATACACATACAAATGACATAAAATACAGCAATGTATGATAGTTATATTAAAGAAGTATAAAATAAAATATTTCTAGGTCTGACGGTTAAGAATCATTGAGTGCCTACAGAGATATCAGGGAGGCTTCCTTCAATAGATGGAATTTGAAATATTATTTAGAAGTTGGTTAGTAATTCAATAGAAAACAGGGGTAGAAAGGATATTCCAGGCAAAGGGTTTGGAATCAGCAAAAACATAAACATGGGAAAGTGCAGAGCATTCTCTGGGGATGGAGAGCTGACCAGATTTGCTAGAGCATAGAATGACCTAAGGAGGGAAACAAGAAAAGTCTACAAAGGCTGACTGGTGAAACAATACCTTTCTGAAGGGCGAAAAAAAAGAAGAGGCAGATTGAACAAGCCTATATTGAATATTAAAGCTCAGAATGACCAGGGAACTGACTGGTGATGAATACCAAAAACAACAACGAAAAAGGTCATTTACAAATTACATTCAGTGCAAGGAGCTCAAAGAACAGACAGTATCACTGCTCCATGTTGGAACAAAATGCTGACAGTGAATTTACAACAGAAAGAAAGCAGGACTACTCAACTTATATTTTGTTTTGATATTCCCTGCCAAGGAATATGATCTTTGGATTGGAAAGCTAGAGTAAAAATGGATAAAATGAAGTAGAGATTCAAGAAAAATGGCAAGAAACTACCAAGTTACTGGGCCCAAATGAATTACATCCCAAGCTACTGAAAGAGGTGACAAGTAGCAAATGCTCAGTGACCTTTGAAAGACCATGGAAAGAGGAAGAATGGTCTTGGGACTGGAGAGTGGCAGGATCCCAAGAGCTTTCTATAAAAAGGTATTGGGTACAATCTGCAAATTACAAGCCTATGATATTGACTTGGATAGTTGGCAAAATTCTAGAATATATTATTAAAAGTAAGATTTGTGAGCCTTTAGAAAGGGAAGTAGTAAATACTGTGCTACCTAGATGCTCTAGAGAGTACATATTACATGTAAGAAATGCTATCTGAATATATTAGGGAACCTAGGTGGTACCATAGATAGAGTCGAGGAAGATTCATCTTCCTGAGTTCAAATTTGACCTCAGACATTAACTGTGTCTCCCTGGGCAAGTCACTTAACCCTGTTTGCCTCATTTTCCTCATCTGTAAAATGAGCTGGAGAAGGAAATAGCAAACCCCTCCCGTATCTTTGCCAAGAAAACCCCAAACGGGGTCACAAAGAGAGTTGGACACGAATGAAAGTGACTGAACAAAAAAATATATTTCAAGCATAAACAAAAATAAAGTACACACTTCATTTAATTATTGCTATAATGTTTTAGTCTACCATTTGTTGATTTTATATGTATGCATATTTATTTGCAAGTCTGTCTCAGATTTTAAGGGCAGGATTCAGGTCTATGGCACAGTTTATAGAGAACAGGCCCTTCATGTAGGCTTTTTGGTGAAGATGATGACCTTGTAAGTATAAGGTAAAGTAGATAGACCCAAGTGGAAATAATTCAAAGCACTTAAGAGGAGCCAGCAGGTTTTCAGAGATCAAAAAATCATAATATCTCCTGCCTAATGACATGTGACTAAAGTGAGTTAGTATCCTCTTCTTGAATCATTAGTTATTATTGATAAGTATAATACTATATTTGAATAGAGCTGACACAGCTTATTCTTTAATTCAGATCCACATAATCATTTACCTTTGTGGTATTACAGAAGATATGTATTACTACCACATGATAAAAAGCCATTTATTTTGGTAAAAGTACAACACACAACATTTGATAACAAAGTTAACAAAGATAACAAAGTAGTCCTTTGTCTACTCTATGCCTTATATAGCCATGTCTTGTTTTTTCAGATTATAACTTACCTTATCTTTGATTTTGTCAGCTCTGGCATCCAAAAGCTGATTTTTCATTTGATCCTGATTACATTTGCGACTTCCTCCTCCTGGAGTCATAGCTTTTGTTTGTCCAGTGGAACTTGAAGCTGTAGCAGCTAATACAGATGTACTGATGCCAGATACAGGTGACGGACTGTTTCCATTTACTGACCCATTTACACCTTGGAAAAAAAATAAGCATCTCAAAAAACAATTATAGAAATAGTTTTCCTTTTGAAAAGAAGTTAGGCTATGAAATCTTTCACTATTTATAGGGGAAGAAAATTTTTCAAAAACCATTTTAAACCTGAAGAAAACCTCCATACAAAATTGACAATAATTTCCAAAAAAGTAATGGATAAATGTAATCCACTGAGATGTTATTGTTGGTATAAGTCATTAGAGCTGAGAGAAGGAGTTTGTAAACCCTGATGAAAGTTTTAAAAATGTTGAAGGGAGGCTGCTTTTGACCCAGACCTGTGGTTTCATTGAGAAACCCCCTCTACCAAATGCACCTGCTCTGCAATTTTTAATCTTAAGAAAGTTGCCTAGGGGCACTGAGAGATAAATGACATGCCCAAGGTCACAAAGTCAGTAGGTGTCAGAGTCAGAACTTAAACTTGGGCTTTTCTGATGCTGGCTCTCCATCCACTATGTCGTCTGTTCGTGAATAACTTACCACAAAATAAATATTTACATGGATGAAGAAAATAATTTTCTGGAATACAAGGTGTATTTTAAAAAAAGATATTAACAAAAAAGTCCTTCCTTGAACTTGTTGAATGTTGCCTACTTCATCCTCTTGCCTACCCCCAGGTCTGGCTCTTTGAGTGAATCTTAATTACATCAGAATTGACATGGATGATGATTATTAATTCCATAGCATAGTGAACCATATTTCATTAGGCTATCCACACGAGGAATTTTGTTTATTTTCTTTTCAGTGAACATTATTGAATACTCAATCATAAAAGGCAACACTTTCATTCATCAAACTAAAGAAATTAAACCTCAACTAAACTTAAGCATAACACTTATGTACAAGATAAAATCCATATTTTAGAACTAAATATCATACTGCGAGATTAAATTCGAATACAAAATAACTTTTGGGGGAAACATTGGTGTGTGCCCGAGAACACCCTACACATATGACAATGCTTGAGAACAAAACTCACAAACACCACTGAAAATTGCTATCACAGGAAAGGGTTCGTAATATTCTTTCAACATTTTTGTACTGTTACCTTTTTCTAGACCACCTCGATTATTTTTTCCTGTATTCCTTGAATGGAATGAAGATGAATCATGATTCTGAGCTGAAGAAGCAAACAGTGGCGGAATCCCCAAGAGTGGTGAAAAGAAGGTTGCCCCTGATCGAGCATGTACATCTGCAGTTCTCCACCATTCTGCACCTCAAATAAAGAAATGCATGTGTTATTTCTGCAATTAAAGTCACACCAGAACAACAATTCAAAAAAAGAATCGAGTGCTTTTTCAAAACAAAATTACTTATTGAGTTCTGCCTCTTTTAAGTTCTGACAAACTTATTTACTGGAAAGGAATACAAGTGGAACATAAAACACACCAGGTGATCATCCAAATTATGGCTTATGCTTCTGATTTTACTTTCTGACCTTAGACAACATCATATCAAGCCTTTCACTAATATGTACATCAGCAGCTTCTCATAGAATGGGAAGTGTCTGGGGTTTTAAAAAACAACACGGAAAACCTGAAATATATAGTAATGATTCTATTCTCTAACGACTTTTCAAAAAAAGGAAAAAGATTAAAATTTTTGATACTATACTTGCCTCTTTTGTACCCCAAAATTTATGGTCAGATTCACATAAAACACAAAGAAGTCCTCCCCAAGTTATGCAGAATGTGAACCTGAACCATTATAGTTCAAATGGTATAAATAATATTCATAGAAATGTTATTTATGTCTCCTCGAAATCCTTCCAGAATGCAAACATTTTAAAATTTAATATATACACATTAATATATACGTACATGTAAGTACATGTATACACTCCCACACTTACCCACTCACATAGTTCAAAGAAGCCTTTTTATGTCATTGTAAGGGAATGGCACTGTTCAAGGAAATTTTCTGAAGTTACATAACTTTAATACCACCTTAAAAATATGAGTGTCTCCTTAAAAGCTAATAAGAAAAGTCTGAATTTTCTCCTACATCTCCTAACAAATATTAGAAAACAATTACTGACTATCAAACTAAAACGTTGAAATCAATAGCTCGACAGCTAGAATTTAACTCTTTAAATAGCTCCTTTTAAAAGATCTGCCAAATCTTTGGACAAAAGAAGAGTGGGTTGTTTTTTTAAGTGTATTTTCAGAGAGGTGAGTAAAGTCGTTTCAGAGCTCAAGGCTCCTTAGAAAAAAAGAGAAACACCACTAATGAAGAAAAACGGGAGTTTTATAATAAGATCAATACGCATAAAAAACTCACTGAACAACTTAGACTTTTTAATGATGTGTACAGAAGATGAAAGAGCAGATAAGAGAATTGTGTATAAAAAAAGCATGGCAGGGTAATATAAGAAAGGTGTCAGAATGCTAAAAGCTCAAAATAAGCTGAAGTTAGCAAGGAAAATTAATACTAACAAAGAGGTTTGTTTTTGAAGTTATTATGAGAGAAGGAAACATATCAAAGAAGGGGTGGGATTGTTGCTCTAGGTATGTAGGAGGAGAATAACTCATGATAGTTAAGTCACTCAACTCTTGTTTTATTTCTGTTTTTTCTGCCAATGAGAATACTCTTTGAAAGACAAAACGAAAGTGGCTATTTGGTATCAGCTAACCAAAAGACGTAAAAGAGACCCTAGCTGACCTTGATGAATTCAAATCCTCCAGCCCAAGTGAATTACATCCTTACCTGCTGATAGAATTGGTAAATGTGAACAGGAGAAGTGCTGTAGGGTTGGAGAAAGGTAAATGTTGTCTTGATTTTTAAAACAAGGGAAGAAAAGGGAATCTGTGAACTACGGGCCAGTGAGCCTGACTTTAATTCCTATTAAAAAAAAGTTTTAAAATGTATTATTAATGAAATGGTTAGTGAACTCCCAAGATCACAAAGCACCAGCGTGATGAATAAGTCATGTCATATTAACTTAACTTCCTTTTTTGATATATGTGTTGCTGAAGTGTGTACCTTATTACATTTTTTGGGTCAAGGTTACAAAACTGGTAGATTAGGAGGATACTATAGATACTGAATATCCACCTAGGAAAAACATGGACGACAGAACAACACAATTAGGTAGATTCAGAACTGGCCAGGATCAAAGACTAGTTATAAATGGTTCAAAGTTAAGTTGGAAGGATGCCCTATGGATCTGTTCTCTAGGCGGCCTAATATTTTTATCAATGACTGAATAAAGGATCAATGGCATTCTTAACAAATTTTCAGGTGATTCAAAGATGGAAGGAAAGCTAATATGACTGGCTAACAGTTAAACATCTTGTCAGACTAGAACATTAGGGCTGAATCTAATAAGATGAAATTTAATAGGGATAATTCTAAAATCTAGCATTTTGATTAAAACAAATTACCATCACAAGCACAAGACAGATTAGGTATGGCTAGGTAGTTTGTCTGAACAAGATTCAAGGTTTAAATGGATTGTAGACTCACTGAGACAGCAGTGCTATCTATAGGGCAATTAAAAAAAGTTAATATAATCTTGGATAGAGATAAAGGAGCCCTCCTCCTTCCGGGAGTCAAGATTTAGTAGTTCCACAGTACTCACCCCTGTTCAGATCACTTCCGGAATTTAAGGTTCAATCCCGGATACCAAAGTTCAGGAAGAATAATGATAAGCAAAAGAAAATTGAGACAAGGGCAACCAAAACGGCATTTATCCATATGCGGATTGGCAAAAGGAATGGCGTGTGTTTAGCCCAAAGAAGAAATTAAGAAGAATAGGAAAGACATCCTTGAATATTTGAAAGACTATCACGTGAAAGATGGATATAAACTTATGTTGTTCATCTATAGAAGGCAGACAAAGCAGTAATGAATAGAAGTGCAAATACATAAATTTAGGCTTGGCACAAGGAAAAACTTCCTAAAGATGAGAGTTACTCAAAAGCAAAATTGGGATGCCTCAGTGAGTCCCCCTTTTACTAAAGCTCTTTCAGAGAAAGACTAAATAGCTCTTTATCCAGGTGTGTCAATAGTGGTGATGGTTTTTCAAGTATTAGTTAGAATAAATGCCACTTCCAACTCTGAAATTCTATTTTTCTGTGATAAAATGGTTTGAAAATAATAGCAAACAAACCAACTAAACCTCTGTCCAAAATCTATGTGAAAAACTTTTTCTTCTTATTTGGATAATGTATCACACTGTCAAAACATTGGTTTGTTGCCCAATATTGCAAGCAAAATAGTGATCTCTTTCCATTGCTAGTAAACTATGGAAATTGTTAAAGAATATAATAATGTTAAAAACATATTAATGAGATATACTATATATTCTAAAACCTCTTTTTTCTAAAATTCTAGGCATCAAGTATCTTTGTTAAAGACCATAAAAAAAGAAACCAAAGTTTACCTGTTTTTAAATGTAAGAATCAGAGAGCTTATAAAAGATAAGTAAATTATTAATTACAATTGTCACCTTGAAAGGACTTTTTTATGAGCCTAAACTGAGTACAACTTTTTCCTCCATGGGGGAAACATCATCATAGGAAAACTTCCCTTTTTAAATGAAGCTAACATAAAATCAGCAGTATACAGACGTGGAAACCAAACCAAAAATCTCTTTTTAAGGCACAACCCTGTATAATTGAATTAAGACTGTTCAGAAATAAAGGGCAAATGTGTGTTAAATAAACTATATTCAAAATGGTATCTGCAATGACTAAGGGCACTATTCTTTATTTTGATAATTAGATGCATCTATGAATTCATCAGTATAATTTTTTCTCTCCATTAATGAAAATTTCAAGTCCCATACACATTTGCATTCCTTATGATTCTTTTTCCATAAACCCTCCATAGAGGTTTAATACAAAATGCCTGAAATTTTCCTTTGGTTATTTTTATGTCTCTAGGGGTTAGCAAATAGGAAAATAAGATGATTATTTTTAAAGCTGGAAGCATCCTTAAAGGACACCTAATCCAACCTCTTATAACATAAATGGAAAAAAAAATATGATGGCTAGAGGCGTTAAATGATTTGTCCATGGTCAACAGGTAGCAACTCCAGGGGTAGGACTTGAATCCATGTTTTCTCAACTCCAGATCCAATGTAGTAGTATGTGTATTGTTCATATGTAGTCTGTTATTTCCACTACAGAACTGGCCTATCTCTCATCAGTCTTTTATGTCATTGATGGCAATATTTATACTGTCTAGTTATGACCACCATACATCTTTGCATTGTTTTTTGGGTAATATAATTTTGATTCTTCTCAGGTTGTGGTGTTTGATGATTTTTAATCATATTGCATCACTAGAATAATGACATTAAACAGGCTTTTGCAGTGATGTACAGTTTGGGACCAATGGAAACGTGACACAATTTCCCAAATGCAATTCATCTAGATCTCCTCTTCCTTCTCAATTGTGAGACCTGCTCATTATTTATCTGCAGTGCCTGTCAATGATGTGTTGATAGGTGAATAGGTAGACAGACAAATTTGATTCACTGCCCATCTAATTTCTTGACGCAGTCTTGTCAATATGTGTTTTGAATGTACCTTTCCCCTCTATTGTGGATGATTAAGCATCTCTTGCATTGCTGCATATTTCAGTGAGGTAGCTTTGGTGTGTTCTGGAGTCTAAAGCAGTCAAAATAATTTTATCCGAGAACAGAAGCATTTAGAGAAGGTTGTGGTCAATAAGTAATCCTTTTTTTTTTTTTGTTTAAATTCAATAGAGAACATCTGTAACACAGGTGAGCCATTTAGGTGAGCATATGTCAGTTTTACATCTCAATTTTATATCAGTATTCAAGGGTTCACTCAATAGTTATTTTTTAGGTTTTTTTGATCAAAGAATCTTGTATGACTTTAACTTGTATGTGCGTGTGCACATGCACGTATGCGTGCGTGAGTGTGTGTGTGAAACACACCTTGTTTTAGGAGAAATTTCAGGGCTGCCTCTTATGTTACTGAGTTAAATGCTTTTCCAAAATCAACAATTAACATAAAGAGATTTTATTTTCTTTCTATTTCTCAGTCACGTGTATGACTGTAACGATGTGTTCTTCATGAGAAAATCTACTTTCTTCTCATGTTTTTAACACAGATGCTTGTGATGTCTGTATAGAATGGTTTCATAAAATGTGTCTAGATGAAAAAGTAGACATATGGGTGCCAATTGTTTATAAATCTATAGAATTTTTTTGTTTGTAAACTGGAAATTGAATAATATAATTTTTTGAAATAGTAATTTCTGATGAGGTGTTTTGAGTCGAATTTTAAAGTAGCTGCTGCTGATTTTTCAATTTTGTCTTTGTTCGGTTTATTTTTGGTAAAAGCATTGTTTATCATTTTCTCTGCTATTCTGGCATTTTCTCCTCATCTGAAATATTCTCAGTAATGACCCCTGTGTGTCTTTCATGTCATGCCACCTCAAAGACAGATTCATTTTCTATTTAGCCAAGTTTCCTTGATCTTTCTGATTTAATTTTCTTAAGTGGCACTTCCTTACCTAGTACAAAGGTAGTAGAGTACAATTGGCAACTGGTTGCCCATGAAAAGAAGTTGCTAAAAAGAATGAAAACTTGTGGGTCTTTCTCATGTTGTGTCTCTTGATCTTCTTCCTAGTTTCATCTATAAATTCTCAAGATGATTTGGCTTGGCTGCATCTCGTAATAACTTTTCTGCAGGCTCATTTTCTTAACTGCTTTTGGCCATTTTGTGAGATGATATTGCTCACCGTCTTCTGACATTCTTCTTTAAAATGTTTTCCAAATGAGACTGTATTCTCAATCCAGTGTTACTCTAGGGTTCCATGTCTCCAGGTTCAGTATCTCCTGGATGAGGTCATTTTTCAGTTCTTTTGGCAAATGGAGAGACACACTGAGGAAATAATCTTAATATAAAGAGGTTTTGGGAGGTTTTTGGCACAAACTACACAAGTAAGAGGTTGAATGACTGCATAGGAAGAGCAAGAAACCAGTTCCCAACTATTAAAAAATAGGATTGTTAGATCCATTGCAAATAAGGAATATACTTAAAGGCAGAATGTCTTGTTTTGTCCTGGGCCCATGATTTCACCAAGTTAGGGAAATCCCAGAGTGGAAATGCCCTCCAATGATGCAGTTTGATAACTCATCTGCAACCTTGAGTCTTACAGAGTTGCCTGGGTCATGCAGAGAGGAAGAGATCTGACCACAGCAGCACAGCTAGTGTATATCAACAGTGGGTCTTCCTGACTCCAATGCTGGCCTTCCATTCAGTACCCAGACCCTTCTTTTAGTCAGGTCCAAATGTCTATTTGGTTGGGATAATGGTAAAGATGTGGTAACTGTATTTTATTAGTTAACCTTCCCTATGAAATAGTGTGAATTAAATATTTCTACTTCTGTCTCTTTCTCATTTCCCTGAAGGTGAGAGTTTGCTTTTAATAAATTATATTGGACTATGAATTATGTATTGAAAATCAGGCTCAGAACAGCTGACAAGGAAGAATTAACTTTATAGAAATCACTTAGTGAATAGAGTTTAAATACAAAACATAAAAGACTATTCTAGAAAAAAATATATAAATACACACACATACATATATCATCATCATTATCACTACCATGACTCTGGTGTCGAATTTGGGATTTCTAGTAGGATGCAAGTAATTTAAATACAAGAAAAGCCAAAGGAATCATAAAAAAGAAAACTTGGCATATCAAAATGCTGATGTTGCATTACGCCAAGAACAAACAGGTAAAAGCAAAGAAAGATATACATCCAGTGTTTTGGTTTAAGATGATACCACCTGATGGTGAAAATGTGTTTTACCTGAAACAAAGCCCTTAAGATCTAACCCACAGTAATATTCAAGTTTCCAAAAAACTCTATACATATCTGGAAAATTCCTCAATTATGAATTAGGAAATTTATTCAAGTTCAAGTTAATCATTTTGTCCAAACTTTCACAGCAAACATGGGACTTTTAAAACTATCACAAAATAGTCTACTAGCAAGGTAATAATTGCATGCAATAAATATTGCAAGAATAAATCTGCTAATAGATTTGAAACTATATATGGGTAGCATCAGTATAATTTCACTGTTAACTTTCATAGTAACTACCCATCTGATTCAGATAACAAAAAATTTCAGAGTATCCACTGTATATCCATTTTAACCATGAAGCAGAGGCTTCTGAAACACTAAATCTTGAGAACAGAATGAAATCTAACACCCAAAGAAATGAAATAAATGGTTAATTAATTAAATAATTCCTGCTTATCTGAACCTTGGAGTTCTTCCTTCTAATACTATGGATTGTACCCCCCCCCCAAAAAAAACAATCAAAATCACTAAAATGGAGCAAAAATGGACAAAAACTGTTTCCATTTAAATTTCCCAACAATTTCTTGTTTGTATTTTGACACTGTTCACCCTCACCCGTTAAAATTTTTTCGAAAGTGGGACATTTTGGCTAAGTTCTAACATCAGTGCAATCTTATTTATTTTAAATCACTCCAAGAAACCTTTAAAGTGACAGTCTAAAAAAACTGATAGACCATTTGATAGGAGAAGTATTTTGGGAAATTCTTGAAATTGTGCTCAAGAGATACCATACTACAATCACAGGGCAAGCAAAATCTTATGATGGATACAGTAAGCATAATTCTGTGAGAAAAGGGTGTGATTTTAATAGTATTGAGAGAATACTAAGGTTTGGACACGCTGATGTCATGCCCAAAAGGAAAACTTGGCCATTAGTCAGTCAAATGACAAATTTAAGATTTCAAGTACTTTTGCTGCTACTATCTTGGCTTTTTCAGAAGGATCTTATAAGATAAATGTAGTATCATTGGCGGACCTTAATTTTTCCTAATTCCGATTTTCTCAAGTGATTTTTTTTACAACGTCAAATTCTAAAATCTAGTGTTCTGGAGTGAAACAATCTGATTCATCAAAGAAAAGAACAGGAAATACACATTTCAACCATCTGTCCTTCATGTCTGTTTTGAGAGAGGTATTTCTTTCCCAAGATTAAAACACTTGACAGTTTATAAATCATCCATGTGAGAAGGAACACATATTGATGGAGGAGCTAGAATAAAATTCAGACAGTCTTGTGCACACAAAATCCAACTCATACCTATAAAATTTTGATTAAAACACATGATCATAGATACAGAATGGGAAGAAAACTCAGAGGTCATCCAGTCTAATCTCATTTGGCAAATGAGGAAACTAAAGCCCAGGGAGGTTATGTGCTCATCAGAGCAGTATGGTTTGGATTTGAAAGGATAAAAAAGAAAAGTACAAGTAAATTACAAGAAATAACAGCTTCCAAACTGAGATAATAATGTATTCCTGCAATGAAATTTTGTTAAGCACTTTGGAATAGTACAGATGCAAGCAAAACAGGTGAAGAGAGATATAGATTCAATCAAGCCAATCTCAGAAAAATCTAGTCAGAATTAGAGA
This sequence comes from Phalanger gymnotis, assembly GCA_028646595.1. Classification (NCBI taxonomy): domain Eukaryota; kingdom Metazoa; phylum Chordata; class Mammalia; order Diprotodontia; family Phalangeridae; genus Phalanger; species Phalanger gymnotis. Next base: position 645,095,131 of record CM053622.1, on the reverse strand, counting down.
CTTTTAGAGTTAGAATAGACCCAAGAGGCAAATAATCTTCTTTCCTAAGCATAAGAGAAATAAGTGCCCCAAAGAGAAAAATATATTCATTATGAGAATTGGGCTTTGGCTTCCAGTTAAAGCATTTAGAAAAATCCATATTTTTTAAATGGAGTACTTTTAAATGAAAAAATAAAAGCACACAACCTATGTCAGTGTGGCTTATTCCCAGTCTTTTAGTATAATTATGTATTTCTCTAGTTTTAACCACTTCGGTAGCCTCTGAAGGGGTCTGTTCCCTGCTCCTAAACACAATAGACAAGAATCAGGCATATTCTACGTACTGTTTACTGCCAGAAGATAGACACTTTTTCCCCTCTAGCACAACGAGTGTTAGTCTAGTCCTTCTTTCTTTGACTTCTTGATAAAAATAATTATTAATCAAATGCCTATTAGGACTAGGACATTTCAATTGTTCCTTCTTTAGTTGAATACTCTTTGTAACAGATGTTTACCTGGAAAAGGTGCTAGTTGGGGAGGTGCTGCTAAGGCTGTAGGGGTACCAAGTGTCCCCAAACCACCAAATTCTGAATGCCCTGAGCTGGCTGTATGTAGACCAAAGACTGGGTGGCTGACCATTGGGAAGGCACTCGACACTGTGGACAGGTTAAACGGTTGATCACCAGCTGCTCTGAATAAATGTCCTGAGGGGGAAAAAAAAACACTTAAAATTGTACTATCAAAACAGATGTTGTTTATGTGATTTCAACCCTCATGTTTGGATAAATGTTATGATTTTACTGTTTGAAAAATACAGATTACATTTTTCTATTGCATTTCAGTTATTAAACGACTAGAGAAAACAAAGTGTTTCCAAACACATGAAATAATATCCTAAGAAGAATTAATAAAAATGGATGATATAATTTTCCTTATTTTTGGTGTTTTGAGACCTGAGAAGATATTTAATTTGGGGAAATAGTTCTTGCAAGTGAAATTCAATTGGCTGAATAAGTTCAAAACCTGTTTTCTCATAATAAATTTATCCCAGAGTATTAATACATTTTTTGTCATAAGGAAAAAAAAAATCATTATGGTCATGCTCTCAAAGGAGTATAGATTTAGAGTGGAATATATTGACCCAGGCTTGAAAATTGGTGACACAGACCATCAATTCATAATCCTGGAATCCATAGTCAAAGAGTCCCCAACCTCCTTGTCAGTGGTCCAAGGGATCTAACAGAATATCAGGTTCACCACATGGCATTTCTCACCAGCACAGAAAAGCTGAGTGTCGAGAAGAAGTGAGGCAAGTCTAGTTTTTCTCTTTAGAATGTGAAGTGTATAACCTGCTTCTGATATACTGAGGAAAAGTTCCTAACAATTCTAGGGATTATGAAGAACTCCCCAAAGAAACAAGTATTTGTGCTTGACAGTGGAATTAGGAAACAATACTTTAGAACCTGGTGATCAAGTTCTATGGACTACCAAAACCCTTCTAATCCTCTCATAATTTTAAGGATCATAAGATAAAGACCTATACCTTGAGGGGACCACAGTGGTCTAATCGCTTCATTTTAGAAAGAAGAAAAATGAGGAAAAAGGAGGCTGATCAATTTCCCCAGGGTAATATCAGAGGAGGGATTTGAACCCAAGTCTTTTGATACAAGAACTAATGATTTTCCTTCTGTACTAGGCTAAATCAAATTAAATCAGTAAAAACTAATCACATGCTTTAAGTACAAGGAATCATACTGCTAAAAAGGAATATGTCACCATTAACATTTAAAATGATTTAAGAATTAGCTTCTCCTTGCTTCACCTACCATCTACTTTCTTTTTTCCATAAACAAGATAGCAATCTGTTGAGTCTAAAGGGAGGTGAGACTTTGTTCAGAAACATGGAGGGTATGGAAATGCTCACTGTCTCTTTCTGAGGCTCTTTATGTCTTTTAAGTGCCAGCAATTAGGAATGTATTGATGGGCCTGAATATTGTGGATATATTGGCTATGACTTAGTTGGATCAGGATATCGTGAGTCACAGATATACCAGACACAGCTCCAACTGGCTTGTTAAGAGTCTAGTGTTAAATTTTCAGTATGAGCATTTACACCTCAAAAATAATCAAATGTTACAAATTAAGGGCTGATTTATTATTTCGTTGATTGCCTAGACTGAAGAAAATGTCAATTATGCACATTAAACTTAAAAGTGTCACGTGTATGGGGTTTTTTTTTTTGTTTGTTTGTTTGCTTGAGAGCGAATGCTAAATATTCACCAGGACATCCCTAGTCATGGCTATCTTTTTATGCCAGACCTAAAAAAGAAAGGGACAAACTCTACAATTGTCGACCCACCATCACCACCAGAGAAGACCCTGAAAGAGCTAACCACAGACCAGGATGCAGCAGAGCTAGACCAGACTTGGAAGAAAGCTGCTGTTCCACCTCATTCCTAGGAGCCATAAATGGCAGTCAGAAGCTCTCTCATTCATCTTGTCATGGAGCCATATGGCCAGTCTCCTGGAGGGAGGGATATAGGACCCTAAATTTGAAAGTTCTGGAACATAGCTTCAGGAGTTCCTGAATGTATATATGGACTGGAAGAAAGCCAAGGGCCTGGAGATGGAAAAACACAAGACGTGACTTTACCTCTCCTACTACTGTGACTTATTCAAGTGGTATAGATAGGTCTAATGGGAAGAAAGTTGTACTCCCTTTCTAAAATCAAATTGTGGTTAGTTGATAGAGGAGAGAAAATGATTGGTTTATATTAAGACATTAATCATTGTTGAATGGATACTGAAGAGATGGTAACTGGTCAGTTAATATTAGGGCACTAGTCACTGGTTAGATGATATAGAGAAAAATACACAAGAGTGGGGTGTGAGATGAACAGTAGTGGAGAAGATACTTCTAACACTTGTTCTCCATAGAATCCTGATGGGAGCAGTAGTCTTGATCAGGGGACCGGAATTATAAGTCAGAGTGTGAGTTGGAAGAGCAAGCCCAGAGCCTAGATGAGATATAATGTGAAAACCTTTCTTTTTAAACTATCAAATATCATACGTATGTAAAGCACAATGATTATTAGTATAACAATTCCAAATCAATGCCACAAGAATTGTTAACCTGCCTACTATCTACCTGCTATTTTTAAAATGACTTCATATTTTTGTACATCCTCCTTAAATACTCTCCCTTTAGTAAATAATAGTATGAGGTATTGGTCTCCATATTAATAAAAATACATGGAATTTGCATGGAATTAGTTTCTTGCCTGATTTTTTGCATCTTGAGGAATAACCAAGAGGACTAATACACTTGCAATTTTTTAATTAAAAGTGATGAACCATTCACTTAGGTTATTTTTTCTCCCTGGTGGAATTAGTGAAGGTTTATCTAAGGGAAAAGAGTAGCTTGTCTCTACACGAAGGTGACCTCATTCAGTATGTGAGTTTTTTATTCCATTCAGCGCCAGGGTTCAGTCTCATAAAGTGGGCATATCAGACAGGTAAGGTAATTATAGTTATTCCATTAATGCTGTAAAATGGTACTCTGTTTGAAAATCAGGAAGGTCCTCCTGCAGACTGTCACAGATCTGTACAACAGATAGCATTATTTAGGACTAGACTACAGATTCTGAGTACAAATCAAATTTTGGGAAAAAAATAACCCTATTGATAAAAATCTAGAGACAGTTTTCTTTATCAAAACATTCATATATAGCACAATTTAAATATAACATTGCTAAAAAGAAAAATGTAAGAAATAAATCATTAAAAATAAATACATGTGTCAGCATGAGAATTTATCTGGTCAAGATACATACCAGAGACAAAAGAAACCTTTTTACTAGGTTTGTTTTAAAACTAAGAAGCACAAACCTAGTATCCAGTAGTTATGACACTAGGAATAAGTGAACATTCATTCTTATTTTTAGTTTGAAGAACTACTATGAAGTAAGTTTATTGCTACATCTCACAAGAATATGTATGTATATGTTCTTACCCTACATTCTATAGTGAAGTTGCACGTACATATTGGATCAAACGCAATCAATAAACACTAAGACCAAAACACAATGGGTCAAAGATTTCTATCAGACAATATAGTTATGTTTTCAGAAGGACAAAAAAACACTCCCTAGATCAAATGTCAGATTTATTGTCTTTTAAACTCAATTCACATACATGCTAGGTCCCCAAATATAATTCTTATTTATAATAGTGCAGAAGTGTATTTAGGTCCTTTCTTCTTTAAGCCAGGATCACACTCAAATGAAAGAAAAATTACTTTTTCAACAATGATTTCATAAGAGATCTGTGACATTTTTACTTATTAGAAATTCAGATAGAAGGGCTACTTAAATTCCTTTATGCTTCTGTCACTTGAGTTTCTGATGCCGTAGTAAGAATTAAAGAACAATCTTCTGGTTTTAATAAGAAAATTGTTGAATCATACTGGAACCAAAGGTTTCTCTTATTTTCAAATTTTTTAAACATTTCTGTTTTGTAAACAAAAGAATTTGTGCATGCTTCTTTCCATTTAACAACTTTTTTCAAATCTATAAGAGAGGATGATGGTCTAGATGCAAGCAACAGTATAAGGTGCAAGAGATACAAAGACAATAATGAAACTCTCTGCCCTTGAGAAGCTTGTATTCCACTGGTTGAATACATGTTAAGTAAATCCAAAGCAATCTGGAGATAGAGAGTACATTAACCACTAGGTAACTGAGGCAGGTTGGAAGAGAAGGTGAATTCTGTGGAGTGCAAAGGCATTCCAGGCATTTATTATATTCGGAGGTAAGAGATGGAATTTCGCAAGATCGATGGGACATAGATTGAGATCTGAAAAGGAACTCGGATGCTAGCCAGCTCAATACCCTCATTTTTCAGATGAGTAATCTGATGCCTGGAGAGGTTAAATGACTAGCTTATTGTCCCATAGGACTCTGAGGAACAGATGTAGGATTTGAAGCCAGGTCCTCTGGTGCCAAATCCAGTGTTCTTTTCCCCGTATAATGATGCCTCTAGGAATAAGCTAGCATTCCAGTTTGGCCAGAATGTAGATCACATGAAAGAGAACAAAGTGAAATAAAAGTTAAGTGCCAGATTGTGGAGAGCCTTCAAAACCTCCTAAGGGGCAGCTAGCTGGCCCAACAGGATAGCCAATCAATCAACCAACCAACATTTACTAAGCACTGACAAGGTTCCAGGCACTGTGCTAAGTACCAAGCATACAAAAAGAGGCAAAAGGTAGTCCCTGCCTTCAAGGAGTTCACAATCTGATGGGGGAGACAACATGCTAACAAATGTATACAAAGCAAGCTATATATAGGATAAACAGGAAATAACTAGCAGAGGGAAGGTACTAGATAGGGCACTGGGCTTGTAGTCAGGAAGACCTGAGTTCAAGTGTGGCCACATACTTATTACAGTGTGACCCCGGATAAATCACTTAATTTTATCTCCAGTTTCCCCATCTGTTAAAAAAATGAGGGGAGGAAGATAATAGTACATATCTCTATTGTGACCCTCCCCCCTCAAAAAATGAGATAATATTTATAAAACTTTTTACAAAGCTGTATAAAGGTCAGTTGCTGCTATTTACTATCTAGTTAGTTAGCTAGCTAGCTAGCTTCTTCTTGTTGTTGTTATTATTACCTGAGGAGTTTGTAATTTATTCTAGAGCCAACAGGAAGCCAATAAAGGGTTTTTAAAGTAAGGGAATGCCATTATCAGACTTAATCATTAGGAAGATTATTTTGGGTGTTGCATAGATGATCATTTGGAAAACAACATTCCCAGAAGTCAGAAGACCAATAACAAGGCCATTAAAATAATCCAGGTGAGCAATAATGATGTTCTAAACTTGGGTAGGGATTGTGAGTGCAGAAAAGGGAATGGATATGTAAGGGACATTGTGTTGGCAAAATGGAAAAAAAAAACCACAAAACTTGGCACCTGATTTGATATGAGGGGTAAGAAAGTTAACAATAGCTCTGAAGTTATAAATCTGGATAACGGAATAAATGGTAGGCCTCCTGATGGGAAAAGATCAAGTAGTAAGTTTAGTTTGGTCTTGGACACTTTGAGTCCGATATGGAGATGGATACTATTTAGGGAGAGATGGACAGCAGACAGCTGACAATACAAGACAGATGAATTCAGGAGAGATGAGGAGGAGAGGGGAGGAGAAAGGAGGGAAGGGGAGTGGAGGGGAAGGAAGGGAGAGTGGGAAGACAAAGCTAGGTAGTACAATTCATAGAGCAGTAGGCCTAGAGTCAGGAAGACCTCAGTTCAAATGTGATCTCAGACACTTACTAGCTGTGTGACTCTGGGCAAGTCACTTAACCTCCATTTGCTTCAGTTTCCTCTGCTATAAAAAAGGAATAATAATAGTACTTACCTCCCAGGGTTGTTGTGAGGACCACATGAGATAACAATTGCAAAGTGCTTAGCACAGTGCATGGTATATAGTGAGCACTTTATAAACATTGGTTATAATTATAATAATTATTAATATTAATGATAAATGGACTCATGAGAATTGATAAGCTCAATAAGAGGTCAAGTAGAAAAAGAAAAAAAGGACTTTCCCCCCCTCTTTCTATGTGGTCTTATGTGTTGACAAAAAAGGAAAATGATAAATGCTAAAGGAGCTGTGGGAAAGTAGGTGCATTACGCACTTTTCAAAGTGCTGTGAACTAGTCCAGCTATTCTGGAAAGCAAACCAGAACTATGCCCTAAAAAGCATTAAACAGCACATACCTTTTGACCCAGTGATACTACTACTATGTTTATTACCTGAAGAGATCAGAGAAAGAGGAAAAGGACTCATATGAAAAAATATTTATAGCAGCTTTATGTGGTGGCAAAGAATTGGAAACTGAGGAAGTACCCATCAAATGAGTAATGGCTGAACAAGTTATGGCATCTGAATGTGAACAAATACTGCTGAGCCATAAGAAATTATAAAAGGAATGGTTTCAGAGAAACCTGGAAAGACATGTGTGAATTGATTGCAGAAGGAAGTGAGAAGAACCCAGAGGACAATTTCTATATGACAAAATTGTAAAGACAATTTTTAAAAGACTTATGAAATGTGATCAAAGCAATGACCAATCACCATTATAAAGGTCTCATGATAAATATACTACCTACCAGAGATGTGATAGACTTGGGGTCCAAGTTAAGACATACAGCTCTTTTTGTAGTGAGAATAACCAGCCATAAGGAAACATAATTTGAATAGCATGGATTTGTATAGTGCTTTATGCTTCACAACAGCCTCTCAAGACAGGCAAGGAAGATATTTTCATTCTCATACTGCAGGTGGGGAACCAGGTTGAGAGACTGCATGAGTTGTTCACTTTGGAAGACCAACCTCATACATCGAGTAAACAGTTTGTTGTTGTCCTTTGTTCTCAAAGAGGATCAAAATGACATCACTATGCTGGAGTCAAGTTTCCCTATATCTGACTGTGGCTGATCAGACCAATATGACCTCAGAGGGCTCTACCACAGGTCAGGCACAAATAGCCCATGTCACCATTTGGGGTAGATTCTCTAAATTTGCACATCTTGCATTTCTTTTGAAACCCGGTTATTCTGACTCCAATTCCAAAGTTCTATCTACTATTCAATGAAGTCCTTTTGAGTGGCATGTAATACATTTTTATTTTTATTTGGTGATCAGCAAATAATCTTCCAAAAGTGAACAATATCTTGCTCAGTGGAAGCTATAAGTAAATTGCTTTAGATTTGTTTGAATCCTTCTGATAACATAAGGTCAAACTCTGAAATTACATCCAGCAAACTTTTTTCAAATGTTGATTTACTCATATATTCTGAACAGAGCTAAAAAAAAAATCTGTGAGGCGGCAATTTATTTAGCAACTTATGATGTTAAAAATATCTTAAATTGCATTTCAATTTCATTAATCAGATTCAGTCCAATAACAGATCTCTTAGTTAACTGTTATTTGCATTGTCAGTAGAGATTATTCAAGACTTACTACTAGTTGTTATATTAAAACAGTAGCTTTTGAGTTTCATTTCTGCCTCCAATGTGAACATATTTTAAAAGCTAAAATGACCAGTTGTCTTGCTCCTTTATTGATAATTTAATACCTCATTTTTTTCTGCTCAAAATTTAACAGCAATTTGTTACATTTACTAAAAATCTTTTGAGTCTGGATAATTTCAAAAAGTCAGCATGGCACAGTGGAAAGCATATTGGATATGGGGTCAAAAGACCTAGGTTCGAATCCGGACTCTGCCATCTTCTATATGACCAGTGGTTAGTCACTTAACCTCTTTGCCTTCTATTTCCTCATTTACAGAATGAGGAGGTTGGACTGTATGCCCGCTGAAGTCTCTGTGAGCTCTCAGTATGCAGTTCTTATGAGACCAAGGCTTTAGTGTTTAAGCAGGGTACAAGGGGGCCATTTTGTCCTGATTTTAAAACAACAACAGTAACACCTTGATTATATGATCAGAGCCTATGTCCTTAACTTTGGCCAACTAAGTTCCTTAAAAATCCATTCTACTATCTATAAGAAGATTTGTATTATGGAGTTATTGCTCAAGAAAAGTCCTTGCCCTAAACAAAGACAGAAAGTATCTCCTATGGATGTAGATTCTGTTACAGGAAAGAAAATACTCTGTGTAACAACTCCTCACCAAAAATATACTACCATTAATTTAGATGAATGTCTATAAACCAAAATTGTGTAGATTTAATTAAGGGCACAACATAAAAAGGCTTGTGAGGGAAGTAGAATTTTCATTAAATGCTTAATTGACCTGACATCAAATCACTCCAAACCCCAAATTCTACTTTAAAAAACTAGCAATATGACAACAAACCTCAATATAAATCAAAACTATTTTGGGGAGACAATATTTCCTTTTCAACAGATACCAATATCCAAATACAGTTCAACTATTAATATAATGTGTTTGTTTTAGTTTTCAATTCTATTTAAATTTACCATACTGAGTTTGCACATTTTGCATAATGAAAAATAACATAAAATTTCACTATCTAGGACTCTCAAATTACAATATAAAAAGGCTGAATATTTTTGAGCAAAGCTTTTTAAATTCTACTAGCCAAAACATAGATAAATGATTGAAAGCATTACCCAAAAGGCCAGCATCTGTTTCTATAGTACTGGTGTCTTAGTAATAAGAAAGGATAACTGCAAATGCCTTTATTAATATTAATGAACTTCATGCTGCAATATAATAAGGCTTTTCACAAGAACTAAAAAGGATAAATACTCAGCTAATGCCTTAAATATAAAGCATTAATTAACAAAGTCCTTTATCAACCAGGAAAAGTCCCAAATAGCCAAAAAGTCATTTCCCAGAACATATAAGTATGTAAGTGCCAGCCATGCTAAAAAAACAAAAATCACTTTTTCAGAAAATCTAAGAGACTGCTAACTGTGACAGAAATTCATATATGTTGTTTTTCCTCCTGTAGTAAATTTTAAAAAATCTTTGCAACTCTATATAAGCTTGTTGCAACATGTCTTCAAACATTAATCTCAAGTACTTTCAAATAGTATGCATAATAATTTCATAACACTTTAAAATTTGCCTGCAATACTTAGCAAGCTGAAAAGTATGGGGAATCATCAGAATGGTAGTATATTCAAATAAAGGCCACGGGAATAATTTAATTAATATTTGTGATCATTAAGTATAACAACCAAAGTGAACGATGCAATGGCTATAAAGTAAAGTGATATTTAAAATATTAAAATATTAAAAATTTCAACAACATTCAAACATATTAACTTATTTAAGAAATACAATGGATACACCCTAACCCAGGGACATTAACCTCCTTGGCTATTCTTCACACAAAGCAGTCCATCTCCAACCTAGGGTCATTGTCACTGGCTGTCCTCCATGCCTAGAACCTTCTCCCTCCTCATTTTAGCTCCCTGGCTTCTCTGGCTTCCTTTCAAGTACCTGCTAAAATCCCACTGTCTACAGGAAGGCTTCACTCACTCCTCTTAACACTAGTGCCTTTTTCCTATTGATTCTATACAATTTATCCTCTATATAGGTTGTTTGTACATAGTTGTTTGCATGTTATCTCCCCTATTATACTGGACTCCTTGAAACAGGGACTACATTTTTCTTTTTCATGGCCAGCTTTTAGCACTAGGCCTGACATACAGGAGCCACTTTGTAATTGTTAACTGGCTGACTGATTTTCTAGAGAATGAAGGAATGGGAAAAGACCCCAGTCAAAAGTACCAAAGCCATTTCTTCCTAATAAAATCTTTATATCCATGCAGTTTTAATATTAGTGTAACTTTTTGAGCTTTACATTTTATAAAACTTTAAATAAAATGTATCTAAAAACCTAAATAAATTAGAAATACAATGTTTTTTAGAGGAGGAAGCATGTAAGTTTTATATTGTTTGCTAATCTCTACTGTTCACCGTATTTAGAAATGTGTAACATGTTAGGTACTGTACTGAATATGGTCTATTTATTCCTGAAAGAATATAAAAGATCTGAGTTTCAACCTTTAAGCCTCAGCTCCCTAATTTGTAAAATTGGGATCACAACTGGTAAACTACTGTCACATAAAACTGCAGAGAAAAGTGCTTCACATAACTTAAAGCACTTAAGTGAAAGCCATGTTTGCATTATAATAATTATTAGTGACATTTTAAAACTAAGGCATTTATGGCTAGCAGTATGTGCCACAGGTGTTTTTTTTAACCTTTGGGGCAGGTTCTGTGGTCTATTAATGGCACACATAGCTAGGATTCATCCCTTGATTATAATAATACTGATCTTAATGTTACTAATTATTAATAATGTTATTATAAATAATTATTATATTAGTAAATGTTGGAGTTCTTAAATGGGAATCCTACTGAAAAAACAGTTCAGTAAACTTCTTTCTTTATTCAAATGTAACTCCTCTTGCTTTAACATCATGCTGCATTTTTCCGTAGGTCTCTTATTGATCATTCATTTTCAATGAGGAAGGCTCAATTCTACTCTAATATTCCAAATTAACTAACTCCATAGACATTATGAAAGTAAGATTTTAGAAAAGGCATTGTAGATAGATCATCTGACTAAAAAACCAAAAAGAACTTCCCTATTTAAGGGATTTACTTATACTATCTCATAAGGAATTTATCAAGTTATATTTTTGTCATTAAACACTAAGAATGTGTCAAAAATGAATTATGACAGAATCTCAGTCAAAAAACTAACAGAGATGGCTAATTTTCAAACAAAAGTCCTTCTTTATTCAGATTTCCCAATACTATGAACTCACTGATTAAAGTATTGTCTTATCTCTGATTCTGCCAAAAGCAAGAATGAATATACACTGTATGTAGTATCAACATAGTATATCTTCTCTGATCATAGATTCAGAACTAAAAGGGACCTCAGAAGTATTTTCCTCTTATTTTTCAGATGAAGAAAATGAGATTCAGAGAAACGAAGTGACTTTCCCAAAGTTGCACGGTGCCAGAGCTATAGATTAACTTCATTCAATTAAAAAAACCTGACAATTTTGAATTGCTTAGTATATGCAACACACTGTAAAGGCTACACAGGCCTTCCCCTTCTGGAACTTAAAGAGATATCTGATGTACACAAAAACTGCAGGAACTTGAAGAGCTTTGTAAGGCAGAATGTGATTAGTGATATCGGAGATGAAAAGTGCTAAGGAACTGAAGAGGAAAGCCAGGAAGGAGGAAACACCAAGGCTCTCAGGCCCCTTCTAGGAAATCCACACACTGTGACCTAACCAGAATAAGAGTTCCTTCTGGGTGTTCACACTTGAAATCCAGAGATGACAACTGCCCAAACTCTTATGTCAGATTGGGTCAGACTGGGAGGAGAGTGAAGCTGGTGGTGCTCCTGTTCTCTTTGTTAGACAAGGACCCAGATGCAGGCACCCCACCCCCCTTTACAGAATCCCTAAAACCTTCTAAGACAAGCCTATATCCAGATTTTACAACCTTCAAAGACCCAACTTATGGCTGGGATGGAATCTTTTGCTGCTTGGAAGCTATGGCAAATGTGGACAATAGTCTAAAAAGCAGTCATTATCGGCAAAGATACATCAGGCAAAGATCAATGTCGTCAAAACTGCTTTTTTCAGTAGCAATGTATTGCTACAAGACTTGGACTTTAAGAAAAACTAAGCACTGCAGAATTGATGCTTTCAAATTGTAGTGCTGGAGAAGACTTTTGAGAGTCCCTTGGACAGCAAGGAGATCAAATCAGTAAATACTTAAAGAAATTAATTCAGGCTATTCCCTAGAAGGTCAAATACTGAAGATGAAGTTTAAATACTTTGGCCACATAATGAGAAGACAGGACTTAGTGGAAAAGACCCTGATGTCGGGAAAGATAGAAGGCAGAAGATTAGATGGATACATAATATCATGGAGACAACAAACATGAATTTGGACAGACTTCAAGAGGTGGTGGAGGACAGAAGGGCCCAGCATGCTATGGTCTATGGGGTCATAAAGAGTCAGACACAAACGAATCACTGAACAACAACAAGACTGTGGGGACTCCTCTCCCTGGGGATCCTGGTAAAGCCCAGTTAAAATAAAGTGGTGTAGGAGGGATTCTCTTTGAGACAGGGTTGCTCCATACCCCCAAGGCATAGGTGGTTTCCAGGTGGGATGGATAGAACTGGGCTTTTAGTCAGGAAGAGTAGAGCTCAAATTTGGCCTCACATACATACTTAGCTATGTGACCCTAAGCAAGTCACTTAACCATTCATTATTTGTCTCAGTTTCCTCAACTGAAAAATGGGAATAAAAATAGCATCTGTGAGAATCAAATGAGACAATGTTTGTAAAGAACTTGGTACATAATAGGTCCTTAATAAATGCTTCTTTCCTTCTTTCTTTCCCCTGCATGGGTTTGGAGGTAGACCATCTGCCTGAGGCATTTGAACTTTATATATGAAGCCAGCCTCTTTGGGGGTCCTTTTGCCCACATCCTAGACAGCCATCACTTTCTTGACTGATAAATGCATCATAGAGAATGATCTACTATCACATTTGACCATGCCATCGTGTTGTCAGGAATGGCCTCACTCTTACTCAACTCTGAGATTATTGGCCATCAATGGAGTAACTAGGAAGATTATGGTTTCCCATCTATGGACCATCCCCAATTCTTCAATGTGCTTGAATCATTCAAATCACACAGCACCAAACATTAGGGGGGAGGGGGGCCAAAGGAGAAAAGATATCATTGCCCAATATAAAAATTAGAGTAGGAAAGAATTCCATACCCCACCACTTCCCACTATAACAGACCTGTTTGGCTAGTCAAGAAAGTCAATTGTACCTGACATTTGACTACTGACTGACTACAGAAAATTGAATAAGGCCGCAGCTTTGAGGTGTCCCTTTACCCCCAATGTAGTGACCCATAATGAAAAGATGGACATTAAACAAGGAGAGTGGTATGCAGTCATGGAGTTAGCAAATGCATTTTTTCTTCTTTTTTTTTTTAAACTGTCAGAGAGGAGAACCAGGAACAATTTGCTTTCATTTGGCAAGGAAGGCAGTGAAATTTCACCACCATATCCCCAAAGTACTTGAATAGTTCTATAATTTATCACCAATTGGTGACAATGGTTTGGGCAATGTCCAAGGTCCCCTCATATCCTGGAGTTACAACCCTAGGCTGCATACATAATGTGCTAATCATCCAAACGGAACGAGAAGTATGGAAAGCAAAGACTGCCCTCTTAAAAACTTTTAAAGGCAATGGCTAGGATACTATTTCTGATAAAATTCAGGAACCTGACAAGCAAGTTCCTGGGGGCCCAAAGGGCTCTAAGAGTTCAGTGGGATATATCTTGGTCAGTAAAGGACAAACTGTTAACTATGATCTCCCCCAAAAGCAAAAAAGAGACCCATGAAGTGATAGAAATGTAACTGTGTGACCCCAGGAAAGTCACTTAACCACTCTATGCCTCAGTTTCCTTATCTGTAAAAAAAAAAGGATAACAACATCTACCTCCCAGAATTGTTGCAAGGATCAAATGAGAAATTACATGAAAAACACTTTGCAAACCTTAAAGGATCATATAAATGTTTGCTATCATTAAATGTTGAGTTGGAGATGTATATAGGATATCTAATTGTAAATGTCTAGTAGATAGTAATGCAGGACTGGAGATTAGGAAAGACAATAGGACTAGGAATATAGTTCAGGAAGTCATCTCCATAATGCTGATAAATGAACCCATGACAGCTGATGAGATAAAAAATTGAGGCAGTATACGGCATTTTTTGTTTAATGGACTATTTGACAATCTAGTAAAGCCTGTGGATCTCTTCTCAGATTAATGTTTTGAAATGCATAAAACAGGGAACACAGAATTACAAGGGAAACCAATTATATTGAAATAATTGTCAATTTTTTAGTCCACAGATCCCAAATTAAAGGCCCTGACTTCTACAGAGAAGAGGCCCAGGAACAAGACTTAAGGTACAAATCTAAAATTACAAGGCAGGATATGGATAATGATCTAGGAAAGAATGAGGGAGCATCCAGACAGGCATAAGAAGAACCACGAAGAAAAAGATTACAAAAAGCCAGAGAAAAGAGTTATCCTGGAGGAGTTGTAAATAATTTCAAGTGCTACAAATAGGTTAAGAAGGATAAAGATTGAGAAAAGTCCACTAGACTTGCCAGTTGGATGATCAATAGGAACTTTGAAGAGAGCATGTTCCCTTCAGAGATAAAGCCAGAAGTCTGAGGGCTTGAGAAGCAAGAGAAATGTAGGTTAAAAATGCAGATTGCCTTATAGAGGAGTTTGTCTATGAAAGGGAGGAGAGATATAGTGGACAATTAGCTCAAGGGTCAAGTGACATTATCTTTAAGGACGGGGGAGATCTTCACAGTGGGTCATCTTCTACAAAGGAATCAGAACAGAAAAATGACTTTCATGATCTTCAGCCCTATTAAACAAATCGAGAATGCTCAGTAGCTAGTGGGACCTGGCACCTAATTTTCAAGCCATGGTCTTTAAAATGCAGTCAACTTCCAAACACTGACAACACATCATCTTCCAAACTTTTAAAAATATTGCTTTTCTTAAATCAGCAACTTGACTGGGAAAATCAAAAGTTGGAAGGAAAACTCTCCAAATCTAAGCAAATATTTGCTTGTCTTGAGAGAAGGTCTGAGCAGAGTTTAAAGAGACAAGTTAACCTCTGATGAATATGAGGGAATATAATCTATTCCCCCAGAAGTGCGGAGTAGGAGAGGAATTAAGCAAAGAAACAGGATGAACAAGTTGGAAGAAAAGAAAATTAATGGGATAATTTCACTATTTTCTTTGAAGTATTGTGAATTCCAGCATGAAAAAATACCTTTATTTAATCTTATTTAATCTATTTAATTGCAGAAGTACTTTCCAAAGTTAAAAAAATTAGTGATGTTTAAGTTATCTATGCTCTTATTCCCTTCTAGTCATCAAAGCAAGCATCGACTCCATCAGTAATCTAAAAAATAATCACCCCTGGTTAACATAACATTGACCATAGGAACCACAGAAAGTGAGAAGGTCCAAGATATTCTTGAGTGCAAGGGTAACCAGTACTGACACCACATACAAAGGGGTTAAAGATCTATTCTTTGAAGTGCTAAAAAGGAATTAAAAATAGGCACTTGTTGCTGTAAGAACAATTTCCTACAATAATACCGACAATATTCTCTAGGATATGGATTTATTAACATCATTTATTTAATACTAAATATAATTTTACAACTGTAAAAATCACTAGCATAGAGGGTTTAGAATACAAGTGTATAACCTTCTAGGTGTGCTGGAAAAAATAAGGCTAGAGATTGGATCTGTAATTTCTTCAGTAAGAGAACTCTTATAAGAAAACCCTTCTTTTTTAAACCAGTAAAAGTCAGCATCTTCTCTGCAATTTATAGCTTTAGAGAGTTGTCTCCAGCACTGAGAAATAAAGTGACTTGTCCAGGGTCATACAGCCATTATGTGTCAAAGGTATCACTTGAATTCAGGCTGTCTTCCTGGGTCTGAGGCCAGATTTCTATCCACTATGCCAGATCGAATCTCAAAAAAAAAAATACTGTGCTTTATTTTAAATAAACCTTATATACTTGAATTTATAATGATACACACACACACACACACACATATATATCCCAGAAGTAGGCAATATCAGGATTATAGGCTATCACTAGAAGATTTATACAGCAAATTTCTGTAGCTGCAATGGAACATTAGCTCTAATCTGATGGCAGTCCCAAAACTCACAAAGCTACTGCTATTACCTAATATTGCCATCGCTGGCCTCGTACTTGACACCTATAAATATTTTAAACAACAGGGCAGGGTAAAAGCCTTTCTTTAGTGTATACAAATGCATACTGAACTGATAAAGTGCTTTCTGGAGAATCAAAAGCTAAAAGAAAGTGAACAAAAGGTAGTAAATCCAAAATGGACTTCCTGAACTCCAGATAAAATTATTTTAGGTCATACTATGAGAAGAGGACTAGGAAAATCTCAAGCTACCTTTTAAAATTCATTATCTATTGGGCTTATCATATCAATGGATAGAGACTCCAAAGTACTGATTTTTTTTTTAATGCGAGAAAACCATATACTTTTCAAATGATAATTTTGCTTACTTTTGCTTGCATAAAATGTCTGTAAGATGTATTTTCACAAGCTCAGGCCATTCTCCAAATGTATGTGAAAGAATAAGACTATTTGTGTTATTTTCCCTAATAGAATATAAGCTATTGAGGACAGAGACCATCTTGTTTTTTGATCTCCAGTCCTTAGTATAGCATCTGGTACACTTTTAGTGTTTAATAAATGCTTTTTCATTCATTCACTCATTTATCCAAATTATGAAATTTCTATAGGAATATATGAGATATATAAATCCAAATATATTATCGAATGAATAGTCTGAAACAATAACTTCAAGGGAGGCATAAAGAACTATCAAATATTTGACACCGTTGACATGAAAACTCTGTTAAAGTCTCTTCAAATACATATATTTAGAGTGTTCAAATTTATTATGGTAACAGATAAGACATGTTAGCTGCCAGTAGGTTACAGCACAATGTAAATAATAAATGGCGTAAATTAAGTGTTTTAAAGAAGAGCCATACAATCGGGAGACGTGTGACCCTAAAAAGAGATGGTGCCAGTCAAGTAGAGAGAGTGAGTGATAATTGATAGGATAACTTGGGTACTCCATTTTTATCCATGTAACAAACAGCAAGAGATCTAGAAGAATGGTCCCTGCTTACTGAGTAGATGCCCCCATTGAAGGCTCACAAGAGGACAAGGACAAGATTCATGAAGAATGAGAACATGTGAAGAAGTTGCCATCAGTACTATTAAGACAATGTTTAGGCATTAACAAGCACATATATTTGCTGAATCATTTAAGTAATGCATCATGAATCATAAACAGATTCCAAAAATCCCTTTCAACATATATACATAATCATGAGAACAAAGAATGGAATTCAATCCAGCATTTAATAAATGCCTAAAATAGCACTTGATCTGGAGTTCTAAATCTAGAATGCTATGTCATATAAGATAAGGACTGTGTTCAGCGCTGATGGCACAAAGATGAAAAATAAGTCAGTCCTTGCAAGAAGTTTGCAAACTAGTAAGTTGAATAAGACCTTTATGAAAATGTAATTCAACTCAATAAATGATTATCAAGAGCCTACTAGTGGAAGGCATACAAGAACAGTGCAATAGGGTAGTAGATAGAGACCTGGCCTTGGAATTAGAAAGACTGGGTGTAATTCTATCTCTAACACACTCTGGCTACAGAACCCTAAGCAAGTTGCCCCCAAGCAGCTCTTTAAGGCTCTAAGTTACTAAGTACAAATCTAAATTGATGGAGGGAAATTTCTCACTGCCAGTTACTCATATCAATGTAATCACAGGTCTAGCCCTACCCCCTCCTTTTGGAGAAAAGAGGAAATATTCAAGGCCTTATAAGTATATGAAAAGGTATTGTGTTGTGTGGTTTGTCCTTTGTCCTCAAATAGGACCACAACATCAAGAAGATAATGTTATGACTTGCAATCGACTTTGATTTGAGTGAGGGAGGGTGATACAAAGTCACCAGGGTCCCTTTCTCCTCCAGAGCCATTTGAGTCCAGTGGCCAGATATCAATCAGGACAACTGGAGATGGCCTAGGATGCAGTAGGAGACCTTGGCCTTTTTAAGCTAAGGTCTTTCCAAGTTCTCATTTTGATTGAGGCAATACCCATTCAGTGATTAAGCCTGTTTATAAAATAAGTATGATAAAATGAGGAAAGTACAGATAATTGTCCACTTTGATAATCTAGGGAAGCTTTAGAGATGGCATCAAGTTGCGGACTGGAAGAAGAGTTGAATAGAAAGGAAAATGGAGGAAGAGCATTCAATGTGTCTTCTCTATCTTTAAACAATATAAAAAAAATAAAACATTCACTTAACCATGCCATCCCCTCATAGTATCATCTTATATTTCTTCTCCGTTTCACAGATAATCCTAGAAAAGATCATCTACTCCGTCTCTACTTTCTATTCACCACATTTTGGTCAATCCTGGCAATCTGGCTTGATCTCCACCACTTGATCGAAACTGCTTTCTCTAAAAATTATCCTGTGATTGCTGCATTGAAAAACCTTATTTCAGACTTCATTCTACATGACTTTCCCGTAGCTTCTGATCTATTGGCCACCTTTTCTCCTTCCTTGCCTTTGGTAACACACAGCACATGCTCTCTCTGGTGCTCCACGTACCTGACCTTCAACAGTCTCCTTTGTTGGATCATCATCTGGCTCCTATATTCTGGGACTATGTCATGGGCCTTCTTCTCTTCCCTTTACATTCTCTCTCTTGGTGATATCATCAATGTCCATGGAGTCAATTATCCTTTGTGTCCGTATGATTCCATGTGGCCAGGCCAACAAAATGTTAATGGCTATATTATTTCTCATAATGTCTGGTACCTGTAGTTCCATATCCTTGTTTATTATATATATATATATATATATATATATATATATATATATATATATATATATATATAAAGATGTTTGTTATTTAGAATTTTTGCAAGTGAAAGTGATAACCTTCTGTGAAAGTAAAGAGTGGAGTTTGTTTGCTAGAGAAAATATACAAGAATAGGTAGATATACTGATATATTGAGGCCCTTTTCTCTTGCTTATTGAAATCCTTGTGAAAGTTCCCTACCTCAACCCCTATCTATGTCAGAATATAAGAGGAAAAGTATAATTCTTTAAATTAAAGGCAATATTGTTCTACCTTGAGAAGTAAACCAAGACTGTTCTCCCTTAGCACTGGTCACGCAGTTAGAGACAAGGAAAATTCCTTAGGATACTTTGTCTTCTATTTACCTATACGATTTCACTACTCTGCCTTATGTTCCATTCCTAAACTATCTGGGGGGAAAAATCAGGCTAAGATTAGTCCAAAAAAAAGAAATCTTTCGGCATTCATCTTCTTCTATATAATACATGTCACAACCCTAAGCAAAGTCAAGAAAGATGAATCTTGATTCCTATCCATCTTATTCAGCCAATCTATTGCCTTGGAATCCTAGAAACTAGAAAAAATGGAATACATCTTTTATGTATCAGAGATAGGACATTATATAAAAAAGGAAAAACTTGTGAAACTCTTCAGAGGGATTTGAGTTCTGCACCCTTACCCCAACAGCTGTTCAGAGTAAGAAGTCTTCTTACTACTTAACTACCTTCTGAGTCAGCCAGTTAAAAACCATTTCTTGTAATTCTGAGATCTCCACAAGTTACCTTATATCATTTCCCACCAGCCTCTTGGGAAACTTCCTGCTCTAACTTTTCCATTATATTTTTTCATCCACTGTGAGGTCTTGTGGAGACTGATGAGAATGATGTAAAATAAACATGCTGATGATATAAAATAAATGGGAGAGCTTAATCAATCCCCTTTAATACTTTTTTCAAACCTCAAGAGTAACTAATAATATGGAAGTGAAATAGAACACTAAAATACTCCAAAACTGAGTCCTAATTTTCCTTCCAAACTCCATTCTCACACTGCCAAATGATGATTGGACATCTCTGCCTGGATGTCCTATAGCCATCTCAAATTCAAAATATCCAAAAGAAATCTTTTTCCTCCAAAAAGGAATACTCCTTTTGGTTTAAAGGCAACATTGTTCCAAGGAGTTCCTCCAAAAAAAATTTCTCCTCCAAACTTATCTACTTTGTGGATTATGTCATCAGCACCATCCCTCACCCTTCATGTACCTTCCACTGTAGTCAAAACTTCTTTCTAATAGCTACTACTATTACATGAAATTTCATCTCTGACTTCTGTGACTTTGCACAGGTGGTCCCCTATGATTAGATGCACTCCTCCCTTTTTTATGTCCAGGTAGACGTTAATTAATTTTTTTTAAAATTTAAAAGCATAAAAGATGCAAAATGATACTTTAAGAAACAACTTTATACTAACACTAAAAATTAAACCTATTTTACTCTTTATGTCCGAAATTTTAAACACTACCACACTGTTTTTCTAAAAAGCTCTGAACTAGTAATTCTTATAATGCTTTGACATTGGCAAGTAGATATTTCCAAATACACCACATAATTTTTTAAAGTGGGTAAAATAAACTTATGTTTTATTTTTTAATTCTGCACTTAAAAAAAAGAAAAATTAGCACTTCTGTACATAAAGTAGAACAGAAAAAAAGATGATCATACGTAACAGTGAATCTCTTGGTTTTCTAAAAGTACACAACCAATTCACCGTCTTACTTTCGAAGCTGCCTTTTTGTCTGTATTTACTTATAAAATTCCTTCTGTTCTCCAGTATGAATTTTCTTTTAAATACTTCAACATTCCTCCTTTTTGCAACATTACAACCAACCCCTGTCTCTCCTTGTATCCTCACTTTGGAAGGTTTAAGAATGGTAATCAAACAATTTAAGACAGCCCCCAGCTACTGTACTTAAAAGGCTATTATTACATAGGATATCAATCTCTCCAGTTCAATCCACTGGGAAGTAAACAAATAGTTTGCTGCAGACTATACTTTTGTCAAGTGCTTTTCAAAAAAAGTTTAAAAAATAGGTCTGCTAAGATAAAAGGAAAGAATGGCTCAAGAGAGATGGGAGGCACTTGAGAAATCTATTGACAAAATTTCAAATGATTCTAGTGGAGAAAAGAGGGAGCTATTTAAAGATAGCAATGTGGTCACAAAAGCACAGCTGCAATAAAAACAAAAACTTAATCTAAAAAAGGCACATCTGGTGAGCTCAGATTTTTAAAAGATATATACAAAGTGATAATAATTGTTCTTATGATAACAATAATAGCCTCCTCACAGTCCAAACTATCATACCCAAAGTAAGGAGCTGCCAGCCAAAGTAATGTATAATGGGGCATTTTACGAGCCCTGAGACAATTATGATATCAATAACGAATTCACAGGAAACACCGGCAAATTGGGCTATGTGAAACAACTGCCCTTAAAATTTACAAGGACAGACAAGATAGAATAGGGTTACAGACTGATCCTATTTTAAATCATTACTATTATTATTAATTTAACCTGGAGAGGAGTAGTGCTGCTTCATGTTCTGATGTCAAGTGAAGGTAAAACACCCCAGAACAAATTAAAAATGCTGATACGTCATTCCTAGAATTATTTCAGTGCAGGATAGACCCCTAAGGTTGGCAAACTATGAACATGCGTGGATGTTTTCATTATGCACTAGCATGAAATCATAATAAAATTCAACTATTTTAGAAGTCATAGGTAAGGGCTTCGTACTGCTTTTTGTCAATGCCTCATATTCATGTTACACAACAATACAGGGTGTTCCTAAAATCTGGACACAGGCAATTGATGGCAATATGGAGTTATTGCATCAAGTTCATGTGAATCTTGCAAAGCGCTTCAACCTTTACATCACAAATGAATTGAAGATGCTATTTGCTAATATTCCAATTAAACAAAATGTTGTTGAAAATTTCATTCATTTCATTTCTTGAAAATATGCATTTTTGCCTATGTGTCCAGACTTTAGGAACACCTTGCATATTGCAGACCAGTTCAGAACAATCATCAGAAATAATTTAATTGCTGTATCAGTAAAATGACGAGTGTTGCCAAAGTTACCATTAAATGTAGAAATACACTGTAAAAAAAATGAAATAACTTAATCTCCAAATCTAGATTAAATTAAGCAAGAGGTGAAACTGAAGAGTTACTAAAATCTGAAGAGGCAAAAGTTGAAGAAACCAAGAGCATTGAAATGACACCTTGAGAGATTCTCTACCTACCAACAAAATGGATGACAGAAAATGATGCCAATATCTCAAAACAGTTTTGAAAAGGCAATGGACATACTTTTTCTATAATTCTGAAAAGCATTTGTTGAGTCTGAAGGCATTACTCAAACTAACAGAACAGCTATACTAAATCAGAGTACTTTTTAAAAGCTAGCGTTTGTTATCACTACCACCACATTTTCCCCACATTTTCCAGGAAGCGTAAAAATGTTTCAGGACCTGTACACTACAGCATTGAGCAGTGGACAATGTCATAGTAAGAATCATAGGAAGAAATGCTGCATTATCGAGGAATACTCCTAAAGACAAATGAAACTTCCTACATTTATTATCTCCTCTCTGAAAATGTGAATTTCTTAAGAGCAGGAACTCTCTGGCTTTTTTGTTTGCATCCCCAGGGCTTATTTTGTACCCAGTAAGCTCATAAATGCTTTTTCATTCATTTCAGTCATTCATCTACAAAAGTGGAAGGCAATGAGTGGGGTTGGAAAAGATTTATAATTATTGGTTTAAACTCTTTACTTTAGGACATGAAATACAAAGTAAGCACTCTGCCAGCTTCCCCTGAAACCCACGGATGCTCCCATCTTTCTTCAAGAAGACATAAAATAACTACTATCAGCAATCTCTCCAAACATAAGCCATTTATGTGCTTATGTAATGTATATGAAGCATTCACAGCTTGTATTACTAAAAAAAAGTATAAACGTTTACAAGAAAACAACATATTGATAGAGGAGCAAAATGATATGCAAGAATATCCCTGGAATATGATTATTATCAATTACAAAATTACTGAACGAGCCACCCAAAACCTTCAAAATATTTCTACTATCAATTACTGCAAAGCCCTTGACTCGGTTGGACACTTATGGCTTATTTTTGTGCTACAAATATAAAACAGACTGAAGTATAGTGAAGACATTAGGCTACATGGAAAACTGTTCTCAAAAACAGGCCATCCAGGCAATAGCATTTATTAAGTACCTACTACATGCCAGGCAATGATAACATCAAGAACAATTGATAATGACATGATATTTTTCAGGGGGACAGTCTAAGCCCATTATAGTTTTGCCAGGTCTTAAATCCATTATAACATCTACTAAAAAAAGAACCACGTATGGGCTTCTAAATGAAAGGGAAACTTGAATAAAATATCATATAAATCGCTTGATATACATGGATCACATCAAGCTGGATAACCACACAGTTAGTAAATGAGGGAAGCATTATAGACCAAGAATGTCTGGATTCATCAAGGTATATGACAAAGTCTCTCACAATATCCCTGTGTACAGTTGGACAGAGGGAGGTTGTAGAAACAAGCCTAGCTAAACAATATGGATCTATGTGAATTTGGGAGGCAATCTCTAGAGTTTTGTCCAAAGTTCTGTAGGATTTTTTTAAAACAATTTTTAAAAATCAAACAGCTATAGATGGCATGTTAATCAAATCTGCAAATGATATGAATCTTGGAAGCAAAATGGTTGTAAGATATAATTAAGATCCCAAACTACCTTGATAGACAAATGATGAAAGATGAACTTAGAAAAGGAATTATATAGCAATTAATGTAAAATTTAACTGTAAAAGTAGAGAATGGGGGAAAAAAGTAGCTCAACAGCACAGTACATTGAAAAGACTCAAAGTTTCAATTAGGCATATTTTCAATATAAGTCAATAGTGGGAAGTAATCTTCCAAGAAAAGCTATTAAATCTTAAGCATTATTAGATAGATGGTAAGAGGGAAGCACTATATTCTGTGCTATTAAGACCATTCTCTTAATATTGTTCTGGGTGCCACATTTTAGGGGGTGGAGCTACTATAAGATTGGAGTACATCTGGAGGAAGGCAACCAGGAAGATGTAGAGAAGCAAGAATTTGAAGGGTTGCCATAAAAAGTATTAGGATTTGACTTATCCCATGTAGTTCCAGAGGAAAGAACTTGAACTACAATAGGTAGCAGTTTCAGGGATGCAGACTTTTGACTCAGTATGGGGAAGATCTAATAGGGCAATCCAAAATTCAGTAAGCTGCCTCACAAAATAGCGAATTCTCCATCATTGAAAATGCCAAAATAGAGGTTGGAAACTACTTTGGGGCATGTCATAGAAGACATGTATTTGCTTAGCAGGATATAGGGTTTCACATGACCCTTTTAATGCTGATATTAGGTGATAATAGAAAGTCTGTGTGGCAAAATTCAAAGGAAATCTGTACTATATTACTTTGTATACATTTTGTACTTATCTTACATGGGCTTGAAGTCAGAAGACTTGGGTTGGAGTCCCAGCATTGACAAGAATCATGTGACCTTAGACAAGTCACTTAACTTCTCTGAGAATCAATTTCCTAATCTGTAAAACAGGGGAAATAATAATTTGCACTATCTACCTCTCAGAGATGTTGGGAGGAAAGCACTTGTAAACTGTAAAATGTCATATAAATGTGATGTCGGGGTTACTTTCACTATTTAAGTGAGTCTCTTAGCTCATGAGGGTAACAATTTTTTTTTTTACTTTACTCAAACTACTTTTATTTCTATTGGTTTCTCTCTACTTTCGCCCATGCTGATGCTTTCCTGTTATTTTTTAAGATTTCAAAGTCTCAGATATAAAACATCGGTGGGACTAGATGAAACATCAATAATAATAAAATGTTTGGATTAGTGAAAGTTATTCTTTCTTACCTCCCATGGTTTGACTAACACATTATAAATATTGCATAACTGGAATAAAATCCTCTTTGACATTGCTTCAAGTGACTTGCTACATTCGAGTCACAATCTTCCTTCTTATAAATGTTTTCTCACTGGTAATACAATGATTTTCATGATATAAACAGTAATGCCAATTGTAATTAGTACACATGTAGGATTATGGGCCCTTAGAGCAATAAACAGGTCATAAAAGAAATCAGGCAATCATGCCTTAAAAAAGAGAAATGATTCATTCTCCTTTGTATAAAAGCTCTGTGAATGTTTGATGTAAATCTTTCAGTGTACATGGAAATAAATCAAATTCATGGAATAACCTATAAAAATATTTGTTATTGACAAGCTCTTTTCATCAAAAAGAAAAACTCAATAAAAATGTTTTGTCTTATTGACTAACCTATATCTGAAGAAGCTACATTTATTCATTCAGCAACCACTTACTGACTAAATATTATTAACCATTAAGAGCACAGGGTGCCTTGGAGGGATAAAAGAAGTAAAAGCCAGAGTCTCCAATGTTAAATAATTTGCAGAGTAGTGTGGGAAACGAAAACAGGTACACACTAGAGAATAATAATAAAGGAATATATGAAGATATGCCAGATAAATGAAAAACTCATTCTAAGTTCTCACGTGACAGGAAAGAAAGGAGCAATCAGATGAATCGGGGGGCAGGGAAGAAAAGCTTCTTGGAAGTGAGGTGTGATTCAAACCCTATATAGAACAGAACTATAGAATCATAGATGTATTTGAGTTAGTTGGAAGGAATAGAGTTAATCTAATCAAGTCTCCTCTTTCTCAAGATGAGAAAGCTCGGTTCCAGAGAGGTGACAAATAAATCACTCATGACCAAATAAGTAGTACGAAAAAGAAATAGAATTTGAACTCTAGAGGTAGCATTCTTTCTACTTCAGCAGTAATACTCAAAAAGTATTTCATCATAATTAAAAGAGTAAACATACAAACACTGGAGTATTCAGGAATATTCCTTTTAATTTGTACATCCTTATATACTTGTGGAATTTGGCTTTATCATATAATAGACTTTAATGAGAGGTAGTGGTTATTATGCTAATTTTTTGTGCAGCTTTAAATTCTTTTTATTCTTGTTGGATCCATACTTTGCTATATGTCATTTTAAATATTATCAACTGGAGGAATATATAGTTTGCCCAAAGGATAAAAAAATCATTTTTATATCCTTTGGAATTTCATCTAAATAAATCCAAGTTTGATATAAACAATTCCATTTTCAATTAAAAATTACAATTTCATGAATTTAGATTTTTTTTAGAACTATTTGGAAATACAAATGAAATAATCTACAGTTGTTTTAGGAGTTATAACATATATCACAGAAATAACTGTTAAAGTGATTATACTTTCCTCTGGTTTATAAAAGGAAACACTAAAAATCAATAATTTAGTATATCTAAATGAAGCTAATGACCACCTCAAATTTGAAAGTAGGAAAAGAAAGTTTCAGTCAATGGTTCAGCAAAAATAAAGTTAGAGACATCACTGGGAACGATGAGACATGAGAATCACGGATCTGAAAACCAGTTCCGTTCCCACATCCTTCCTACTTGTGCCATCAGAAATCAAAAACCAGGATGGCTGAGTTCTGTGAAGCAGCCAGTACATCAGTTTCCTCCATTCCCCCTATAAGTCAGTCGATAAAATGGTAATAGTGTTATAAATGACTTTTTTGGGGATTAGTTTTAGGGACTGACTGATATGTTGGTCTGAGGTACTATGCCCGATTT
Organism: Phalanger gymnotis; assembly: GCA_028646595.1. Taxonomy (NCBI): domain Eukaryota; kingdom Metazoa; phylum Chordata; class Mammalia; order Diprotodontia; family Phalangeridae; genus Phalanger; species Phalanger gymnotis. Next base: position 645,068,250 of record CM053622.1, on the reverse strand, counting down.
GGAATAACAACTCTAAAAGAAAAACAAAATTAAAGGACATATATTTCTTGAATTTTCTTAATGATTTACACTAAAGAGCCAGGAATGGTGGTACATGCCTGTAATCCCTGACGCTAGGGAAGCTGAGACTGGAGATCTCTTGAGCTCAGGAGTTCTGAATAGCACTGGACTAAGCTGATTGAGTGTCCATACTAAGTTTGGCATTAATAGGGCGGGTCTCCAGAAATAGGGAGTCTACCAGGTTGCCTAAGGACAGGTGAACTAGCCTAGGTCAGAAATGAAGAAGATCAAAGTTGCTGTGCCAACCAGAGTGGGACTGAGCTGATGAATGTCCCCTGAACTTCTAGCCTGGAGAGATAGGGAAATGAAGCTTTAAAACAAACAAATAATTTTGATAGGATGTAAGTTCCTTAAGAGCAAGGTCTATTTTATTACTTTCATTCAGGGTTGAGATAACCAGATTCACAGATAACTTTAAAAAATAGGATATGTATTGTGTGTGTGTGTGTGTGTGTGTGTGCGTGCGTGCGTATATGTACATATATATGTGTGCGTGCATGTGTGCACACACACACCCCAAATAAATAAAAGTGGCATTGCATATCTTGTATGAGAAACCTCATGTAGGCCAGTTTGGCTAGAAAGTAGATCGCTGAAATGGGGAATTTCATGTAGTCAACCAGGCAGCTGCCAGACTGCCGAGGGCTTTAAAGTCCAGACAGAGGTGTTTGTATTGTATCCTAAGGCAATAGAGAGCTATAGAAGCTTCCCAGTGGAAGAGAATATTTTCACACCTGTAGTTTAGAAATATCAACTTTGCAGATATGTGGAAGAGACAATGAACAGGGCAGAGAAGAGAAGCTGGAAAAAACTATCAGGAGACTGCCATAATCAGTGTTTGACGTGATGAGGTATTGAACAATGGTGGCTATAAGTACTGCTATAAAAACGATGATATATTTGAGAGGTGTCAAGGAGAGGACTGAACAAGACTTAGCAACCAACTGGATAAGAGAAGTGCTGTATATATAAGAGCTGAGGATAACTCCTATGTTGTAAACCTGGATGACTGGAAGAATGGTGGTGTCCTCTACTGAAACAGGGAAGCTAGAGAACAAGATCAGATGAGGGAGAAAGATAACGACTTTTGTTTTCAATATGTTGTTTGAGAGGCCTAAAGGACATCTAAAGTTGAGGTGTCCAGCATTTAAGATGTAGAACTAAAACAATGACTGAAATAAATGCTTATGTAAATCAATTCAAAGTCAGTAAGTTTTCACTATTATGCCCAAAGTTCAAAGAATTATATGAATATAATATAAAATATATAAAATGATAATTAAATTGAAGCAATTACAGCTTCCCACAAATGCATGGGAAACAACAATATGCTATAACCAACAGATTAATGCAAAGAAGTTTGAAAGAATTTAAGGCTAACGTTGCATTAGCGTCCATAAAAAGAAAATTTCCCCTAAATATATTACCTTATTTGAATAGTTCATAAATAATTTCAATAACAATTTTTTTTAAAAAAAATAGTCATGGCTTCATATTATAAAATCCATTTCAATTTTTTTCCTTGCCCAAAAGGCCATAAAGCTATAAAATCTTCCATCTGTATGTAATAGGTAGCAGGATATGTGTGTACATGAGTACTGGAAGTTCCATATAATGAATCAAAACTGAAAAAAGTTTCTCAATATAATTCTAATTCCATAAATAGTTATCACTGGCAATTGGGAAACTTTAGTCTTTCTCTATGGTTTTTGTCTCTTATCAATATCAAATCAACTCATTATATTCATTTGTGAGCTGTGGCAACAAGAAGATTTCAGTGACTTTTTAATGACTATTACCATTTCAGAAACATTTAAAACGAACCACCTAGACTCAGGAAAACTTGTCATGCTTACATGCTATTTTATGCCAAAATATGCAGAAATTTAAAAATATTCCCAAACAGGATCCTAAATAGATGATGCTGCAAAACAAAATTAAAGAAAAGTATTCACCACACGTGTTGATTGTGGAGCTGAGTGAGGCAGCTCCAGCGGAAAGGCCACCTTTGGAAACTGCTGAAGCTGCAGAAGGTGGAGAAGATGTAGAAGATGAAGTGGGTGCAGTTGAGGAGGCCGTCGTTGAAGTTAACCGCTCTCCAGACTCCATATCTAAAAGAAAAAGAGCAAAGCTTTGAATTTTCAAGACGAAGGACTGAACTACTTGTTAATTTGATTTAAGGAAATCACATGAAACAGAAATACTTTAAGGAACAGAATCTTATTAAAAAATATTTAAGCTTTTTTGCAACACTGCTGTAAATACAGATCATTAAGAAATGTTTCTACAAGAACAACAAAATAGTAAATTTAGAGTGGAAAAAATGGTAACAATGAAAAATCTCCGAAATATGCCAAATCTTCACACACTTACATATTCATGATATATGTGTATCCATTATACATACCATATATTCAACTCCCAGGAAGGTAGTTTGCAAAATGTATACACACATATACAGGCACATCCATAAAAGTAAGATATTATCATTACATTATTTTTTAAAATCAATATCTTTCTATGCCTAAACCTTTCCATTTACCATTCATTGTCCCTTACCAATAATAACACACAACAGCAGTATGAATCAAAGAAATACCAACCACTATTAAATAAATTCCCAACTCTATAACTAAAGAGATTAATTTGATTATAGGTATGAAATGAACTGACCTAGTGTTCTGTTCCTAAACATGTGCCACTGCACCCCTGACTCCCATCCTGAGGACCTTCACCTTGAGTATGCTGAGCCCATCCAGGGGCCACAGTTAAGAGGTGATTAGAATAAAGGGAGTTTAAGGAGTCACCTTAAGAAGAGGTTCTTTCATAAAAGAGAACAAAATCTTCAAGAATAATGACATGAGATCCAGGTGTCCCATGGGAAGTTGTGCGAGCCAAATTTATATAATGTATTGTAGTGCTTATTAAGAGAGGAAATAAAAAGGGCAGTCTAGAAGCCCCTTTGCCACTTAGTGTCCCCTAGGATTTTCCTTACCATCACCAGCTCCTTTTCCTTTCCTTCCTTCTGTTATAGGCTTGACTCACCTATTTGCTCTATCTCTGTTTATGTGATTTATGTCCTTAAAATCTTAATGAGTGTTGTAAACTATTTGGCATTTCAACTTAAATGTTTTATTCTACACAAGTATGACACATCCAAATGGAAACATGTACAATGGTCACTGATCAAGCAAAAAGACAAGCTGAGTAAGCTGAAGGAAAGACACTATGGGGATTAGGCAGGAAGACTGATTCTGAGTAGTCCAAGGCAGGGGCTGGGGGCAGAGGTATACCCTCATGAAAATAGGAGACCAAGAGGATGCCAAGAGAGTAATCATATTCAATGTGCTGTCACAGTAAACTGAAGACAGAAATGCTCTACATCTAAGTGTACAGAAGGACTGACCTTGCTAGAGAAGGAATTAGTACGGATACTTCGGTCAGGTAGTCCAATATCTGGCAGTCAGAGAAATAGACTCCAACCCTCTGGCCCCAAAGGACAAATCAATTCCAGGGCACTAAGTGCTGAGGGGAGATAGAAATTAAGACATGATCCCTAACCTCACAAGCCTTACAGTCTATTTAGGGAGCTTATTTAGTATAGTAGCTAACTTCATTCCTTAGAAATTTAACGTTGGACTACTTCAACAGGCTGTATACAACCTTGCAATATAAGGGGTATTTTAAAAAAGAAAGTTTAGAATCTAATGCAATGGTCACTCTAGTACTCAGAACCACAGTTGTGGCCATTTCAACCTCCTTTCAGAAGCGACAGTCACACTGAGAAATAATTAATGACATTCAACTCTAAATCTCGAGTCCACGCATCCACAATGCCTTTTACACAGACAGTGACATCGATGATCACAAGTTACTGCTTGGCATACTTGCTGAGACCATTACTGTTGAGCCTTCCAATCTTGTGAAGTCTAGTTACTGTTCTCTATATTTTGGCACTGCTGTCAATTCAAGTGATGAATTTTTCAGGACAATCAACAGATAATGGTATTGCTGTGATGAGTCTGTCCATATCCTTGAAGAATTTTTCATTCTCCGCATCAGTATTCACCATGGTGAGGGCATATGTGCTAATGATGGCTGCATAGCACTTCTGTTTTAAGGGCAGGCTTTGGGTCACCAGACAGTCACTAATGAGCTTTGAGACATGTGGCTGTCTGATTACAAAGCTGATGGCTGACACCTTTCACTGCAAAGTGTTCTCATCAATAAGTCTAGATTCACCAAATGCAAAAATATTGATTTTGAACCTGGATCAGTTGTGGGATATACTACCTATTGTTTCTGGGTGGTTAGTGTTCTTGTTGTCTCATAACATCCTAATATCGATGACTGCTAGCTATTTTTATTATAAAAGGTCACTTTCCACTTACTTTTGGACTACACGGATAACAATAATCTTACAAGCGTTTTTCAACATGTGACATACAAGATTAAGGCATTTTCACTAGTCCTTTCTCCTATAGAAAAGTGAAAAATTGCTTAAATTTTAAAAGAACAACAAATATCCTATACTTTCTCCTTTTATAGGATTTTTGTTTTGGAATATCCCAGTGTTAACATAAAGTAGAAGCAACGAATCACAGAAACTAAATTCTTTTGCTTTGTTAAAGTGTGGAGTCAGGCCTTCAATAATAATTAGATAGTTTAAGTTCCCCAAAGCCTACAATACTTACACCTGAGCCAAATAAGTTCTTGCCATTTAAATAAATGTCATTATAAAAAGAGCTATTTCTGTAGAAAGTTCACATAATTACTTATGCCGTTTGTTACAAAATGGTTTGATGCCTCATTACGGTGCGGAGTTGGCCCTTAGCTTAAGTAAATGCGAGCTCTGGTAAAATTTACCAAGTAGAACGTATGGGTATGTAGCATGGGCCAGTGAAATGCTATGTACTGGTTGTCTAAGGACTAGCCTAGCTAAATGTGGAAACAGCAATCACCAGGTTAGTTGCAGGGAGACGATATTTTGGTGTTACCAAAGGACATATGTTCTTTCTGAGAGTATGGTTGTCCTCCCTGAAGCCAACCTCAAAGTTAGGAATAAACTCTTAGCTATTTTTTAACTGATTTATATTTTGGGAAAGCATCATCTTTTAAGGGAATAATTAATGAGTTTCAAAATTTTACTACTCACCGTGTAGTGTGTAGTATGTATATACTTGTCCTGAATTTGCCTGTAAGCTTCAAGGGCTTTTCCTAGTTCAGATATTCTCGTTGAGGATCTGTGTTCACGTAATTTATACAATTACTAAGTAGATTCATCATGCCCTTTAGTAGATTTTGTCACCTCCTACTAAAACCTTTCTTGAGCCTTTATTTGCCAGTGTTCTCTCCTGACACAAATTGTGTATATAAATATTGCATATACACCTCTACTCCAATATAATGTAATCTCCTTGAGGGTGGAGACCATTTCTCATTTTGTCTTTGTATTCCTTGCCCTAGCACAATAGGCGTTTGATGCTTGTTAAGTTGAATCTGTCTTTCCAAGCAGAAAAGTACAATTTTTAGTCTGTTCTCATGTATCAGCAAATTCCCTATCTGATCACTGTAATGCCATTTTCTAAACTTTCTCCAGGATGGGCCCTATTTTCTTATTTTAAGTCTTTAAGATCATTATAGATTTGGTTGCATTTGTACACACACACACACACACACACACACACACACACACACATATGTATATGCTTATAAAAAACAATTAAATATCAATACACCTAATGCACTTGCTTTGCAACTATTTACATTTAAATAAATGAAATTCAACCCATAAGATATTCTCATTTATGTCTTTTGACATGGTGCCTCAATTCTTCTGGCTTTGCTTTTTTTTTTCACTTGCAATATTCCATTGAGTTCTTTCATTATTTGTTTATACTTATCAATCTTCATTGCATTATAGTATTCTATTTCATTAATATGGTGAAATTTATTTTACCACTCATTGTTAGACATTTAGGTTTCTACTTTGTACAATTACAAATTAAGCTCCAGTGAGAGTCTTCAAAAGACAGTTAAAAAAATATCTCCAATAATGCAGTAATTATGTCAATCCTTATAACAGTATTAAGATAAAGTAACGATAGCTAACATATTATCTGTAGTACAGAAGCAATAGGATATCCACAACAGTTTTTTCTTGGGTTCCCAAGGAGTGCTGGAGCCAAACAATTGATTACTGTGCTCTAGGGACAATGAAATCTAATAACAATTCTGTATGTTTTTAAAAAATCTAAACTGATGATTTGGAACCTATTATTCTGTGCATATATAGAAGCTCACTCAGTCATATTCATAAACAATTTTTATGCCTATTTATAAAGTTTCCCAAATATTTTCTCATAGTTTATTTCACTACTTTGAACTTGGCGCCCACAAACACTCCAAAAAGTCTTACTGTGCACTCCTTCCTTCGGAATTTTTTTTTAAAAAATGTTAAACGAGATTGGTTCCAGCACTCCTTGGGTAAGGGTAAAAGGAAACCATGCTTTTTGCAATTCCCCAGTGATAGAAGTACCCATATATCTCTAGCCTGTCAATCTCACATCTCTATAGAAGACTCATATCCATGAACAAAGGTCTTGCTCCTAGGATCCTGCTATAAATCTAGAGCTGGAAGGAACCTCAGAGGTCATCTACTCCAAATGAGGAAACCAAGGTCAAGAAAGGTTAAGTGAATGACCCAATGTTATGAAGGCAGTAAGTATCAGAGATGGGATCTGAACCCAAGTCCTTTTTCTCCAAAACCAGTGCTCTTTCAATGGTATGTATGTTCAGTGATTTAGTTTTACATGGTATATAAATTAACCAAGACAGTGATATGCTTTCCTTTCCTTTCAAAATTATTAGTTCTATTTCATATTTCAGCAGGTAGACACTAGCACTCTTTACACTGGACAAAATGGATGCTGAAGACAACAAAGTGTGACAGTAAATGTCGCCTTTCAGTGTCAAGACTTGTAAATGGCTTTCTGAAAGATTAAATTACATTTTGTGCTTCCTTTCATCTATTCTTTCTTCTCTCCATTTTTGACTTTTGATGTTGACACTTGAGATCACTATGAATATTTATGTCTGCTAATGAAAACAACAATATTTAATAAAATACATAAGTAGCTGCTGACTTTACCCTTAAACTTAAAATTTAAATATACTCGATCAATTTATCACTTAAATCTCAACAGATGGCTAGCACTAAAAAAATTCTCTGTGAAAAATATTAGGATCAACAATGAAATGAAAAATTACATAAAGTCCATACACAAAAAACTTTTGGAAAACATAATGCTATTATATGAAGTTTAAATAACACAAAAATGAACTTTCATTAATTTCTTAAGACACGTCGTATATATGGAAGCTGTACATGGACTGCTGAAATAAATGCCTGTGATGATGAGGGAGACAAGGGTCCTATATTTAAGCCTAGACTTGCCTTCTAATTTGGCTATGTGCTACTATTCTCTTAGACAAGTCACTTGTCTTCACAACACCTCAATTTTCTAATCTGAAAAAAAAAAGAATTTGGACTGGATAAGCTGCATCATATCTTCTGTTAATCCTATGATTCCAAATTGATAGGTCCATACACACTTCTTTACCAAGCTAGTTCATATTCAAGCATGTAACTTGATCCCAACAAATTAGTTTTAGTAGACAACTGTTCTAATTTCCTAGGCTTATATTAATTATTTAAGTCAATTTTCAAAATTCTAGATTTCATATGAAAGGGAAACTTCCTGGTTACTTAGTGATTGTTCTGCTCTCAAAGCAAATAGCAGTGTGCAAATATAAATGAACTCCCAAAGCGGAAAGGACTATAGTTAAATTATAGCCTTTCACTAAGAAGACATAAGGTAACCTTATTTTGTATTTTGAAAATCTGGCAGTCAAATATACAGTTAGTAATTACAATATCAAAATCTAAATCTCTCTAGGGAAGAAGTACGGAAAAACAAACCTAAATGGTAAAATATTTTTCTCGTCTTCAAAAGCTAAAGTTGTTCAGAATTTTACCTTATTACTTTTTCAGGTTAAGTACCATAGCACAATTTATACTAGATTCAAAGAGATGGTTAAGAGCGACAGGAAATGATTCATTAAATTATTTTTGGTTTTTCCTTACCACTGCTGCTTTCCATTACTATGGACGTTTAATTGACTGGAAGTTACATTTGTACTGCACGGTCCGTAGGCAGCCATTTATAATCTAAACAGTATTTCAAAGCTTGATAATTGTGAATGCATCATTACAAAGTATCTTTCAGCCTTATAATAGAACGGTAATAAATTTCTCTATATATGCCAGTAGATGAAGGTATAGTACAGAAACAGAAAGAAAATTTTAACGTTTAATTTCAGCCAGTAAAATATTGTAACCCCAGACGTTATTTTTTCAAAGACTATAGATATGTTCATTTCTGGATCACCCGGGTCAGAGATTTTTCCATTCTATTATGTATTATTCTACACTATTACATATCATTCTGAATGTGTTATATTCTTTGCCACCTCTGGGCTATTCATCATAAGATTTTCTATAATTGTAATGCCCTTCTCCCCTCAGTATCTGCCAATCAATATCCTGGATACTTTCCTTCAAGACTGTGCTCAAACGCCATGTGAACAGGCTCCTCATCAAATGCATCATGAATACTCTCAGCTGGGAGATTAAATCTAAAATATACCTCTCATACACTTATCTCATTCTAATTTTTATTACACATCATGTCCCAAAAGACTTGGTGCAATTTTAAGCTTTAATGACTTGTGAAGTATACCAACTACAAGCTCACAAAAACAACAACTTTATTTCCTACTTAGGTTTGTGAATTTTCAAGAACTTTTTTTTTTTAATTTTAAAATGATAAGAGCACCCTGCCATTCTGCACTGCATGTTCAACAATTTTTAGATGACCCTTTCTTAGACTGGTAGGTTGACAGAGGAGGTACTCTTGCTTGGCCACCTCAATCACCTTATCTAGCCTTGTTGGACGTTTTCCTGTGGTGTCATGCCAAAACTGTCATGTGTGCATAAAAACCTTGTTCTTTATATGATTTTAAGGCTAGGATAACAAATGCAATCCTTTCAGTAACAGCATCAGGAGGCAATGAACTAAACCTCGAAGGAATGTAGGAATTCTAAATGGCAGAGGTGGGGAGAGATAATCTATAAAGGCTTGGCAGAAGAGGATACAGTGCTATGTTCAGGGATTAGTACATAAGCCAATTTGGCTGGAATATAGAGTGCATGAAAGAGAGTAGTAAATGTGTTTACCGAGCCTGAAAAAATGAAGATTAGAGCTAGATTGCATAGGGCTTTGAGTATCCACGTAAATATCTTATGTATCTTCATATTTCCCTCCTACCCCATGCCCTCTGAACTATGTATACATAAAGATCATAAAATTGAGAGCTGGATAGAATTTTAGAGATGATTTAAATCCAACAATCTCAATTTAAAAGTTAGGAAGAGACCCAGTGAGGTTAAGTGACTTGACAATGATCACACAGCCAGTGAAGCAGCCAATTAAAAATGAGAACCCAGAAGATGGCGGCTGGGAAGCAGTGACTGGCGTGAGCTCCCCACCAAGTCCCTCCAAAAACCTATTAAAAAAAATGGCTCTGAACCAATTCTAGAGCTGCAGAAGCCACAAAGTGGCAGAGGGAAGCAGGGCTCCAGCCCAGGACAGCCTGGATGGTCTCTGGGTAAGGTCTGTCCCACATGGAGCTCCCAGCTCCCAGCTGAGGGGAGCAGAGCTGAGCCCAGCAGAGCCCAGCGCGCGTAGTGCAAATAGACCAGAGGCAGACCTACCAGA
>CM053622.1:644995745-645038195 GCA_028646595.1 Phalanger gymnotis | reverse complement strand
AAAAAAAAAGATTCACAATAGCTTTGCAAATATGAAGTGGGACTTTTCATTTTAAATGGGTAAAAATTCTGGGTTAAATGCTTATCTAAAATCACTGCCATGGGCTGATGGGCCAGTTAACAGAGCATTCAACTTATTGTATTTCTCTTCACTGTATCTCTTTCCCATCTTTCTTATGCAGGATGAAGGGTGCTGACTTCCCAATATGAAATCTAGCAGTTTTTATTACAAGATATTAACCCCCCAAATTTGAAACAATTCCACAAATTCGTCTCTTGGTCAGGACAGTCTCTCATCAGTTAATCTTTAATCTACATTTTAAATACATCTAGATTATTTCCATTAGATGAAAATATATTAATTCCATCTAGAGATTAGTACAGGTTTAGAAATCATTATACAAGCCCTCAAGCACAAACCAGATGTTATACAAGTTAATCCCAACAGCCAAGTAGTCTGCTCAATTTTATAAAATTAACCTGCTAGAGAAATGAATATAGATAACAGTATATAATTTGAACCATATCAATTTTCCATTAATATAATTCATTTTTAAAACAGCTTTTAAAAAGTTCCAATATAAGATGGAGGAGCAAAGGGAAATACAGGAAGAAGCCAAAGTAGCTCCACTATATCACTCTTCCAAACATCTCTATCATTTGAAAGATTACAAGATTACATATCCATATTTTGTATATTATAATAGTTCTACAACAGCTGTTTTCCAAAACTAAAAATAAGACTATCTGAATATTGGGCACATTTATCACTTAGGGACCTTTTTAAAAAGCAAACTTTGATGGTCTTTTTCAATTATCAACTTATACTGCAGTCATGAAAGCTGTATCATTCCTTTACTTATGTAAAGTTGGTTATATCATATGCTAACCTTACTGCAACATGGGAAAAGTCATACCCACCTGCATCTTTCTCTCCTGGCCAAAGGCAGTTGTGAAGTTAGTAAGAGCATAAATTCCAGAGAAGGAATATATGAAGTTGTTCACACTAGAATATACTAGTAAACTGAGAAGTGGAAAAAGGTAGCTGAAGGATATGTGGGGGGTGGGCAGAAGGGGAGATGTCACTACACAAAACAACAAATCCATTAAAAGTTTATAATCTGTTTTACATTCCCACAACTGCCCTGTCAACGGTCATCAACAGTACGTGCTCACCAAGTCCAGAGCTGGTTATTTGGTCCTCATTTCTGAAGCAGTACTGAATGCTGATGACCCACCTTCTCCTTCTGGTTTTCTCTTTCCTTAGCCTCTAAGACAATAAACTTGCCTGACTTCTTAAGTTCTTCCATAGCTCTTAAGGCACTATTCCTTAAAGTTTGGTCTCTCCCCCTTTTATTTTTTTTTTATCTCTACTCTCTCCCTTAGCAATCTCATTTATTTCATTTCTACAGTTTTGATACCCTCAGCCCTGACCTTGCTCCCAAACTGCAAGTCATGCATCCCCAACTACTTGTGTCATTTCTATCTGGAGCATCAGCTGAAAACTCTGCATTTCTTTTATTTTCTTCAAATCCTGTTCCTCCTAACTTCACTAATTTTGTCAGTGGCACTGTCATTGTCATGTCCAAAATTAGAAATCTTGGGATTATCTTTAACTGCTACTTCCCCCTCATCTGTCACATCCAGTAAGTTACCAAGTCCTGTACAAAGTTCAAATTGCTAAGACTCACCATATTTCTTTTCCTTCCTTATGACATGCTGTATTACCCTACCATGAAACTTTAAGTCCCAGTCAAACTAGTCTGTACACACATACACCCTAAATTTTCAAGCCTTCATGTCTTTGCTTGGTGCTGTTCCTTATGACTTCAATATTTTCCTTCCTCATCCCTACATCTTTTGCATTCTTATCTATCCTCAGCTCCTCCCATTGGGGTGCTGTTTGGAGTTAGAGAAAGACATGTAACAATGTTGAAGAGACTACTATAAGCTTATCTATCCAATCTTAACTGAACCCTCATGGCAACAATGTAGTCCTTAAGGACTCTCTTGTATCGCTCCCCACACCAGATGTTAAACTTTCTCTTTCTTCCTCAAACCTACCATCCCACCTCTCCCCCAGCCCCAACTCTAAACAGCTAAAGAACCTGCTTCCTACTTTACTAAGAAAAGAAAGGCCATTGCCTATAAGATCCCATTTCATCTCTTCTCTACAACTTGTCATAGCCCCTTGATTTTATCCATTTGCTCCTTCTTCACTAGAGTTTCTGTACAAGAGGTGGCCCTTCTCTTCACCAAAATTAACCCTTGTAACCCTTGTGATCCCATATTCTCCTTTCTTCTTCAGCAAACTGCCCCCACAGTTATCCCTTTTTTCTCACTTTTCTTGATTCAGTCTCTCCATATATATTGATTCTTTCCCAGCCAGCAACAAACACGCAAAAACTACCACATCCTGAAACACCCTTCTTGACCCTACAGTTGCTCAAGCTATCATTCTATGTCTCTCCACTCTTTCTCTGACGAAGTAAAAAGCAAAACAAACAAAAACAAAAAACCCTGTCTACACCCATTGTATCCACTTCCCCTCTTACTCATTTCTCAAACCTTTGCAATCTGGCTTCAAATTAAATCATTCAAATGAAATAGCTCTTTGCAAAGTTACCAATGATCCCTTAATTGCCAAATCTGATGGCCTCTTCTCATTCTTCACCATTTTGATGTTTCTGCAGTATTAGACACCATTGACTATCCCCTTTTCTTGGACACCATGTCTTTTCTTGTTTTCATGACAATACTCTCCCTTTCAACCTGCCCGACCATTCTTCTTCAGTCCCCTTTGCTAGATCATCTATATCATACCCTGTAGTTATAGGTATGCTCCAAGACTGTGTCCTGTGTCTTCTCTCTCTCAGTTGATAACCTCCTTGGCTCCCACAGGTTTTATTAACATCTCTATGCATATGATTAATAAATCTATATATCCAGCCCCAGCCTCTTTCTTGATCTCTAGTCCATCAGTCCATCATCAGTTATCTATCAGACATTTCTGACTGAATGTCCCACAGATATCTCAAATTCAATATGTCCAAAACATGTTATTTTTTCCCTAAACTCAATCTTATTCTGAATAGTCCTATTTCTGTCCAGCACACCACCACACTTCAAGTCACTTAGGTCTGCAAGCTCAGTGTCATCCTCAACTACTCCTTCCTCCCCTCCCCTAGTCAACCCCACATACAAAATTAGTTGCTAAATCTTGCCACTTTTACCTTGCCAACATCTCTGGAATCTGTCCCCTGCCCTCATTACCTTTTTTCTAGACTATCCCAACTCCTTACTAATTGATCTCCTTGGCTTATCTTTCACTTTTCCACTCCAGCCTTCACACAGATGTGAAAGTGGTTTTCCTTAAGTTCAGATCTGTCCACATCACTCTCCTATTCCCTAAACCTTCATGGTTCCCTATTAAATCTAGAATCAAATACTTTTGTGGTTCAGTTGCTACCGAATGGCTGCTCAGGGTAAGTTCGGACACTATATTTTGACAAATGAAAGCTAGGTAAAGTCCTTTCTTTCAGTCGCATTTGATTCTTCATGATCTCATTTGGGCTTTTCTTGGCAAAAATACTGGGGTGGTTTATCATTTCCTTCTCCAGGTCATTATACAAATGAAGAAACTGAGGCAGAGTTAAGTGACTTACCCAGGGTCACAAAGCTAGTAAGTGCCTGGGGGCAGATATGAATTCAGATCTTCCTGACTCCAGATTCTATCAACTGCACCACCTGGCTGCCCCTAGAATCAAATATAAACCCCTTTATTTGTTATTTGAAGACCTGGCCCCAACCTACCTCTCTGGGCTGATTATACATTATTCCCCTTTTTACACTCTGCAATATACTGGCCTTCTTGCTGCACATCACACATGACACCTCATCCCATGTCTCTCTCTGCCTTTGTACTTACTCACCATTCCTCAGGCCTAGAATGCATTCTCTATTTAATCTCCTCTCTGAGAATCACCTACTTCCTTCAAGACTCAAGAAAAGCAACTCAACTACATGAAATCTTTTTTAAGCCCTTCCTCAATACTAGTATCCTTCCTTCCACACTACCTTGTATTTATTTTGCATATATTCTGAATTCAATTATTTACGTACATGTCTTCTCTGACAGAACATAAGCTCCTTGAAGGCAAGACATGAGACATTCCATTTTTTGTCTTTTATCCTCATGCCTGTCACAGTATTTGCACCATAATAAATGCTTAATACTTATGGATACAGTAATCATCATAATAGTTTGTTACTTGTTAAGAAATGGAGAGATTGATCAGTGAAACAGAATAGATACACAATATACAGAAATAAATGAACACAGTAACCTAGTGTTTGATATATTCAATAATCCAAGCTACTGGGGCCATGAATTTACTAACAATGACATCCGAAAAAAAAAAAACTGTTGGGAAAACTGGAAAGTAGTCAGGCAGAAACTAAGTATAGACCAACATTTCACACCATATACTAAGGCAAACTCCAAACGGGTACATGATTCAGACATAAAGGATGATATCATTATCAAATAGAGAAGCACAGAATAAATAACCCCTCAGATCTCTCCTTCAGATGTCAACTAAAATACTACTACTGCCAGACACCTTCTTTGATCCTTCTAATTAGTAATCACCTCTCCCCACCGGATCTCACAGAGCACTTTGCCTGCAACCTTTCATGCATGTATTTTGTACCAGTTATCTGTGTATATGTAACAGGCCTTCTATTTGACTAAAAGTCCCTCAAGGGCAAGGACTAAGTCTTATGTTAACATATTATGTTACCTAGTGTCTTAGATAGTTGTCTGGACACAGTAGCAATTAATATATGTTTGTTAAATTGAAAAATACACAGAAAATATATGTATATGCTAAATTTATAAAGCAGAGTAGATTCATTTTATGCAAATTCTATTATTAGCAATTAGACGTGACTATTACATGAGGACAGCTATCATACAATGGTGACTACTGTGTTGCGCATATGTGGAAAGAGGTAAATTTGCCCACAGAAAGAATCATGGACAGACTTACAACCCTTGGTGATAGGCAGATAACAAAACTAAAAAACTACATTCATCTATGCAAATTCCATTGTCATGTAATAATAGTCATAAACAGTAATTTGAAAATGATAGTTTAAAAATTGTAAGGATTTGCTTTTTCTATTTCCTCCTTAAAAAGGGATATCTCAATTACTTGAGCAAGACTAACTATATCTGTTTACTAATTTTAATCATCTAACATAAAACTTTTGAGACTTTACTATACATTTTAACTCAATATTTCAATCATATAAGAAAACAAGTTCCTTATGAGACATTTCTTCTCAAAATTTAGCCTCCATGAATTTAAAGGTAATCAAAGTAACATCCATAACACGTATCATATGTACAAAGAATGAGCTATTTTGGTAAGATTTTAGATTTACAAAAATCTCTCTTATGTACATAATGTATCTTTCTCTTTATGTTATAACTTACCTACTGGTGTAACTCTTATATGTAGGTAGTCATAATTAAAGATAATTTTCACAAATATATTTATCAACAAAGTAGCTAACAAAATGTGTATCAATGTGTTGGTTATTCAAATCATCAAATTTGTTTAAAATTATCATGATTTTAGAAGTAAAACTTCTAAACTGGGGGAGTCAGCTGCTGAATACCAGCCCCATGATTGATGTTTGGCTCTCCTAAAAGTAACCATCAATAGATACCTTAAGTTTTGTAGGCCTATTTCCTTATCTGTGAAATGAAGGGGTTGGCTGAGCTAATCTCTAAGGTCTCTTACAGCTCTCAGATCATAAAATTTAATTCAATTCATCAAGCATTCGTAAAGCTCCTAATATGTGTAAAGTATGTTGTTAAGCACTGGGAATGCACAGAGACAAAATAACAAACAGCCTCTGCCCTCAAGGAACTACTGGAAGAAAACAGATAAATAAATTCAGTGTAATTTGAGGAAAGTGATTAACTCTTGGAATCAGGAAAAGTTTGCTATAAGAGATTTCATTTTGAAGGAATTTAAGGATTCTGTAGTACAATTCTATGGTACAATTTCTGCCCCCAATTTTCCCTTTCCTATCAGTTTGGACTCTTGCAACTAAAACAAAGATATTAAGTACTCTTTAACCTTTTCTTTAATTTTAAAATAAGTGTGAGTTTAAAAAAGAAAAGACATCAAAACTAATACCAATTACTTTATCTTCTAACTTATGACAATTACATAAAAACTTGTCAGTGCATATACCGACTTCAAAATATGCAAAAATTATGTTTAATCTAAAATAGATTTTAAACTAGGAAGAAAATATGTTAGAATCTCATTAAAGTATTTTTTGTTATATAAAATGGAATTCTATGTCAGATCAAAAGGGGTGTATCTAAATAAAGATCTTATGTAATTATAGTAAATAGATATATATGTAACATATATGTGTATATATTCACATATATACATATATGTATGTATGTATGTATATATATAAATTAGTTTTATTTATAGCACAGCACCTTCCTTGATGAGTATTATGGATATTTCACCAATTTAGAATAGTGTTCTGTTTTTAAAGCTTTGTAAATCAGCTGTTTGGCATCTCTAACATTTTCCCACAGACAGTGATATAAAATGGCAGACAGTATCCTAGGATAGACCTCCAAAAGCCTATGTAGTCATAATGTAGCTGAAATACTGTACAACTGCAATAAAAACTACTTTTAAATGTTCACAAAATGTACATTCATAATAGAGGTGTGTCTGTTGTGAGACTTCAGCGTAATTACCTATACAATCTATAACACTTCCACCTTTTCTGTATTTTTGGTGTTTGCATACTGTACTGTATTCTATATTCACTAAGCATTAAAAACTATTTGAATGTTTCCAACTGCACAATGCAGAGCTTTAGGAAATAAGTTTTCTTGGCTTACTGATTCCAGGCCAGATACCTTCTAGATACCTTTGTGCATGCAGTAAAACTCAATGAGTCCGTGTTAGTATCGTTCCTAAATCTTAGTACACTATTAAATTTAAGATCTCATATCCTTATTCCGTTATCCAAGTTTACTGTAACCTCATCCACATGACTTCTACTGTATCCAGACTGTTTTGTAGACCTCTTAGCTTTTCTCCCATATATTTACATTCAGCACATGCATTTACAGTCAGTATAACATCTCAACATGGAAACACCACTCCATATACTCTCTTTGATGAGAGCTTGCTGTGTCAGATTGACTTAAGAGATGTAATGTAGCTCCACATAAGAGGGAATAGAAAGCCCTCACTCTGTTTATACAGCAAAATGTATATTTTGTAAAACACAAAATAAAAGGATATTTTAAAATGCCACACGATACACAAATTCATGTGTAATCAGCCCACAGATGTTCTGAGATGTCAGATTTTCATATGTCTGAAGTATCCTTTGTCATTATCAGTCTGGATATATCAAGTTAAGAAGCATACTTGGGGACTAAAAATAAGTAGATGTAGTACAAAAATGATGTTATGGGGAATTTTGACATAGACACAAAATCCCCAGGAGGAAAAAGGGAAGGGAAATTTTGGGGTCAAATGGAAAAAATTAAGCTTATTTTGGTGAACTGGTATACACAATAAGTACTTTTGATATATACAAGATTTCATATTAAATATTTTAAGGGAAAAATATGAAAATTTTCCCATTGAACTCCTATTCAAATTATATGGAACACCAGAAGTTCATAGAGCAGAGTTTGACAAACTAATGTAAATCAGTCAATCAGTTTTTGTTATTTTACTTGGATATGTTTATTCAGGCTGGGAACAATATATAAGTATAAGATTTAAACTATGCATCTGTGGAGTTTATAATCTGGGTTGGGAAAAGAAATGAATATATATGAAACCATAGCAAGTAATAAAAAGAAGCACAGAATTTCTTTTTCCATCCATCTAATCTCCTGGATTTCATGATTTTCAGAAACTTATTCTGTAAGATTGTAATGGCAAACAAAGTGGGACTTTTTGCTGTCTTTTGTTTTGGAGTGCTTCTCAGCACTAAGGCTATCAAGTGCCTTTGAGTCTTGGCTTTGTTTGCAGGAAGGCCCATACCCTTTTGCTAGTTAGGTCAGGAGAGGTGTGAAACTGTTGAGAAGTGTGAAACTGTTGAGAAGTGTGATGCAATCTCACCCTGAAGAAGTATATATATATATATATATATATATATATATATACACACACACACACACACACACACACACACACACACACACACACACACACACATACTCTGAGGTGTTGTTTAGGGCTCACTCATTGGAAGAGTGTTGGTATTGGTGCTTCTCTCTCTGGTAAACATGCATGTATAGCTTTGGTCAGACAACTAGAAGCCTGTCTGTTGATTTGTGTTATTTGCACTGTTTACATATTCTCTGTTTGTAATTTCTGCTTGTGTTTGCTCTGACGTTCAGGGTGCTGACTTTTCCCTCTGAACTAAGTGAATGATATATATATGTTTGATTAAAGTGAAATTGTAAACACCTTACAATTGCTTTCCTTAGAAAAGCAAATCAAAGAACCTATGCTAGTAGCCCTCCTGTGTGCTGGTGTTATTGGCCTTATACAGGCATAGTAGCAGCAAGTAGCATTGTTGTTACAAAGATGAATTCAACTTTGTAACTCATACCTCCTCAGATCATTTCAGATCATGGACCCCAGCTATAGGACATTATCATGCCTCCAAACCCTGAGTACCTTCCTCTGTTCCTTCCCATCCCCCAGTAGATTTTCAGCTTCTTTTTATGTGTTGTCTTCTCCCACTGGAATCTAAGTTCCTTGAGGGCAGGGGCTGTCATATCTTTATATCCCCTGTGCTTAGCACAGTGCCTGATACTAGTAGGTGCTTAATAAATGTTTACTGCTCTACTTCTGATAATCATATTTGAAACTGTGTAACTGAAGTTTTTAGGGCTCTAGAATTTCATAGGGAATATAAATCAATGAAGGCTGGGAATAGTTAGGGTTGGTTTATGGAGGAGATGGGTGTGAATTCAGCCTTGAAGAAGGGAAAAGATATGAAAGAGGAAATGGGGAAAGGAAAATGCATTTCCTTTTGGGGGCAATTACACATAAAGGTATGGAGGTAGAAACAAGTCTGGTATGTTGGTGGATCACTGTCAGATAACATACACATATACAGTACTTTATATTTTAATTGTGGTAAGATTCTATCCTCATCAGTTTCTTCATTCAGAAATATGCTCTTAGAGTACTTTATAATGTACTTCAAAGGATTACAGATCGAAAGGAGGAAGGGCCCTCAGAGGGCATCCAGCCCTGCCTCGTTTTACAGATCAGGAAACTAAGGCCTCAGGAATATTAAGCGACTAACCCCAATCATGTAGCATTATTATGTATCGCAGGTGTCTTATCTCCCTACTAGACAGAAGTAAAGTTCTCTCCAGGCAGGGCAACTACATTGTCTTCTCTCAGCCAGTCTATGCTTCTGGCTCAGGTATGGATTAGATTAGATGGTTTCTGAGGACCCTTCCAACTCTGAGATTCTGTGTTTTTGAGTAAGGGTGACTAAAAATGCAAGCTGCCAAAGAATATAGCATCACAGGCAAAAGCTAAAATATCTATGCATACACAGATATCAATTTGTCTACATCACACAAAAACCTCAAGTGAGCCTTCACTACTAGGAAGCAATCCTTTCATTCATCTTGACTCTTTTCTGAACTTCTTTCTCTCTCTTCAATCTCCCCATTTTATACCTCTCTTTTAGCAATGACCTCCCACTCTCTTTTTCAGACTGAGACTATTATTCATAAGAACAATCATTTCCCCAATATCATAGCTATACTAAATTTCTCTACATTTTCAGAGGCTGAAGTGGCCTTTCTTTTCAAGGTTAACCCCATGCCTAAGATTCCATCCTCTCCAAGACCTTGCAGCATCAGTCATCTCCAATCAGAAACATTATCTCAGAGTTAGAAGAAACCTCTAAGTCCATCTAATCCAACTCAGAGCAGAATAGGCTACAAAATTAATCCACCAAAATTAATCAACCCTTCTACGAAATTAACCAACAAATGATCATCTAACTTCTGTTGAAAGACCACTAGTGAGGAGAAAACCACTAACTTCCTTCAAAAACAACTCATTCCATTTTTATATATCATTAATTGTTGAGAAGTTCTTGGACAAGAGTCTACAAAGCCTCCAACACAGACCGTGGACTATTTTAATAGCCTTCTAATAGTTCTCTTCCAGTACTTCCAGTCTCTCTTTCCTTCAATCCACTATCTGCATGGCTGCCAAAATTGCTATTACTACAATGGATATATTGACCATGTTTCTCCCATCTCCCAAAAACCTTCATTGGTTTCAATTCTCTGGAACACAAGGGGATTTTCTTTAGTCTAGCATTCATATCCTTCTACAATCTAATTTTTCAGATTTATTTCACATTACTCCCTTCCCTACTACCACCACTTCTGTCCCGTATCTTATCACCTCTGACTCTCTGAAGCTTTTTATTCCTTCAAATCTCAGGTCAACTGCCATCTCCTCGGTTAAGCCTTCCATTTTGCCTCCAGTTGCTAATGTTCTCTCATCAAATTAGCAAGTATTTACTTATCAGGGGATATGTTTTATCCAGGCTACTCCACCTCCTCTAGCAGAATCTAAGCTAATTGAGTGAACGGACTTTTTTATTTTTTTTTTGTCTTTGTATCCTTGGGTCCTAGCACACTTCCTGGACATTACAGACACTAAGTTTTGTTGAAATCACTTCTCCAATGTCTCTCTGCTTCCAATATCACCCTTAATTGCTACATAATAGTAAAAGATTAATAAAAATGCCTTCTGAATTGAATTATTATCCCACAAGGGAGTAGAGTTTAGAAGAAAGTATAAAAAAATTCTTGACTTCGATTCAAAATGCCACTACTTTGATCCCTCTTTAATTCTGAATACTATAGTTTTCTATTTGTGAGATTCACTACTTCTTTGTGCCCCAATTCTTATTCAGATATAAGTGTGCTCCATTTTAGAGGGTGTAGGAGAACTGACATTTTACACAGACATCTTCTTGTTACGTGCTCATTACTACATACTCCTATTACTGCATGTTTGAACACGCTGAACTCAGTTTCTGTACAAAGTTGAGAGTACTATAAGTGGCAGTTTTCAAAATATCACCTCCTACATCAGATTCTAAAGCAATTCAAAAGGAAAAATGTTATGTGATTTTTACTGTCAAGTTAGCCCAAATAAAATTGCCCACAGACTATTTATAATACAATAATAAATGTTGCTCATCCAAATATGGACAAATGATATGAAATGCCAGAAATATCATTAAGCATATTTATTAAGCACAAAGTAAGTGCTTAATAAATGCTTGTTAACTGACTGGCTAGAATACTGTTCTTACTTGCTAGAATTCCACCAAAGTGTACACTTTTTTAACATAGAATTTTGGTAGAACTTTTTCCTGAGGTCAGGCTGTGCTCCTGGAATTGAAAAATATGAAAATTCCAAAAGTAAAATGACATATTAAGAAGACTGAAAGATAAGACCAATAAAGTAGCTGAAGGAAAATCACCTTTGTGTTACATCTCCAAATAGAAAAAAAATTAAGAATGTACCAGGTAATATAAAAAGCAACTAATATTCCTAAAAGCTGGTGTGTATACACATACACACACGCGCACACACACACACATATATACAAACATACCTACATACACACACATATATATACACGTATATGTGTGTGGAGAGAGGGAAAGATACACTTATACATGTACATATATTGATGTATGTAAAATAAACCACCTTTAGCTAATCATTTTTTTAAGTGTCTGTGGAGATTAGGCAATCCATAGCTATAGTCTTTTTAAGTGTTACAGTAAAATCTTAATTAAATGGAATAGCTTTAGCTGGGAATTCTAACCAGATTTCCCATCTTAACTCTGCTTAAGTATGAATAAGTTATTTAGGCAAGTGCAAATCAAGAATGTATCTGATAGAAAAACAACAACCTAAGTTTTGCTGTCAACACACGTTAGGCTCCCTTCCTCTATAGCAACAGCTAAAAAGAAATAAAGTTGTGAATATTCTGACATATTCTGTATTTTCAAAGTCTTTCACAGATCTGCAATCAATGGGTACTCCCTCCCATGAGGCAGATTGCAACTTTTGTCCTGTCTTCCTCTTGTGTACTAATTCCCCAATGTGATTCCAACCAAATTCTGAAGCGCCTCCTCTCCTTCTCTTGACATCACAGTGATATCAATGGAGTACGCACGCAGTCCTGTTAGCCCTCACTCTTACCACATGACTAGTCTGCCATCTTTTCCAGTAAAACTCTGATGACATCCTTTACACGGCTCCTCTTGAACAGTTAGTAATGTGTGACAGCCTTTTCATATCTAGCATACATTTTCCCTCAATATTTGAATGACTCTCAACTTTTATTCTTTGGAGAGATAATAATAATCAAAACATTCAATGATTAAAGCAAAATTAAAAGTTTGCAAAAATCTTGAAATACATTATCCCATTAAATCCTCACAACAACACTGTGAAGCAAGTATTATTATCTCCATTTTGCAGATAAGGAAACTGAGGCTCAGAGATGTTGTGTTACTTAAGGTCAAAGAGTTAACAAGTTATCTAAGGAAGGATTTGAATCCAGAGCTTTCCTGACTCCAGTACAGCACCTTTCATAGAATTTCAAATTTGAAATAAACTAAACTTCCATCTAGCCTAACCAATACCTAGGTGGCACAACAGATACAGGACTGGATTTGAAGTTAGGAAGACAAGTTCAAATTTGACCTCAGATACCAACTATGTGAGCCTGGTCGTTTAAACTCTATTTCAGTTTTCTCATCTATAAAATGGGGATAATAGTAGCACCTAACTTCCATGGCTGTTGTGACGATCAAATGTGATAATAACTGTAAGCACAGTGTCAGATAATAAGTGTTGTTTTATTACTACTGCTGCTATTCTTCCTCTTCTTCCTATTAACCCTCAAAAATTCTCTCTACATCATATCTGAAAAATTCCAATGAGAGTCACTACATCATGTAATTCATTATATTCTCTAGCAAATCCTTGACACCCTTAGACCTAACACTATGAGGATGGCTATTTTCATAACAACGATTTTTACACATGTATAGTAGGCAATACAGCAACAGTAAACAAACTGATGCTCGTGGGAATTAGTTAATGATGCTGGTGCTAATGTCTTAAACTCTAGCCCAGATTATCAGTTATAGCAGCCAATCGGTGTCTCTGGCAATCAGCCAAATGACTTATAGATGGACTTGGGGATGATGTATTTTTTCATAACAATTTGGTTATTATGGCAAGATTATGTAGGTTTTTCCTTTCTTGTCATTTAATTTTCATGTGGTTCTCCCCAAATAAATTATTACCTCCTCAAGGGGGTGGGCCATGTCTCATGAGTCTTTGTATCAAATAAGAGCACCTAGAATAGTAGATATACAATAGATATTTGCTGACCTGATCTAAAAATGGATGCTCTGAGGTACTACTATATAATTCTTATAGCAAAGGAAATTCAGTTTTACATACTATATTTACTAAGGCTATTTTTGAAATTTCAACAATGAAGGCTTAAAAACCAGGTTTCTGGTTAGTACTCAGTTAATCAGAAAGTGATGTTAATAAGTATACTTACCATCCAAACATTCTAGGTAGCTGTAATTTATTCTAGCATAGTTATTCAGACATAAATATTTATATTCAAAAAGAACGCAAACATCAAAATGGTAGGAACACTTCTAACTGCCAAGGTACTTTCATGTTGCTTACTACTAAATGAAAAGGGGTACAGAGTTCATGAAAAACAATGTAAAAATACAGCGAAACAGGAGATAAGGATACATTGGCACTAATCATATAGTTTTTTAGTATTCAATAAGTGCAAATGTGCAGCATAGATTGTTCCAATTTTGAACAGGATTACTAAATACTAAATCACCCAAAAGCATGATTTAGTTACAGTAAAAATTATTGTTTGGGAGTACCAAAGATGTTTGTGTTTATTTAGAAATCTCATGTAATAATTAAGTATAGTAAAAATAAATTATGCTTAAAGCTTGAAGGAACAATAGTGAAATGACAGGAAGACTTTAGAGCAAAGGTCATGGGTTCCTTTGACAGTTTAGTGAAGCCTATGGATTCCTTCTCAGAATAATGTTTTTAAATTTCTAAAATAAACCACATAGTTACAAAGAAAACCAACTATAATAAAATATATTTACCAAAATATTTTTCAAGTTTATAGACAAAAGGTTACCTTAATAGGTTAAGAACCTTTGATAGGAAAAGAAAAGGGATAAGATCCTCAAAATCATAGTTTATCCTTTCCTTAATTATATAAAACGAAAGTGGACTTAAAGATTATTTTAAAAGACCCAAACAACCCCATAGAGGTATAATTTATTTGTAGATGGAATAGCAAAGAAAAGCAGAGTTACTAATTACCCTATATCGCTATATCTACTGGCTTCATTCTAGGGTGACTTTTTGGTTCTAAGAGAAATTAAGTCAAAATACAGATTCTTTTTTCCTGGGGCTGCCTTGAAGATACAACCTCCAAGAACATAAATTCTGATATAATGTTTGCAAGAAGTAATCAACCCTAATTTTCTTATCCCTATGCAGTGTACAAGCATCCAGTTTGTGGTCTTTTGTTAAAATAAAGGCATATAATTTCTAAAAACAAAAAACTATAAGTGAATTTAAGAGGGGTATAATGAAAACAGTACTGGATTTTGAGTAGAAGAATTGGGTTCCAATTCCAGTTCTTCTACTTACTACCTGTGAACTTTTGGGCAAGTTCCAAATTGCCTCTGGGTCTCAGTTTCTTAATCTGTAAAAAGAGAGGGATAGACTAGATGATTTCTGAGATCTCTTCCAGCCATATATGCATGATTTTAAGTTAGAAGGATGTGGTCAGTATTGTAGAAATTGGAATGTTTACCTAAATATAATTCTGTTTCACTGAAAAATAGCAGGTTTATTATTTATTGAAGTAAATCAGTTCAATACATTATCAATGTTGTATGTCATAAAATTTTCCAAATGGACAAATATCATCCGGCCACTTTTATAGGTAACACTTCTCCTTATTCAAAATTGTCCATTTCACTTCACAGAAAAAAAATTTTTAGGCCCCTGGGCAGCCAAAACAGACATCACAAAAGTCATGGACTTTATTCACAAGAAGTCCCTCAGACCTTCACTCATTACTTTATACAGATTTCTAACCAGACTGGTTATCTAATTTTGAAGCCCAAAGCAGATTAGAAGAATTAATAAGTGAAAGGTGGGGGGATGGCAGAGGAAACACTGCTACATGGTAGTCTCATAGCAAAAGTAGAGAAAGAAAAATACAACTGAAAAATATACAAGTACTCAAAAAGTACAGTACCCTAAGTCAATTTAATACAGAATCAAACAGTCCCCTCATACATAAAGCAGTCTGGACTATTGGAAAAGGCACAGAATTTAGAATTAGGAAACTTAGGTCAAAATCTTTGCTCAGTTTCTTTTGGCATATGTGTGACCTTTGAATCACTTTTCAGGGACTTAGTTTCCTCATCCTTAAAATGAGGAGATTGGACCACATCTGCTAAAATTCCTTTCAGATTTAAATAATTATCTCAATAAACACTGAGAAATATTACTGTATTCTGAAATAAAAGTATAATTTATATTTATAATAATGACCCAGAGTCATCAAAGAAGTTACACTATGCTTGGTTAACAGAGCACTTAGTTGCTCTGAAGTCAAGGAAAAAAAATTACATTTTAGAAATATTTCTATCCCAGTTATGTAGCAAAACAAAACAAAACAAAACAAAAGTATCCACTATCTAGAACTATTTATACAAAGACTTTAGATAGCCAGGTCTTGGATACTGAAAACTTATTACTTCAGGTATTAAAATCAGAGCCATGGAATTTTGGTCCAACTACACCTAACTTCCCAATTTGTGCTTGGAGATAAGTAGCCCAATATTAAAAATAAACAAAAAAAAAAAGCCATGATTCAGAGTTACTAGGTAAACTGTCCCTAAATCTCATCTGTAAGCATCCTTTTACTATATTCCCAAGTTATAAGGGGAAGAAAACAAGAGAACAAGCATTTATTAAGCACCTACTATTTGCCAGGCACTGTGCTGAGCACTTAACAGATATCTCCTTTGATCATTTCATAACAAACCTACATGCACTTTAAAAGTTGCATACAATCCAACAGAAAAGCATCAAAATATAATGAATAGAAAAAGGGCCTCAAAATCCTGGGACACATGGGTTCAAGTCCTGTCTCTGACACATTTGGTCTATATATCTCCAGGCTTAACCCTTTAGTCCCCCCAAGCAACTCTCTTAAGATTAGAAGTCACCAACCTATAATGGTAGAGGGAGTTTCCTCACCTGAGAGTTCCCCATACCCATATTATCACAGGTCCACATTCTATAATACTCTAATAGATTTTTAAGTGTATGACTTGGCTAAGGATTAAAAAATACATGAGACCAATATCATCCTAGAATACATCTCTGAATTTTCTTAAAATAGGAGGCTAATTCAGTTAACAGGGATTAATTTAATCTGTCAAAAATCAATAAAGTATTTTTTTTCTAATGGAGGATTATTTAGAATACAGAGACTGAGAGTGAACATGAAGGCACCTTAAGAGGTCATCAAGGGCACATCTTCTTGTATAACCATATTTAAATCATCCTCAACAGGTTAAGAATCTTATCGTATTTTAAATTATGTCTAAAACTTGATTTCCACTATTTTATTCAATAACCCACCATTATATTATTTAATAACTGCATAAAATCCTTCCTGACTTCTAACTGTAATATTTAAATATGCTAAACTTTAAATTAATTTCATCTTGTTCTCTCCTTGGTATGTATAAAAAGATCACCATTTCTTTAGGGATTTGTTGACCACTACATGTTTATATTTATAAATTACCTAACTTTCTTTAGCTTGAACAATCTCATTTTTTAAGTTTTTTTTTTTTACATAAATCTTACTGTTAAATCTACTAGTTATCTTGGAGATTATTCTCTACCTATATATCCATCTCTCGGGTCTCGACGGACCATTTTTTAGTTAGTGATCTCAGAATCACCACAATTTCTGGTAAAGCCAGCTTGCAAACTTTGTTATAGCCACACCAAAAAAAAAAAAGTGGAAAGGAACTGATAATTCCTTTGTGCTATATACACAAACAACATCCTTGTAAATACTGCTATGCTTATGCTGTCAAGCTACCATGCTAGTTCATAATCAGCTGTGGTTCTTAGATCTTTTTCTGTTGTAACTACACATAGTTGATACTATACTATCTCTTTAGAATTTATTTGTCCTGCTGAGGCAGGGTACCTGACATAAAAGGCACGCAATACAATAATTTATTTGGCATTTCTACAAACACTCACAGAATAGTAGGTATGATAAAAATGTAATTTTGTAAACAAAAAAATAGGTAAGCAGTTTAAGTGATTTTCCCAACACTACAGATGGAGTGTCAGCTCTAAGATTATTGCTAAGCAGCTCATTACTCCCTTCCTTATACTCAAACTACTTAGATGGCAATTTTTTTTAGGAGCTAAGTCTCTTAACTAATCTAATCACAAAACTTAACCAAAACAACTGCCAATATAATGTTCTTTTCCAACAGGCAAAAGCATGCAACAATGTAGCAAGTGCCATGGAGCTACAAATTTACACAGAAATTACAGCGAAACAAAATATAGGTGATTATTCACTTAGTAGTTAGAGAAAAAAAACCTTAGAGGTGGTATGCAGTGCTTTAAACAGAGTATCTACAAAAGTTCTATGCGATTAGAATAATATCTACATGTCAATTTAACATTTGAAATTTTCTAATACAAGCAAGTTCACCAAAATTTATATTAAGCATGTTTTAGCTGTACAAAAGAGCACACAGAGAAACTTCCTCATTTAAAAAAAAAACCCTCCTAACTTAACCCAGTAGTTTCTATTACAATATAAGCTTTTAGTTCGGCTAATATTTAATAGCACAAAACATGGAAAACTGGCAAGACCCTGGTCAGAAGTAAAAAAAACAAAGCACCGAACACTCTTGCCTGTACAGGGGGAAGAAAAGAGAACAGAACACGAACGGCTTACTGTGGAGAGTGGGTTTAATCAGGAAGTAGCCATTATCCTTTCGATGCAGAGCACTGACAGCATACTCCAGAACAACAAGCCGGGATGTTTTTTTCAGTTAAAAGGAAAGGAAGGACCCATGCTATTGTACTCTAGCTCTGCTGACCCCAAAGGTCACCCCCATGGCTAGCAGAAACAGCCCTCATGAAAACAGGATCCAAGCCAGCCTGTACAATGCCCTGTTTGTGGCAACCCCTAAAATCCCTCTCCTACAACCTCTCTCTCTCTCAGTTACTCACAAAACATGGCTGTCTTATTCAGAGATTAGCAATTATTGTAATGAGATACTGTCGGAGAGGGTCAAATAGTACTTCCTGCAGTTTACACATCTTGATTTCCTGGTAAACAAACTGAAAGGCAGGTGGAGCAGTTAGATCACCAGTAAATGTGGGGCTCACGTGACCCAAACCTAAGCCAGGTAAAGGCTCTGGTAGGAGGGCAGCAGGCAGCTGGGCATCACCCTTCCTCCCTTCACAGTCACAACCACAAGCACAACATGCGGGAAGGAGATAAAGGGAGGCTTTTCTTCTCACCCTCCTCCCATCCCCACGCCTTTAACATCAAGCAAACTGAACACTCACGGTGGACTGTTTTGTTCCTTGAGAGAACTATTTAAAATGTAGAAAGAAATGAAGTGGCCGGAAGCTTAAAATAAGATGTCACTGAGAAACAGAAATGCCCATGCCATCCTTCACAGGGTTTTTTAAATTTCAACTGTTTCGAAAGCTAAAAAGTTTCTGACTCCCCCTATGCTCTTAATTCTATCATTAAACCTTATGTAACAGACTCTATAACACTCTTAACTATACTTTTTTAGTCCAAGCTCGGATCAGCTTTTGGCAACACAAGTTTCTGCACGCAGAACAGGAGAATTCCAAAACATAATGGTAGTCAGACTTGAGGAGAAAAATCTATGAATATCTGAAATCTGGATCAGAAAGTTCATTTCTGTTCATTTCTCAAATTTCCTCTTCTTCAACTCACAACTACGGGCAAAGGAGTTTTTGTTTCTGTTTTTAACTCACCTGAAAACCTTAAAAAAAAAAAAAATACAAGTTACACCGTTAACTTGAAAGTATCCTTCCCTTGTAGGTTACAAGTTAATAACCCACAAATTATATGTGGTTTTACTCCCTCCGAACTTTTAATATGGTTGAATAAGGACTAAGTTAAATGAACTATGGCAAAATGTCTAAAAAGGTATTAGAAGATTCCTTTCATAAGAGAAATTATTCTATTTTTCTATTATTTAATATTAAAAACATTCTTGATAATGTATTAACTTTTTTTTAAAAAAAGAATCTTTTATAAGACTAATGTGAAAATGTTTAATCTGAATGTACATGTAGAGCCTATATCAGACTGCACACCATCTTGGGGAGGGGGAAGGAAGAGGTGGGGAAGAGAGGGGAGGGAAGAAAATTTGGAATTCAAAAGCTTGTAGAAGTGAATGTTGTAAACTAAAAATAAATAAATATTTTTTTAAAAAAATCTTTTTTTTAATACCATGGGTTTATAAAGAAGTCCTTTACAAATACCTTGGGTGCTTTTATTTTAATGTGGGGGCGGGGTTAGGGGGGAGGTTAATAAGGAGTCTCTCACTTCAGTATAATCATGTCAAAACATAAAAAATTATGTTACTGGATTTAGGCTTCTATTTTTTCTCTTTTCTGTATGAAAAAGAAAGCTCTAAAATATGAAAATGGCAAAAACACAAAGCACACTCTGGGAAATAAAAGCTTGTACCAAAGGGACAGCATCTCAGGAGAACACTCATTACAGCTCTTAATATATGCTTTTTCCAAGCACTGTGTGTTCAGGCTTGAACCATGGTGATGTTCATAGCCAACATAACTGTGTGTCCATATCATCTTTGCTATGATGAGAATGGAAATGGACAGCAACTTCTCAAATAAACGATGGCTGAGATGTTAAGAGCTTCTATTGAATTTCTTATTCAAACTAAGTATTTCTGAAATGCTATGGTTAACCAGAGAACAAAAAGTAGACACTGGGAATATAATATTTATAAATGACTGAAGCCTTCTCTAATCCCTGCAGTTGTTAATACACTCCCCCTCCTCAAATTATTTTGTATTTTACTTATCAAAACATATGTTTGATCCCAAATATAAAATGTAAACTCCCTAAGGGCAGGTTGAGAGCACAGTTCATGTTATAGAAACTAGCTTTGGAGTCTGAGGCCCTCTCTTATCATCTGAGCTCTAACATTTATTTAATCCCTGTGTGTCTCTAGGGAGGTCACTTAACCTCTCTCTGCCTCATAGTTTCCTCATCTATAAAATCGAGATAATGACAGCCTTGATCTCAGGGTTGCTGTGAGGAACAAAGTAATCTGCAGACTTTTTATGGTGCCATTAAATATTAACTATTGTTATTTGGGTTAGTATGGCAATGGTAAAGCAAAGACAACCAGCACCGAAACCAGGAAGACCTGGGTTCAAGTCCTACCTCTAAAACATACTTTCTGGATAATCCTGGGCAAGGCCCTAAATCCCTCTAAGAACCTCTCTAAATTGTAGAAAGAGTGCCTACCTTCATTGGCTGATGGAATTTCCTCACTTGGGAGTCCCCAGTACTAATGAAGTCCCAAGTTCCATCCCTATCTCTATTGTTGTTATTGAAGTTTTTAAAGAAGATCAAAGGCACTACATGGTGTGCATTGAGTAACCTGCTAGACTCCAAATTAGAAATGTATTATTTTAAAGGGCAAACTTAAAATATCAGGTAGATTCCTACAGTTAAATTATGAGGTCTCGACATGGCATGACGGAATCTCATTTTCTCAAAAGTTATGCCAACAGAGAATAAAATTTTGTCAGGCCTACCCAACTACAAGCAGTTCAGGTACAGGATCATCAAATCAGACAGAGCTGCCATCATGGACTGCCTATATAAATTTACTTATTACCAGAAACCTAAACCAGGCCCTAGACTTAATGTACATGTCTTTATTTCCAGACTTACTGTACATTACTTCCCTTTCCTGTACTCTGCAATCCAGCCAAATAGACCATCACACATTCTTCACACCTTCACACAACACTTTATCTTCTCATCACATTGCCTTTGCAAAGGCTGTTCTTCAAGCCTGGAATATTCCTTCCTCACCTATGACTCACAATATCCAATCTGTTGCCAAGGCCTGTCAATTTTACCTTCATAACATCCCTTAAATTCACCCCCTTCTCTCCTCTGACACTGCCACCATTCTGGCACAGGCCCTAATCATCATACACGAAGAATATTGCAATAGCCTACCAGTTGTTTGGTGTGCAAAGTCCTTCAAAACCTCCCCATCCCGACTTTTCCAGTCTTCTCACACCCTATAGCCTACCCTACCATCCCCAAAAAGATGATCTGCAATTCAGTGACATTGGCCTCCTTGCTGTACCTAGAATGAGATACCCTATCTCCCAACTTCGGTCACTTTCACAGGCTGCCTCCCATATCTGGAATTCTTTCTTTCCCTCTTCATCTCCACTTCCTGGCTTCCCTGGCTTCACTGACTTAAAGTCTCAGCTAAAATCCCACCTTCTTTTGGAAACTTTTTCAGATTCTTTTTAATCCTAGTGACTTCCCCATACAAAGCTACAGCTAAAATCAGATTTAATCAAAACAGAAAAATAGGGAAACTACACTGTCAGCCATATTAATCAATAGTTTTAGACCACATAAAACAACTAAACAGTATTAAAAATATGAGTATACCTGTAAAGACACAGAAATTATATGAATATACACACCAAACACTTTATACAAAGTTAAATCTAAATAACTGAAGTGTTATTTATTGTGCATGTGAAGATAAAGCTAATATAATTAAAAAATGACAAATTTACCTAATCTATTTATGTAATGCCATCTCAATTAAATTACAAAAAAATTGTCTTACTGAGTCAGAAAAAAATAACAACAGCGTTCATTTGGAAAGGCGGACAGTCAGGAACTTTAAGGAAACCAGTAGGAAAAGATGTGAAGGAACTAGATTCAGCAGTATCAGACCTTAAATCATATTATGAGGGCAGTGTTGAAGTGTAAAATGGATAATTTTGATTATTTTAAATTAAAATTTTCCTGCATGAATAAAACCTATGTAGCCAAGAATAGAAAGAATACAGAAAATTTAGAAAAAAAAATCTCATAGACAATCTCCCAGATAGAATGTGATTGGGTCAGAATATTGTTGTTGTGTAGGAAATGATGAGCTGGTGGATTTTGAAAAATATGGAAAGATGTGGACTTATGGAGAAAGATGCTATCCACTTTCAGAGAAAAAGATGACAAGTGGAAATAAGCATAATATGGTCTTATGGATATGCATTTGAGTGTATATGTTTATATCATTTATCTATATATATTTATACATATATGTGTATATGTGTACATATCTACATATATTCATGTGTAGATATGTATATACATACATGTATACATATATGTATCTATCCATGATTAATTGTAGCCTTTGGGGGAAGGGGGGAAGAAAAAGCAGAGGACAAAAGAAAACATGCAAGAAAGCAAAGATGGACAGCTTTGAAAATAATATAGAGTATTCATTATATAAGTTTTCTTGAAATGGAAAGTTATTGCTTTATATTGAATCCTCTCTTGCGTTCTACTGTGTACCTGGTAATGATTATTTTTGTTTTCTTATTTTGTGTTCATATTTAAAATAAAACAAATTTAAAATTCAAAACAATTCTAGTAACTTCCCTTTGCTGATGATCTCCAATTCATTCTTTGTATAGCTTTTTGTACATAATTATTTGGATCTTGTCCTCCCCATTAGACTGTGAACTCCTTGAGAGCAGGCTTTATTTTACCCTTCTTCTCATCCCTAGAACCTGTCACAGTGCCTCTTACATAGCAAGAGATTAATAAATGTTTACTGACTGACTGATAGAACATTTCTATTCTTTTGAGAGCCAGCCAAGTACCACCTGATTATCTAAGAGCTAGTACCCTCACTCCTAAATGTACCTTGTGTTGAACAACTTTCTATTTGTTATCATTATACTTATGTATACTTACACACATGCTTATATATGTATTTGGTTGCCTATTAGAACGCATTTATTTTGTATATAAATGGGAAAAGCAGCCAAATGCAATCAAATATGAAGAGATCTGAGTAGGAGGTGATATGATTGACACATCGAGGACCTTATGCGTATCTAAAGGAGGGGGAGACACCAAAGGCATGTCACTGATAGAATGCAAGCTCAATGAGGGCAGAGAAATTCATTTTTGTCTTTAGATCCTCTAAATCTAGCACATTTGCTGCCATATAATAGATGCTTAATAAATAATGGTTCATTCATTGATTAGCTTTTTGGACTGGAATACCACATTCGTTCATTCAGCAACACTTTATTTTTTATGTGCAAAGCACTATGCTGATCAAGTCAAGACAATCAGCATTTATTAAATACCTTTGACATACCAGGCTTAATGCTAAACTCCAGGAATACAAAGAAAGGTCAAAAAATAATCATAATCCCTTCACTCAGAGAGCTCACAGTCAAATTTGCTTGGCACTATTATATTGAGGTAACAGTACATGAAACACCCAGATCTCTTTCAGACGAAACCCTATTTCACACCCATCTTGAATTTGTTGAGATTTTGGACTCAGCTGTAAGACTCCACATTTATTTCTAATATGTTTCATCTTACTAGGCTAGGAACAACATTCTAGCCATTCAAGATCTTTCTTAATTCTGCCTCTGCAATCCAATGTATGAGCTCTCTCTCCCAGTTTTGTGCCATCTGCAAATTTCAAAAACATGCCATTTATGCCTTTATCCAAATCATTGATAAAAATGTTAATCAGCAAAGCACAGAGCACAGACTCCAAGGGAATTCCACTGGAGTCTTTCTTTCAACTTAACACTGAACCATTAATAACTCACTGGACCCTTTGGTTTAGCCATCAAATCTGTTTTGAATTCATTTAGCTGGACTATCATTCAGCCCATATCTCTCACACTTGTCCACAAGAAGATCATAAGAGAGATTTTATCACATGCTTCTTTTAAAATTTAGGTAAATTATATCAACAGTATTCCCCTCTCAAAAAAAAGGCAATCATATTAGTCTTGTGTCTGGCATTTTCTGAATGTGATATCTTTTCAGAATATTCAATAGGAATCACTTTAATAATATGCTATAAAGCATAAATGATCAAGAAATGAAGTCAGGCTAACTGACCTTACTGTTTACAGACTCTACAGGAAAATGGAACAAATTTGTCCTTTTCTAGTTATGAAACTTTTGTTCTCCAAGATCTCTCAAAGATTACTGACAATGAATCAGCAAACACATACATTAGGTGTTGGGTTGGGTTTTTTTGTTTGTTTTTGTCCTTGGTTGCCTAGAATATAATTCATGTGGACCTGGCAACTGGAACTATTCAAGTAGAACTATCTTAATATCTCCCAACCTCTATTTAGCATCAGTTTCCCATTAACTACTTTTATTTAGTCCTTTCTAGTTCAAAGATTAGTCTCTTTGACAAAGAAATAGAAGCAAAATGAGAATTAAAAAGCTCTTTCTTGTCTTCATTGTCTATAATCCTTGTCCCGGGCCAACTTAACAAGAGTTCTTCTTTCTTTTATCCTGCTGCTTCCCAACTTTTTGTTGTTCTCAACTTTTTTTTTTGTCAGCTTTGGCTCATTTAAAGCATTACCACCCTCTGACACTTTTTTTATATGACTGTGTTATGCTTTGGTGTTCATTCTCTACTACCTGCCCTTGCTTCCATATTCTGTACTTGTCTTTTATCTAATTAAACAACTCTCTCTTCCACCTCCTGAGAAATGTTTCTCTTTGTGTCTCTAGAATGTCAGTCTTGATAGCCACCAATGGGTAATGGGACTGATTTCTCTGAATCCTACCTATCCCACAGAATCCTACCTATCCTTTCTTGGAATCCAATAAAATCTACTCTCCCCAAGTCCAGAGTACATTTTAGATCATACACAGCTCTTCTCTTCTTTCCTATAATAAATTCGAAGTTAGAGTGTTTATGCTCCCAAGCTTCACAGAATTTTCATTCCAGTTCTTCCTTGCAGCTGAGAATCAGATACAGAATAGTTCACTCTATCAGATTCCCCACCTTTATAAGGATGCAATTAGCATTTTTATTCTGTGCTTACATCCTGTATCTAGTACAAAGTGTCTCACCCTAATGCAGATGAAACTCATTTTTCTTTATAATCATATATATCATATAATCATATTCTTTATAATCGTATGCTAATAATCAGGTATGCCCCTACTTGAAGCTAAATGGATCATACCCAATCCACCTGTAATGATTGGCTAAGCTTTAGTACATAATAAAAAAGGATAAGATTTATATAATATACTAAATTTTATAAAATAGTTTACATATTATTTCAATTAATGCCCTTGACTACTCCTACGGCAAAGTATATTTTCCATTGGCCATTTCTTAATGCTATAACAAATCAATACAAGGCTTGTGACAACTCCTGACTTGTTGCTTGACACTATACTTGACACAAGCTGTCACTTTTTTTGTTCAACATAGCATGGAACAGTCAGGGCTTGGAGCAGCAAAGATGACCAAGTAAGAAGCAACAATACAGCCCAGGTCTCTTCTGCAATTACTTAGACAAAGGGAGATCAACAGACCAGGAAGAAATCATAGCGGGTCATTTTTCAGCGCAGATCAGTAGTATATGAAGATAGTCAGAAGCCTCTGAACACTAGGGAAGGAGTCCAGCCAAGAAAGCCACGGCAAAGTTTTCCAGACTGGGTATTGGACTATGGCCTGTGGCTATGTACAAGAAAAGGAGAAGAAACAGGTATAAATAATCAGCTGTGTCCAAAGTGGAATGCAGATCCAACAAAGACCTGTGAAGAGAGGGAAGACCAACTATGAGCCCATAGCTGTATCACTCTAAACCCAGAGTAAGACTCTAGCCTCATCTGTAGTCCCTAGGGACTACAGCTGAATAACCAGGGTAAGGAATGTGGACAAGGGGTACACCATGTAGTTGTCATTCTGCAAGGCCTGACAGGGGCTATGGCCAAAACTGTATACTAGAACTCTAACCAGAGGCGAGCTCACAATTGTGTCTTTCAGACTGAAACTGGGGTTAGGAACCTATAAAGTCCAAATGAAGGGAGCAGCAATCAGACAGGGCATGCCCTAGATCAGACCATTAGTGTTGCTCTGAAAGTCTGAAAGTTCCATGAAGTGATCTATCCCCGAGATCCTTGAAGAACACAACGTTCAATACCAAGAACACTGTCATGACCCTGGATAATACAAGTCACGACCAAAAAATGCCCAATTTTTCTCCAGGAGAGTACAAGGCCTCACCCTAAAAGAAAGTTCAAATTCACTCCAAAACAGAGCATCTGGAAGGCGGAAGAGAATAAAAGTAGACAATTAATTAGCAACTTTGCTTGTTAAAAAAGAAAACCGGGGCAGCTAGGTGGCGCAGTGAGTAGAGCACCAGCCCTGGAATCAGGAGGACCTGAGTTCAAATCCGTCCTCAGACACTTGATACATGTCCTAGTTGTGTGACCTTGGGCAAGTCACTTAACCCCAGTTGCCCTGCCAAAAAGAAAAACAAAAAAAGAAAACCATGTACCAGTATCAAAAGTGAATACGCAGGATTTAAAACAAAAGAAGGAAATTACTGTAGACTATTCTGCCCAACTACATATGTGTGCATGTGTGTGTGAGTACATACATATTATATCCAATTAACAAACTAAATGAAATGGGTAAATATTTTTTTAAAAAACATAAAATGCCAGATTAACAAAAGAAAGAGAACTTAACTCAATTTCAGAAAAATGAACTGCACAAGACATAATTGAACCCTCCCCCCAAAAGACCAGATGGATTTATAATCTAATTCTATCAAATATTTAAAGAACAATTAAAGCAATTAAGTGGTTTGAAAAAAAAATAGGGTAAGAAGGGGTCCTATCAAATTCCTTCTATGACACAAATATCTTGATATCAAAACCAAGGGGAGTCAAAATAGAGAAAAAAATTATCAATCAATATCATCAATGAAAAAAATTAGCAAAGATGCTATGGTAACATTTAAAAAAATTATACATTATGACTAGGCTGGATCCCAGGAAAGAATAGTTGATTCAATATTAAGAAGGCTACAAATATAATAGACTATATTAATAATAAGAATAATTTAAAATCACATGATCACATCCAAACACACAGAATAAGCTATTGTTATTGTATTTTAATGGCATACTTCTGTTTTTAAAACACTAAAAAGCAAAATAATATGAATATGATAGGTAATATCTATATAAAACTAAAATCCAACATTATTTGTAATGGGGATAAACTAGAGGCATAGCCAATAAAATCAGGAGCAAATCAAGGAAGTCTATTATCACTACAATTTTTATAGTATTAAAAATGCTAGGTAGAGCATTAAGACAAGACAAACAAATGAGGGAATTAACACAGCCATGGAAAAAACAAAATAACTGCTCTCTTGCACAGGATATTGTAGTTTGCTAAAAGAAATGTAGAGTTAACAAAAAAGTAATTGAAATAATAACTTCAGCAAAGTTGCAGGTTATAAAATAAATCTACATAAATCATCAGAATTTCTGTATACTACCAACAAAACCCAGCAGGAAGAGATAGAAAGAGAATTTCTGATCAAATTAAGTATAGAAGTTTTAAAATATGTGGGAATCTATCTACTTTACATTTATTCTCTGTACTTGTCCACTGGCCTGTGGTGACTAGATTATTATTATAAGAACACTATATTATATGCCTATAATGAATATTCAGTTTCTTTTGAAAATGCCTGCAAAATTCTGCTATAAATAGAAGACCGTGATCTGACATTATTAGATAAAAATGATATTCATATAACACTTTAAAGATTGCAAAGTGTTTTACATTGTCTCTCATTTGAGCCTCAAAACAACTCTTGTGAGGGACTAAAGTTATCATTCTCTGAATTTTGCAAATGGGGAAACTGATGATTAGAGATGTTAAGTGATTTATCCATGGTCATATAGCTAGTAAGTATCAAAAGAGAAACTTGAACCACAAGTCCAGCATTCATCTAGATTAGATAGTATATGTCAGGAAAATTATTTACTGTAAACAGGACATCCTTGTATCCTTGGAATGAATGTAAATTCATTATGGCATTTAAACCAACATGACACCAGGGTCATGAAGAATGACCAAGGGCTGCAAAAGTTCCTACCATGTTTGCAAGGATCTCTTTCTCCATTGTCATCAAAAAATGACACTCCTCTGACCAGAATCTCCTATCAATCTATGTCTCTCCTCTCCTTCTTGCCCTCATCTCTACCCCTCAGTACTTTCTCAGGCCATTACCCCTGTTCTGACTTCATTTCCTTTCCCCTTTTCCAATCTTGACCCAATAGTTAGCCAAATCAATACTACATTACCATTTATTCCCCAAATTCCTTATCCCTTCATCATATTGCCCTCATCCCTTGTCAAACTTCAGCCCTAGATCAGGCTACTAAACAGTTGGAGAAAATCACAAAACTGTAACTGGGTATGCATCATAAATTCATGTTATCCAACTTCAACTGGATCCTTACAGCAGCAGGGAGTCTTTTATTCTTTTTTAACTGATCCATATCTCACTTCCTACAGAAGGTATTTATTCCAAACCTCTTCTCGAGCCTCCCATATCTCCCTATTTCTTCTTTCTCCCAAATGAAGAGCTTGTCTCTTTACTGAGAAAAATGAGACTGCTCTATGTGACCTCCCTTTTACCCCTTTCTCTTCATCTGTCTTCTTTGATACCCTTCCCCCAACTCTCTTCTTCTTCCACACAGTTTTCAATAATTGGGTGGCCCTTCTCTACCCCAAAGCCAACTTCTCTACATATATTTTTGACCCACTCCCTTTCCATCTTCTCCCAGCAGGCTGAAATCTCATCCTTTCTCTCTACAATTTTCAGCCTCTTCCTTACTGGTTCCTTCTATACTGCCTTCAAACATTGACAAGTCTTCTTCAAGCCCCCAAAACCTTCACTGGACCCCACCATTCCCTCAAGCTATCATCCTGTATCTCTCTCCACTTTTTCATCCAAACTCCTAAAAAAAACTAGCTATACTCATTACATGAACTTTATCTCTTCTTACTCAATCCTCTTCTCTTTTAATGAGCCTCCAACTTCATCATTACCTGAAAACTGCTCTTTGCAAAGTGACAGATAATCTTTTAACTGCCAAATCTGATGGTATTCCTTCAGTCCACATCCTACTTCACCTCTTGTGCCATGAAATTGCTGACCACTATTGTTCTCCTGGATGATGTCTGCGTTTTTATGACTAAGCTCTCCTAGTTTTCTTCGTATCTGTTATCATTGCTCCTTCTCAGTCTCCTTTGCTACAACAACGAGTGATTGTGAAAAACCATGAACATCCAGATCATACCCCCTGTTAATGTTCCTTAGGGCCCTGTCCTAGTCACAATACTCTATCTACAATCTCTCTCTCTTGGTAACGTACCTAATCAGCAGTCCTGGCTTGCATTACCTACATGCTGAAAACTTCCAGTACCTTCCCGGACCTTCATTTTCAGTTGCCTAGTAAACTTCTAAACTAGATATCCTGGAGATATCTCATATTCAACCTGTCCAAAATTGGACTCATACTACTTCTCCCAAAGCTCTACCCTCTCCTAAATTTCTCAATTGCAGTTGGAGCTGCTATTTTTCTACTAATCTCCTAGGTTGCTAACTTTGAGGTTACCGCAATTTTTCGCTCTCCTTCACCGCACATCCCCAATGTCAGTTGCCTCTGTAATCCTAAGTTCTCACCTTAGTTCGCACCCTATCACCTCCTGCCAAGACTATTGCAACAGCCTCCTAAATGATCTTCCTCCCTCCACTTTTTATAGCGCTAGTACACATGGCTGCCAAAGAATTTTTCTTACGGCAGGTGTGACCACATCACTCCTCTTCTCAATCAACTCCAGTGTCTTCCTAATCATTCTCGTGTCAAATATGACGTCCTCTCTTTAGCTTTTAAAGCACTTCAAACTTGGCTCCAATTTACCTTCTTTCCATCCTCGTTATACATTAATCCTTCCTTCCCAGGGTCCCTCCCCGTGATCCAGCCAAACTAGCCTTCTCTGTTCCTCATGCACAACACTCCAAGACTTCGTAATGGATGTCTTCATGCCTGGAATGCCCTCCCTCCTCGCCTCTACTCATAGAATCTCTTCAATACATGAAGTAGTTCTTTATCCTCTCAAATGTTCATGCTCTCCTCAAACAACCTCAGATGTAACTATAATGTACATATTCTCATGTTTATTACATATATGCATATAGATACGGATGTGTGTGTACACACATATGTATACGTGTATATACACACACACACATAGATATATATTTGTTTCCTCCTCCATTAGATGTAATCTCCTTGCAAGCAGGGATTGATTCATTGTATAACTGTACCCCCAGTACCCCAGTACCTAGCACAGTGACCAGCACATAGTGGGTGTTTAATAAATACTTGATCATTTGATTATTCTCCCAAAAGGTGCTGAATGAATAGACTAAATAACCTACTGCCCTTAAATGACTCTACCCAATTACCTTGACTTAAGTCTGTCCCTTTTTTCCCTTCTCCAAGTAATCACTCAGTTGAACATCATGTTTATTAGGCCAGGTAGGTCTTCAGGAAAAGCGGGTGTTGGCAATTTATCTTTTCATTCTTAACTCAACCATCTCTTTAAAAGCACCAATAATACCACCACCATCCTATCCTTGACAACTTGAAAATTAATCAATGTATGTGGATTAATGACTGGGCTCATTGTCAAGTGCCTAGCATGGCAGTGGCTCTGTCACAGTAGTGGTATAAATATTTGAAAGTTGGTTTTGAAATGCTGGTAATTCATAAAAGAGATAGTTGTTTTCCTATATCAATGCAACTGCACTTAAGAACTACTCTTGAGCATTTGGTCACAATAAATACTACTCAAACCTGATCCACAGCAAAGGAACAGGGCTGAGATCGCCAAAACAAAACAAAAAAACCAATCACGCTGTCCCTAATGATGCCAATGTCTGCTTCTGCCAGGCTCTCAGAGGTATTAATGTTGCCATAACCATAAGTTTAACAGTACCATAGATAAGGTGCTTTGACAAAACCTCCTATTATCCTCTAGAATTGTGACAGCATGGGGATAGCCTATATACCACCTGAACCAACGCTTAGGCTTTCTGGAAGAGCTGTCTTTATTGTTACTGCTGTTATTAACACTCTGCCCTTTGCTACAGGAATGCCCTAAGGAAAGGAAATGATTTCCAAAGGTGGAATTAAGAAGGCAGCAACAGCTATATTTGTGGCCACTCAAAGCATCACTATTAAACTTCTGCTTTGTCCTTTACTTTCCAGATGATTCCAAAAAGGGCAGAGAAAAATGGGGCCACCTAGGAATCTAGGGATCATGGCAGCCACCATGGATCACTGCCTTAGTCTTTACTCCTCCTATTCTGACAGAATTCTGGGACCATTTTAGAAATACCAGCAACTTTCCTTCTCTCCTCTAAATACACCACTTAATTACCAGCCAGTCAGTGCAGAAGCCAGTGTTTGCTTCCCAAGGCAAAGGCTGCACCTGCTCCCTTTCCTACCCCCAGGGGAGCAGATCCGTTCCTTACCTCGACTACGACCAACAACCAAACAGCTCTGAGTTCCTCATGGCATATATAGACATAGTTTATATTTAATCAATCCTTAGGGAAATGTACAAGCTTGTCAAAAACTTACACTGGTTAACTGAATGAATTCCATGAAGAACTGGGCTTATTTTACTAATTTATCTGGATTTGAACTCAGGTCCTCCTGACTCCAGGGCTGGTGCTCTACTCACTGCACCACCTAGCTGCCCCATGACCTTTTACTTATTAGTAAATGGCAATTGTATCCAACAATGTTTAGGCAACATTTGAATTGTCATCCGTGACTGAAAACAATCTATTCTCCATTACCACTAACAAAGCCCTGCAAATACTCAGACCCTGACCAAAAAATATTTATAAATTTTCTCTTCTGAAATTAATCCAAGTATCATAGTCATGATTATATGTAATTTCAGCTATTTTGAATGTTATTTTTAGAAATTAAGGATGTACTTTGACTTGCAACACCCGAGACACTTTATTTTGCATACACATATGTATTATCAAAAAAGAGATAATGTAGTCAATCATATAGGCACATTTTATTATCATGTTTTATTGCATTTATTTCAAAAAGTTTTAGATAGGCAAAAACAGTCTGATTATTAAACATCTTAGTATGTATCGTGGAATGTTCATGGGAAAATATATCCTTTAAGGAAAAAAACTGGATATGCTATAGGACAAATTTAAAAATAAGATAGAATTTTGTTTCTTTTTCATCAAAAGAAGAAAGAAGCAGACACCAAAGAAAGCTGTAAATGTACATATTTTCATTTATCTATCAACATAAAAAAGACACACACAAGGCCTGTGAGAATACAATATGCATTTTGCTGCAGAAGAACAGACATTGCATAACAATGAGATTTGCTAATGAAATCAACCATCAACCTGGAATACATATGTATTAAACCAAGACCTCAGTGTCATTTTCTTTTTGCATCGTTTGTTCTTTCTTTCATTTTTCTCGACCTTTCAATATTGTGTCCTCTTTTAGCTTTTACTGCTTTAGTAAGCCAAAATCATTCAGTACTGTAATATTATACTGCACTGCTTTCAATTTACCACATTTATTTTTTAAAATGTAAATCCTAATTGTTCTGCTTCTATCAGCACTGTTAATGTACCTTTGAAAGAAAAATCAATGGATGCTAGCTATGGAAACAATGCAGGTTTATTTCTATAACAAATTCTTGTAACATGTCTAATAAAATTTTTTGTTACAGTAGGAGAATAAATCTCACCATAGAAACTTTTACAGCTAGGTTAGTGCTTACCTAGCAGATAATCAATAATAAAATAACAATATTTATTTATATTTGAAAGCCTTCTGTTCAACTTGTAATAACCTAATTCCTTAGGTACTTTCAGCTATTGAAAAGTAGTCAGCGAAATGTCAGTGGCATAAACATGTGGGATTTAGTAGCCAACAAAATGACAACCATTTCCATATTTTTAGTGACAGTCAAACAGCAAAAGCCTTGGAAAAATTCATCAAGCTTTTTCTATTTCATCTGGCCTAGGAATGCTCTTTGTTCAATAGTAATATTTATTAAAGGTATTCAATTATAAGTAATTTTTCCAAAGTACTTTAAAATTTTATTCAAGAGTACCACTCACAAGGATCCATAAATGTTGAAATGCACTGTAAAAATCTGCAGGATTATAGCCTCTCCTATTTTAAATGAGAGCTGTGCTATTTTCCCGGGCTCTATTTGCATCCTTGTAAATGTAACCTATTTAATAATTAAATGGCTATCTATCCTATTGGTCGCCTGATTGCACAGATTAGATTTTAAATTCACCTGTGCAACTGATAAAATTAATGCACTATCCTGTATATAATTGTTACTAATTCATGAAACCAATAATTGTTAAGAAAGCAGCAGTACTACAAACTGAAAGAGCTGACAACCACCATAGTAAGTCTACTACCTTCATTTTCATGGTACCTTAGTGTCTAGCTTCAAGGAACAAGCTACATTTTTACAAATAGCAGCAAGAACTGCAACAGAGTCCTAAAAATAGACATTGTATTAGATATTCTGGGTGAAGACAAATCCTCATCATAAAGTTGCTACAGACACAGTCTAAGAGTTCACAATTTATGCTTCCCCTTTCCCACCCCCACTGCAGAACAAAGTATATTTGAAACACTAAAGAAGGATTTTAAATGAACAATGTGTGTAGGCACAAAGCCATGACTGCTCCATGAAAGTACCAATAAGGTACTTAATAAGGAATAAGGCCCACTATAGAAGCTATTAAAACTGGTGGGAGAAAATTCAGGTACGAGCCAGTTTCCCAAATATGGCAAAGGAAATACTTGAAGCCTGGTTGTCACAAGAAAAAAAAATACAATCCTAAAGCTATGGGCTTAAGTTTTGGAAAATCTTGAGCCTTTAGATCAAAAGTTTTGAGCCTGGGGTCCATGAATTTTTTTTTTTAAAAATGCATATAATTTGTAAACTGTATTTCAACTTAATTGGTTTCATTTGTCCTGCCATATATTTTATGCATTTAAAAAATCATCCTCAAAGGAGTCCACATAGGCTTCACCAGACTGGCAAAAGGGTCCATGACAAACACCTATACACAAATATCATAAAACTTGGATGTTCTTCGAATCATTAATGGATCGGAAGTCCAAAAACCCTGGTCTGAATCCCAGTT
Organism: Phalanger gymnotis; assembly: GCA_028646595.1. Lineage (NCBI taxonomy): Eukaryota > Metazoa > Chordata > Mammalia > Diprotodontia > Phalangeridae > Phalanger > Phalanger gymnotis. The sequence goes on along the minus strand of CM053622.1, from coordinate 645,003,502 downwards.
CTGTCACCCACTGTATAATGGGCAAATCATTTTTCCTCTTTTGGCCTCAGATTCTTCACTGATAAAATGAGGCTGTTGGTTTGATAATCTCTAAGATCCTTTTCAACCCTAAATTCTATGAACTGATAAGCATAACTTTCATTTATATAGTGCTTTAAAGTGGACAAAATGTTTTATTCTGAACAAGCTTTGAGGTAGCACTATTTCTGAGGCTCTGGGAGTTTTAAGGGACTGGCTAAAGGTCAGAGTATCAGAATCAGGACTTAAATCGAGATTATGTGATGCTAAGTCCAGTGTTTTTTAGACTGTGATGCCCCTCTACTCACATTAACAATTATTATTAAATGGAAACATTTAGCTGAACACATTCCAAGTCATTTATGTTGTATGCAAGAAAGAGTGCTGGATTTGAAGTCAAAATAATTAGATTCTGATATTTACTGTATGACCCCAGGCAAGTCATTTAAAACTCTTTGGGCCTCAGTCTCTCCATCTATGAAATGAGAGGGTATACAAAATGATAACTAAAAGCCATTTCCATACAAATAAAATTGAAGAGGACTATTTATACTATTTAAGAGAATAAATCTACCTAAAAAATTTAAACAAATATTTCGAAACACCATGGTTATACAATTATTTTGTTAGCCAGAAGCCATTTTATCTATTCATTTAATTCAATCCAACATTTATTAAGAACCAACTACATGCAAGGCATTGTGGCTAGACACTAGGAATATAAAAACAACAGCAGCTTTTGCCTTCAAGGGTCTATCAGACACTTTATATTTTACAGTTTACATTCCTTAATCCAGGCCCTCAAGAATTTATTCTTGAAATCAATGGCATCAGCCCATCCTTAATCTAATTCAAGGTATTTCATGGTGTTTTAAAGTCATAAAACTTCATTTTTAAAAGGTCTATATTCAAGCTTTCCATTCCTTCAGATTGGCGTTTCCCCTAAGTAGAACAGATTTGTTTCTGGATTGCATTACTCTATAAATACCATGACAAATGTTGGTATAGGTCAATGGTGTCATATTCAAATAGAAACAGATCTCTGCTGTTACCCTGACTTAGAAAACTACAAATTAACATTATCTGTGTTATACTGTACTTGTATTTATTTTATTAAACATTTCCCAATTACATTTTAATCTGGTTCAGCAGCACTAGGCTGTGAGTTTGACACCTTTCCTATAGGTGACATATAACTGTAACATTTCTAAAGGCTCATCAATGTATTAAGTTCACACTGAAACAGATAATATTGAAATAGCAGGCAAATAGTCATTCATTTTCATAGTTATGCCAATCCATAAAATGACCCTGAGAATGTTACTTCTCATCTAGTTATATTTTGCACCGGGAGAGAGTCCTGGCTGGCTGACAGGCATCTATACATAAATGATTTTAAGTATTAAGAACCATTCAGCTTTACCCTCGCTATGCTTCACCTTCTTTCCCTTAATCAAAAAAGGTCATGCTGCAATGTAACTTTATCTTTCATAATTCGTGACAATGGGCACCCATTACAGAACTGCAATACATTTGGGTACATAGGTTGTAAAAAAAAAAAAAGTGGTTTCAACAAGTCTTTAGAAACCGGTTTGCCATGTAACGGGTATCCACGTCGTAGCACATGAAATTGCATCTCTAGTCTCTGATGATACTAGTCAGATACTGCTCAGAACAAAAACTACAACCTGACTGAAACATTGTAAGAGAACGTACTCTACCACAGCCACCTTGACCTTGTAAAGCAAAGGGTCGTTTTCATCTGTGATGCACAGTGATTGCTTTCTATAATGTTAACCATTGTCAAGTGGTTTTAGTAGGTTATCGTTGTGAAATGCCTCCACTTTTAATTTTAACAATGAGTTATTACTCTTTGGTATAGGTCAACTGTCCAATTGAACATACTGTACATGATACTGTACACTCTTGGGACTATACATTCTTCTTGAACCACAAGAAAATCTTGTTGACATGTACAGCAATTTTGTAACATAATAGAGCATATGACTTTTAAATATTTGCAAACGAGCAGAGCATCTGCTACATGTATTTTTTAAAAACAACTTCTAAATAAGCAATCTATAACATATCCATTTAAGTGACTCTGGTATTTGAGGGATGAAGCTATATAGTTTATATACATGTATCTTAAATTTAAAGGTATAAAATCAACATAACATAGAAAGAAATTTGTCTAGTAGCCTAACAGTGGTCTGGAAAATATACTGAAATGGCACGTGTCCATAAAACTGAGTTCACTTCTATAAAAAAGTCAGAAATTTACTTTTGCCATTTCAGTGTGTTTTCCAGGTCACTATTATATTTTTCCTAATTTATGGATTTTTTTCCATAAAGCTCATACGACTGTATAAATATTTTATAGTTGTGTGATCTGATGTGTTCCTTTACTTCCTTGGGCCTTGGTTTCCTAATTTTTAAAAATTAAAAAAAGAAGGTTCAACTAGATGGTCTTTAAGGCTTCTTCCATCTAGAAAGTGTCTTTGGGAAAGTTGTATTTTTGCATGATAGCAATCACATACCAACTTAAACATTTCTACCATTTATCTTGTCCAGAATTACAAGCTCCTTTAAAAGTTCATTTTGCAGGTTGTAGGTAAGATACTTGTGGTTAAAAAAAAATTAAACACTTCGATTTGGACTGAATTACGATATCTACTATGTCTACTTTTAGTAAAGAAAAGCTGAAGACAATTTATTAAAGGCTGGGAGAAATTCTGGAATTAAGGTCACAGCCTTGTGTGTGTGTGTGTGTTGAACTTCCAGCAAAACATCTCTGATGCTCCAAAGCTGCCATTTTTCTTCCTTGACAAAGACTCCATCTGCCACAGAGCCATTTACAGCTTCAGAGTCAGAATATCAATGATTTCCAACCATTCTGCAAGTCTGCTTTCACCTTGACATCACCTCTGTAATACATCTAAAACAGATGATACATATATCCCGTCTACAAGCTCTAAGCCTATGCTTTATTCAGGTGATGGGTATTAAAGCTGTCCTCTAATGTACCATTTTTTATTCTCACTGAATTGCTGAAGAATTTTAAAGTGTGCACATTTTCTATAATTCTTGTTGGTTTACTGATACATTTTAAATCAGTTACATTCATAGTACTTTAAAATTTGAGACTATACTGTATAATTTTCCATATAGGCTTTATGACATACAATTTAGATGACTTATCTAGTTTCCATTAAAATAATATGATATAAAATTAATTTAATATAAAGTATGTCATTTTCTTAAAGATTGAAATTATAAAAAATGAGTATGTTAAAGGAACGAAAACATTAAAAGATGAAATTCTCAGAATTTGGATTTTTAAAAAGATAACTCCAAGCCTTGGAAATTCTCTGAACTTTAGTTAAAGCTGTTTTATACCATTTCAAAACATAAAACTAATTAGTTTTACCAATAAAATAATACTAGAGAAATTTTAGTTTTATACTTCCATTTGTTATCTAGTAAAGTAAGGTCTAAAAGATGTTATTCTTCTGAAAAGATGCTATTTACTGACTAAAAAAGTTATCCAAGTCTGTTCTTTTATCTTTTCAGAAAAGCAAGCACTGTAAGTTTTCTTTCCTTCTCAGCATCACCATAAATGAAAATAATCATCCTTATTAACTGATATTGCATTACCTTTGTCTCAAAATTAGTCATATGTACGAATTGAATGAGTATTAAAATGATGTATTTACTTAACGGATAAACATATGAAAGACACTGTGCTAAGCTGGGGGGAGGCGGAAGGTGGCACAAAAAAGAAACACAAATCTCTCCCCCTTAAAAAGCTTATAATCTAGCCAAGAAAATCACAGACAGAAAAGTCGAAAGACAACTAATGACGCAAAACAGTATGTGTTAATTGTCAGATGAATACACAGACAAAATGTGCCATGAGAGTACATTTCAGGTTGGGGTGGCCAGTGGAGGTTTGGTTCATAGTGGAAGTCAGTCTGGAGCCAGGCTTTGAAGGATGGGCAGGACTTGGTAAATAGATTAAAAGGAAAAGATAATTCTAAGGGTTTCTGTTTTGTTTTTTGAGATTGGATCTCCCTATCGCGTCAAAGGCAAGAAATATAATGTTCTTTCATTGACTGATTTCATGCTAATTAGACCTGTTCTGTTTCCAACTTGGACCAGTTCACCCCACCTTACACTACCAGGTGGTCCCACCATTACCCTGCTCCCAGGGGCTATATTGGTGCCAGACTCAAAACAGTTAGCACATCAGTTTTAGCCCTACTACAGCTCACAACACCCAAGCTCAAGCAATTTCTCGGCCTCCTCTTTGCTAGAAGCAGGGAGTAAAAGCTTATGTATTTGTGCCATTCATGGCCAGTGGAAAAGGGAATTTTAGGCAGGAGAGATGTATGTACAGAGGTGTGGGAGCAGGAAATTATGCAGTCATTCTGAAAGATTAATCTCATATGGTATGCCCAACTATGTACACCAACTGGATTAGACAGGGGACAGGGACTGAAGACAAGAACGTCAATTAGGAAGCTATTTCTGGAGTTCAAACATGAGATGATAAGCGTAGAAGTTGGGTAGAAGAAAGGAAATAGAATGGAAAGGAAAGGATGATTGCAAGAGGCATTTCAATGTAACAAGTAAATCTCAGAAATATTTACTAAGTGCCTGTTATGATATGCAAGGCATTGGGTTACACACCAGGGATACTTTGACACTTTGATGAATCTGTGGCACTCTCATCAATGAGGGTACTCTTTTTAACAGTTCACAATGAAACAGACCTATTTCTTCTCATTTTGTGTGACCCTTGTTCATGTTCTCTCATAAATCTTCCATAGAGAGTCTGCCCAAAATGCTAGGGGCCTTACCCAGGACCTCTTGCCATCATTAGGATATCAATGGAGCATATGGACTGACCCCTTTTTCTTGTTCTACATCCTTCATCTCCATTGATCATATGCTCTAGCCTGCTCATGCTCTCCACCGTCTTTTAAGTGACCTGCAACTTTGTTTGGCTTTCCATGACTTAGCCATGCAGCATCAATGGAAAAATATTGTTTAAAAAACACCCAGATTATTTTTTCATATAAAAGTGTAGGGATGTTAAAAGCACTGCTTTCGCTTAACAAAGCTACCCCTGTTAATATATTTCAAGCAATTTCAAGCATAAGGCATGGGAAACAGCATTTTGGAGGGAAGTTTTTACGGTACCAATTTATCTAAAGAAATCAAGCTATAAATATATGTGCATTTGTATGCATGTGTGTACATATCTATACATGTGTGTATACACATGTGTGTACACACACATGTATGCATATATTATATGTCTATACACACACATATTCTCTTCACTTTTCAGTCAACTGAGACTGTAAAGTTGTGGTCTGCTATAGACCTTATTCATATCTTTATAAGCGATGCTCTTGATATATGTGTAGATTATTCTCATAGAGATTTTGTAGTGATGAGAAATGGTATATTTCTCAATACTTAATATTGTTTTCTCTACTTTTTTCCCCCCAAAATAAGGTTCATGATTCCTTTTCAAGCATTTTGTATCCTCCCCTGATTTAACCAATCAATCAATAAGCATTTATTAGGTTTTTCCCAGATGTCAGGAACTATTTTAGGCATGACAGAAACAAAAGCACAAATGAGAAAGACCCTAAAATTTCAAAAAGCTTCCAGAAGGTTCACAGATAAGTAAATGTAGGGCATACACAAAATAAATATATAGCGATGGCCAGAAGGAGAATTAGTCATTCAGGAAATTAGAAAAGGCTTTTCAAAAGCAGTGGAGCAGTACTTAAGCTGAGTCTAGAAGACAGCAAGGGGTTACAAGTGGCAGAAGAGAGGAGGGGAAACAGTGCAGGCAGAGGGGACAACTTTTTCAAAGACACCAATGTGGAGAAGAAATGGTGTGTATATGGAAGAGCAAGGAGGTCAGTTTGGCTGATTAAAAAAAAAGCCTAAATGGAGGGAGTTAACATGTAATCAGCCTGGAAAAGCAGGTTGGGAGTGAAACTGCAAAGGGATTTTAAATGCCAAACGGAGGAGTTTATATTTTATCCTGGAGGTTAATGGGAAGCTACTGAAGCTACCTTAAGGGGAGTGACATGGTGAGAATTTGCTTTAGAAATACCTATTTGGCAATGATATGGGGGATAGATTTGAGAGGATATAGGCTATATGGGAAGACCAATTAGGAGGCTATTGCAATAGCCAAGAAGATAGGTTGATGAAATGCTGAACAACTATGATTTTACATAAGTCCAGTGAAAGGCACTGATGCAAGAGATGCTGAGGAGGTAGAATTGACATTTGGCCAACTCATTGATTATAAGGGATAAGTGAGATTGTAGAGCTGAGGATGGCTTCCTTAAGAATGGTGCTGCCCTTGACAGAAATAAGGAGGTCAGGAGGAGGGGAAGCAGGTTTGAGGGAGAAAATAATCAGCTTGGTTTCAGGCATGTGGAGTCTGAGATGCCTGTGGGACATTTCATCAATTTCAGGTATCCTGAGAATCAGTCCCTCAGAATACCAATATAAAAGGACACAGTTCAGTGACTAAAAGAAACTTATGGCACAGTAGGTGAGGTATGGCATACACATGAATAACCCAATGTAATTCAAAACCTAAGTATATAGGAGGATTCCAAACAAAATGCTACGAGAGATTTGAGGAAAAGTCCACATCTATCAAGGAACTGGAGAATCAAGGGATCTTACTGACTTACTGGATATATAGAGAATTGGGAAAATTTTACTAAAGATTGGAACCCAGGTGATGGTGGTACTATTAAGAGAAATTTTCACTTAAAGGAAATTGAGGGTGAGAGATCCTTTTAATAATCTTTTTAAAAGAAATGAACCATTAAAGAGATAAAGGAGTCAATCTGTTATAACAGAAAGAACACTGTATTGTAGCCCAGGAGACCTGGTAATTGTAGCTCCAGTTCTGTCACTAATGAGCTATGTGATCTTAGATAAGTCATTTTAGTTCTCTGGGCTTGAGCTTTCTCATTGGTAGCCCAAGAGAATTACAAAATTAGTATTATGCAACTTTATCCATAGAACTCTGATTACCAAAGGATATGAATAAAGGTTCCTTAAAAGAATTTTGATTCCAGATATTTTTTACTTCCAAGACATTAAACATAAAAGTATAGACATATTAAAAGTATGTTTTACATGCAGCAATTTCTGAGTATGAAATAAGACTTAATTTCCTCCCTTTTGTTGCCTGTAGTGGATCTTGGAGAATGTTTCACAGAAGAGATCACACCTGAATTGGGCTTTGGTAGGTGAGTAGAAATTCAACAGCAAAGAAGTAATAGAGAAGACAACATTCAAGACATAAAAGTAACTGAGGAGAGATCATGCAGGAAAGTTCTATGGGCAGAAAGTATAGTCCTAGAACATAGTTCAAATGAAAAGGAATATAAAATAAGGTTTGAAAATTGTGGAGGTCCTTGAATATAAGACAAATAAGACTAAATCTTACTTCATCTAAAAAGAAGATCCACTGAAGATTTCTGCAGAGATTTCAATATCCATATGACTAAGAGTGGTGATAGAGTAAAAAGATCACTTGACATTTAATCAGTCAGGAGAGACCTGGGTTCAAATGTCACTTCCAGATACTAGTTGCATTATCACAGGCAAGTCACCCAAGTTTCTCTCTTCAAACCTGTTTCCTCATCTATAAAATAGAGATGATAATACCTACCATGTTGTTGTTT
>CM053622.1:644954574-644995245 GCA_028646595.1 Phalanger gymnotis | reverse complement strand
ACAGGGGATGCTAAAACTCTTCAGGGAAAAAAAATCTTGCCTTATTAATTTTCACATTGAAACTGAAAGCACATTAGCTAATGAAAATACAACTGTATGAGATGTATTTGATGGGAAAGTTTTAAAATGTAAAGCAAACTAGTATTATTTTTGTTAATATAAAAGTATTGCTATATTCTAAAATAAATTTTAAAACCAGAAACTCATGACTCCCTTAAAATAAATTTTTTCCAGTAAAATTGTGTGCAAATGGGAGGGAAAAAAAACCTTTTAATTACTTAAGAGGCATAATTGCTTTCTGTCTTCTATTAAAAACAGGTATGCTTATCAAAAACACTTAAAGTAGTGTTAACAGAGCTTATTATTCTTGGTTTCTTAGTCAGTTATAATTATTGTTATTATGTTAAAGTAAAGATGTAATTAAATTGGCAGGTACTGAACATGTTCTAAAATTATGAATTATTATTTTTGGTGATATATTGTTTCTGTGCTTCCTTGCTTTTTAATCTGCAATATGACTTTTTCTCATCCAAACACATACTTTCTAGATTTCTTTACTTTAAATAAGTGGGTGATAATTGATGCTTGCCCAGTGGTTTTGCCTAAAAAATAAGAAGGCTCCATAAATTTAGATGACTCTTCTGCTAAGTTGATCCTGGTCCCTGTACATGAGAAAAATGGCTCCTAAATGGAGACAGCACTAAATTAGGCAAGAGATGAATAGATGCCCTTCCTACTACTGTTAGTTTAACTAAATGAGTAGCAATTGAGAATCGTTCCTTAAGACTGAAGTAATGAATTCAAGTGATTACTTCAAGAAGCCTTGGGGAAAAAAGAAGAAAAGAAGAGAAAAAAGGAAAGAAAATTAATAGCTATGTAAATACGTGTCATACTACAGAACTTTTTAAATAAATGTGTATAGCCACAAATGTGTATTATGATATGTGTGTATATATATACACATACATATCTCCCTTAGGGGAGGTGCTCTCTCTTAAGAGCCTAGAATATAGGATATGACTATATCCTATATTATATATATCCTAGACTATATGATACTGCGAAAATAATATCAACAAGGATGAAAATTGAAATGTCTTAGTTATCCCTTTTAAATTTGAATTTAGCAATATAAATTTTGAATTTAAATTTAAAATGTGAATTTTAATTTACAATTATAAATACATCTTAGTTGCATTTCATCTTTTACAGACATGTTAAAGAATAAGGAAAGAAGAAATAAGTTTAATTCAATTCAACAAAATTTAGCACGTACCTATGTGTAGAACATTGTGGACAATGTTAGGGCAGAAGCAAAACTTAGATAAAACATTGTCTTTGCTCTTACATGGACCTCATATATAGTTGGCTATCTCACATATGTGGATAATCATAATAGAAAACATTACACAGGTATGTTAAAGGGGTATAGAGTGTTATGTGAAGCCTGAGGAGCAAAAGGTCATTATCAAATGAGAGGAACAAAGAAAGGCCATGAAGAGGAAGAGGCGTTTGAGTTGGGCTTTAAAGGATGGGTAGGAATTCAACAAGCAAAAGATGAAGAGATGGACAAGCTGGACACAGGAAACAATGTGAATAAAGGCATAAATAAGGAAAGGGTAGGCCGTTTAAGGTGCAAAGACTGATCCAGTCTGACTAGAGCACAAGGTATGTATGCATCAATGGGAATAGTACAGACAAGGCTGAAAAGGTAGGGACAGTGCCAAATTGCAGGGGGTTGAATCTAAAGCAAAAGACACTGACTTTTATTTGGTAGGCAATAGAGTCAAAAAGCTTCTTAGAAGAACAGTAATGAGTCCATACCTAAAAATAAAGAAAATTTGTCAAGCAATTGCCTAAAGTATAAATTAGAAAAGGGATAGAATGGATCATGGACAAATTGAAATCTTAGTGTATGCTACAGTAGTGATAAGAAGAAGAGAGGCGGGGGAAGCTTCCTTCAAAGCTCAGCTCAAGTACCACCTCCATGAGATATCCTTTTAGGATCTCCCCAAATTGCTAGCTTTTCCCCAAATTGTTTCGTATTTACTTTGTATATGTTTTCTATCCACGTGTTATTCCGCCCCCCCACCCGAACACAAGTAAGTCACTTGAGGATGAGAAATATTGTGTTTTTCCAGGATAGGATTACTGACATAGGGACTAGAAGGGAATTCAGAGGCCATTCATGAAGAATTGTCAATGGTAGCATGTAAAAGGAGTCAGAAGACCTGGATTCAAATTTTGACACTGCCATCTATTACCTGTGTGACTTTGAGAAAGTCACTCTATTTCTCTCCCTACTGAAAAAACATAGCATAATTGTGTTGTAGGGAAGATGAGTTCATTGAACACCACTTTCATTCCTTCCTTAAGCTCGTATTTATGAGCAAGCCTTAGAGTGGGATGGAATACTATCTTTTGAGGAGTCCTGAAGGCACTCTACCTTAAAAAAAATAAAGCAAAGTCAAAGTTGTTCTTGAGCACTAATGAACTATACCCCCAAAGGCATATTCAGAGGACAAAGAGAAAAAAGAGAGAAAAAAACCCATAGGTACAAAAAACTATTTATAGCTGTTTTCTTTGATATAGCTAAAAACTGGAAACTAAGAGCATGTCCATCAACTGAGAAATGGATGAAAATTATGGTACATGACTGCGATGGATTATTACTGTGCCATAAAATAAGAATGGTTTCAGAGAATCCTATGAAGACTTGTATGAACTAATACAGAGCAAAGTAAGCAGAATCAAGGGAACAATTTATAAAATAATAACACTGTAAAAACAAATAATTTTGAAAGATTTAAGAACTCTAATCAATGTAATGACCTACCATGATTCTAGAGAACTAAAGATAAAGCATACTACCCCACCTTCCTCATAGAGAGGTGATGGACTCAAGGTATAGAAGGAGACAAACATTTTAGGACACAATTGATGTGTGGATTTGATTTGCTGATATTTGTTATAAAGGTTTGGTTTTTTTTTTTCCGTAACTAAGGATGTGGGAGATACAGGGGAGTAAAGACAGAGTTGCCAAAAAGGAAGCAAAGGAGGGAAGGCAGAAAAGGAAAAGGGAGAGAGAAAGAAGAAAGAAAGAAGAGAGAGGAAGAGAAAAGCAAGAGGATCACTGAAACATGTTTTTGAAATGCACAAAAAGGAAAAGAAGAGTGACCAGAAGAAAATTAAGCAGTACACCTTTGAAAGTAACATGCTCAATTTATTATATACTAAAAAAGAAAAGCATGCTGAATAAAATAGGGACTTACAATTTTACATTCTCTTTCTGTTCTACTATGTATATGGAAGTAAGCAATTTAAGCGATGATTAAGTTCAGAATTTTTTTAAATGGGGATAAAAGCTTCATCTGAGGACACAACATCCCAATACCCTTTGCTCCTGCCCCCCAATACTTCAAGCAGGACTTGAAGAAAGTAAAAAATAAAGTGGACCAGATAGTCTACAATCTGGAAAATGACTCAATCACAAAAGAATTAATTTTACCCAATATGTTATGTGTCTTCTCTGGACAATGTACTGAGGTCTGAAATAGCTTTTGGTCTCACCAGAAGATATTATTGTCTTCCAATTGTTTATCAAAAAATATTCACAAAACAGATAAAAGTTGAAACATGCATGCTGTCAGTTCTCAAAATCTGACTTCTACGAACTCATGAAAAGTATTCCCAAGTAGATAGTGTTTCCTAGTAGTATGCATTCTACTTAGTGGTTCTAAGAGTTCCCATCTCGGACAAAAAACACGTCTTCTTAATTAGTGTTTGTTTTATAGGTTTGTTTTACCTTTACTGATTTTTAGTATTTATGCAAAATTACTACAAATTTTATTCCTTAACCAGTTTATGTCACCCCATCTGCCACTAACTAATGATGTGACCTTGGACAAGTGATTTAACCTCTCTGACCATCAGTCTTCTCATCTATAAAATGTGAGAGTTGGCCTAGATGCTTTCTAAGAGCTCTAAAAGACCGAAACAGAGAAATGATAACTCAGGCCCTTTTCACCTCTCCCCTAGAGGATTGCAACAGCTTCCTAACTGGTCTCCTCCCTCAAGTCTTCCATTTTAATTCATCCTCCAAATAGCCCAAGTGATTTTTTGAATGTACAGGACTGACCATTTCACTCACCTACTCAATAAATTTCAGTGGCTCCCAAGTGCCTCTAGAATTAGGTTGTTTTTGTTCAGTCATTTCAGTCATGACCAAATCTTCATGATCCAATTTGGGGTTCTCTTCATAAAGATACTAGAGGAGTTTGTCATTTCCTTCTCCATGGAATCCAATGAATCAATTTTATCAGGCAAGTGAGGATAAGTGATTTACCCAGGGTCAGATAGGTGGGAAGTGTCTGAGGCTGTATCTGAACTCAGGTATTCCTGGCTCCATGCCTAGTGCTCTATCCATGGAATCACCAGCTGCCTCTTTTAAGAATCAAGTACAAATTCTTTTGTTCACCAATTCAAACCCTTGACAAACTGGCTACCATCTACCCTTGCTGGTATTTCTTGCTATTCCTCACACATAACACTATCTTTCATCTCAGTGTCTTGCACTGAGCATCTTCACATGCCTAGCCTACACGCCCTCCCTTCTAACTGCCATCCCTTAAGAATTCTGGGCCATCTTTAAAGTTCAGCTTAAGAATCACATTCTATACGAAGCCTTTCCTTATGTTTCAGTGGCTACTGTCCACCCCCCATCCCCAAATACTTGGTTATCTACATTGCATATATTTTGCATTTACTTATTAATGTTGACACTTCCTCCTTCTCATAGAATCTAAGTTCCTTGGGGCAAGGACGATTTCATTTCTGTTTTTGTATCCCCAGCACTTAGTACAATGGTGGGTACTCAGTAGGTGCTTACTGATTGACAACTGACATACAAATACCTCAGGAATTCAGATAATTTCAAGTCCATCTGACTTTCCCAATTTGGGGAAAGTCTTGCAAATTAAGTACCATCTAGGGTTACTGGTTCAATCATCCAGGATATTCAGAAACCAAAAATCTCTTTTTAGAAACATGAAGTACATTTATTGTGTTATATTAAGAATGGTATTGTAAATTGACAATAAGCTTGAACAAAATCAAGACCATTTATCAAGCCAATTTATAAGCCAATATTTTTATCAGCTAAAAATAGATTCTGTACAATAGTGCAAAAATAAAGCATAGTTTGTGTTTGTGGAAAAGTCAGAAGAGTAGCTAGAGTAAAAGTTTTAGTACTTTTAGGAAAAGCAAGGCACTATAAGGAAGGCCTAAAAATCCAGGCAAACAAAAAAATTCAATTTCATGTAGTAGTAAATAGGAAATACATATTTGAATTGTATTGTATTTTCATTTTGTATTTTCTATTTATATTAATATTTTTTCCAATTACATGTAAAAAATCTGTAACATTCATTTTTTAAAATTTTGAGTTACAAATTTTCTCCCTCCCTTCCTCTTCTTCCCCCTTGTTGAGAAGACAAGCAATTTGATACAGGCTATACGTGTGCAGTCATGCAAAACATATTTCCATATTAATCATGCTATGAAACAGATTAATAAATAAGAAAAATAAAGTTTAAAAAAGCATGCTTAAATCTGCATTCAGCCTCCATCAGTTCTTTCTCTGGAGGTAGATAGCATTTTTCATCATGAGTCCTTCAGAATTGTCTTAGATCACTATATTGCTGAGAATAGCTAAGTCATTCACAGTTGTTGTGTTCAATGTTCTCCTGGTACTGCTTACTTCACTTTGCATCAGTTCATGTAAGCCTTTCCAGGTTTTCAGAAAGCATCCTGCTTGTCATTTCTTATAGCAGAATCATACACCACAACTTGTTCAGTCATTTCACAATTGATGAACATCCCCTCAATTTCCAATTCTTTGACACCACAAAAGGAGGTGCTATAAATATTTTTGTACATAGGGGTTTTTTTGCTTTTTTTTGTTCTCTCTGGGATACAGACCTAGTAGGGGGATTAGTGGGTCAAAGGGTATTCACAGTTTTGTAGCCTTTTGGGCATAGTTCCAAATTGCTCTCCAGAATGACTGGATCAGTTTACAACTCCACCAACAGTGCCAAATTTCCCCACATCCCTACCAAGATTTGTCATTTTCTTTTTCTGTCATATTAGCCAATCTGATAGGAGGAGGTACCTCAGATTGTTTTAATTTACACTTTTCTAGTCAACAATGATTTAGAGCATTTTTCATATACTATAGTTTCGATGTCTTCATTTGAAAAGTGCCTAATCATATCCTTAAACCATTTGTCAATCTGTGAATGACTCATATTCTTACAAATTTGACTCAGTTCACTATATAGCTGAAAAATGAGACCTTTACCGAAGAAACTTGCTGTAAAATTGGTTTCCCAATTTTCTGCTTTCTTTCTTATCTTGGCTGCATTGATTTTGTTTGCACAAAACCTTTTCAAGTTAATGTAATCAAAATGAGCAATTTTATATCCCATAATGTTATCTGTCTCTTGCTTGGTCATAAATTCTTCCTTTATCCATAGATCTGACCGGCAAAGTATTCTATGCTCCCTTAATTTGTTCATAGTCTAAATCATGTACCCACTTTGACCTTATCTTGATATACATTGTTAGATGTTGGTCTATACTTAGTTTCTGCCAAACTGTTTTCCAGTTTTCCCAGTATTTTTTATTAAATAGTGGGTTCTTGTCCCAAAAACATGCATCTTTTGATTTATCAAACACCGCATTACTGTAGTCACTTACTACTATGTATTATATACCTAATCTATTCCAGTGATCCACTACTGTATTTCTTAGCCAGTGCCAGATTGTTTTAGTGATTACTGTTTCTTAATACAGTCTGAGATCTGGTATGGCTAGGCCACCTTCCTTTACATTTTTTAGGAAATACATATTTGGACAAAAAGGCATTGGACTAGATGCTCATATACAATGATAAATATGAGATGATTCCTGGCCACAAGTTTCATATAAACTACTAGAAAAAATTACATCTACAATCTAGTAAAGGATATGAGATATGTAGGGACAGAAACTGGACATCTGATTTCATTTGCGTAGGGACTTCCTATTGAGGAATTCCCCTTACTTTTATCATGCAGGGTCCTATGTTATTTTCCTATTACTTTGGACTAGCTCTTTACTAAAACTTCTCTCCTTCCATACATACCACAAGAAAAGGAATATGTCTTGGAATTCTACTTTGGAAAGTTGTTGGTTTCTAATTTATACTGCTCTTTCTATAAGTACTATAGGTACCTACATTGTCATTAAGTTCTAGGTAAATAACTTCTAATGCTGATAAATGGGTATAGTGAAAAATAATTAGAAATAAGTTTAAGGATCTTAAGGGCTGATTTAAATCTACCTATGAAAAGAGTGATAGGGTGGAATAGAAAAGGAAGAATTAATGACAAAACCTTAGGGGGACTGGGGTTGTTTGCTTGTTTCTCCCTCTTGATAGGTATGGTATTCAAGAAATGTAGGAAAGCTTGAGTTGCACCAAGCAATACATAACTACTTTCTGGATGCCAGAACTATTAATCTGACCATCATTATTTACTGTACACAGTGAATATTCTCCTCTAGTTAGTGTATTTTACTGATTTGTAAGATATATTCTTTTGAAATTCTGTCCTTTAAAAGAAACTTAAGGTAAAATTACGTGGAATATAATTCCAAAATCATATTTTAAGGATTATCATCTGCTCCAGGATTCTTGAAGGAGTATGTGAAGTTAAAAGTGCTTTAGTATATATGGAACGTGTACTTAAGTGGCTGATTGTACAAAATAGCTCATACACGCAGATTTCTTTTTATTTTCCATTAATCTTTCTGGAAGGTTTCTGCCTGGAAATGAGTATTGTTGATTCATTAACTTTCTGCAGATTGAAGATCTTCCTTCAACCTATTTTCATTACTTCCTCATGGTTCAAATTCTGTGGGAAGAAGGAAGATCACTTCCTGCTTTACCTTTCATTCAGAATCTTCAGGATCTCTTCCGCTTTTGTACTGAATCGTGATTTAGCCGTGCAGAAAATACTTGGGAGTATATAAATTGGTTTGCTTAGAAAAGTCCACAGAAATTTCCTCTACACTATCCCCAATACAAGAGTCATTGCCTTAGTTTGAAAAACTACTGTCAAAACTGTCAAACCACTGTCAAAAACATTGGAACCTTAATATCTTCATTCGTAAAATAAAAGATGGTGATAAGACCTGCCTTTCCTACCTTCAAAAGGAAGGTTCTAGCACCAGAATACAGTAAGACAGGTAGATCACTTTGTAAATTGTAGAGCTAAGAGATATAGGCTGCAGGAATTGTTGCTAGATGCCTCTAATTATTCTAAAGGTGTTCCTTACATTAAAGTAAAGCATTCTTCGTAATAACTTTCGTCTATTCATTCTAGGTCTGCCCCCTGGAGTCATAGTCCTTCTATATCATAATGTTTTACCTATTTGAAGAGAGCTATTATGTTTTACTCTAGTCTCCATTCTCAATTTTACCCCATTGCTTGTTCTCTAAGACTAAATATTCCCAGATGTGCTAACATCCATAGTTTCTAGACGTTCTATCATCCTGGTGGTCTTCCTCCAGAGGCATTCTATTTATAAATGCCACTCTAAAAAATATTATGCCTAAAACTAAATACAGTACACACCAAATGTTTTCTGACATAATATACAATGAGACAATTATCTCCTTCATCATAGATCTTCTATTTCTATTAATAGAGTCTAAAATAACATTTGCTTTTTTGGAGGGCAGCCAAATCAAATGTACTACTAGCTCATAGTGAACTCAAAAGTCAAATAAAATCCACAGGGGCTATTTTGGTATTTAGCGCTGTATCCCTCCCCATTAACTGAAACCAGAGTGCCATACTTTGTAGTTTTGTCTGTTGTTTGTTGTTGTTGTTGCTGCTGCTGCTTTTCTTTGTCTGATTCCTCACTGGCAGCTGTTATCTCTTGTTGCTATCAGTGTACCTACTTCTATCAGGTCCTCCATTCTTTTCTAATTATACATGGACCAGGAAACCAGATATTTAATCTTATTAGAGTTGTACCTAAAAATTATAAAACACATCTAAGGATTTCTCCTATGAGTAAAGCACATGAGCTTTATTTGTAGACTTTATGACATTTTTTGGATGCTCAAAAGTTCTTTTTTGTTCCATTCCTGATTCTTGACTTGTGCGACAAATATAATTGGGATTGTTAGAGAAGTGACCCCTGGACAAGTGAAGTATTGCTCAAAGACCTAAAAACCTTTTTTTTTCCACGTAATGAGGAAAAGATAGTATAACAGATGCATAGTCCCAAGCTTCTATGACTATATTCAAAGCTAAACCATTCTTTACCACATCTTAAACTGCTAAGCCAATGGGGAATGAAACCAAAAATGACAGATGTGTAATGTATCTCAAGCAATTTAACTAAAAGGCTGACACTGAGACTAAAAAGTAGCTTTAATAAACAAAACATGATTACCTCATGGTAAAAGCATCTGTCAGAAAGCAGGAACCGTGGATTCTATTAAGATCATAACGGATGAAAATGACAGAATTTTAGAGTTGGAAGGGCCTTTAGGTATTATCTAGTCCGACTTCATACGCAGCAAAAGAATCATTTCTCCAACATCCTTGTCAGATGGTTTATCTAAATTTTAGTTAAATAGTCATTACACCATAAGACAGCCCATGTGTTCATTGGACAATGTCACTTGTTAGAAAGTCCTTCCCTATAAACACCCAGAAAAAAAAAATTCTCCTATTGGTTAGAAGATGATTCACAAATACCCTACTTAATAATATAGCCAATAGAAATATAATATCATTTTAACAGAGTTTGATAACCAGGGAAGTTGTAAAGAAAAAAGATAACTTTAGCAGAGTATTCCAGGTATCAGTTTTTGCCCCTAATTAACATCTTTATCAATGACTTGGACAAAGAAAGCAGACTCGTACAATTTTCAGATGAAATAATACTTAGATGACAGAGGAAGGATCTAAAATAATTCTGACAGTTAAAACAAACAATTGAATAAAAAATAAGAGATTTAATAAGGATAAATATTAAAGTCTTACGCTTAGGCTCAACAAAATTGACATCACAAGTGTAAATTGGGGGAGGTATGGTTAAATCAACTGTTTAACTGAAAAAAGTCTGGGAGATTTAGCTGCCTTCAAGATCAATATAAGCTAATTATTTCATACAGCAACCAAAATAAGCTAATTAGAGCCAAGGTTGCAATAAGAGTGGAATGGTAGCAAGGATGAAGGATGTCATTTTCTGTTTATACTTTGCCTGGGTTAGACCACATCTGGAGCATTATGATCAGTTCTGGATACCACAATGAGATGTTAGCGAGTATCTAGGAAGAGCAACCAGGATGATGAAAGATCTCAAGATAAGGAATGAGAAATTAAGAGATGTTTATCCTAGGGATGTTTAGCCTGGAGAAAAGAATACCAAGGAGGGACTTGATAGTGGTCTTAAAATATGTGAAGAGCTGTCATATAGAAGAGGAATTAAACTTGGCCCCAGAAGGAAAAGTTATAGGGGAAACAATAGTTAGAACTTGCAAAAAAGAATATTTAGGCCTAATATAAGGAAAAACTTCCTAGGAATTAGTCAAATCCCAAGAAAACTTATTCAAAAGAAAACTGGGCAGCTTTGTGAGACAGAACTGTATCCAGCAATTTTAGTGTCTGGGGAAAGCTTCAAAAAGTACACTTAGGGAAAGTAGCATGAAATTCATCATTTAAGAAAAAAACAATAAAACCACTTTATTATGTCAATAGATGCAGAAAAATGCTTATAAAATGTAATATATCTAAAAATACTTAAAATTAAGAATGGACTAAATACGATAAATAATATCTAACACCAAAATCTAGCAATATCTATAACTGTGAAACACCTAGAGACATTCCCAATAAAATCAAAGGTAAAACCAGGGTGCACATTGTCACTACTATCTTTAATGCTATAGAAATGCTAGTGATGACAAGAAAAAGTACCTGAGAGAATAAGCATAAACCAAGAAGAAACAAAAGCACTGCTTTTAACAGATTATATGATTGTTTATATAAAGAATCTTAAGTAAAAACTGAAATAATTATTAACTTCAACACAATAGGACATAAAAATAAACCCATGAAAATCATCACCTTGTCTTTGTATTACCAACAAATATAGCAAGGAGTGAAAAATAAACTTTTTTCAAAATAACTAAAAAATATTAAACATTCAACAGCACATCTATCAAGGTACACACAGGAATTATATGAATCCAACTGCAAATCACTCAGAATACTAAAGGAAGTCTTAAAAAATTTTTTTAGAAATGTTTGCTATTCATGGTTGTCCTGTACTATATAACAAAATGACAGTATTACCATAGTTAATTCACAGATTCAGTTCTATGCCAATGGAACTACCAAAGGATAACTTTACAGAACTAGAAAAAATAACAACAAAATTCATCTAGAGGAGCAAATGGTCAAGAATCTCAAAAGAAGTTTTTTAAGTGGGAAGGAAGAGGACCTCACAGTAAATGGTCTTAAACCATACTACTAAGTTGTCATCATCAAAACTAGTAGGTACTTTATTTGTAAGTAACCAGCTGAACAGATTAGGTATCAGATTCTGAAAGGGAACATACTAAGTGTTTGATAGACCCATGAACTCCAATAACTAGGGTAAACATTCACTGTTTTATAGAAACTACTGAGAAAATCATAAATCAGTCTAGCAGAAATTAGATTTAGGCAAAGGTTGTGCTGGTGCCAGCTCCAACTGGCTTGCTAAATTTTCAGTGTGATCATTTACAACTCAGAAATCAGCAGTCACTAAAATGGAGGGCTTGATTTATGTTTTATCAACTGCCAAGAATTAAGTAAACATTAACATTACAGATTAAATTTTGAAGTGTGTTAAGTATATATGTATACTCCCATAGAGTCTGGCTATTAAACATATACCAGCATATCCCTGTATTGTTTATACTGTTTGAGTTTGGCAGGAATACAATAGAAGGCTCAGGTAACGAAGTTATCACCAGACTAGAAGTCTGCTGACTATAGGCTAACAATAACTGGCATTTATATAGCACTTTAATGTTTACAAAAAGCTTTATATCCTTTATCTCATTTGAACCTCACAACACTCCTGGTTTAAGCCAACATTTGACTCCAATGTTTACATTACAAAGTTTCTACTCAGCTCTGGCCTTTTCATAATGATCGCTTGAAAATCCTCTCTTCTACAAAAGGCCCATTTTTTTCCATGTAGGATTATATTCACTTTTACAGAGGAAGCCAATCTTGGCTATAAGCCTTTTCAATATTGTATTCCAATATCTTCCCTCCTTTATTGTAAATTTTAGCAAATCTTATAAAATCTTTCCTATGGTTCCTTAGTATCTGCAATCTTTTTGGCTACCTGAAGTATTTTTTCTTTGACTCCATAGGTCTTGGTTTGGGCAATGACATTTCTTTGTGTTTTCAGTTTGAAGTTTGTCTCTGAAGATGATTAGCAGATTCCATTTTCACTTTGCCCTCTGGTTCTAATATATCCAGGTAGTTTTTGTTTATCACTTCTTGAAATATTTCATCTAGGCTTTTTTGTTTGGTCAAGGTTTTTAAGAAGTCTGATTATTTTTAAATTACTTCTCCTTAATGAGTTTTCCATCTCAGTTGTTTTTGACAGTAAATAGAGTTTGTTCTAATATTTCTTGTTTTATTAGTCATTGCATTCTAAATCCTCTATTTCATAAATATTTTTCTACCTTCTGCTCTAAGCTACTTATCCTCCTTCATTTTTTTTCCTCTAGAGCTCTTATTTCACTTATAATTTCACTTCTTTTCTCTTGCTTCATTTCTTCCAGCTACATATATTCTTTATATGGCCAAGCTATTTCTATTTCTATTTCTTGTGGAATTTCTCTCTTCTTTTACATCGACCTCTTGTCTTGGGCTTCTCTTAATCCACAGTATTTCTCTACTGTACTGGTTTTCTCTCATGTTTACTCATATTTCCTGTCTCAGTTCTTGGATTGGGACTTTGTGCTAGTAGCAGTCTTTTTCTCCTTACATATATGTGTATAGATTCAGTAGGCCCTGTTGAGTGCTATTTATTCACTTTGTATTCTGGATGCTACTACTGCCACTCTGCTTCGGATGGTTATTACTAGGTCTCACTCTTCCTTTGCCTCAATTTTTGACTTCTGTTTAACTCTCTTGGTGGTTCAATTTAGGTGCTGGCCTCAATCTGTCTCTGTTTCCTTTCCTTAGCAAAATTCCCAATCAGGAGGTGGTTCTATCCACTGCTATAATCCAAACAGGCCTGAGCAAAATGGTGGAGATTACACTTGTATCAGCCTCTTCTTATGAGGCAGCTAGGACACTGAGGCTTTGAGCTGGCCCTATCTTTTGCTATGGCTCCCATAGCAAAGGCAAAATGGCTTATGCCAATCGCACTGTAAATACGTGTTAGTCAGGATCTGAATGCAGGCACTCCTGACTCAAAGAACAGCCTTCTAGTCTCTCTACCATGTTGCTTTTCAGAAACCATAATATCACATTCAAAAAAGGAGATTATTTTGACTTTACTTATTCCTTTATTTTCTTGATTATTGCCAGATCTAGAACTTTTAAATAATGATGGTAGCAATGAACATCTTTGCTTTACTTCTTATTAAAAAAAGGTTTACAGTGTTTCTCAATTAAAAATGTTAATTCTTGACTTTATTTTTTTATACCAGTGAAATCTTATTATAATATAGATATTTGGAAATCACATATATTTAATTCCAGCATCAATTTCTTGTATATTGAAAAAGCTCATGTAACACTTGGAAACATAGTAATAGAAAATTTTACAACAACGTCTAAGAAATCTTGTTTGAGCACATATGTCTCTTATTCACCCTCCTGAGAGGGGGATACATTGAGTCTGGGGTGGGAAAGGAAGAGGATATAGCCTTTTACTGACCATCTAATTATTCAGATCTTCTATGATCTGTGAGCAGAGCTTTGTCCTAGAAAAATTTGAAGTAGGCAAAGGTTGAATTCAATGATTTTCCTATCCCAGCATAAGGGAAATAGTGTAGTACAATAGAAAGAACACTGGTTCTAGCAACTCTTGACTTTAGATAAATTTTTTCTCATATTAAGAATTTCTAATTTATTTCTATTTTTAAAACAATTTCACCTCATATTACTGCTGCACTTTGACAAGGGCTTTTTCTACATCTACTGTCATCATCATCATCATCATCATAGCTACTTTTTGTTAACATAAGTTACCACAGTACCAGAGATAGCATGGCAGGTGGATAACCAGCCACAAAGCGAAGAAGACTTGGGTTTGAGTCATGCCTCTAACATATACTCGTTATGTGACCCTCTAGCTATGTCACTTAACTTCTTGGTGCTTCTAGGCAATTCTCTAAGACAGATTGTCTAAGACAATTCTCTAAGTTGCAGAGAATGTGCTAAACTTCATAGGTTGGAGAGGTTTACTCAATGAAGAGGCTGACATGACAATGCAATCACAGGTCCATTCCTCATCACATTCATAGTTTTCCTGTTACTAAATCATCCCTACATTTCTGATGCTCCCATCAGATTTCAGTATTTTAAAAAGGGTAAATACTCAATATATGCATGCTTTATTTACCTATTTAGCTCAGAAACTACTTCTTTTAACTTGCTACTATTCTTCAAGGCCCAAGTCCCCTACAGATACAAGACCACAGGGTCTTTTTCACCCCTTTCTCTATATGTTCCCTGTAGCAGTGGTACATTAATTTCTTAGGTATATAAAGGTGTTTATGTAGCATAAGAGAAGAAGATAGGATAATGCAGGGAGGAAAGATAAAAAGGAGAGGGTGAGGCAAGAGGGTATAGTAGTTGAAGATTCAAAAGTTTAACAGTTCAGTTTACAAATATTAAACCTGATACACCCTGTGTATAACTTGATTATTTTGACTGGTTTACTTTGGTCCTCAGTCCTGAGCCTATTCTCCCTCTCTCACAACATGTCCTCAAAAAAAAAAAAAAACAGTAAGAAGATACACTCTTCTATCTGGGCCCCAAAGCTGGCTGCCCCAAGCTTTAGGATTGATGTCTCCCTCATATGATGTTGTAGGTCTGCAAGGTCTGTCCTCAGCGAACACTATTTACCTCCAAACTCTACCTGTCTGTCAGTCAGTTCTACAACAAAAATTCTACAAGAAACAACTTCAAGACAGTTTAGTCATTTGTCTCATTTATGCCCTGCAAGCTATAGCCCTTGCATAGCTAGGCTGAGCACTCCCTGAGTCTTGACTTTCTTCTCTCGCTCCATGGCTATTTCCTCCTCACTAATTTGTCATCTACGCATGAACCTACATTTCCAGTTGTGCCAGAACCTAGCTCTGTGTTATGGACTTATCTAAAGTGGCAAAAACTGGACTCCAAAAGCCAGTGGAAACCGTCCACCTATCTTTAGTCTTCAATTAAAGCCAATCACTGTATACTTCAGGGTTAGTTACAAGACACTGAACTTGTTTGTACCTTGTGCCCTTGGGTGGATCTCAAAAACTACATGTTCTTACTATAATTACAAACTAAGAATTCATGACTATGTCAAAGTCTCACCTCAACCCCCACAATAACAAGGCAGGGCCATTTTTACCACTAACACCCAAATATGCATATGCACTCAAGGATCAGGTAAAATTCAAAATCTTAGATCTGAAAACAAAATAATTTTGGAATGAAATGATGTGCAATTGAGGACGTATATTTCAATTTGCTTAATGAAAACAGAATCTCTAAAGGACAAGAGAACAAATTTTTAGCTAAAAACTTAAGAGCTTTTTGCTAAATATAATTTGGATCTGAGGGAGAGAATCCACTCAAGATTGGAGAGAGATATTACATAGAGTCCAAAGTTAAAAAAAAAGAGTTCTTTTTCAAGGTCTATCCTGGGGTTCATTAAGCCTCTGTGAGAATTGTAAATTCTTAAAAATAAATATGTCTTATATTCTGGAAAACATTACTGATGAACTGAAAGCTTTGGCAGACTGGTTCAAAATATCAGAGCAACAGGAAGATGAAAATGAAGACTTTAAAATAAACAAAACTTCTACAGGGATATAGATAGGTTGAACAGTATATTTGGCAACTCTGAGACTTTTCCTTTGGATAATTTGGTAAACTTAGCATTAAGGGTTAGTTTCTGCTGTAAAACTAAAGAAATTGCCAAAACTGACTGGTTGGTTGGGAAAAAAACTAAACTGGAAACCTCAATATTCCACCTATCTGGCGTCTAATTAGGAGAGTTATAGATCAAGCAATGAAATGTTTAAGATGAGCACACTAAAGGAAATCTTAATATTGACCTGTAATCAATATCCAGACTTCACTTTCCAATTTTCCAAGATTTCAGCACATACAGGAAAGTGCGAGCATATAAAAAATTATGATCATTGTATCTTAATAGTATATATTCAACATTGTAGCATGACAAAAGTCAACCAAATGTATAGAGTACATACCTCAGTCTGCTACATTACTGGCCCTGAAGAGGCCAACTTACTGCCAACATTTACATATATGACAGTATGTTAAAAAAAATCTTTCTTCTTAAAAACAAGTCACAGCAAGAGTTAAAGGCCTCTTCTTAAGATAAGGAAAATTTTAATCAGTTGGCAGCATATATACAGGGATAATTCAGAGAAATTAATATAAAGGAAAAGATATCCCAAAGGTTGTTTATGGCAGAAAGAGGGTCTCAGAAAAGGGAAGTTATAGGTTACAGTAAATGATCTGTTGCCTTCTGGGACAAATATTTCATCTGTGAAGCTAAAAAAAATCAAAGTATATTAAAACTGAAAAGTTAGTGGGCACAGAAACTGGAAAATCTTACAGTCCTATCTAAATAAAGTACTCATGAGCATTATGGATTGGTAAAGAAAGATCTAAGAGGAGTAATAAAGAAAAACTCACTGCTGACCTAGAGAATAGAGGGTACAATTCTCAAATAAAAGAGTATTCTTTTGAGTAACGGACATTTTCTAAGTTAAATGGAATCTATCTGTGTTACAGTCTAAGATTAACAGGTGCTGATTGGGAGATTGGCCATGGCACCAGAAAAGCTAGTTAAGACTGGGCCAAGCTACTAAAAGGAAAAAAAAATATGTCTTTGAGTAAATATCTTGGCTAGTATTGATTTGGTTTAGTTACTACGATGAATCTGACAGATATTAAAAACTTAGAATTAATTCATTTGAATCATCAAGGTTTATCTTCTTTAAAAGTTGATGTTATATGTGTGTCAATTATATGTATTCTGTGCAGTGAACTTACAAGAAATAACTCGTATTTACAACAACTTTAATAACAAAATAACTTTTGGTGGACAGCTTCAAATAATACCTAGGGGAGTACTGTGTGTGTTGAGCGAGACTCTCCATCTCCTGACTCCATGCATTTTCACTGACTGTTCCCTGTGCCTAGAATTCTCTCCCTCCTCATCTTGATCTCCTGGCCTCCTTCACATCCCTGCCAAAAACCCCAAACCCCCCTTTTTCAAGAAGCTTTTTCTGATCCCTTTTAATGTTCTATCAATTAACTCTGATTTATCCTGTATGAATTCCTGTTTGTACACAGTTTTTTTTCATGTTGTCTCCCCCATTACACTGTGAACTTCTTGAGAGCAGACTGTATTTTTTCCTTTCTTTGTATTCCCACAGCTTAACCCAGTGCCAAGTACATGTTGTTCTTGAGTCATTTTCAGTCATGTCTGACTCTTCATGACAACATTTAGGGTTTTCTCAAAGATACTGGAGTGATTTGCCATTTCTTTGTCCAGCTCATTTTACAGATGAGAAACTAAGGCAAACAAAGTTAAGTGACTTGCCCAGGGTCATACAGTTGTAAGTGTCTAAGGCCAGATTTGAACTCTGGAAGATGAGTCTTCCTAACTCAGGCCCAGCACTGTATCCCCTGTCCCACCTACCTGCCCTAAAAAGGGAAACAGTGATTACTTAAATGCATCATGGCTTCATCAAGAATAGGTCATACCAGAATAACCTCATTACTAACTAGATGAGTAGTTCATGGTAATTCTGCTGACCAATTATTCAGTAAAGTGTCTTATGCTAACCTTATGGTCAAGAGAGAGAGGCATGCACTAGAAGATAATACAACTAGATACATTCAAAATTGGTGAAGTGACTGAACTCCAAAGGTCATCATCAATGGTTTCCTTTGAACTTGGATACACACCTCCAATGGAATCTCACAAGGATACATCCTTGACTCTGTGCTATTCAATATTTTTATCAATAACGGATGAAAGAAGATGGAATGCTTGTCAAATCTGCAGGTGACATAAAACTGGGATGAATTTGTAACATACGAGTTAATAGTCAGGCTCTCAAAAGGGCTTGAAAGCCTAGAAGGATGGGCTAGATTGAGGTAAGATAAAATTCAGTAGTCACAAATGTTAAGTTCTGCACTTCAGTTCAAAAATCCAATTTTACAAATACAAGCTGGAGGAGACACAGCTAGAAAACAGGGCCTGGGTACCTTAGTGATCTCCGTGCTTGATATGAATTAAAACAGGAGAGACAAAATGGCTAATACTATCCTAGGCTACGCACACGCACACACACACACGCACATGCACACATGGTGCCTTACAGTGCTTCAATACTCTGCCCTCATCTGATGACCTCAGGAATACTGTGTTAAGTTCTCGACGTGACATTTTAAGCAATACAAAGATAAGTCTGAGCTCTTCCAGAAGGTAAGAGAACTGGAGAACATACCATATGAAGACTTGTTGAAAGCAGTGAAGATATTTGACTTGGAGAAGAGGAGACTTAACAGAATAACTATTAGAAATATTTGTCATGTGGAATACAGACTAAATTTTGTTTAACCTTAGGAGGCAAACTAGGAACACCAGGTAGAAATTGTAGATTTAGACTCAACATAAGGGGAACATTCCTAGTAACCAGTGCTGTCCAAAAACGGAATGGGTTGTCAAGTAAAGACTGAATAACCATTAGTTGGGTACTCTTGGTTATATTAGAATTGACCTACAGCAATGGTGTCAAACTCAAATGGAAGGAGGGACTACCAATCCATATGTAAGGATCCATACAGGACACATATTGACAGTTTTATTGTATTTTTTATTTTGTTAAATATTTACATTTTAATCTAGTTTGGGCTGTATTCAGGCCTCCTATGTGTTTGACACCTCTTAACTAGATGACCTATGAGGCGCCTTGCAATTTTGAGATTCTGGGCACACTTCTTTTATAGCTTTAAAGGGCATAGACACTTCAGTCATTTAGCCTGATATTCAACCATGGGTCCAAATCCTACAACATGCAAAAAAGGCAACAATAGAAGTCAAAAGCTTTCATTCAAGGAATTCTGAGTCAAAGTAGGTACATTTAATCCTTGAAAGATCAAAGGAGGAAAGAGTAACCTAGGAACATAGAGAAAGGTACTTCATTGCTGATAGAGAAGTGAAATTTTTCTTCTTACTCCTAATATAAAACTAAAGAAGGCACTTCTCTATAATTTAGAGGCTTCCATTCACTTCCATGCACTGAAAATGGATTAGAAATGGATTCATTATATTCTTTGTAAAATATCCATGGTTATAAAATTTTTACAAAAACAGAATAAAAGTACTTTTCCTTCACAAAGGCCTGGCACATGAACTATAGAAGCTCTGCCTAAGTAGCACCTCTTGTACTTAGCCCATTGTTTCTTCTTGCCAACTAATAAATTTTCCCCAACCTGATTCTATTTAATCCCTGTTAAATAGCATTCATTATAAAATGATTCTTTTTTAACTTACAAATCATTTGTTCCTTCCTCATTAACGGAACTACTTTTCCTCTCTCTCTCTCTCTCTCTGTCTCTCTCTGTCTTTCTCTCTCTCTCTGAACTTGGTTGTTAGATAAAGATGTTGGTCTTTTTTTGTCCACTCCTAATTAGCTATATTACCCATAAAGCTTTTAGCATCCAGGTCTGGTATACATTTCCTATTTTTTAAAAAGGCATTCCAACTGTTAGGGTTTTAAAATCTAACCTTAAAGTGATTTGTTATGGTCAGCATTTGAAACTGATTATTTTAGCAATTTTTGTGCTTCTAGGGCTAATTTTAACTTTCTTGATTATAAAGCACCCCTGGGATGCTGGCATGAAGGTCCTTGCTGTTATATACCATTTGTATTCTATTGTAAAATATTCGGCCAGTATAACAAAGGAAGTTTTGAATCTCCAACAAATCTCAGAGTTAAAATATTTCTTTAGGCAACAAATGTGTAGAATTTTGTCCATCTCTTTTTATACAATGGAAATGTAGAAATTATTAGGATAAAGAAGTTTAAAATAGAATTGTAATCCTTTCAAATGTGTGCTAATATAGATTAAATAAAATTAGCTATCAGAAGTCAGAAATGAACGTAAAAACTATCTATATGAGGTTATTTCTTGTTTTTACTTTGCTAATTACCACATCTTGGCTACATGACCAACGATAAGGCATTTTTTCCCCAAAATCTATATATAGAGCAAGATGTTTTGATTACAGCACCATAGTAGGAAATTCAATTGTGTCAAAATTGTAAAACTACAACTCAAGGTATAGAGTTTCATAATTAAGAAACTCTTGACTCCTTTTTAGATGACTTTACAATTTAAAATATCTTTCAAAAATACAATAAAACTTCATTATTATAATTCCAACTACAATAATTCTGAATGTGAAATAATTGAGGCTAACTAAAGTTTATCTCTACTAAACAAATCCTTTCTTTATGGACAGTAAAATTTAATAGTGTTAACATCAAAGGAAGGGGAGGCAACATAATTAAGAAAACAAACATTTTCCCAAGTACTTCCATCTACTTTATAAGGACCATTAACATAATTAATAATATAATTTAATTAGAAATCATTTAAATAAATTCATTAAAGAAACAAATGTAAAGATCTCCAGTAAACAACTTTGTTGACTGACCTTGCTTGAGTTACCGAATATACTTAAAAGTAATAAAAGTTTATTTCTTCTAGAATACTTCTACAATTCAAACTTATCACTAACTCAGAACAACTCCTCCTCTAATTACTTCAAATCTATGATAGTGCCCGCCCTATACATCATAAATACTAATAAATCTTCGTTGCTTAAGATACTGCTAAAGGTGCCATTAAAAAAAAAACTGTGAGTGGATGAACAATTATATTTGACTTATTTTTTTGCTTCATTTTTTGTTTACACTTTTTAGTGTGATTCACTGCTTGCTACAAGGTAAGTGCTTAATAACTGTTTGACAATTAACTTTAGACATTATTTTGTTAAACCTAAGTATTATGTTTCTTTAATGTTACAAACTAATGGTCATAGATGCAGATTTGTTTAGTGGCTAAATTAATTTAGGCAAAAAAAAAAAAAGAAACAAGTAGTTTAGGTACTATAAAAGTTCCTGCGACCAGCAATTTGGACTGTTGTTTAATTAACAATAATCGTTTTAGATAAATAAAACAATAAAATGTCTGATTTACTGGGAAAATTATTAAGATTAGAGTTGAAAATATTTTACCTATAAATTAAAATTTAATCTTTCAAGGTCCCTTTCACAGTGCTAAATACATGATCGATCCTACAATTCATTTTTAGTTTCTTTTGAAATTTCAACTCTTTTAGCAATATCTTAAGCAAACAATAAATAATTATTGAGGGTCTGAGGATACTCTAACAAAAATCAAGAGTACCTGACCTGCAGGAGCTTAAAATGTTCAAATAAATTACAATTGATACTACCATAATAATTTAACCATAGAAAAATTCAAAATTTGATTTTGCAGTGGATTGGCTAATCAGTTTGACCAATTAGAAGAACCCATCAATGAATGACATATCTCAAGAGAAAAAAAAAGTTTTAAAATGTTAATTATAATTGTGAACTTACTGTGATGAATGTAGTCAGTCTTCTGTCATCACTGTGGCACAACCTATACCAGAAAACAAGAGACATAAATCAGCTAAGTCATTCAGGTCAAAAGATGCACAAAGTCGGAATAGGGAGGAATAAATAGTTTACCATACTAAAATGGGTCTATAAAAATCATACAAAAATTCAAGTACAGTTTTCAGGAAATGAAATATATGTATGACACAAATAAATAAATTTATCAGCGTGTTTAAATAAATAATTTTCATTATGTTTTATAACACAGAAATGCTTTGGTTGTGTTTATAATTGGCAAGGAAAATACTAACTCCAGAGTTAGCAAATTACAGAGTGCCTATATTATGAACTTTTATCTATTTGCTAAGAGAAGATTCACAGAATCATACCAAAGGGAAGTTACAAATGGATCAATAAAAAAAAAAGGTCAAATTTTATTTATAGATACTCCTATCTCTAGGAGAAGTTGTTGTACCAAAACAATGGCTTTTGCCCCTGGTGGTGCTGTGGCCACAATGTGAGTCTACTCTGTATAAAATAGAAAAGAAAGGTCAACTGCAAAAACTGATGAGCCAAACTATGCAAGACCCTAAAATGAAAAGCTACTGAAACAAGTGACAGAATGAATAAGGCTATTACTATCCATGCTTCCAGAGTCTTTTAGATATATATACCTAAGAGAAACATCCAGATAGTTGCTTAAAACTTCCAACATTTAACCAGAATCAGTTGACTTCAAATCTTTTAGTTTAAGGATAATGACTTGACATGTGTTTTCATTGGCATAAGGAACTTCAAGGTGAAGAAATGCCATTCTTCCAATCCAGGTCAGCATCATCTCTTAAAACATAAAGTGATAGAGTTGTCAAGAGGACTGAAAGGTTAAGTAACTCAAATTATATTCCCCACCTTGTTACCTTAACAAAGTAAAAAATGAAATATCTAAACAGCTCAGGAACCATGTCAAGAACTACAAGATGAATGTAAAACTGAATGAAGGTGTGTCAGAGTTATAAAAACATATAACAGGAGTTTCTGTTGAAAAATTGACAATAGTTCCTCCTTCATACTTGCTCATCACAAGTTTAATAACACATCTGAAAAATTACTTAAAACCAGTTACACTTGGAATCTTTTATGTAGTATGCCACCCATGGTGGGAACATTATCATTCTCTTGAATTTCATGAGGATACTAGTAGAGGACCTGATTTGTCCACCTTTTAAAATTAGTAATGATAGTTTAAAGTCTGTCTGTAAAGATATAAAAAGTAATAATATATCCTTCTCATATGAGGATTCTATTGACTCATTTTCCTCACACAGGACATGAATTTGAGCTGTTTTTATAGCGACAGTCATTTACAGTGTCATCTTCTTTTACATCTAGTCACTTCATGATCAACTTGTTGCATCCTACATTATGAAATAGATTTCCAGGGATATTTTCATCCAAATTAGCATTATAATCAATCAGCTTATTGAGAGGCAACATAGTGTAGTGGATAAAAGTTCAAGTCCTGACATGAACAAGAAACTTGACCTCTCAATATCCCCAAGCAGTTCTCTATGACAAAGGTTTTTAACTTTCTGGTGTCACAAATCCCTTTTGGCAGTATAGTGATGCTAATGGATCCCTTCTCAGAATAACATCTTTAAATGCATAAAATAAAATGTGTAGGATTACAACAGAAACCAACAATATTAAGACACTTCTCTCTAAAAAAAAAAAAAAAAGTTCATAGACCCCAGGTTAAGAAGTCCTGCTCTTACAAAGATAAGTTAACTCATTTGCATTGGAAGAGGGAGTTTTCTTACTGGGAGTTCACTATACTGATGAAATCATAAGTCTTGATCAAAAAAGATTATTTGCCCTGTTGCACTGGTAACTAAGGTGTGGCTCCAGGTGTTCAGACTTTGTTAAACTCTGGTAACTATGCATTGAGATTTGAAACAGACAAGGTTTGTCTGTCGATGTTTGTAATCTGTTTGTATTTGCTCTGAAGCTCAGTGTGCTGGCTTTCCCCCCTGAGCTGAGTGAATGATATTTGTATGTTGGATTAAAGTAAGATTGTTAACCCCTTAACATTGCTTTCCTTAGCAAAGCAGATCAAAAGAACCTAGGCTTACAGCATTCTTGCTGTTGGGCTTGCATTCGTTTTTTACCCCCACAGCAGCTGCTAGCCGAATTGTTGAAGCACCTGTGCTCTATGGACTCCATGATACAGAGGAAAGAGAAGTAGTTGTGCCTGAATAGCTTTCAATGTAGCTGGGGGCGTGGGGAGGACAAACAATGAAAGAAAAATTAAAGTGATCAACTGTGTTGTACTGAATATAAATACAACAGGAGTTCAGAGAAGGGAGAAATCAATGTGTCTTCCAGAATAATGCTTAGAAGCCTTCCCAGAATAACTGGGCCATGAGTTGGGGCATATTTACTGGGATGATTTCTCTAGGCTTCAGTTTTCCAATGTAGTGATGTAGCAACAAGAGTACTCGATTTGAAGATAAAGGATTGAGAATGCAGCAGAGATCAGGAGGAAGCAGTGTTCCATAGAAGGAAAATAGCAAAAACAAAGGTAAGGAAGAAATGGGCATGATATGTTGCTGGGAACAGTGAAAAAATGATTCTGAGTGTGGACAAAGTTATATTGGGGAGCAGTGAAATATAATTGAATACTAGGATAGGATCTGATTAGGGACACTCAGAAAGTCAGCCAGAGGAGTTTAACCTGATCCAGTCTCCAATAGGTAGCCATAGTAGGTTGCTATGCAGGTGACTTAATGAAAATATAATTTAAAAAAATAAGCCAGATGGTAACATATAGACAGATTGAAGAGGCAAGATTGGCAACAGGGAGGAAAATTCAGAGGGAGATCTTAATGATTCAAATGTGAAGCAGCAAGGGTCTGAATAAGATGGTAGCCATGTAAGGAGCATTTATGAGGAAATTAATGACAGGATTTGGTAACTTCCTGGCTTAAGGGATGAAAAAGAATCAAGTATCAAAGATGACAAAAAAATTCCTAGCCAGAGAGACTAAAAAAATGATGCCACTAAAATGAAGGAAATGTAGATGTTAAGAAGTAAAACAAACATATTCTGTTTTGGAGATGTTAGGTAAACTTGAGACAATGACAGTATATCTAAATGGAGATGTTTCCATTTGCAGTTGTAAATTCTGAGCAAAATGTATAGTAGAGGTCAGGATTACAGTTAAAATGAAATTCCTTATCATAGAAGTGATAGCTGAAGGCAAGGGAATGAATAATCTCTGCAAATGAAGAACATAAAGAAAAAAATCTTGGAGAACGCCACAGTTAGCAGGAAAGATAATGAATAAAGTACTAACAAAGGAGACAAAGAAGGAATAATTAGAAAACTGGGGAAAAACACGCGAGAGTTTCAAGAAAGAAGGAAAATATCTCTTCTTTGAATAAAAGCCCAGCTATATTCGGTAAAGGAGACTGAGGAAGAATAGTCAGTTCCTCCCTCCTTAGTTTAAGAAGTTATGGTGCAAAATTCCCCTACACAAACTACTGAAATTACTCTTTGACTAACTTCCTTCAGGTCTGTTCCTGTCTTAGTTTGTCTTTCTGGTTTATGAAATACTGACAAAAGAGGAACAGAGAAGGAATCATTGTGGTTACAATTTATGTAATGCTTTATGGTTTCTAAAGCATGTTACATAAAATATCTCATTTGATTTTCACAACACTCCTATGAGATAGGCAGGGCAAATATGCACTTTGTACAAATGAGTCAACTGAGGCTAAAAGATATTAAGTGACTTATCCAAGTCACACAGCTCTTGTCAGTTAGGCTTCAAACCTATGTCCTTGGACTCCAAATCCAGGTCTTTTTTTTTTTTTTTTACCACTTTCTACCACAACATCAAAACTTCCCTTCTACAAGCCTACGTAGACTAAGAGTGATATTATTAGGAAAAAAAACCCTTAATTCCTGTGTTCCATCTATTTTCTTTTTTAAAGGAGAATGATCTTCACACTGAAAGAGCCAAATGGTGAAGAGGGTACTGACAGTTTAGATTAGTGAAGAGACAACAGGAAAATAGTGGTTGTCTTAAATAAGTTCAAGGTACAAGGCTCTTCTATACTCCATCCCAGAGTACTATTGGTGACTGTTGGTATCAGTGATTCTTGAAGAATTCTGGAGAATAAGAGAGCAAATAACTTCAGGAATGGAAATAACAAGATGGCCTGCTTTTCAAAAAAGAGGAAGAAAATACATTGTAAAATTCTAGAATGGTTATTAAATGCATGACTTGTGAATGTTTATGAACAGAAGCAGTTATAGGCAGCAAACAACTTGCACTCAAAACCAATAAAAACAAGTCATGACACTGACTTTTCATTTTCTGAAAGGTTTACTAGAAGTAAGTTCAAGGAATGCAACACATATAGCCTAAATCTAAATTTTTAACAAAAGATTTGATCCAATCTTTTATAATATTCTTATGGAGAAAATAAATATAGGCTGAGAGATCACCAAGGTAAGTGAGCTGAGAACTAAATGAACAACTAGTTCCAAAGTTTTCATTAATGGATCAATGTTGGTTCATCTCAACAATACTTATTAAGCATGTATTATATACAATGATAGATGGTAGGTATCAAAGGGCAAAAAAAATTCTTCCTCCCAAGGAGTTTATATTCTACTAAAGAAAACAAGAATAAATAAATACATGATAATTTGGGAATGGAGGTCGGTAGTGGTTTTGCACAGCACTCTGTCCTCAGCTCCATCCTGCTTGACATTTCAAGGACTTGAAGACACTGATATCATGTTTATTAAATATGCATGAGAGAAATCTGGGAGGGATGGCCCAATGTATGAAATGACAGAATCAAGAGCCCCAAACAGGCTGAAAATAGGGGCTAACTATAATAGGTCATTATAGGAACCCAGGTTTTCTGATTTTAAGTCCAGTATTCTTTCTAGTATGACATGTTGCCAGCCCCAATTTATCTTACTCTCTCATAGTTATATATGTTCTTGTCGGTTCCCATGTTAGAGTCTAAGGTGCTTGAATGAACATTCTATGTATCTACCTTTCTATTTACAATGTGAGATGGTACCTTATACAACATGTATTTACTGTGTTTGTTAAATGTGAAGATAAACATAAAGCTCTGTATTGATAGCTCAGAACTCACCTCCACAAATAAATGATGGGAGCAACAAAGATTGGCAATGGGCAACATATTATAGCAGGGAAAGGGCTGGATTTGGGGTCCAAGCACCTTGATTTGAATCCCAGTTCTACATACTATTACCTAACTGCGGCTTAGCCACATAATCTCTTTGAAGCCAGATTTCTTCATCTATTCACTGAAGTCAATGAACCAGATGACTATTAAGGTCCTTTCCAGTTCTTGATCTTACAATCCTAGTTCACATGAAAAACCCAGTGGTTTGAGTATAAGCTGAATGAGTCAATAGAGTGATACTGCTTCCTCCTCTCCCCCTAAAAACATCTCCAAAGCCTAATGTTACCTTGGGCTGAATTAAAAGAAGACTAATGAGCTTCCAGAGAAGAAGTAGAGTTCCACTATACTCTATGGTCTGAAAATATACAGATTACAGTGTTTGATTCTGAGAAGAACAGTGAAGAAAATGAGTGTTAAAAAAGGACAATTTCCAAATCCATAAATGATAGAGTAAAAAAAAATGTGGAAAGCCTTGCTGAAATTAAGAATTACTATACTGGTAGCATTTCCTGAACTACTATCCTAGTAATAACCTGTTAAGTAAACTCAAAACCATGTTATTTGAGGATAACTGAAATAACATGGAAGGAATTGGGAATGTTTATAATCTCAAAAGTAGAAGATTCAAGGAGAAAATTATTGTTGTCTTTGAGTACCTCAAATGGAAGATTATTTAGATACAGGTGTAAAGAAGACAACTATGAGCAATGGGGAGAAGTTACAGTGACCCATATTTCAGCTCAACATAAAGAACATCACTCCAAAAATGAAAGTTGCCTAAAGGAAAAGAAATTAGTATCTCTTGAAGATAGGAATTCCCTATCACTTGAGATATTCAGGTCAAATGACATTTGCAGAGATGCTGAGAAGGTGAATTCATGAATTACACAGGGCTTTAGAGGAGATGAAATATAAGTTGCCTTTCATTTCCATGAATAAAGTGGAAAGATACAATTTTAAATATTCCAAGAATTAGAAAGCACAACACTTCATCTTAAAGCTACCAGTAAAGATGTCAATTATATTTAGAGAACACCAAAAAAAGGAAAAACCCTTTAAGTCACAAAGACTACTTGGATGAAGTAAATTTCTTCTTCATAATGGTAATTCTATACATGACTTACGAAATTACTTACAATTTTATGAAGAAATATACATGAAATTTAAATGACAGAGGTTAAAATTATACAAATCTTAAAACTTCCCATAAAAATCCTAAGTGGTTTTTTATAACTAAATGGTTGAGTTTTCTTTTTAATCAGCTGCAAACTAGGAAATTTATTCAAATTATACTTATAAAAAGTAATGTTACATTTTATGTAAATATAATTTAAATAACATATTTTGCTACATATTATTTTCCTACTAAAATTGGGTATTTTTGCATACACAGAGAAAATCAAAACTATAATGATCCCCAGTAGGGCCTTCCAAATTTAAACTGTTGCCAAAGAGTCTAATTTCCCTTAACTTGCTATTAAATTGTCTATTTCAGAACTTCCAGAAGTTACTATGTATTATCATTGGTTTGACTTTCTTGTCCCCATTTTAAGAAGATTAAAGTACAATTCAATTCAGTTGATTCAAATCTTGCCATTCTACACACCTCCAACTTGGCTTCCCTAGGAGACAGTTTCCTCAAATACAAAAAGTGGATAGTTAAAACATGGCCCTGACCAACTGTTGCTACTTACTGTGTGGGTTGGGATAGGTGGAGTATCTCAAATATCACTTGGGGAAAGTTCACCCAAGCAAGAGGTGAAGCCAAGAAATCAGAATAGCATGAAGTTAATAAATACATCAAGCTCTCACCTGAACTCACTCTTAGCAAAACTCTTCCAAAGAGAACTAAAAAAACAACCAGACCAAATCCTGACTGGGATATCCCAGAAAAAAATCAAAATGAACTATTTTTCTAGCCCAAGTTAGCATAGGGAGACAGAGAGAGCTGTAGATACTGGGAATGGGATCTGGCTATTGAAACATCCTAGCACTCATGAAGTAAAAGGGGACCTAAGACTGTGAAACATGTTAGTATGAGGTACCAGACCCATAAAGGACACTGACTTTATGCAAGGTATGGGAACAGGTGACAACTGGCAACTTTGATGCTCACTATCCAGGTCCAGGTCACAGATCAAGGAACGATGGAAGAAGGAAGCAGTGGTAAAACTCCATGCTAAGGAGTGGTTGCAGGTGTTAGGCTATATATTTGGTAAGGAACAAGTTCAGAAGCAAGAAGCAGCTGAGTGAAAAAATTTTTAATTTAATTTAATGTTTTAAAAGTTTACCAGAAAGGGCAGGGATATTTGCTATTGAGAGGTGCCATGGAAGAATTTAATTGAAATGTTACCAAATCTAAGCCAGAGTCTTTGCTGAGACTCTATGTAGAAAGGGAAAAATTACACAAATGAGACACGCTGAAAGAATAATGCCAGGATCACTTACCAACTTGCCAGTCTATAATCAAGAAACCAGTAGACAAGGGAAGGATAGAGCCAAGATGAGCTCTCCCAAATTCCCTTCCAAACAACATTAAAATACTGCCTCCAAATGAATTCTGGAGTGGCATCACCAACAAAAGGACAAGGTGAAACAATTCTCCAATCCAGGACAACTTAGAAGATCAGCAGTGGGGAATAAGAGAAGAGGGGGGCTAATAAAATGGAGGGAAGATTGGGTGGAGGTGGTGGTTAGAAACAAAAAACTTTTGAGGAGGGGCAAATGAATGGAGAAAGAAGGATAAATGGGTTGGGGGAGAAGTAAGAGGGAGGGATGTAATCATAACTGTGAATTAGAATGGGATGAACTCACCCATAAAATGGAAGCAGATGGCAGAGTAGACTAAAAAACAGAATCCTACAATATGTTTACAAGAAACATACCTGAAGCTGAGAGACACATAGAGTAAAGGTAAGGGGCTGGAGTAGAATTTATTATGCTTCAGCTGAAATGGTGGGGGGGGGGGCAGGAGCAGCAATCATGATCTCAGGCAAAAAACAAAAATAGGTTTTATTAAGAGAGAGAAGCAGGGAAACTACATTTTACTAAAAAGTACCATAGACAATGAATTAGTATCAATAGTAAATATATATGCACTAAAAGGCTTGGAATACAATTTTTTAAAGCAAAAGCTAAATAAGTTATAGGAGAAAATAGACAGTAGAACTATACTAGTGTGGGACCTCGACTTTCCCCTCTCAGAACTAGAAAAATCCAATAAAAAACCCAAACAAGAAATTAAGAAGATGATTAGAATTTTAGAAAATTTAAATATGATAGACCTCTGGAGAAAACTGAATGGGAATAGAAAGAAATACAGCTTTTTCTCAGTGGTATATAGCACCTACCCAAAAATTGACTATGTGTTAGGGCATAAAACCCTCACAATCGATATTGCAGAAAAACAGAAAAATTAAATGCATCTTTTTCAGATTATAATGCTAACTATAGCAGTAAAAGAAGAAAAAGAAATTGAAGGCATTAGAATAGGCAATGAGGAAACAAAACTATCACTCTTTGTACATTATATAATGGTATACTTGGAGAATCCTAGATTATCAACTAAAAAACTAGTTGTAGTTGAAATAACTAATAAGTTCAGCAAAGTTGCATGATATGAAATAAATACACATAAATCACCAGCATTTCTATATATTACAAATAAAGTCCAGCAGCAAGAGAGAGAAAGAAAAATTCCATTTAAAGTAACTATAGACCATATAAAATACTTGGGAGTCTATCTGCCAAAACAAACCCACAATATGAATATGACAAATCCAGAATATGAAAGACGAACACAATTACAAAACACTTCACACAAATAAAATCAGATTTGAACAATTGGAAAAATATTAGTTGCCATGTATAGGCTGAGCCAATACAATAAAAATGACAATTCTACCTAAATTAATTTACTTTTTCAATGTTATATCAAACTACCAAAAAATTATTTTATAAAGTTAGAAAAAATAACAATTCATCTGGAAGTACAAAAGGTCAAGCATATTAAGGAAATCAATGAAAAAAATTGAAAGAAGGTTGTCTAGCCATACCAGGTCTCAAATTGTATTTAAAAGAGGTAATCATCAAAATAACCTGGTACTAGCTAAGGAATGGTGAAATCAGTGGAATTGATTAGGTAACCAATACACAGTAGTAAGTGTTTGATAAACCTAAGGATCCAAGCTTTTATGACAGGAACTCATTATTTAACAAAAACTACTGGGAAAACTGGAAAGCAATTTGGCAGAAATGAGGTATAGACCAACATCTCCCACATCATATATGAAAATAAGGTCCAAAAGGGCACATAATTTAGACACAAAGGGTGATAACGTAAGTAGGAGAACATTGAATAGTTTACCTATCATATCTATCGACAAGGGAAGAATTTATGACCAAACAGGAGATAGTGAGTAGTATGGGATAGAAAATGGTTAATTTTAATTACATTAAATTAAAAAAGTTTTGCACAAACAAAACCAACACAATCAAGATTAGATAGATAGCAGAGAACTGGCAGGGAGGGGATTTTATACCAAGTTTCTCTGATAAGGACTTCATTTTTCAAACATATACATAACTGAGTCAAATTTATAAGAATACAAGTCATTTTCCAATTAATAAATGGTCAAATAATAGAAGCAGAAAGTTTTCAGAAGAAGGAATCAAAGCTATCTATAGTCATATAAAAATGCTCTAAATTACTTTTGATTATAGAAATGCAAATTAAAACAATATTGAGGTACCATCTAACCTATAAGATTGGACATGACAGAAAAGGAAAATCACAAATGTTGGAGGGGACGTGAGAAAAATGGGACACTAACATACCATTGGTGGAGTTGTGAACTGATCCAACCACTCTGGAGAGTAATTTGGAACTATGCCCACAAAGCTATAAAACAGTGCATACCCTTTGACCTAGCAATATATCACTACTAGGTCTGAATCCCAAAGAGATTAAAAAGAGAGAGAAAGGACCTATATATACAAAAATATTTATAGCAGCTCTTTTAGTAGCGTCAAAGAATTGGAAATTGAGGGGATGCCCATTACTTGGAGAATGGTTTAACAAGCTGTGGTATATGATTGTGGTAAGAAATGATGAGCAGGATGCTTTCAGAAAAACCTGAAATTATATGAACTGATGCTAAATGAAATGAGCAGAACCAGGAGAACATTGTACACAGTAATAGCAATATCATACAAGAATCAACTGTAAATGACTCAGCTATTCTCAGCAATATCTAAGACAATTCTGAAGGACTCATAATGAAAAATGCTATCTACCTCCAGAGAACGAACTCATGGAGTCTGAATACAGAAAAAATACCTTTTTTTGTGAAGTGCTTTTTTAAAACTTTATTTTTCTTGTGGGTTTCTTTTTTTTTTTTTGGTTTGTGTTTTCATTCACAATATGACTAATATGGAAGTGTTTTGCCTAACTGCACATGTATAACATATATAAATTGCTTGTCTTCTCAATGGGGGGTGGGGAGAGGAAGGGAGAGAATTTGGAACTCCAAATTTAAAAAAAAAAGACAAATTATTTTTACATATAATTGGAATTTTTTTAAAAAAAGGAACCACATGATATATAATAAGAGTCAAAGAAGACTTTGGAACTGTATTATTGGGATTCATCAAGCTGCCTTGCCCATTCAATCTTTAAAAAACAACAAAGATAATGCTTTGTCCCCATTGATCTCACAAAATATTCTCAAAAAACAGAGGAGGGGCAGCTAGGTAGTGCAGTGAATAGAGCATCAGCCCTGGAGTCAGGATGGCCTGAGTTCAAATATGACCTCGGACACTTGACACTAGCTGTGTGATCTTGGGCAAGTGACTAAACCCCAATTGCCTTGCCTTCCTCCCACCTCCAAAAAAAACACAAAAAACACCTGAAGAGATTATGATATTTTCTTATCCTAGAATCTGGAACACAGATCTCCCATTGCTATTTAGCCCTTGTACCAAAAAGCACTTATTTTAACATAGGTAAAGGATTATATGATCATATATCTAGATATGGAAGAGATGTTAGAGGTCATCCCAAATTTAACAGATAAAAAAACTGATGCTCAGAGAGGTTAAGTAACTTGCCCAAGGTCACTCAGGTACTTTGTGGCAGATCTGAATTTAAATTCAGATTCTGTGACTCCAAGTTCAGAGGTGGATTGTTGTTGTTTTCCTTTGTTTTTTGAAGAGAAGCAATGACATCACCCCAACTCATGCATGAATTAGATTTAAGTGAGGTAGTGTTGCACAAAATCATTAGCCTCACTCTTTCTCCCAAAGTCATCAAAGTCCAGTGGCAAGACAAAAGTGAGAACTACTGATGATCTCCCAGGATACAGTGGATAATCAAGCTCTAAGCGCTCCACAGAACCTGCTCCAGCCACCTTCATGGTCATTGGAACAAATTATTTTCATTTGCCCATTCCACTGCGGGAAGTCTTCACATGCTTGGGGTAGCCATAACCCTAACTCACCTATGCGTTTGAGGCCTGTAGTTTACCCTCAACCTGGTTTAGCCTCTCTCCACCAGTCACTGTGCATACTACAGCTTCTTCAAGCTACAGGTGAGAAGCTTTCTGAGCCTCAGACTACTCTCTGTGACATCTACAAAGTTACAGACAAGTTGTAATTTGTATCAAAGGAAGAAATTCTCACACCTATGAAATCACATAGAAGTATGTACTGAGAGAATACAAAAACAGTAGGGAAGGGAGATACATGGGAAAGACACAGTCTAAGTAAGGGAAATGCCAAACATTTTTCTCTTAGCACCCCAGAGAAGTGCTGATGGATGACTCAGCTCTGACTTGTGTTCCAGATGAGGCCAAGACCTCATTATTGGTAGAGCCTGTTATGTATCATAGCCAGGGGTCCTAAGGTCCAAGAAGCAGCTGATGTTGCTTTGGTGATAGTAACACCTACCTCCCAGGGCTTTTGTGAGGATGAAATGACAAAATAATTGTAAAATGCTTAGCAACAGTACCAGGCACATAGTAGTTGTTATGTAAATGTTAGCTTTGGTAACAGTAATGCTATTATCATTATTACTATTATTATTCTGATGCTTTATAACCTTCCAACATACCTGGCCTAAACCTTTCTTTTGGTCACCTCTAGATTTGATGTGAACTTGGACTGGGGAACTGACCCAGAATTGTTATTAGAAATGTGCATAGGAGCTAAAACCACAAACATTAGAGAGAAAATAGAAAAACTCCACATTCCATGTGGGAAAGGTTTATGTGAATTATTTCCATCCTCAGGTTAACTCAAATGTGGTTGGAGGAACAGTTTTCCATGTTCAGATGAGAAGGAAACAGGCCAAGCCAAAGTCAAGATGGTCCCTTGGAGGACAGCACTATGGAAAAATGTGGAGGAGCTCCTTAACGATATATATAAAGTTCTATTTCACAGTTACAGAGCTGGCAAATGCCCTTTATGGCCAAATGGATGTACTTAAGCATGTGTGCATAATGTATGTGTCTGGAAACGTTTATATAAGCTTGTTGCTTAAATGCTTGTATACCAGTACTACAGGTTAATTTAGTTGGAAAGCACTGTTTCATTCCCTATCAAATTGCCAAGTGTAAAAGGTCTTGGAGGGAAAATAAGTGGTCTTCTCTATGTGAATGTATATGAGGAAGAGAAGTTAACAACCTCAGTGACAAAAAGCCTTCAAAAAAAAACTGAGAGGGATTCATAATTAGGCATGCTAGAAGGCATTAGAAAAGATAAAGGGTACAATCTTGAGTATGTAGTATTTTTTAAGGTTTGCAAAAATAAATACTGCAGCTACATTCAAAAGAAAAGACATGCACTGGGAGGAAAAATCTTTGCATTAAATATCTTCAATGAAAGTATGACATCAAAAACAACCTGGAAATTGATATTAGATAAATCACCATTTCCCTATGGAAAAGTGGTCAAAGGATGTGTAGAAATAATTTTCAAAAGAATACGAGTTAAAAAAGAAAGTAATACAAGCTGCCAACAGACATTTGCAAAAAGAGTTCATAGTAACTAAAAAAAGAAATAAAAATAAAAAAACCTTATCACCTTACAACCATCAAATTAGGATGTACAGGAAAAAATGGAAAAATCCAGTGTTGAAGAAGCCATGGGAAGCTAATTTACTAATGTTAGAGTTTTGAATTAGTTCAACTATATCCGAGAATTTTAGAATTTTAGAAAAAAAAATTAATTGTTCATAACCTTGAACCTAGGGGGGAAAAAAAACCTGAAATTATACCTGAAGTTGGTCCCTGACAAAAAATGGTATGCATCTGTATAAAACAGAACCATTATATAAAGTAACAAAAAAGCTAGAAACAAAACACCTGTTCAGTGATTGCAGGATGACTAAACAAAATATAGTACACAAATACCATATAACAACACTACTAGAGCATAAGAATGACAAAGAATTCAGAAAAATATGGGAAGACTTAAAAAACTGTTGCAGAACAAGAAAGCAGAGCCCTAAAAGACCATATACAATTACTACAAAAATGTAAGGTGCAATAATTGGAAAAAGCCATAGAAATCGAGCTAAATACAAAGGTCCATGTAAGAACTAGTAAATAACAAAAGGAGAAAATGGTTCACACTATCAGTTACAATCTTCTAAGGTGATATTGTGTAAGTGTTTTTAAAGAATAG
Organism: Phalanger gymnotis; assembly: GCA_028646595.1. Taxonomy (NCBI): domain Eukaryota; kingdom Metazoa; phylum Chordata; class Mammalia; order Diprotodontia; family Phalangeridae; genus Phalanger; species Phalanger gymnotis. The sequence goes on along the minus strand of CM053622.1, from coordinate 644,959,326 downwards.
GTTTTCCAGAGGGACTTGTTTGAGAGTCTGTTGGGAGGTTCTCGTGTCAAAACAAATGGGGGGTAGGGGTATGCTGTGTTTAAGAAGTTCTTGGCACCAGCAATAAAACTGAACTGTGACAGTTTATGGTCTTCCCTGGAGATATTGCCATCCAGAAGAAGCTACCTGAACTGTGGATGGAAATTTGAGCTGTGATCAGTTTTGTGATTTGTTTCTTACAAATCCAGAATTCAGAATAGCGACTCATTTGTGCAGGTGGTTGAATTTCACTTATTGGCAGTAACATAATTAGATGGATTCAAAATGGTTAAATGACTGAACTTTTAATAGTTTAATGTTAACTTGTTGGGAAGTCTCTAGTGGACTGTCCCTAAAATCTGCTTGACCTCGTGGTTGTTAATATTTTTGTCAACAACTTGGATAAAGGCATAGGTGACGTGCTCAAAAAATTTGCAGATGACACAAAGCTGGTTGGGAGAGGAAATACAATGGATAACAAAGTCAGAATGCAAATAAATAAATAAACCCGGACAGGCTGGGACACTGTGCTGAATCTAGGGATATATTTAAAGTCTTACATCTGGGTACAAAAGATGTACTTTAACTGACCACTACTACTCCTGCTCCTAACTTGCTGCAACTCACCCTCCCCACCCACTTCTGCGCCACTTGTTGCAACAAAATAATAGGTAATAATCACTGCCATTTATATAACATTTCAAAGCTTGCAAAAACTTTTATCTCATTTGACCCTCATGCTGACACTACGTGGGTATTAGTATTCTTGTTCTACAAATTTACTATAAAAGCTTGATTTTGAAGATACCAAATGAATAGATGGTATTGTAAGGAACTCTTATTAACAGTGATTTTCTAGGTACTGTAAAATAAATTTGTTTTATCATTTACAAAAATTCAATTAGTAACAATCATAATGATCATAGATCAACATAATTTTGGTGTCCATCTAAAAACATTTAATATGTCCCAATTTATCATATATTTCTCTTGTTTTCCCTTCCTGAAACTCATTGTCTAAAAAATTTTTCTAATTTCTATTTGTTGTCTAAGGTTTTCATTGCTGCCATCTAATAAGAACTTATACTTCAGGAAAAGTATAATTGATACAAACTTGTAACTAGATTAGATCAGACAAAAGAAGAGAGACCCCAGACAGCTTACTTATGACTAGTACAGTCAAGAGTGCCTGAGGTCTTTTTATCATAAATGGATACATTTGTAAAGGATCTGAAGCTCTCTCTGATATTCTGAGCTTATAGTATCTTGTACCAACCTGTAGTTCTAGGAAAGGATGGTTTCCTAGGCCTATCATGGATAACTGTTTCAATTCTACCAGGAACAGAACCAACATTGTAACAAAGACTTCAGTAAAATGGATTAACATGTGTCTCCTTGTATCCTTTTAACTTATATATGTACCATCAATGGTGTATACTATCAATAAACTTAGTAGCTAGCAATAGAATGTGGAGCTGTTTTTCTATTTTTGGATACCCTACATTGAACTAGCACAAGGAAACATGGCAAGAGACTATTACTGAGAACCTCCATGACAAAACAAACCCTAAGAAAAAATGTCTAATGCAGAGACAGAGTCTTCGACCACAAACCATATGTGGTCCTTTAGGTCTTCAAGCACCACCCTTTGACTAAATCCAAACTTCACAGAACAAATCCCCTTAATAAAAGGATTTGTTCTGTAAAATTTGGACTTAGTCAAAAAGCTGCACCCAAGGACCTAAAGGCCACATGTGGCCTCAAGGCTGCAGGTTCCCCAACCCTGGTCTAATGCATATCATGAATTTGTTTTCAAGAGTAAAAATCCAAGCTTTTTCTTCTATTTTCCATTCTGATTGACACCTGTGCTTCACTTTGCAAATTCTTTACTAACTAGTTTCAGCGCCATTGATGAATGGCTCAGAGTGGCCATAGTGAGTAAAGGAAGAGGAAACAAATCACAGAGAGGATTTTTTTAGAGATCTAAGGCAAAAACGTGCACCAATCCATCCTATAACAAAGCAAAGGAGTGAGAACTGCCTCTCCCTTCCCTTTGTCCAACTTTACCCCCTCAGTTTGCCCTTTTTTTCCTACTTCTTTTCCCTTCAAGGCTGCCCTTGATGTTTTAGTAAGGATAAAAGAGAGAAGAACAAATACAAAATAAAAGGAAAGACTACAATCAAGACACTATTGCTTTCCAAAATCTCATAACAATTCTTCAGTGATGCCTAAAGATATTTAGGTTGTGCAGTGGCTTTAAAAAAATCAACCAACAATGATCAAGTACCTACTATGTGTCAGAGTGTATACAAAGCAGAAAAAAGAAATAATAATTACAAACAATTTACAAAATAATCCAACTTAATTTTTTTGTTGTGGCAAAAAAAAGGTATCATTTCAGTCTTTCCAGGTCAACTTTTTATATAGATATAAGTGACCCAAGTCCTCTCAAAGTCCTCCTAAATTCTACTACATTCTGGCTGCTGTGGTTGCTGAGCCATTGTATATCTAATAGATCTATTAGGTTGTATATCTAATAGATCTATTAGAACTAAAAGATCTAATAGAATGGGGGAAAATTCCATATGAACGTAGAAAAGCAAAGTCTTGACTTTTTGAAGGTTGAATATGTGAACTATAAGCCAGTGAGTTTGACTTTTCTTTCCGGAAAAATTCTCTAACACATAGTTTGTGAGCCCTTACAAATGGAAGCAGTGATTTCCAGATGAAGAAGGGCTTCATCAACAACAGGTCACACCAAACTAATCTCATTTCCTTTTTTGACAAAGTAACTAGAAAGGTTGATCAAGGGAATGCTGGAGGCATAGAATATTCAGATCTTAGCAAAATATTTGCAGAAATATTTTATGCTATCCTCTCATGCACAAGATGGAGGCATATGGATTAAGATGAGGAAAGAAGAGATGAGGATCCCAAAAGCTGTTATTTCTGCTCTAAAATTCTATAATCTGGATCATATTCTGATTTTTTTAACAATTGGAAGTTCATCCTTCTCCCCCTTCCTTGACCAGAAGAGAACCTTGTGAACTTTGGACAATGAAGGATTCAGTATTTCTCATCCAATATCACCAAAACAACTGCTACAGTGTCAGCGCTGGGAGCTAAGAACAAACAAGAAACATTGAGGAAAATAAGGACTTGACGGTGAAGTCATCAGACAACTTCACGATTAAGAGGAATATCATGAGAGAACCCCCACGAAGGGGAGAAAAGGACTTCTAGCAACCATAAACTGTGAGTTATACTTTCATTATATGTACACTCTAAACTTGATCCCACTTATCTCTACATTCTGTATGGACTGATGGGAAAGTATAGCACAAACTTTTGAAGGGGAATGTTTTATACCAATTATTCTAACTAAACCGTCTTAGTGAAAACATCTTTCTAAAAATTAATTAAGCCTATTTGACTAAATGCTATCAATTGATAATGGGGGGGGTGGAAGCATAACAATGGGAACTCACGAACTAGAGCACTAGATAAACCATCATCCATCCACAGAGGCTACCATTAGAAGTCTAAGGGAGATGGTGACCCTCTGGAAAACCATCCTACCAAGAAAGGGGGTGAGTGGGTTAAGAAAGCACCTCCAAAGCATGAGCTATACTTTGTTTTTCTAAATAGTGTTGTCCATAGGCATTTGCTAGTTATGGTGTAATTCCCAGAAAGCAAATTAGGAGGAAGCTATTGAAGGAGAACAATCAAGGGGGCACGGGAGGGGGAGATGAAGAAGGAGACAGAAGGGGAGAGGTAGAGGAAGGAAGGGAGAAAGGGGGAGGAGGAGGAAAAGAGGATGAGAGAGGGAGGGCGAGAGAGAGGGAGAGAGGGAGAGAGAGAGAGAGAGAGAGAGAGAGAGAGAGAGAGAGAGAGAGAGAGAGAGAGAGAACACTGTGCATTTTAAAAAGATAGAGAAAATTACAAGTCTTCTCACAACTTCTCAGAGTGAAGAAGGAACAGGTATACCATAAAATTTATCTAAGCAGTGGAGTCAGTAATAGGGAGGAGAGGGCAAAAAAAGGCATGGTTGAACAACCCTGTTCACCACACCACAATTGCTACCTCGAGAACACACTAATTTGCTTGTTCATAATCTGCAGATTCTAAAACACCCTTCTTCAAATTCAGTAATGCAGACTCTTCAGAAAAGGTAAAGAAATTAAAATTAAGTTTCAAATGCAAATAATTCTTCCTTTATTTGAAATCTAAAATGTTTAAATGCAACAGAAATCTGTCAATTTGGAAAAAATAACAGAAAGTAGTCAAAATGACCCTTACCAAATTATTTTCTATCCCAGTTGCATACTATGAACCTTTGCACACTGGCAATGCCCCTATTCCTACAGCCTCATCCTCTGACTAGTGATTTCCTCTTGGAACATCCATTTGAGGAGGAAACACCCAGGCCAGGCATTCTCACCCGTAATCTGGCTAAGGTCTTTATTCTCCAAGATTGCTTTTCCACTTTCTCTTTACAACATAAACCCCAAATCAGGCTTAGTACAAAGAGCACCTGGCACATAGTGAGTGCTTAACAAATGCATGAAGTTATCTAATCTTATCTTTGATGGGACAGAAAAGAAAAAAAGCAGAAGGGAAAAAATGTTCATCAAAAATTTCAATAAAGTTAGGAAGATTTCCTTAGAAAAACTGAATACATCTAGAATCACCACTTGAAAAATTGTTTCTACAATCTCAACATTAGAATGTTAT
>CM053622.1:644874351-644954074 GCA_028646595.1 Phalanger gymnotis | reverse complement strand
GGGGGGCGTGGAAATGGGGAGAAAATCTGTAATCCAAACGCCTGTGAAAATCAATGCTGCAAACTAAACATATTAAAAATAAATTAAAATAAAAATTAAAAAAGAAATACTACATTATCATAATGAGGCCTATATCTCTGCTCTCTTTCATGGCAAAACTCCTAGAAAAAGCTGCCTACCTAATTGCCTCCACTTTCTCACCTACCATTCACCTCTGAACCCCTTTTAGTCAGGCTACTTTTAGAATAGAGAAAGTGATCTCTACAAGATTCCCAATGATTTCCTTATTCCTCAATCTAATTCCCTTCCTTCAATCCTTACCTTTCTTGACCTCTCTCTGGCATTTAACATTGATGACTACTCCTGCTATTGGACATTCTCTCCTACCTGGGTTTTCCTGACATGGCTCTCTCCTGATTCTCTGCCTGAACTATTACCATCCATCTCCTTTCCAACAACTTCATCTATGTCCTACCAGATATATGTGGGCTTATAGCAGACTCTATTGGGAGCCTCCTCTCTGTTCACATTCTCTTTCTTGGTGATCTCATCAGCTCCCATGGATACAACTATCACCTCTACGCAGATGATTCCCAAATCTACATATCCAGTGTTCATCTCTCTTCTGAGCTCCAGTCCCATGTCACCAACTTTCTGTTGGGCACCTGCATCTGGATGTCCCAGAGGCATCTCAAACTAAATTCAACATGACCAAAACAAAACTCACTTCCTTGATAAACCTGCCTTTCCTCCTAACTTTCCTATTTTTGTTAAAGGCAATCAAGAAGTCATCCTCTACTTTTTAATTTCACTCACCCTCTAGTATCAGCCAATCACTAAGTTCTGTCAATTTTGTCTCCACAACATCCCTCACAATCTGTAACCTTCTCTTCATAAACATGGCTACTATCCTAGTCCAGGCCCTCATAATCTCCCTGTATCCAGTCTCTCCTCTCCCCAATCCATTCTCCATAGAGTTGCCAAATCAGTATTCTTAAATAACAGGCCTATCTGTGTCACTTTCCCGCTCAAAAGCTTAAGTTGCTCCCCACTGATTCTAGTAAAAATACAAACACCAGTTCATAAACTGGCTTGAGCCTCTCTTTCCAGATTCATTACACATTACTTCCCCTCATACATTCTACACTTTAGCCAAACCAGACTACTTCCTATTCTTTCACAATATTCAATTTTCCATATAGTACTGCCTACATCTTCTATATGCTACTGCCTATATTGTTTCATTTGCCTTCCTCATTTCTGTCTCTTGGAACCTTAACTACCCCCAAGATTCAACTTAAGGACCACCTCCATCAAGAGACCCTTTCTAAATCCCATAGTTTGTTCCCTCATCCACTCTCTACGTGTACTGTATTTACTTAAGAGTATCTAGCTCCTCCTCTTCAATAGAAGGTAAACTCCTTGAGGCAGAAATTGTCATACTTCTGTATCCGTATGCTCAGTGATGGCATAGTGCTTGGCATAGAATAGACACTTATTAAATGTTTGTAGATTAGTTGCGGGTATGTGCTATGTGACAGGCAGCATGGTACGCTAGTGAGAGCATATTTGTCTGAGCTTTGGAAGAACACTATTCAGAGTTGAAGCTCTTTTCAGCTATGTGACACTTTCTGGCTGTGTGACTGTAGAAGACGTAGCCTCATTTTTCTCATCCATAAAACTGGGTTAAGAAAATTTGTACTACTTACCTCAAAGAGTTACTGAGAAGGAAGCCCTTTTGTAAAACTTAAAGAGCCCTGTGAATATAAGCTATTCTTATACTGACATTATAATTTAGGTATTTTTAGGCTTCTTCTAATTAGTGAATAATAAATAAAAAGAAATAAAGAGAATAGATACATTAACTGTATGCTGCTACCTAATAATAAAATCAAGTCCCTATCAAGAGGATGAAAGGGTTAAAACAGCTGGTTTCTTATTGGAGGGGGGAATTAGGAGATGATCAGGAGACACTGAGGAGAGAAGGAAAAGGGGGCTGTTTTGACATTCTTTAAGCTGGGTGAGTTTTAGGAGGGGGAAGTAATCTTACTACTTCCCCAAACTCAGGAGAGACAAAAGATATTTTGAAGGTGATAAGAACAACAAAATTATGCTATGATTTTATGTACAGTCTGATTGAGAATCAGAAAGAGGAGTTGAGGATGATGCTGTGATAAACTTAAGTGAGTGACTGAAAGGACGATAGTGTCCTCAACAGATGGAACAAATTTTGGAAGAGGGATGGGTTTTAGAAGAAAATGATGAATCAGTCCATGCAATATGAAATTCAATTTAGGGAACTGGGTTTGGTCAAGAAAAATGGCTCAATGAGGATAGTATAGTTTTCTTTAAATAACTGAATGGCTGTTGGGGGAGGAGAGATTAGAATTTTCTGTTGGGCTCCAAAGGGCAACCAGAAGCAATAAATGAAAGCTTCAAAAGAAAAATTTAGGCTTGATATCAGGTATACTTTCCTAACCATTTGAGCTCTCTAAAAGAGAAATATCTGCCAGAAATAGTTGATTCTGTCTCTCTGAAAATCTTCAAGAAGAGGCTAGTTATGTTTTTTGGAGTGATAGTGGGGATTACTTTCATGTCTTTATTTGATTAGATAGACATGAAGGTCCCTTCCAACTCTTGAATTCTGTGATTCTAAGTTGTTTTCAATATGTTGTGGTACTTATGACACATCCATTTGGAAATGTCCAATAAGCATTTAATAATTTGGGCCCAGAGCTCTGGAGGGAAATTAGGATTGGATATATAGAACTGAAGTCATAGAAATAATTAAAGCTGTGGGAGTTGTTGAGGTTATCAAGTGAAAGAATGTAAACAGGAGATGACTCAAGATAGAACTTTAGAGTCTACCCACAGTTAGGAGTTAAACCCAAATATTCTTTTCTAAATTTACATTTTGATAATCAGAGAGAAGGGGAAAGGATATTCTAGGCCAGAGGTGTTAAGCATGCAACCAGCAGGTGGCTCACAACACTCCCAAGTGGGGCCAGAACCAGATTAAAATGTAACTGAGAAATATTTAATAATTAAAAATGATAATACACAGTTAATGTTAATGTCTTTTTCTTAATTAATACGTCTCTACAGGGATCCTTAGTACCGTTTATTGGACTCATTCCTATTTGACTTTGACACCACTGTTCTAGACACAGAGAAGAACAAAGAAACAATAAATCATATGGTATGTTATTGGGACATGAATTGACCAGTTTAGCTGCAGCATAGGATGAGGGTAGACAAGGCTAGAAACTTAGGCTGGGGCCAGATCATGGGAAGCCTTCTTGGTAAGAAGTTTTAATTTAATCTTTAGCCAAGCCAAGATTTTGAAAACATTAGCCATTGTACAGTCTTATTTTTTAGTGCCTTACAAAATTAATTCTGGTAAAGTTTACCTTTTTTTTGCAAAATTTACTTTTAAGAATCATATTTTACAAAGTACATTAGAGTAATTAATAAATTGTCTTACAGGGCCTTTGTGCCTAGCAATGTAAGAAATTTGACACAGGTTTAATTTGAATACAATCAAATTTAATTCACTAATAAACAAGTAAGAATACTAGTATGCCCAGAGCTATGTTATGCCTGCAGGAAAGACAAAAGTATCTGACATTCTCTTCAAAGAGTTTGCAATCAAGAGGAGCTAGGCCTTGACAAGATATAGGGGGAGTTTGACATAGGGGAACTTTTTTTTTTAATTAGCTTGCTGTAATTTGGTTTTTAACTTCTCTCCTGAAATGAAAATGAGATTTAGGATGCTCTCCACCAAAATGGTCTATGACAAAGTACAAAACTATAACATTTGATGGCCTTGATTAGTGTAATCAATATGTATTAAGTCTTTATACTTTATACATTATACTATATAGAGTATATATGGTATATATATGCATGCATTATACTATATATAAGTATATACTTTTCACTATATGAAGCTTTTTAAATTATTATTAAAAACATCAAACAGCCTCCTAATGCAGACTTTAAGTCTATGGTGCTCTGGATAGCAGTGGTTTACATAATTTATCTAACGCCCACAGAAAAATTAATTGGATACCCCAAATTACAGAATCTAAGAGCTGAACAGCATGTCAGAAGGTATCTAGTCCAATCTATTTCTAACCAAAAATTCCTTCTACAAAATTCCTAATCCATGCTGTGTTGCAGCCAGTTCGTAGGGCTCTAAAGAGCTGATGTAAATTTTCAGAGTGAGCATTTATACCTTGGAAATCCATAAAAGCTACAAATTAGGGCTAGATTTATTCTTTGTTGTTGAATGTCTAGACTTAAGAAAGTGATAGGAAAATGTTAGTAATTCAGATTAAACTATTTTTTGGAAAGCCAGTTGTTAAACATTTACCAGCACACTCTTGTTAATCGTGATCACAAGGTCTTCACTTGAAAGCCTCTAGAGAGAAGAGACCTGAAGCCCAGGCAGCAACCTAAGGAATTCCATACTGGCAATAGAGTCTGGCAAATCTCAAGCAAAATGTATTTTAAGAGCACTGACCTTGGAAGTCAGGAAACCTGGGCTTGACTCCCAGCTCTACCATACATCATCTATATGACCCACATTATCAGGCAAACCATTCAACCTCTGTTTCCTCATCTATAAAACAGGAATGCTAATATTTACACCACCCACACTGCAACATTTTTGTACCAAGATAATGTTTAAAGCATTTATTTCTGTAAATTGCTATACAAATATAAGCTGTTGCTAATATAGAACATTAGACAAATTATGTAGAATAGCATGAATTTTTTTTACTTTTTGAAACTAACTAAAATTTGTGATTCTTGATGATTCATGTTTCTTAAAATATTTTAGGGGAAAATGTTATATATATATATTTTATTAAACTTGCTACATCAAAATATGCTGAATATAATCTTAACACTATTTTCAGTTGACTGAGGTTGAATAGATTTAATATCTTAAACTGCCCCTGTTTCTGGATTGCACCATAGGAGAAGACAAGCACACAGTTGGTGCTGGATAGTAAATTTCTTGACTCCCTAATGAAGGCTAGGCACATAGCTTGGGTCCAAATGGAGGAGGGCCTTGTATACCAAGATCAAGGATTTTAAATTTTCTTTAGCAAGCAACAGAAAGCTAGTCAAGAGTCTTGAAAAGAAAAATGACGTGATCATAGAGCATCATGAAATTTTGTATTTTGAGCTAGAAGAAACCTTAAAGGTCACCTAAATCCAACATCTGCATTTTAGAGATAAACTGAGGTAAAGCAAGGTAACTTGCCCAAGGTTACCCATATAGGAAAAAAATCAAGATTTGAATCTAGTTCCTCTGATTCCAAAGTCATTGTTTCTCCACTTATGTATTAATAAGGATGCCATATATAATATACATAATGCCATATATAACATATGCCTAATATAATAATGCAATAATTAGGCAATGGTATGGAGGATGGATTGGAGAGGGTTATATGATTATTTCAGTCTTACACATGTTAAAAAAACATGTGGACATCCAGGTTAGAGGTACCCACAGGCAGCTGGAATTAAGGGAGTGGAGTAGTGTAAAGAGGTGGGGTAGAGGGAAGACTAGATTTACAGATTTGTGAGTTACTATGCATAATGGCAAAAACTGAAGTAATGAGAGAAGATATCATCAAGGGAATAACTATAGAGAAAGGACAGAAGAGTACACCTAGGAAAAGAACATTGGAGAATGCCTTTGTTTAAGGAATGGGAGTAGAAGGAGGATACAGAAAAGTAATCAGAGAGGTAGCATGGTACAGTGGAAATAATGATGGATATTAAGTTACAGGACTTAAATACTGACTCATACTTAATGTTAGATTAGATGATCTCTGCTGTCTTTTCCAACTTTAAATCTATAATCAGATCTAGGTAGAAGGAAAAGCATAAGAGTAAAACACTGTAGAAGCCAAAGAAACAAGTACTAAGCAGAGGGTGGTCCAGTGTCAAATATTGCAGAGGGGTGAAGAAACAGGAGGAAAGAAAAAAAAAAACCTATCAATTTGAGGATAACGAAGTCATTAGCAAGCTCAGAGAAAGCCATTTCAATTGATGATTGGAAACCAAAGCCAGATTATAAGGAACTGGGAATTTGCTAGTGAGGGAAAAAGTAAGGTACTACTTTCTAAGACTTTCAGTGAAAAGTAAGAGAGAGCTAGAATAATAGTCTGAAGGAACAACAGGGTCAAAGGCAGAGTCACTAGGTTTGTTGTTGTTTTTTTAGGATAGAGTTGATAAAGAAAAGGAAGATCACTGAGGCAGCCAATGAGCCCAGTGAAATGCCATGATCAGTGACCTGAGTAACCCAGCCCAGCAGCAAATCAACCATTCAGCAGCAGAAACACCAAGAGTCCTGTAAGGAAGAGAGCATCTCAGCCATGTTTGGAAGTAAACTTAGTGGGAGGAATGTTTGTAGCTACTACTTTGAGTTTGATCCCACTCTCCCAAGAAAGCAACGTATAGAGAAAACAGTCCTGATTACGGAGAATGTTTTTAGTTTGCATCTTACAATATCTCCTCAGTAAATATTCTTTGTAAAGGCTATGTGATACCCATTGTTAATTGATGATATAAAGGAAATATCAGCTGGTTAAATGATACTGGGAAGATAATAACTGGCATTGGCATATGACATTAGGAGAATCAAAGTGGAGACTTAGGCCAATAGCATCAGAATACCTAGTGGTACAGCAAAGTTCTGGAGATCCAGTCCACTAGTGCAAGTGAAGCTGGGGTTGAGAGAATAAGCCCTGTAGGTTATATGGGCTATATTCCAAAATATATTCCAAAATATTGCCAGGAATTAAAGTCCAGCTCACTGGCCTACATTTTGTAAATTTTCTTTCTATTATCTTATTTCGAAAACCAGGATATTTGTCCTTCTCTAATCTAGTATCTCTTTTATTCTACATTATCTTTCCAAGATTATGATCGCTGATAGTGGTTGAGCAATCTTATCAGCCAGTTCTTTCAGAACTCTAATATATAGTTCATCTGTGCCTCATGACCAGAATTCATTAAGGGCAGCTAATGCTATCTTATTATCTCTCTACCTCTTTTGGGTATCAACTTCTCTTAGCTATTTTGCTTCTATCCCTTCCAATCCAAAGATAATTCTCTGTGGCAGAGAAAACAAACAAAACAAATAAAGCAGTTTTTCACCAATGATGGTTATGGTCGCATCAATCAACCAACCAGCATTCACTGAACATCTACTATGTGTCAGGCACTGTGCTAGGCACTGAGGATAAAAATATAATACAAGCAATGGCCTTATACCTTCTGAGAAACTGAAGCAATGTCACAGAGGAGATAGGAGGAAAGGAAGAATGAATGATATTGAAGGGATTAAGGGAGTGGAGAATGTATGAGGGAGTTCACATTGAATGGTGTCAATCAATATTGATACTTGATTTAGAGTCTCGGTTTTTCAGAACCTAATGTAGTTGAAGTGAAATCTTCAAATATACGCTCAGATTAAAGACCAGCAACTCTTGGATATCCTCTCATACACAACCGCCTAATTCCTGCTGGTGCCTGTCAACCATACCTGAGATGCACTCTTTCCTCAACTCTGTCCCTCAGAAACCTTAAGTGTTCTTCAGGGCTCAGTTTAAAATACCATCTACTCTGACACGAGACCTGTCCTGATCACCACAGCTGCTAAAGTCTCCTCCTTAACTTTCCCCTGAATGATCCTATCTTTTTTGTACACACCGATGTATACATGTCACTTAACCCTGTTTGCCTCAGTTTCCTCATATGTAAATTTAGCTGGAGATGGAAATGGAAAACCATTCCAGTATCTTTGCCAAGGAAACCCTAAATGAGGTCATGAACAGTTGGACACAACTGAAATGACTCAACAAAAACAACATTCTATACATGCAAATGTTGCCTCCCCAGCTAGACCATGAGCTCCTTGAGGGTTGGCACTATATTTTCTCTATATATAGTCTTTTTTATTCCTGGAACAAAACAGTACCTAGCACATTATAAGTATTTAATAGGTATCTGTAGAGAAACTAAATGTCTCACTTACACATGATGTACAAATACCACTGAATTGAACTTGTTAATCAACAGCTCAAAATGTGACATGACGCTACATTAACTGTTTTTTATTTTTAAAGAAGCTGAAGGAACCTTTTTTAAGTCTTCCTTGGTCATCTTTCACTATATCAACTGTAATGATAAATCAGCTTTGCAATTGCTATACAATTACCAATTATAAGGATAATTTTTTTTCTTATAAATTCATAAGAAGTTTGCCTAAGTTTGGCTGACCTTGCAGAAGTGAAAATAATCATGAGATGTATAAAATAACATGTTAGGGATATTTTTACTTTCCTAGTACTTTAATGTGTACTTTTTATGTTAGCACCTGAAAGATAATTAAAATAATTCACTTAGTTCTAAAAATACCTTTAAACTTTTAAAAAATTATTCATTCTTTGCATATCTGAATCTGCCTAAATATATAAATAAAGAATATCTCACTGACCAGACTGTGTATCTGTTTTAAAATGCATAAGTTTTAGGAAGAAAATGAAGTGTGAATTATTAATGGTACAGTTTGAGTGGGTATCTAGGACCTCATTTCAAAATGTGATTTGAGATTCTGATTAGGTTCACAATTCATATGACAAAGAAATGAGAGATGTGAATGTAGGTAGTATACTGTTTTTACAAAAGCCAATTGTTACCCTTGCATAGTATTCTATATCCTTTATGTTATGTACCAATTAAATGAAGATGTATGCTAAATTTCAATGCTGCAAGAATATAAACTTATCTATATTTAAGACTATTCATTTGCTTAGGATAGAACATGTAAAATGTTGGTATATTTGGTATTCTGTAAGTGTCACTGAAATTTTGCATCCTTGAAATTTTTACCTCATCTTATCCTCCACAGTTTTCAAAGGCTACCTTATTGTTTTGTCATATGGATCAATTTTCATATTTTTTTCTTTTAAGTTCCATCTAGTCAAGTCAAGCCATATCTCCCCTGGTTCTTTTTTCCTAATTCTCCACAAATTTATTTAAAAGCTATCCTAAATGTTCAAATAACCTCTCGAAATACATCTAGCTAACTATTTCCCACCTAACCTCTTATTCAAAGCTTTCTTTTTTCATAGTTTTCCAAAACCAACTCAGCAAATCCTGTAATGCACATTAACTAATGCATACATAAATGTTCCGGCAAGACTTCATTGACTCCAGCAGGACCAGTTGGGATTCTAGCTCAATCATGACAATAACTAAATTTGGACAGGTTAAATTGCTGCCAAATCATATTGCCATATTTACGCAAGCAGATATTCTACTTGATCCATGTTTTATTATTATGTTTTACCACAATGTTTTATAATTACAAACATGAGGATCTTCATTTAATAAAAAAAAATGGAAAATAATGTAAATTACTATCTGGCCAAAAAAAAATAGCCTAAATGTGGTGACCCAGAATTTTGACTTAATTTAAGAATCTGGAAAAAAGAATATCCTTTAAAATTAGTTAACAAATTCTTATTATACATGAATGAAGGGTTTGGAGATTAAAATATTTAAATGTTATCTTCTGTTCAAATAAAGTAAGGGGTATAAACTGTATGTAAGAATAACCTGATTATGTAATGTAGATTAATTTTCAGAAAAACATATTTCGAAACATTTGCTTTTTGTGATTTAAAACATTATGCTATTTTATATTATTTGAAATCAATTTAAAGACATTAATATATTGATGAAATAGTATAATCTATATATTTCAGGTACATAAATGGGTTAACTAACTCATCTTTGAGATATTTAATAGAGCTGGGGATTAGCCCTGTAATTTCACTGGTATAGGGAACTCTCAGGAGAGGAAACACTCTCTACCAATATAGGTTGGCACCTTCTCTACAACCTACAGGCCTACAAAGTTGCCAGTTGAGAGATTCAATGACTTGCTCAAACTCACAGTCAGTATGTGTCAGGGGCAGGACTTGAATCCACCATGTCTTTTTGCCTTTGAGGACAATTCTCCATCTATTCCACCAGAGGCGTCAACCTCAAAACCTGCATTCTGTGCATAATTGCAAAGATCTCTATTTGAGTTCTACAGCACTGTACTACACCATTTTACCTCTCTTAATATTAAATTAATATATTTAAGTGGAGATTGAAATTTATCTCCATTCCTAAAATGAAATAACCAAATTGGTCTTTCATCAAGGTAACAACTCACTAAAAAACCCATCTTAACTAGGTATGACAATAACATATATGTAAAAAGAGGTCACTCACTTGGGTGAATGTCATCTAAAACATTATTAGCTTGGTAAATAAGGAATCAAGTAGCAAGTAAATAAACATGTTAGTGCTGGCACAATTCACACACTGCACTTGTCTAAAGAGAATACTCAGGAAGCAAATGATCCATGTTCTTTGCTTATACTGCATGTGATACTGACCAACCCTTTATCAACCACCTTGGCTTTTCTCCTACAACTGCTACTAGATGCTCTCTCTTTAACTAGACATTCTTACTCAAGTTAAGATTATTCTTAATACCCAAATGCCACCAGACCCTTCTAGTAGTTGAACAACTTCCAAAAAACCTGGACAAGCACCCCAACCCCCTGTCCCTCACACACAATCCTTGAGCTTCTAGTTATGCTGTACCAATTGACCACAGGGGAAATAGCAAGATGAACTGAAGGGTCTAATTCTGAAGGATCATGTTACAAAATAGTTTTAAAAGAAACTTGGGTCCCCTAAATATTTGTTATAAAATATTTTGAAATGCTCATCTATAAAATGGAGGGGTTTTACTGGATGGCCTATGAGATCACTTCCAACTCTTGGTCTCTGGTCCTATGATCTGCTTAAGTTTTAAGCTTCATATCAAACTTTTTAAATTTTAACTTTTTTAACATATGATGCATTTTCCAATAACATTGGCAGTTTCTTAGTCACATCTATCATCCTAACTACTCGGACCACTGGAAAGGCTGATTTTATTGCATTATTTTCTTCCAAATTTCCAACACTTTCAAATTTCCTCTTGTGACCCAAACATTACCTTTTTTTTTCAGATTGTGCCAAATAAATGAATATGCCTGTGGAAAAGGTACATAAATACAATCTATTTTATCACCTCTAAACATAATCTTCTGCACAACTCTTAAACTTGTTGGTAATAGCTTTGCTAAAATCATTAGCTAATCTTCAAATGCATCTTTTTGCCAAGTTTATACTCAGGAGCTGCTAGGTATTTATTACTAAGCAAGAATATCACTTGTTCAATCTTCAGCATTATCGAAGCACTACTAATATGACTCCATCTGTAATTTCATACACTAAATTCTGTTTAAATGGAAACTAGTATTTAGTGATCTAATGAAAAAATAAGATGTTTTACTTGTAGAATATATTTCAACTTAAATGGTATAAATCTATTTTATGACTAGCTTATGCAAATTAACTTTCCTTTTACTAACTTTCCAAGCTTCCGAGATTTTTCCGAGGTAACATTTTACTCCAACATTGTCTTGGGCATGAAGTGTCCAGTAGTATTCTTTTTTTTTAAGGACTTGGAAACTGGGGCAGGGACAGAGCATATCCTTGTTTTATCCTAAAATTCTCATTGCAAATATAAAAAAATCATAGATACACAAATTTGGATACACATGTTACTCTGTTATGTTCCCTATTTACAAGTGGACTTTTTATTTAAATGGGAATATTTTTCATTTTCTTAACTAATCACATCTTTCTGTACAATTATTATATTCTTTTTTTAGTAAGAGGTTAGGTGAGAAATAGTTAGATGTATTTTGAGAGGTTATTTGAGCATTTAGGATAGCTTTTAAATAAATTTGTGGTGAAATAATTAGGAAAAAAGAACCAGGGGAGGTATGACTTGATTTGACTAGAGGGAACTTAAAAGGAAAAAGATGAAAATTGACCCATATGACAAAACAATAATGTAGCCTTTGAAAACCATGGAGGATAGGATGAGGTATAAATTATTATTATAATATATATATATAACTATATTATATAATATACAATTAGCTAAAAAATTAAAGTATCAAAATAAATAAGTACTAGCTATATATATAGTATATATGTATAATATATATGTATAGTAGATATACTATATGTACATATATAGTAAAACTCCAAACTTCCAACCATATTCCAAACTTTAACATTCTTAAAGTTAATTCAGATTAAAAGGAGGAAGCTGAGAGATGAATTTTTAGAAGTAACATTCCGAGTCAAAGGAAATTTCTTTAGGCAAGCATTTTTTCCATATTAACTCACATCTGTAAAACATTATCATGTCTCTGCATTTCTTCATCAGGACAAACTAAAATATTCCACTAAAACTTTCAAGTTTTTCAGTTTCCCCAATGTATATGAAACTAAAGAGTATGATTCAAGGTAATTAGTATTAGACACTTTTCACAGTGAACATGGTAAGTTGATTTAACATAAACCCCAACTGCCAACTCTCTAAATTCTAATTCCAAGGGGAAAGTATTTTCTATTGTTATCATTGGTATTTTAATAATTACTTTATAAAAATTTAAGTGCAACATTAAAAAAACAAAATGTTACTATTTATTTAATGTTAATTACCTTGGCTGCTATCATTCCAAAAGGTGACTTCGGCCTTGAACTCAATTTGTAAATGAACTAATGTCAACTGCATGGCAAACAGCTAAGTTCTTTCTGATGTCACAATCCCACCCCTAAAAAAGATACTGTTTATGACATTTTTGAAATTATATTTTTTAATCTGTAAAGGTTTTACCCAACACTTTACATGGACTTTAAAATAGATTAATTTTTATATTATCTATACAGATAAACAATTAAAATATACAAACAATATGAACAAAAACACTAACTATAAGTCTTTCAGGCAATATCTGAAGTTTCTAACAATTTTAAAAATAGGAAAATACAATCTATGAATAATAAGTGAGCCTCTATAGGCGGTTTTCCCTCAAGAACTGTGCTTCTTGTAAAGATGAATATACTTCAAAAAGCCCTTTCTCTTTTCAAGTTTACAATCTTGAGGTCAAAGAAATCAGGTTAATATGAGGTAAGTTACTTAAATTACAGGATAAAAAACAATCTTCCCCCCATACTTAATGAAGAAATCACTATGATTGACTAAGCATTCAAAGGCCACCCTAATGATTTCAACTAATCCTAAATTGCCAACTTTGAGAAAAGGGATTCAGGAGTACTTGAATTAGTCAAACGTGTTTCTTTTAATATAATTATCAAATATGATAAATCCTGAATGATGTTTATAACTATGAGTCCACTGGCAATTCTAAATAGACATAAGTGAAAAAAAAGACCAGTTTTGTTTTAGGCCATCCAACGCTGAAAGGAAATTCAATTGCAATCTAGGAATCTGAACATGAGTCCCAAAATAGAATGACAGAGTTAATGCCTTATATTCAAATAGCTTAAGAAAATCCAAACCTAGGGGAACCAGGGTAAACATACTGTACTAAAAAGAAATTGCAAGCGGCTGTTTTTAATTACTGTGTTACTCTTGGTAAAAATAGGGCAAGCTCCTAAAAGACATCACCACTTTGTGACTTTTGTTCTTGTCCTTAGAAAGGCAACAAGTTCAAATCAAGGGCCTCAAAGCAAAAATTCAAAAAAGCATCTTTATTTTCTTTGTTAATTAAAAGTACAAATAAACAAAACACTTCTTGGAAGCCTCTTGGGGTCTCCCTACTCACAGCTTTCACTAAAAGTATCTCTACCTAAGCAGGGTACCTTTATAACAGATGCTTCTACTTTTCAAATGTTAAATGGAACAAAGGTCAGGACCAACTAGCTTCAACTAGTTTGCTTAAATTATGTGTACTGATGCTTTTTTACATTCTTTTGGAGAAAATATTTGCTTCCTTTTGAAATCTTTATTTTTATTATTCATTGTTATAAAATATGTAGAACTATGTCCTGCTAAACTTTTACTAGTAAAATTTCTCTCAAATTTTAAGAAATATTTTCAGGACTGAAATTACTAGTAAGTGAAAACTTTTTGCCCACAATTCAAAAGAGAGTAAGCTGAGGAATCAGCTATAACCAAAGACCTATTACTCCACTAGAACATTAAGGAACTAAACTGTATCCATAAGAAAAGGAACTTTGGTGGGTTAACCTTTGAAAATTTGCCAGTAATGGAATTCAAATTCTTCAAATGGCAGTTGCAAACTTACAATCAATTATAATAAATAGAAAGAAGCATTCATACTAAAATCTGAACGATAGCAACAATGTTGCGATTTGTTTTTTTTTTAAGATATGAAACTGATCTGCTGTTGCTAAAACAAAAGGCTTTCTTTTTCTAGTATACTTTAGTGTTTTCTTTATTGTAGACTTTTTTTTTTGCTTTTAATTCAATTAACTACCTTCCACCTCACCTCCCAGGGAAGCATGCTGTTCTTGAATTCATTAGGAATGAAAAGTCACACAAATGGGCATTTCAAGTTACAACTTGAAAAGAAGACTATCAGTCTGGCCACAGAAAGAAATGAAAATCCCCTGAAGTCTTCCAGTGCCTATGTAGCCAGATCAACAGCTCTGAAGAAATCAAAGTTTGGTTCTAGACTTTTCTCTCTTGTGTTGGTGAACGCCTTACCTTACTTGCTCATTTCCATTAAAACAGGAGTTGAAATGGGAAACAGCAGCTACAGGTGGAGTTAGAATGCTCATTAATTTCAGTTGCTGGCTGCCGGCTGCCAGTTTCCTATTCCACTCCTGTTTCTATGGCAACAAAGGTAGGATCTGGGAAAATAGAAGCAAGTGCTTTAAGATAACAGCCGAAAGCTGAGAGTCAAGTGCTGAATAGCATATATAGTAATTTAATTTTTTAAGAAAAATCATCTAAACTATATAAAATTACAGTCTGAGCTATCTTAAAAGTAACCCATAGGCAGGACTCTGATCTTTCTTAGCTTTTTCCCTTCACCATTCTCACTGCCAAGTACACTTTTCTTACAACTTTGTCATGAATTAGAATTTAGTTTTCCCATGAATGACCAATGTTACCAGGAGTAAATGACTAAGAAAGGAATTTGAGTAGAGCTAATTCAGGCTCTGGCCAACTGTTTCAATGAATGACATTTTCACACTTTTCATTTTGGGTCAGTGGGTTCTCAGACATTCCTCAAGACAGTACACTGTAGTACGACCCTTTAAATCTGACACAGTAGCTGCCTTAAGTATTCAGACAATTTTTTAATACTGACAAAGGGGACTTTCTGTCTACCATGAACCCAGAAAAAAAAAAACTTTCTCAAAAAATAATGTCCATAATATATACTATATGTAATCTTGAGTGAAAATCCGAAGTCTGAACTAATATCATGCCCATGCTGGACTATCTCAACTTTGAATAGGCTTTATCAAGTTCCTTAGCATTCACAAGATTTGTCCCCCACCAACCCAAAAACAAACTACTAAAAATAGTATCACTACTTCAGCAAGCTTTAGAATGGATCACTTTAATTAGAATGATATAATGTAAAAGTCAGAGTTTGGGAGTTAAAAGACTTCAGTTCTATTAAGTGGGAGAGCCAGACCTAAGTATATTTACAATGTCTTTGTGCCTTACTTTCCTTGCCTGTAAAATGTGCTGTCTGGTCAAAATGATCACTGAGATTCTTTCCAACTTCATATCCCACAACATTATGAATATCACTTCCCTGCTCAAAAACCTCCAATGGCTCCCCACTGTGAATAGGATAAAGTACAAATAAGTCAGCTGTCAAGGCCTTCCATAGTGTGACCCTGACCTCTTTCCAACTTCATCTTTTACTACACCTCCAGGTGAATTCATAATCTTCTGTATATAAACATGTATCTCTGCATTTTTGCTCATGCCACCCTGCCCACCTAAAATGCCCTCACCTCCTCCTCTGAGACTGTTTGAAAGGACAAGATTAATGTGAATACGAAGATAATGCTAAGGTGAGGATAACATAGTTGGTGCCAGCTGGCTTCATTTTTTTTTTTCTTCAACAGAGCAGGAGATAAGAAAAAGTGAATTAGGAGGGCCTTGAGAAGAAAGCAGATCTTAAATAGCTACCATGGGAAATCATCCTGGAAGGGCATAAGAGATGAATAAAAAGATTTCTGGAAAGCAAAACAAACCCTTATTAATTTGAATTATAACTATAATTCATTCTTCTCTGTACCTGGCAATAACAATCGCTAATATTTATAAAACATCTTAAAGTTTGCAAAGTGCTTTATACCTCTTATCTCATTTGATCCTCACAAGAACCCTGTAAAGTAGGTGCTAATATTGCCTTCATTTTATCCATAAGGAAACAGAGGTTTAGTGACTTTCCCAGGGTTACAGAGCTATAAAGTGTTTGAGGCAGCATTTAAATTCAGGTTTGTCTGACTATAAGTCCAGAGCTCTATATACTAGGCTGTATGATAATAATGGCTAACATTTATAAATTGCTTTGTGTGTGTATATACATATATATGTGTGTGTGTGTGTATACGTGCATATATATGTACATATATGCATATACATATGCACATATGTAATCTCAATTGACCCTCACATCAACCCTGCAAAGCAGCTGCTATTATTATCCCCATTTTATTCCTTCTATTTCCATCTCTGGAATGACTTCCTTTCTGCTTATCCAAATCCTGCTACTTACAGCAACACGTATCTCACCTCTTTCATAAAGCTTTCCCTGATTATTTCAACCCACTGTGATCTTAACCTTCTCTTAAGATTAACAGGACCTCCCCTTATACCTTTAGTGTATCAGTCATTTGACTATCTCATTGCTCAATCTCTTAGTATTATTTACAATATCGTACGATGTTTTATTACATAGTTATACTTTGACTCTACAGTAGATTGTGAGCTCCTAGACTGCATATATTACATATATCTTCATATGAAAGCATTGAAAAGCATTTATTAAGTACTGACTATATATACAAAACACTCTTCTAAGGACTGGGGACACAAAGGGAAAGGCAAGACAGTCTTTAGTCTCAAGGAATTCATATTCTAATAATATTCAGCCCAGTACTTTGCACACAGTAGGCACTGAAATATTTGTTAAATTATGGATGAGTCAATAAAATAAAATTATTTAACAGTACAGAAGCATAAAAGTAATGCTAACCTTTTAAGGACCCCAAATAATTTGAAAGTGTGTGTGTGTGTGTGTGTGTGTGCAATAAAACATATGTAAGGATGGAGTTTTAAACAAACAGCTCAAGTCAACAAGCTATGTGTTGAGGTCACAAAGGAAAGACAAAAAACAATCTCGAAAGGGCTCATTTCATTTTAGCTAGGAAACTTTTAACTGGGCAAGAACACATTTCAAGCAATCAAAAGACACTGGAATAAATGAGAAAAGTCACTGAAAGTCATTTGAAGCAAAATCACAACAGACAAAAGGTCTATTCCAATTGGCTGTGGGATTTTGTTCTACTCTCTGGGTCCTGGATAAAAGCATCAGTTTACCTAGGATTGGAAGATTTTCCAGACATTTGGAGCTTGTTATTTTTTTTAGTATGTCTCAGAGAAGGAGCTGCCTTGTTTTGAATGGAGGAGGACTTTCCTGCCTCAAAGGGTCTGGAGAAATACTGGATTTCCCATCCTCCCACTGGTGTACTAAATGACATCCTCAGATCAATTGGTGGCAGTGTCTGTTTCCTCTAAAATCAAGAGCAAATCTGACTCACAATTCTACAAGAGGCCAAAGAGATGATATCATGCCTAAGGGGAGCTCCTTGTGAATCCCACCAATGAGAGAGGAGGACCTCTAAGAACAAGGAGCTATAAGTTATCTCTTGCCACATGTGCTCCCCACTGTCCCCTGGGCACAGTATGTACTTATGAGAGAGCCATGGATTGGGGTGGGGGAACAACAACTGTCCTTAACTGGCCTACCTTGCTATATACCCCTTTCTTAAAGCTACCTAAGACTAGATAACTAAATGATTCTCAACTGATAATATTGGTAGGAAGCATTAAAGAATTATCCCAGACCCATCAGGGCTGCTCCAAGAAACCAGAGGCAAAGATGCTGCCAGAGCCTAGTTCTGGGAATGAAAATCATAAATGGAAATCTGAGCTGGTATAAGGATCTTCAGGATTTATACGAGTTAGATACAGACACACAAACACACAGAGTTTACACAGGTTAAACACATATAACACAATATGTATATATATATGCATATATATATAAAACAAAAATATTAAGTGATAGTTAATTTTAACATCTATCTTCTTTTGAATATTTTTAGCTCTTAACTACATAAGACTGTATTCCCAAATAAAAGCTTAATAGGGATACCCATTTACACTAGATCTCTATAAGCAACAGAGCAGTAAAGTTAAATGGCATTGAATGGCACTGAAATGATTCTACTTGAAAACAACTTTCTTAAACTTTTCCAAGGTTTAATTACTACTGGTATGTCCATGACTGTATTCATTTTTGTCCACAGTGCTAATATTTGTCCACTCCTGCTCTCTTGACTAATTCTTTAGTGTCTTGGGATCCCATAGCTTATAACTATTTATCCACATGACTTAGATCCAGAATGAAGCAGAGAATGGGATCAATGCAAAAAAAAGAAAATTTAAGTGGTCAGATTCTAGGCAATTCAAAGTCTATTTAGAGGCAGTAAGAGTGTAGCAGAAAAAGCCTCAGACCAGAAGAAACTGGCATGTTATTAACTAGCTGTGAGATCTTGGACAGTTCACTTAATTTACTCCAAACTTTAATTTCCTCATCTGTGAAAATGATGTGGTTGGACTAGATAATCTTTAAAGTTCATTCTAGCTCTATTATTATATAACTTCTATGGTTAAAGATAAAGAGGAAGTGTGGCATTATGGATTCAGAACTGTAAAGAGCCAGAAAGATGGTGGGTTAAAGGTCTGCCCCTGATTCACTCTGGTTGCAAGATCTTGGGTGAGTCATTTAACTTCTAAGTTCCTCAAACAACTCCTTAAGACTAAATTACAGAGCTGATCTGACTTGGCAGAAGACATTTCCTCATTAGGAGTTCCCTACACCAATGAAATTCCACATTCAGTTTGACAAAACAATGGCTACTGTTATTAAAATAATAAAACTGTTTTGAACATTCTGCAGCTGAAAAGTTTTTTTTGGAAAGAGGAAGATAGTAAAGGCAATGGCTTTACTGAAGTTAAGAAAATTATTTATAAGATTTCTCCCCATTGCCCAGGAAGTCGTATAGCTACATATTCTGTGCTCAACTTTAGGCAATCATAAAGAAAAGAACAGAAATACTAATGTATGTTTTGGGATCAGTAAAATTCAATCTGATGCCCTACAAAACCTAAAACAGTAAAACAATTTATTATAAACACAATCTTAGAATATAAGCTATGCTCCTTGAGAGTAAGAATTGTTTTTCATTCCTTAGATTTGTATCCCCAGCACTTAGAACAGTACCTGGGCACATAGTAGGCACTTAGTAAACACTTATTATCTGACTGATTTATGAAGGAAAGGTTAAATAATTTGCATCATATTGTTTGTGTTAAGGAAATTAATATATAAATACATTTTCATGAAGGAAGGTTAAAAATGCATCAGTGCTTAGCAGGTTAACCTCTGTTATCTAAGACAGTGGTGTCAAAGTTAAAGAGAAACTGCTATTGCAAATTGACTTAGAAAACCACAAATTAACATTATTTGTTATATTTTTATTTGTTTTGTTAAATATTTCCCAATTACATTTTAATCTGCTTCAGGACACAACGGGGGCCCCCAGTTTGACAGCCCTGATCTAAGACAATTATTCTGTCATTCTTCATGACCATGGTCTTACTCTGGGGCACCAATAAGTGCTACAGAAGTACAGAAGTACTTGAACTAGTCCTTGATGAAGGGATAGGATTCAACAGACTAAGAGAAAAAAGAATAAATAGCTTTTTATGTGGACATAATAGCATGAACAAAGCTATCTAGGTGGATAACACAATGGTACAGGAGAGGTGCAGTTGAGAAAACACAGGCTGAAAACACTGGTGGGGACTAGTAAGAGGCAAGTTTAATAGGTTAGATGGGGCCATAAGATGGTAGCTACAGAATATCAGTATTAGAAGTTTGGGCTTGACCTCATAATACAATACAGTAATACAAAGTAATGCAATGCCAATTTAAGCTCTGTTCTTTAATCCAACACATTTATTATATGACTTCCTCAGGCAAGAGTCAGCCACTTGTGACACAGGCCATTTGTGAGACATATGAGGCACTGTTGTCATCATCCACCAAAGACTCTTATTAAGACAGCACGCTACTAACTACATTCCCTTCCCAGAATCCATAATAGGCTAAATTGAAGATAGGAGGAGTTTGCCTTTAGACTTCTCTAACATGCCTGCTGGCTTCCTTCTCCCACATATCATGCATGACATTCTTCTCATCTGACTCTTGGGAACCTAGTGCCTTTGTACTGTCCTAAAGCTGCCTAAAGCTCTCAACCTAGAACTGTCCTCCATCTCCAAAACAACCTCCTTCTCCCTTTGTCCCCAATCAAAATTTCCATTGTTTCAGAGTAGGTGTTACTGGAAGAAAACAAGGTTACTAAACTAAATCAAAGCAAGATGCCAATGACAGCTTTTTCAGGGTCATCTAAAATAGATACCTATCAATCCAAATGAATCTCTCACTGAGGCAAGTTTGGGCAGTTGTGCTGCAGCAGAAAGAGCAGGAAGGACTGGAATCCCAGCTCTTCTCCTTTCAACCTCTGTGCCCTTAGGCAAAGAAGATTGGCACAGATGATTTCTCAAGAACCTGTAAATACAATGATATTTACTATGGCTAGTTCCCATGGTTCTGTGAAGCACTGTTGTATAGCCAAGTCTAGTACATTTTTGTTGTAGCCAAGTAGGTTCAAATTCTATGTCTACCTCCAACAGTGTGAGCTTAGGAAAATCAATTAGTTTCTATATACCTTACTTCCCCCATCTCCAAAAAGAAAATACTATCCCAACTACAAAGGCACTGTGAGATTAAAGGAAACAATGTGTGTTTTCCCTCAAAAAAAAGAAATTTAAGGTTTTATTATTTCACAAAATATAAATCATCTCATTGATTCTCAGAATTATTACTATATGATAAACATATAAAGTACAGAAAGTCCCACAAGGTTTAAAAAACAATCTCTTACCAAGTGCTAGATCAAGTTATACAGAGTTCCTTAAATCTTAAGTAAAAATGACATTTTTATTTTTGTATGCATGATGATCATTTATTCACCTAAACTTAAACATTATTCATGATATCAAACATATGTAGAAAACAATCATATTTTCTCTTTAAAAAAAATTCCTCTACTTTCATCCTCTTTTTCTATCAAAGAATCTATAACGGCTCCCTGCCACCTATTTGTGAAAACTTTATAGATAAACTGCATAAATTTCAAACTATTCTTCTTAACTTTCAATGTGCTCCCTAATCTAACCCCACTCTACCTATCCAAATTTGTTTACCACGAATACCCAACTTTCATACTTCATACCCAATAGACTAGTTCTCTCATACACCAACATACGATGTCCATTATAATTTTTATGACTTTTATAGCACTATCCCCATCCTCCCATTCTAATATCTTTCCCAGGTACCTAAATCCTATATTCTCTCCAGCTCAAATCTCACTACCCTGATAGAGCTTACTCCAGGTCACATTCATTTCTCTTCTGAAATCTTATTTATTGAACAATTTGCATTAGCATTAAACCTTTTCCTTATGTTGGTAATATATCTATTCTTTCTTGTTCCTTTCCTCTTTTAAGATTCAATTCAATTAAATTCAGTAAGCATTTGTTAATGTCTTGCTACTTTCAAAGCACTGTATTAGGCCCTAAGGATACACAGACAAAACAAAATAATGCCTGACCTCAGGGAGCTCAAGTTCTTCAGGGAGCTCAAGTTCTACAGGGATATACAAAGTGCAGAGAAGTAGAAGTAGGGGGCGGGGAGAGAGGGGCAGGGAGGGGGGTGGGGCTTTAACAAATTGGACAAGGAGAGAATCAGAAAAAGCAACCTGTGGGAGCTTGTACATGAGATGAGCCTTGAAGGGAGATGGAAAGTCCAAGAGATGGAGGGCATTCCACAGGCATAAAGAATAATAATGTGTACAAAATGATAATTTGTACAGAGGCAAGAGCCAGTGTTGTGAAGGAGAAGAGCAAACAGTCCAGCTTGGCTGGAACATACAGTGCACAAGAGAGGATATTATGAAATCAGTCTAGAAAGTTATGTTGAAGCCAGAATGTGAAGATCTTTAAAACAGAGGAGTTAAAACAGCAGTGAACTTCTCAACCTTTTATAAATGTTGGGGGTGGGGAGGGAATTGACATTTTCAGATTTGTTCTTTAGGACAGGGACCAAATCTTCAACATTCATTAACTGTAACAGCTGCCTAACAGTGCTAGGTACACAGTAAGCTCTCTTTGAACACTTGTTCAATTCATTTCAGTTCAACTCATTTTCCTCAGTCATATTCAGCGTGAGATTAAAAAAAACTAGTCTAAAATGTGGAAATGTGTATAACATGATTGCACCTCTATCAAATTGCTTGCTGTCTTCGGGGGAGGGGAAAGAGTAAGAAAAATTTGGAACTCAAAATCTTATAAAAAATGAATGTTGAAAACTAAAAAAAAAATTTAAGGAGCTCTAAAAAAAAACAAGTCTAAGAAAAATGTCTATATTCTTATGCTTACAAATTTATGGGTTCCTCTGTCAGTTTTATCCAACAGCCGTGTACCAAGAGATCATTAACAATACAAAACAACTTTTCTTTTATTTTGTCCTTTAAATTATTAGACGTTTCTTAAGAAATTTTCAATGTTGTATTAACTTTAGACCACCCACTTCCTCACCTCTTCCCAAACAGGAAAGTGTCCAGAGTTTCATAAGATATTTTTAGTAAACAGAAACACATTTCAACGAACTTAGAATTTTAAGACTACTTGATTCCTGCTTTGTATTTCCTCTTTTGTGTTTATCTGAATGTCATATGCCAATTTATCTGAGCTCATAATGATTCAAATTCATTGCATAGCAAAGAAAATACTAATCAAATATTTTTAAGCCCAAATCACTGGCTATTAATCCTTTCAATTACCAAAACATTTGTAATAAATTATTCCTCCAATAAACTACTGAAAATCACCCTTTTTTTTAATCAATTAAGATTATATCCATAAGAGTGCTTGAGGTAAGCAAATGAACATGTTTCAAGAGAAATTCTAATTTACACCACACTATTACCTAAGAAATCACCTAAACATTCTACAGTTCTTTGATATTTTAAGATATTAAAGAATGGGATGAAAATATACAAGCTGCTAACAAACTTTAATCTTAGCTAATTATTTCCTCTAAATCTTTACTAAACAAATTTTCCATTGGTCCATAAACAATCACTAAACAGGCACCTATTTGTTAAAAAATTGTTCCCAATCACTACCCTTAGATGTTGCTCAAAAGAAAAGAGCATATTTTGGAAAGAGAAGAGACACATATAATTGTGTTAAGCATTCAACAATCAACAAGCATTTATTAAGTGCATACTGTATGCCATGCAAATATGTGCTAGAGGGTGGGAATACAAAGACAAAAAGGAAAAAAAACCCTGATTGAGGGAATTTATATTCTACTGGAAGGGCAAGCAGTTAAACAAAAATAAACTCAAAACATGGGGGGGAAATAAAATTAGTCCACATTGCATTCAAACTTCTTAACACAGGAATAGCATCAGAGAATTCAAGGGCTACCTTCAATGTTTAAAAAAAAGTACTCATATACTATCTATCAAATCACTCACACACACATAAACCCTCTATCACCTAGTGACAGTGACATATGAATGCATGAAGCTAAACGCGCAGAATACTTGTCTTAATAAACAAGTATTTACTTGGCACTTTTACTATGTTTCTAACATTTTGCTATACACTACACATTGGGTTTTAAAAGAGAATAAAATATGTGATCACATCTTCAGATTAACATTGAAGAAAGAATAGAGAGTATGAGGCAATATATTCTCAAGTCTCAAATTGTTTGGTACAGAGTACAGACTACAAATGTTAAGTGTCAAGGACCTGTGATTTGGTCATTATGAAAATTCTTGGTGTCAGAACGCCCTTCAATGATGCAGATCACAACATATTTACAATTTAAGATATGAGTGTTGCCTGAGGGTCAGACATATTTGTCAACTTACCCATGGCCACCTAATTTATTGTCAGAAATGAGATTTGAACTAAGGTCTTTTGGACTCCAAGTTCATCACTCTAACATGCATACTGCCTCTCTCTAGAAAAATCTTACATAAATAAAATTTGCATAAGATCACATTTAAATACTTTAGGAACAATTCACTATTTAAAAGATTCCTTTTATAAGGCAAATAATTATCTTGCAAATGAAATCATCACAGCCTAATTAGCCTGTTTTTCAAACCTAGACTTTAATATACTATAAAGCATTTGCACATACAAAGACAGGCAGCCATACAGCTATGTGTACCTTGCGAAAGATGAAATTATCTGCAGGGCAAGTCAAAGATTTATCATTTGCTTTTCCTTTAATAAAGAGAAGTCTCCAGTAATTGTTATGGAGACTTTACTGATCTGAACAACTGTCCTTAAGCAACCTGAAAGGGAATTCTGTGATCTTTGTTAAGAGTTTGTCATCCAGTTCTCATTATCAAATGTAGACAAAAAAATCATCTGCATACAATTGTACAGTACTAACACAAACAGTTATATTACCTAAGAAGAAATAATTTGAATTGCTGAACTTGCAAGCCTAATCGTATAAACCAATACCTTAAACATCAAATACAGAAAGATACACAAACAGGTAGACACTGAGACATATACCAACAGGAGAAGAAAATACTTTAACTGATAATCTGCAAAATGAGAGTAAAGGCAGAATGGGCAGCATTCTGGTTAGAATCAAAGGAGAGAGAAAAAGCAATAAATAAAGAGAGTAGTATGGGGAGACATGTTAGTCAACAAGTTAGTTGGCAGAACTGGATAAAAGATTTTCAACATAAATCACAAAGTTGGCACAAAAGCATGAAAATTATGATAGAAGACTTCAACTATCACAATATCTGCTGAAGAAATCATTAATAGATCTTTAATTTTATCCTTTGGTTTGATTTATCCTTTGTCCTGTAATGTCGAACATTTTTTATCAAAAACTTAGATGAAGGCATACATTATATGCTTATCAAATTCGCAGAAAACATAAAGATGAGAGAAATAGTTAACACACTGGGAAGACAGAGTAATAATCCAAAGAGATTGCAATAATTTAGAATGATGGGATTAAAACAACAGCATGAAACTCAGGAGGGATAATGTAAAGTCTTAGGCTTGGAATCAACTGCGTAAGTACAAGACAGGAGGCATGACTAGACAATACTTTCTGTTAAAATAGTCTGAGAGGGTTAGTGACTTGCAAGCTCAACATGCGTCAATAGTGTGACAAGGCAACTCAAAAAGTAAATGCAATCTTAGACTGCAGTAAGGGCACGATGTTCTAAACCAGGAAGGTTCTAATGTTTCTAGGGCAGACCGTCCTGGTCAGATGATGTCAGCTGTATCATTTCCAGATCTAGATGTCACATTTCAGGAAGGATATTGATAAGCTAGAGCATGTCAAAATAAAGGCAACCAGGCTATTAAATGGCCTAATGATCAAGTCATATGAAGATCAGCACAAGGAACTGAGGATGTATAGCCTAGGGATGAGGGGAAGGGGGTAGGAAATCAGAGCCATATTTAAGGGGATGTCATGTAGAAGAGACATTAGATTTTTTTGCAATTGGCCAGACAGCAGAACTGATGACAAAGGGTGGAAAGTACAGAAAGTTAGATGTACACTTGATACAAGGGGAGAGTTGGGGGAGAAGGCTTTCTAAAAATTAAGAGTTTTCTAAAAGCAGCATGGGGATGCCTTGGCAAATAGTGACTTCCCAGTCAGTAGAGGTCCTGAAGGAGACCAGATGACATTTGTTAAGGATACTGTGGAAGAGCTATCCGTTCAGGTAGGGACTCAGAATCCTGAGGTCTCCTCAGACTTTAAGATTCCATGATTCGATATTTGTCTATCTGAAAAGTTTCCCTTCAAAAAGGTTGTATATCAAGCACAATGAAATTTCTTCTGAGGAAATCAACTCACATTTGCATAACCTTGTTGATATGTCAATGTTGGTGTAGAATAGATTATATTTTAAAAGTGTTTTCTTCACAAAGTATTATTATGCAATATTATTATCCCCAAGTTGCAGATAATGAAACTGAACTTCTGAACGGTTACTGATTAGGCCATGGCAGAGCTAGCAAGCAACAGAACCAGGAGAGGGAGCTCAGATTTCCTGGCTCTCAAGTCTAGCCCTCTTCGTAGCACACCATTCTGCCTTTGGGTTAAAGAAAAGGTTGATAATAAAAGTTACCTTAAGACAATTGCGTATGTAGATGGGTTAAACTAATAGTTTTTCTTAGCTATTTTTAATGATAAAGACAATTTCAGATAAGATGAAAGATTGGTATTTCTTTAATGTGATTTCCCCTTTCTCCTGTCTTCTAAATTGTTGCCCAGATTTTTCAGGATTTTGTTTAATGTGCTCTTTACAGATCTTTTAGGTGGGAAAGTATTTTGATGCAAATACTTTTAAAGGACTTTATTCTATATATTGACTTTCCAACTTAAATACTTCACTTCATGAAAATTCAAAATACTAAAGTGTCACATTTTCATTTGTGCATTTTTTTCAAATTAAACAAATGTTTCTTTAATGTCTACTATGGGCTCACAAATTCCATTGTTTTTTTTTCTCCTTATTTCCTATCCTCTCTCTGGGTTCTTTTTTTTTCCATTTATTTTTAAAATATATAATATTTTATGTTTTGTCCAATTACATGTTAAAATAATTTTTTACATTTTTAAAAAAAGTTTTTTAAAAGTTTGAGTCTTATCCTTCCCTTCTTCCTTCTCCTCTCCACTCATTTGTGTATTACCAAAAAAAAAAATTCCTTCATTTTTCTAATACTGTCAAATGTCCTAAAATATTTTGAACCTATGTTATTCTTTCCAAATAAGTCAGTCTTCTTAAAATCATTCACATACAAGATGTCCCAAAAGTTTTAGTGCCATTTTAAGCTATTAAATCTTTACTATCATAATAAACATAAACTATTAAACCTTTAATAGCTTAAAACTACACTAAGATTTTTGGGACACTCTGTATATGTACTCACGAGTCTTTGCTCATTTGTTCACCCTGGATTTTTTCTAAACCTTCTTCCACACCACTTTCATAACTCCCTTTAAGACCTTGCTCCAATTTCATTTTCTATAACAGTCCATCAGCACTTAGGCATACCATAGCTCTTTTTTAAGTCATTATTATATAACCTGGAAAAACCTACATGATACAATGCTGAGTGAGCAGAGCAGAACTAGGAGAGCATTATACACAACCACAGATACACGGATTCTGCGATGACTAATCTTGATAGACTTCGCTCTTTTCAGCAATACAAGGTTCAAAGACAACCCAAAGGCCTCATATCCAGAGAAAGAACTATGGAGTCTGAAAATGCAGGTTGAGGCAAACTATTTGTGCTTTTTTTTTCTCTTTTGTTTTTGGTTTTGTTTCTTCTTTCTCATGATTCATTCCATTGGTCATTATTCTTCATTACAACTTGACTAACGTGTAAATAAGTTTAATGCGAAGTTATATGTAGAAGAGATATCAGATTCCATGCTGTCTTGGGGAGGGATGGGGGCAAGAAAATCTGGAATTCAAAATCATGTGGAACTGAGTGTGGTAAAATTAAAAATAAAAAAATCTTAATTAAAAATAAAAAATAAATAAAATTATTATTATATTAGTAAGTGACAAATATTTATCAAATACTTTTAAGTGTAAGGCACTCTCCAAGGTGCTGTGAAGGTCTCAGACACCTTATAGTCTGACTACAGGAGACAGATTACGTATGTATGAAAACTTGTAACATACAGCAGTATATTATAAGTACCTAAGTACTACAGGAATTCAAAGGAGGAGCAGTATCAGTGCACGGGATTAGACAAGGTTTCACAGGGGAAGTGGAAGGATGCAGTAGAATATGGATGAATGGAAGGAAGGACGAAGACATTCCAAGAAGACACAAAAAGTATAAGGACACATCTGGTGGCAGGGAATGTACAGAGGGTATTAGAGGAATAGTGGGCAGACCGTTCAGGCTAGAGAAAAGTTCATATTGGAAAGAACTAAGAGATAAAATTCAAATGGCAAGTGGGAGTTAGAATGTACAGGGCCTTGGATGACAGACTAAAGAGTTGAGGTTTTATTCTATCAAAAAAATACAGGGCAAATCAAGACGAGTTAGGGTAGTATCATGAATGGTGAGAGCCACTGAAGGTTTTTTGAATAGGATACTGGCATATGTAAAGCACTAGTTTGTGAAGATTAATCCAACAGTGGTATATAAAAAAATAGGTGACTTTTAATAGTACTTTAAGTTTTGCAAAACACTTTATGAATGGTATTTTATTAGATACAACAATCTTGTGAGGGAGGTACCACTGGTATCATTATCCTCATTTTATAGAAAATAGAACTATACCTCAGAAAAGTAGCCTGCCTGTAGCATAGCAGGAAGCATCTGGAACAAGTTGCAAAACAAGAATTCAAAAATCTGACTTTCAACTATGCTATGAAGGGAGATGGGCAGGCAGGGAAAGAGGAAAGGAGAGGGAGAAGAGGGAAAGTAAAGAGAGAGGAAAAGGGAAAGGGAAAGGGAAAGGGAGAGGGAGAGGAGAGACCAAGGGGAACAACCTGAGAATGAGGTACTAATGGCCTAACATAAGTAAGGAGGTGGCATTAGAAATATAAAAGAAGATGTAGGTAAAAGATGGAATGAGAGAGGAACCAGAAAGATACAGGGCAAATCAAGAGGAGTTAGGAAAGTATCATGAATGGTGAGAGCACTGGATCAGAAATCAAAAGATCTGTATTTTAGACTAAACTCAACCAATTACTACTTATACAGCCTTGGACAAGGTCATTAACTTCTCTGGGTCTCTGTTTGTTCATCTTTAACATTAGGGAGTTTACAAACTTGGCCCAAAGGAGAGAAATAAATGAGAAGGCACTAGAGGGCAGCTAGGTGGCACAGAAGATTGAGTATCAGGCCTGGAACCAGGAAGACTCATTTTCCCAAGTTCAAATTTAGCTTCAGACACTTGCTAGGTGTGACCTTGGGAAAGTCACTTAACCCTGTCTGCCCCAATTCCTCGTCTGTTAAAATGATCTGGAGAAGGACATGGCATACCACTCCAGTATCTTTGCCAAGGAAACCCCAAATGGGGTCATGAAGAGTCAAACACAACTGAAACGACTAAATAATTGGTTCCCTTCTTGTTGAGATAGGGGACAATGGGTATGGAATACTACATACCACATAAAATTTTTTTGATGTGTTGGTTAGTTTACTGGCTAAACTTTTTCCTCCTCTTCTTAAAATTTTTTTTGTTATATTGGATGGCTCTCTAGAAGGGGAAGAAAGGATACACTAGGAAATGTAAGTGATGTTAAACCAAAAGATATGTCACATTTATTTTTAAAAAACATTACAAGTCCAACTATGTAATCACTAAAAGTCCTTCTCAGTTCTAAAATTCTAATTCTAAAACACACCAATGTAAATATGTAAATCTATACACATATACAAACATAAAAAAGCCTGTCTATCCAAATATGTTCATATTAACAGAAGCAGAGATTTGTTTCAATATACACTAACACACGAATACTGTATACTTGAGAGTTGGAGTGGTGTTGTGGAAAGAGATGGCCTAGAAATCAAGTCTTAGCTCAGGAACATAATGATTTGTGACCCTGGAAAACTTACTTCACCTTTCAGGATCACAAGCAATTATCTAAGAGTATAAGATGCTGAACTGTACTGGTAGAGGTCAGGAGACTTCTGTATCTGTGATATCACAGGCCCAATAAAAACTATACACACATATACACATACACACACATATGTATATATATCTAGGTACATACAAGGTAAAACCAATGTGTCCATAATGCCCTACCCAGAGTCAACTACATTACACAAAATACCACTGATAATAAATTTCTTTGAGAATTTTTGGAAAGAAAATCACCTAAGATAGAGTATAAAACATATCCCCAGGATACTGAATATGACATAGAAATGTATGCCTAATTCACCATTTAGTTATTTCCATGTATATTTGCATGTGTATGTGTAGCTATGCTTTTATTTGTATAAAGGATACATGGATAAATATGAATAAATATGTGTAGAAATCAGCATCCATTTATAAATAAAAACATATCCTATACATACATTTATAGACATAGTTATCCATACACATACATAATGCACACACACACACACATATGACAATGTGTATAGATTCACAAATCTCCTATTTAGGAAAGGGTGATTGTACAGATTAATGGCAGAAGCTGAGATCTGAGATGCTCAGAACAGATTAGTAAATAAACTAGCCCAAGAAAGCAGGGACTCTCTTTCTATTCCCAAGACTTAGCATGATGCCTAGCACAGAGCTGGCACTTATAATAAAGTATCAACCTACTGAAAGCCACAAACACTAGTAGCAATTTTTTTTTTTACTGTTTTCTAACACTATAAACATCATAGCTACTATCTCTCTTAACTTCTGGGCCATTTTTTTATTCTACTCTTTTTCTTCCCTCCTTTCTGGTTGTCTGCTAGTTCCTCTTCATTTTCTCAGCTCTTAATTTGAATGTTTGAATGTGACCTAAAGTTCACACGTTGCTGCTCTCTGTTGTTCTCAGGTCTCCCTGGCAGCTAGGTGGTAGAGCGGATAGGGTGCCAGGCCTGGAGTCGGAACTCCTCTTCTTGAGTCCTTATTTGACCTCAGACACTTACTAGCTGTGTGATCCTAGGCAAGTCACTTAACCCTGCTTACAATAATTTCCTCATCTGTAAAATGAGCTGGAGAAGGAAATGACCAACCACTCCAGTATCTTTACCTAGAAAACCCCAAATGGGGTCACAGTCAGACACAACTGAACAACTACAAAAACCCCCTGACTCCAGGCCCTGCACTTTTTTCACTGAGCCAGCTAGCTAAGTTCAAATCCTGCCTTAGCCATTTACTAGTGGTTTGACCCCGGGCAAGTCACTTAACCTCTCTACCTCAGTTTCTCTAGCTATGAAATGGAGATAAAAACCACAGGGTGGTTGTAAGGATCAAATAAGATAACATTTAAGGTACTTCAAAAAACTTAAAGTGTAAATGTAATTCTAGCTTTTCTACACTGTCAGCCTTAACTTGAGCTTCAATTTTGGATTTACAGTCATTTTATAAGATATCTTCACTTGGATGTCCCAGAAGCACCTTAAATTTGCATTTTTTATTATTTTCTTCTCAAGGATAATGAATGTATTTTAACACAATTCTTGATATGCTAGGATCTCTTTTAAAAGACAGCTTAAGATATGAATCTATAAATTTCCCAACAGAAGTTTCTACATATATATGTCTTAATTTACTAATTCAATGAAATCGACCTCGGCAGCAATATAAACACATGTATGTATATATGCGCTAAATATACAGAATGCTACCTGACAAAATTAAAAGTATTTTCAAAGAGTTACCTGGCCCTCACACAAGAATAATTCATAAAATCAGTGTCTTCTGTCTTTATACTTTGCTGATAAGTACTATGGAAATATATACACCCATTTAACTAGGAAGTATTTGCCAATTTAACAAAAACATTTACAGTATTTTACATACTGACCACATTCCAAAAAATCCCAAAGCAGTTTATAAACTGTTTGTATAATGATCCACCCCTGACATGCAGTCACTATAAACTGGAAGTTCAACAGTCAATTGGCATATATTTCATAAAAAATAAAAATAGTGAAATTGTAGTCACAAATATAAATATCCCCACTTAACTGCCTTCTCTCCTTTCAAAGCCTTACTCCTACCTTCCCACTCCTTACAAGGCAACTAATACATAAATACATTCTTTATTACAAATATCTTCATTTGTGATTTTTGGCAAGTGCACCTGTAAAAAAGAGGCCTAGCACCCAAACTAACAAAAAACACCTTGATTTATTAGCCAAAGATAGTACAGATTCACTGGACTAGATGCATACATTGCCCTTCCATAAACCCTCTACTTCCTATCTCAAATCCCCAAGATGTGATTACATATACTTGCTCATCCTAATTGTGCAAATTTTAAGAACTTTCTAGAGAAATTAAATGACACAGCACTATGACTGCTAAGATTATGAAAGAGAAAAAGCAATGTTACACTTTTCACAAGGCCTCTATTTTATAACAAGACTCCTATTAATTACATTTAAAAGGATGCCTTAAAATTGCTTTTCTCTGTCTTCTATTATTGTCTACCTTGTGACACTTCCTTTCATTCTAGTTTCCTTACAAAATAAGGTAAAACAGGTTGAACTCTAGTATGCTACTGACGGATGAAGTGTCAGCTACAATTTCTACTCATTGCTAATGCTAACTACCCAGAAGGGGAAAAGAGATACTTATTTGCTTCTATAATCCCTTGCCTTGGAGGTTTCTTGGCATTTCTTTCACATACCTAACATGGGTTTTTGCTGCTGCATCAATTTGTTATCATAATCCTCTTTCCCATGAAAGTGTACATCCATGAACCCATGGCAAAGTAGATGGAATACTGCACATGGAATCACAGGAGACCACGGGAGATCACTGGGTTTGAATCCTGCCTCCGATAACTATTCAGCTTTATGATCATGGGCAAGTCACTTAATCTCTGTCTCAATTTTCTCCTCTCTAAAACATTTCTACAATATCTATAGCACCTACTTCAAAAGGTTATTATGGAACTGTAATAATATTAATTGCTAGCATTTACATAGTACTTTAAAACTCACATATCTCATTTTAGTCTCACAATAGCCTGTGCTATTATGCCCATTTTACAGATGAGGAAACTGAGACTGACAGGTTAAATGACTCGTCCAGGATCACAAAGCTAGTGTCTTAGGCCACATTTGAACTCAGGTCTTCCTGACTCCAGATTCAGCATGCTATTTGCTGAAGCACCTAGGGGCCTCTAATGTATGTCGACTACTATTATGAATACTAGGTCAGTAAATAAGACTGCTTTAAAAAAGTATTTTACAACTTTCTATAGCCACCGTTTCTCTTCCTGACTTAAAATTGGTCATAACTCCTATCTTACATTTTTAAGCCTTTTTAAGAAATCTAAAGTGCTTTGCAAGCAAATATTTATCACTTTATTGCAGATGATTAGATAGAAAAATCCCATACCAAAAGGCTTGCTCTCTTCAGAGATGGCATTCAATAATTTTTTTGAAAATTTGTATTTTGAGTTTGTTTAAAACCTTTCCTTCTGAGGGAGGGTTATTTGGTAATTTGGTCATTCACTATGAAGCAGTATTGTAGTTTTTAATAGTAGGGGCTGCCATTTGCTCCATCTTTTTACTCTGTTAGTCCATTTGGCTGGCTGACTCTTCATCATACATATCCAAAGATAGAGGCAGATGAGTGGAAACCTGTAATTATTCTCAAATCAGAAATCGTTCTTTCCCCACCCAAAGAACAGGACTCAGAGGTTCCCTGTTCTCTCATTTTCTTCTTAAGGGTGATCTTAAGGGGGAGAAGTAAAGGCAAAGGAGAAATGGATGCTCTCATTTAAAACTGATGACCTGACCAGAGGGGGCAGTCACCCATTTTAACCTGGCTCCCACAAACTTGTAGTGTAGTAGTAGCCTTGAAATTTATTATTTAACATCTTCTAGAGGCAGCTAGGTGGTCAGTGTTGAATAAAGCTAAGAGGAAAATAACTTGATACTTCTTACTCTGTGAAATGGGAGGGAGAGAACTGACTTCAGAAGGGTTACAAATAACCTTGAATTGTACCTGGCCACAGTCTCAACTTGTTTGTCTGGTAGTATGGTGTGGTAGAAAGAACATTGTATTTTTACTTAGAGGACTTAGGTTTGAATCCCTGCTTCTTCCTACCTGTGTGCCTTTACAAAATTAACCCATCTGGGCCTTGATTATATCATCTCTAAAAACAGACTAAGTGAACCTAAGATGACCTCTAAGGTTCTATCAATCTATGAATAATAATTAAAATGATATTTC
Source organism: Phalanger gymnotis (assembly GCA_028646595.1). Lineage (NCBI taxonomy): Eukaryota > Metazoa > Chordata > Mammalia > Diprotodontia > Phalangeridae > Phalanger > Phalanger gymnotis. Next base: position 644,919,740 of record CM053622.1, on the reverse strand, counting down.
AAATCTGAAGGCCTAATGGTTGTATTTCTTATATTCCTCTCATTCAGGACTTTCAGCATTCAAAATTTTCAAATAAATGCATAGATGCCTATTTTTCTACTAGTTCTAAATGTTATTGTTTTAAACAAAGTAAAACACTTAGACAAGTGTCAATTATCTTATCCCACAGTATAGCCCAATTTTTTATTCACCATAGTACTAAAAAGAATTAACTGAAATCCACACATAATCCAAACATCTCACATCAGCAAAAAGTTTCAAACTTCTCTCCCTCAGACTTGTCAACAAAATATTTCACCATACCTGCCCAACAAGGATTAAAACCAGTTCATTAGGATTTTACCTCCCTTTATTTCCCAAACTATTTTTTGTAAGAATGCTAAAAGACTGTGAAATAACTGAAAGAAAATTCAACAAAAGACATAAAGGTCATGCACAGATTCAAAACTAAATAAGAGCCTTTAATAATCAAGAATTGACACTATATGTAAAGTTATGATCTTCTGCAACACAAAGCTGAAACAGATTTTGTCCTTTAGTAACCTCTAAATTTATTATTTAGACAAAAAGTAACCCATCATCTAGATTAATTTCAGCCATATATTATGTGATATTACCAACACATCCAGCTATTTGTGAAGCTAAAAAAGAATAAAATGCACTCTAACCACTCATACTCAACCTTGAAGTACTGAAAGGCACTTCATCATCGAGTATGGTTAGGAGCAAATACACACACATATGATATTGTAAAGGCACCTCTGTGAAGTTATATGTCATAATTTATCATCACGAGGTATCCACCTATCTTAGCCCACCTAAATTAAAGCATATCACCCTGTGATTACATCAGGCATCTCTAAAATGACTTTTAGCACTTTCTTCTTCCACTCTTTGCATCCAAAGCTTTCAGATGTAAGGAAACATCTTTCATTGGTTCTTTCTCTACTTCTATGTAGAAAATCCAAAATTATGGATGGACTAGCTTGCCACTCTCCATTCAGGCACCACTGTCTATGTTTAATATTCCAGAGACTCTGCCTCAAACCTGGCAAAATGTGGAGGTTTCTTATAAAACTAACTTCACAACAGTCACAAGCAGTTCTACAGCCACAGGTTGATTACTTCAAAATACATCTACTGGCTACTGTCAATTTTCCTTCAACAAGACCTATAATAAAAAATATTAGCAGTGATCGATACATTATAAGTATTGGTATTCTACTACCTATTACATGACTTTATTTTTTAGGGTAATGAATAAAAAAATTTTGTTTTGACTATTGCTTAAAATTGTAAAGGGATAGTAAAACATAAAATTCTTTAACAACCAATATTGCTCAATTACCTACGGTTAAAACTAGAAAAATACCAAAATATCACATCATTTCAGAGCTTTATAATAATATATCTTTTTCATCAGAAGATGAAATTTTAAGTGTGGGTATCATTGTTGATCTTTTGCATTTGTTCAAAGGTTTTCCTCAACCATTTTATTTAGTATTTAGTTAAAATTAAATATTTAAAATTTAAGCCATTCTATATTGCAAGTGCTGCTAAAAGGAAAGGCTTCTGTGGCAGCAGTGACCAGATTTTAAATGCAGGTAGATCAATAATAAAAAAAAAGAGAAGAAGAAACAACCACCAAGCACAGGCTCCATGTGTGAGTGGAATGGTTTATAATAGCTTGCAAATGACTATGCGCTTGCTGTAACCAGCTGTTCTTAAATTATGAATATGCAACCAATTCATGTTAAAGCCAAATCCCAGCACTATTTCTACAGAGAAATCCCAGTAGTTTTGCTTGTTCTACATGTTAGCTCTGTTAAGGATACAAATAGCAGTAAGCTTCCGAACAAATAGGACCAAACTATTGGCATTTCATGCACTAGGTCCATTATCACAGCAGGGGATGTCAATCACTGGAACATTCCTATAACAGCTCAGGCAATATGACAATGATCTCCTAGAAAAAAAAATCAAAATCTCTGCAGTGTACTCAAAGTCCCTCTCTGCCAACCTAATTCTTTTTTTGCTTCAGCCAATCAGATTTTTAGCCCTGACCTACTAGAAGACTTGCATCAAGCTTCAAACGTTTAAAAACATCAATCATAAAAACAAAGACAGGACATTGAATTATACAGTATTAACCTCCAGGGTTTGCATACAAAGACCTTAGATTTATTTATGTCCCAGCCCGTTAAGAGCTTCAGTACACCGTTCTTTACACCAAACTGGCTGCCAATTTGATGAACCTCTCTGCCCTCAGCAGGAGTGCAGCGTCTTTGATTAATGAGTGCATGCTTGTGGAAAAGTGTAAGAACAGAAAACAAGGTAAAACACACAATTATGTTTCTACATATCTGATGGTACGAATGCAATTATTATTTTCAAGCCTGATTCCTCTTTTATAAGAAGTGAAAACTCTTTTCCTTAAAATCACTTTCAAAATTACTTTTCAAAACTATACCTACAATAACTTAAATGTTATTTTATAAAACATGTTAAATTTGTTTAAAATGTATTTGAAAACAAAAAATACATAATAAAACACTACATATAAATAAAAGAACCACTATTTTAAAATTTAAAAGTTAAGATTTTTTAATGATGAAAACTGTCATATGCAAAACATACTTTGAATCATAAGGATAAAGGCCATATTTTCCACTTAGATTCCCACCAAATGCGACAGATTAAAAGGCCTGAAATTTAAAAGCACACTATGCTTCCTTTTGTTTCATTACTCTATCAAAATTAGAATGAAATTTATTATCCAGGTTGTTTCCTAACATTACTAAATTAATAGTCATTTTGTATTACTTTCAAAATTACACTCAATGTTCAACTTACCAACATCAGAATTATCTAAAGTCTACATCCCAAACTCTACCATAACACTACAAATTCTGCAGTGGTAAATATTGAAATAGATCCTAAATTCTAGGTGAAATTAAAATCAGCTCTTTCTGAGCTGTATAAAAGATATCACCAATCTTTCATTTGTTGTAAAAAGAATACTGACACCATGCTTATTAACTAGGTTTATGACTGCCATTACGTAAAGTTTCAAAGTTTACAGACTAATAGGGAAACTTTATAAATGAAAGTTTAATGTTCTTATTGGGCCTTTGTTTTTTAGAGATAACTTGCCACAAGAAAACCAACATACAAAAATGTAAACTTACTAAACTAATAAATTAAGGCATAATTTTCATTTTGCAAGTGCATATTAAAAAGATTCTTCTCTCTGCAAAAAGATTTAACAAGAGTCCTTTAAATAGCAAGTTCTTCTAGTGCATTTAAAAAAATAAGTCAACCAAAATTTGACTTATATGTGTCACAATTAATAATAAAAATTTTAAGCAGTTGAAAAGCTATAAGCAATTTTAAAATCATATTTAAAAAGGAATTGTACAGCTCTTTATTATGGCGTGAGGGTACATTACACTTCCATTTAAAACTTTACTTCAATTATAAAGGACATAACTACTTTCCTCTAAAGTTCCTCTAAGAACATGAGACAAGAAAAATATAATTATGAAGTTATACAAAGGTATAACTAAAATTTGTTAAAGTTTGCTATATCTCTTTATGGGAATAACCACTGCCTATTTACTTACTATTACTGTCAAAGAATACATATTGTTCCATGACTTTTATCAATTATGCAAAGTCTTTTTTACTTACATGCCAAAAATTATTTTGATAGGTGTAACACAAATAATGAGACTAGAGAATGTCCTTTACTTTGCAGGCTATGTCACATGTGATGTTTCTAATGAAGTTTTTGGTTAGCTCATCTTAACCATCAAATATCATGGTTAAATTGTTTAATTTTTTGAGTTCAGCCTTTTGAGCTCATCAGTTTGTACCCATTCCCAAAAGAATGCATAAATACTTTGATCATGTAGTAGGCAAATAGGCAACAACCTACTACCTTGGCTAACATTATATAAGAGTTTAATATTAAAACTATCAACGAAAATCAGTAGTAAGATAAAAAAGTGCAATTGCAATGTTTATAATCAATAAATAACTTTTTTTTACTAAGATTACCCTTTACAAAAAAGACTCCTATAAAAGATCAATTAAAACAACAAATCAACATGCACTAAGTGTATATTATTTTGAACCTCAAAAAAATGCTTGTTTTTACTTTTTAATCTCTTATTTTTAAATTTTTATTTTTAAAAGTATATATGCTCTTTTAAAAACATACAGCTAGATATATTGTCCTTCAAGCAACCAAGTGTGGTGGGAATCATTAAATCTTTATGATGTAATTTTATTCGGGGGGCAAAGTTACCATATCAGCTTTTTTGTACTTCATGGTATTTCTCCTTTTGGCATGTCTAGGTCAACAACCAAGAATCTATAGTCTCAAAACCCTTACTACAAGAAAACTATAAACCTAAAAGCAATCAAGTCCTACAGCGTCTTTCACTAATTCAAGGGGATCAGACAGAAAGCATGAACTTTCTTGCAACTGTGATATTCTACATCTTGTGTAGGAACACAAAAGTAGCAACAAAGACATTAACAATTGCAGTTCAAGCTGGGAGTGACTGTTCTGTTTCAATTCAATGACACCACTAATGGCTTCTTAGCAGCTCCATGAAATCAACCAGCTGTCAAGTTGATGCATCAGAAGGAACAGTTACGCACTCCCATAAGAAAAAGCAACACATCAGGATGTTTGGCAAAACATCTGCTCCTTTACACTGCAGTTCTATAATAAACATGCAAACAAAGAAATGGGAGAAAGGGCAATAGAATTAAAATTCCAAGGTTTCTATTACAATCTTATGTGCATTTTAAATAAATGTCTTATAAATTAAAAACAAAATTCTAAACTGTGGAATACTTTACCTTATACATTTTTTAAAGACAGCCAGACACAAAGAAATATTCAACCAGTGATTCCTCTGATAAAGCAATGTTCCATTATTCAGTTTCTTCTTTCCCAAATCTTTCCCATCCACTCACAAAAATATACCAAAATTATCAAAAATACTTTAAAGTGACTATATGCCATACCTATTGGTAAAACTGTTGCAGTATTATTGTAAATGGGACTTATTAAACCAATGAAACATTATGTTAAAATGTTCCTCTGAAACATAAAAACAACCCTTTAAAGACGATACTGGTGGCAAAATGCAATGGCCAAGGAAAGGAGATATTGGGATTAGAATCTAAAATAATTTAAATTAACATAGAAAAGGATAGTTTTATAGAGGATAGATCTAGGCATTTGGCTTAACAAACATGAACTTTAAAGATTTTGTTTCTCAAATAGCAAAATAATACTTGCGTTTGAACCTCAAAGAAAAAATGCCTACATTTACTTTTCCTAGCCATTACGTGAATTCAACATACTGGAGAAAATTTCTTAGATATACTTTTATATTTTTGTGTGAGGTTAATACTGCCTTATTTCCAATACACACACAAAAAGACATTATTTGTCAAATTCACTTTAAAACATTTTAAAACTGAAGGCATTTCTTGTAAAACATCACTTCTCACTTCTGAAACACAGAACTCTCTTAATGTCTGAATTATTGATTATGCAGCCCTGTGACAATAATATTCCCAGTGTTTACAATAGGTGTGAGACATCAAATATACTTAACTACCATTTTCTTAAACTGCTTATCCTCTGTTGCTCACCATTTATAATCTGCCAAATCTTCTAGTCCTTTGTTGCATGTATAATTTAGAACCATCTGTTCTATGTGCTTTTAACTATTTAAACATTTTCATCTACCTAAGATTCACATAACTGGCAGACATTCAATTCCGAAAAAGCTTTCTGAAGTATTTTAAATAAAGCAAATTCCAAGGTAAATAGCTGAATTGTGTTAACCCAAAAGTAAGCTGCCTACATAAACATAAAAATATAACACATACATCATATGTTTTTGTGTGTGTTGAAAAAACCTTTTTAATGCACTTAGAATTGTTCCTATTAGCTTGTATGACTTAATTGTAGTCACTGTTTTCCCCAACCCTGAAGACAAAGAGAATGCAAATTAAATACAGACAGTTTCACGTCCTTGTTAGAGGAGATGTAAATATGCTGACTGCAAAACCTAGCAAGGCAAAATGACTAAAGAAGAGAGAATTCTATTTGTTTCATTCTATTTACACTACCTATTATTTATGAAGTACTCAGTGTTTCATTAAGTTTTGTCATGTGACCCAGAAGAACTTTTATGAGATGAAAAAGTATCTATTGTAGAGAAGCAAATTTTCAAAGAACAGTACCTTTTATTGTTTCCCTTTTCACAATGGCTGACATAGACCTTATAGCCAGAGGTGATAGGGGATCTTTTAAAATCAATTTTACCTTCTGAATGAACACTATCTGCATTATGATACCACAGAACTTAGTATCTAGAACTAAAACAAATATTACCCATTATCTCCTGTTACTTTTTATAAACTTCTAAAATAGAATCACCGTAAATCATTACAACATTAAAGCGAATGGCAATAAACATTTATTTAATGTATATTGGCTAAAATGTTGCAAGAAAAATGAGACTGGAAATAAAAAATTTATAATTTGACTCGTCAGTGAACCAGTCTAGCTGTTTTTAGTTTGCTTTAAAGAATAAACATTATTTAGAAAGCAGGAAAGGATATGCCGTACTAAAAATACCAAACGACGGAAAAAAAAAAAAAACCAAAAACCAAAATACTGTATACTTCTCCACCTGTTACCAAAACACAAAAGTAATTCACAGGTTTGAGATTGAGGGGTTGAGTATGGCTTTTTCTTTTGATTTTTTTCTTTTCCTTTTTTTTTTTTTGAAGAGGAAGTTGGACAGGAGATGGGATGACAGGTATTTTTTAAAGCATAAACCATCATCCTAACTTTATTCTATAAGTTGCACAACTCTTTAAAGGGGGAGGGGAACCACTCTAGAAAAAAAATTCCCTTAAACTTTACATGACGTCACTTGTTACCGTAACATTTCCTAAACTTTGAGCCTCATCTAGACACACTTTGTTCCTTTCCAAATGTCCTTCCTCCTCCTCCAAAATAAAAGGAGAGGCTTGGGAATAAAAATTGCCCAAGATGGCGAAAGGCTTGTTGTTTAGAGGGCAGAAAAAAATGGAGGATATTGTAATATACACAAAGGGATAAATTTCAACAACTCGGCCAAGGGCTGCAGCTGCTTCTCTCTTTATAAGGAAGCAACACACAAAAGATAAATACCGAGGGGGAGAGAGAGAGAAAGACAGAGAAAAGAAATGAAGAAAAACCCCCATCAGCAGGGCCGGCTCTCTGCCCCCTTCAAACACCTCCTTTCCGACGCCCAAATCCAGGGTGACTGTAACTCCCGCATCTCTCCATAAGAAAATGTTTCTGAGATGTGGGGAGCGGGGAGGGGGGGGGAGGGGCGGTTAAGGAAGGGGGAAGCTGAGGAAAGAGTTGAGAGCTTGCGGTCGCGGCCAGCCAGGAAATGCTGGGAGATTAGAGACGCACACCCAGACATCACCGTAGGGAAGGAAAGCAAAGCTCCTCTAACCTTCCGCATCCAGACACAGAACGCACCCCCCCAACCCCGGGACCCCCGTCCCACCTGGCCCCCGACCCCACAGCACCAGCTGTAAACCACAGCCCCAGCTACCCCAGGAGGGGAGGACGAATAGCTGGCACCGGGCTAGAGAGGCCCATCGCGGGAGGTGGGGCTGGAGGGGGGGGCGCCAGGCTGGAGCAGCAAAGCAATCCAGGAGGGGAGGGGGGTTGGGGGCAGCGGAGAGGCGCACAGGGCTCCGGGGAGGGCAGGAAGAGGGTATCTGGAAATTGCCCCCACCGAGTGGGGCCGACGGCGGCAGAAGCAGCACAACCACAGCGGGTTGTTTTCCAAGATGAGCCAAACTGTTTGTGCGGCCCGAATGCAAGCAAGCCCCCGGGAACCGAGGAAGAGGCGCCCGGGGAAAGCTCGGGCAGCGGCCGGCACAAAGGAGACGTAGTATCCCTGGTCTGCCGGGGGACTCTGGAACCCGCTGGCGTCCTCCGCAGCAGCCAGGACCGGCCTTCCTAAGATAGGATCCCCCTACCCACTCCCCCAGAACCCCCAACGCTTGCCGCTAGGAATAAAGTTTAAAATCGCCTGGGACCCGCGCTCGCCCCCTCCCCCATGCCTCCCAACACCGGGATCTGTAGCCCATTCTACACCTTCCCTAAACTCCAAGCGGGACCCTTCCAAACCACCCTCCAACCCCACTAACCAGCAGCACAACAAAGAGCTAACGCCGAGCAGCCGAGGGTAAACACCAGCAGCACAAGCAGCAGCAACGGCAACGAGCGCCGGCCAAGACGGGCCACTCCGAAGTCTTCCCCATTCGCACTAGAATAGTTTCTCTTTCTCTGCGGCGACCCGACGTTACAGACGTGGGGAATCACCAGTCTTGCCACCACCACCACCACCACCACCACTACCACTACCACCATCACCCCCTCCCTTCCAGGCCACCTCGCCTGCCACCCCTTCTTCCCTACACCAGAGGGTTTTAACTCACCTTGAGTTTCGAACTGGGTGGGAGTCACTGTGGATGGATTGATTTGGGTTATTTTTCCCCCTTCTCTACCCCTGTGGTCCTGAAGGTTACGATTTTTTGTTTTGTTTTGTTTGTGGTAACCTCCACCCCTTATTACTCTAGTTGATTTTTAAAAGGGGAAAAAAAGTAAGAAGAGTTGAAATGGAGGTGAGAGTTGCAATAATGAAAGCCTTTTCTCTCTCCTCCCTCCTTCTCCGCCTTCGTTCTCTCCGATTAGTTCCTCCCCAGCAGCAGATTGAAGTAGGAGATGATTCTTCTCAAGGTTTGTTCAGCGGCTTCACTTCTAGGCGAAGGCTTCATGAACCAAAAGTGACGTCAACCAGCAAGGCTTCTCTCTCTCCTCGCTCTCTCTTGCTCTCTCTCTCTCCCTCTCTCTCTCTCTCTCTCTAACAATGAAAGTTGCTGTTAACAAGGGGAAAAGAGAGGCAGAAGAGAGGGAATTGTTTATATCATTTCAGTTCCAATAATAAATGACCTATCAGAGCTCTTAAAGAAGCAATGCGAGGGAGGTACATTCTTGCTCCCAAGTCCACTGTATCTTTGGGTTTGCACCATCCTTGGCTTTTGGAAAAGTTAGAAAAGTTTTGTTTTGTTTTTAAAGGAGAGAGGGTGAAAAATAAAACAAGAGCGAGTGAATTTTGTAAACGGACTGAGCTAGAGTACGAGGAACATACTGGTTAATCGTCAGTCCCTGAATTATTTCTTAAGGCAATTTAGAGTCCGCCTGGAGATTAATACAAGTAAATATACCGAGAATTCGAGATGAGCGTAAGAGAAAAAACGTCAAAAAACAAGATACTCAGGAGATAAACCGCTATCGCCCTTTCAGGGCAGGTAATGCTGATTGCAATGTATTTGTACTGGCTAGTATAAAAACACTGGTATGAAAGCAGTCCTTGGATACTCCGTAGGTAGTAAATTATTTTAACTTTGACGTCCTAAAATAAATCATTTTGATATCGGATGGTTAGCTTTTTCCCCCTAGCTTCTCATAAAGGTTGTAAAATGCTAACCTTTTTTCCTGACAAAACTGGTTAGCTAGCTATAGCAATAAAATACATGTTATTTCATCAAGGAAGAGCAAAAAGACCGGCATCTCCTTACTCCAACCCTTTAAACTACACACGTGGTGTCTTTCTCCCTCGCTCTACACCCCTCCCTCTTTCATCCTCCCCCACCTACCCCCTCACTTTTCCCCTGTAGTCTTACACCTTTCTTTCTATTCTTACTCTTTAGCACTTTTTCTCCCCTATCCTCCTTGTCAATCCCTAACCTCAATCCCCTCCCTCAAAAAAAAAAAAAAAAAGGCTTGTTAGGCCAGAGTTAAAGTACGCTGGCACACGAAACAGCGATTTCCAATAAACCAAGAAAATAAATATATAAAGTAAAATTAAATAACTTCCAAGGCATTCATGAAGAAAATGTCAAAAAAAAAAAACAACAACCCAAACCTAACCACTTCATTAAGATGTTTCTTACGCAACACCCTAAAATCTCCAGATTTAACTTATTCACCTTTTGCTCAGAATTGAGTAACTTGAATGTTCATAAATGAAAACTTTGAAATCCAGGAAGCTTTATGCTATTTCTGAAAAAATAATTGTATATTTCTCTGCACATGTATGGATAGATGTATACCTTAAAAAGATGTTATTGTTTTCTGTTTCCTCTCCAGCCACTGGCTGTGATTTTAATTGTACTGGAGGATCTTCATTAGTATTAACACATGGGGAGATTTCACAAAGCTGCTTCATTAGAAAAAAAAAAAAGCTTGGCAGACTAGGTCTTTTTGCATGCAATGAGAATGTCAGCCTTACCTCGGTCATTTGTAACATAATAAGTGCAAGTACAATGATTGCAATGCAGGGACGCTGGGGGAAGGGCAGAGATACTGCCTGTCTAATAGGGATATCTGAAAAGAAAGCTCCTCATTACACAGTTAAATGTATGCTAAAAATTAGTGAAGATGATGTCTCAGGAGACTGATGCTAAATAAATTAATGTGCTGATATGTTTTTAATTATTATTTTTGTACTAGATTATTTCATTGCCAGAATTCACATTGAGTAGCAAAGCTGTGCTAGCACGTATTGATTTTTTTCACTGCCACATTCCCGGAATACAGATTTTAATCATTTCACTACACCACACACAGTAATTTCATTAAAAACTGGAACCTTCCATCCCCAGAAAAGCATTTAATTTCAATGACACACAATTTCTCTCTTAGCAGCAAACTGTCTCAACAGTAAAAGCTGGCCTAAGGTTCAAATGCATAATTTAATCTTGAGTTTTCCATGCTCTGCATTCCTTTGAAGCTATAATTTGTCTAACTACCTAATAACTGTAATAAGGACAATGATTTCCTTATAATATGTTATTAACCCATATTTAATTAACTCAGAGGCCAAGCTCTGTACGTGTTAGACTGGGTCAGTACTTCTATAACCTCAAAATTTACTAATAATCATCTAGAATAAAAATGTGGAATAAAAATATAAGTATGAATATAAGCAATTAGGTATTCCACACTGGATGCTATGCATCAGAAGTTCATATTTTTATACAACCATGGTATGGTTATTCAATGAATAACAGGATTTTAAAACATTTGGAAGTAAACAATGGATTTGGATGATTTAGTTCAAAATTCAGTGGCGTTTCTATAGATACTTAGAACATCATTAATATTAATGCTTTAAAGTAGCCCTAATATTTTACCTAATGACTGGAACCACTGCTGAAAACATTTAATTTTGAAAGGATAATCAGGGAAAAAAAAAGTAGATTCACATCATGTCTTACAGGATAAGCTTCTATGAAAAATTGTCTTAAAAATATATTACCCTTCAAATGTGTCTTCTGGCACATTGTAATTTGAATAATTAGGAATGCACCTTTTACTCAGAAATTTTAAACAAAACATTGAAAGACACACAGTATTGATGTTGGCTTCAATTAGCATTTTTAAAATACTATTGGCCTTAAGAGGATGCTAGAGATTGCTAACAGAATGGTTTCATAAAAATATGTAACTTCTGTTTCCTGATTGTTAGACAACAGAGTAGTTTTTAAAAAGTGAGCCATTTTCATAAAATAAAATTAATGAACTTTATGCATTTTTAATTGCTTAAATCTGCTTATTCAAAAGAAACTGCTTCTATTGATGGATCTAAAGTGATTAACTATTACATAAAAATATTCACAAAGTCAAAATTTGTGTTTTTTTCCCCTAGGTGTTATTACAGCTATAATTTCCAGTTGTACAAGTAAAAAGCCCCACATTTTTAGAGAATAATAAGGCATATAGACAAATTGGCATTTCTACTCATATGGTACAAAAATAAAACTATATATCTAATTGTTTGCATGATACATTAATTATCAACAAAAGCCTTGACTTCCCTTTGAGATGGCTATATCAACTCCAAAAGAGAGACATAACTTCAAAATTTCAAAAAATCTGTTCTGACTTCATTCATTTGGATGGCCTAACAGGTCAAAATGTGATGATATAAAACATTACTTGTGTTTCCTTTTACATTTCTTGATATGTTCGTTATCAGCCTTGTTAAGAACTCTTCAGACAGTTTAGACATTTTTGTAACATTCTGAAAATGAATAGCTGAGAGAAAATAAAAGGACATCACCAAGTAGCAAAAGTGTTGACAAATTCAGAATATCTACAAAAATGAATGAAAAATTCATATTCTTAGCAAAGGAAAAAAATAATTACATATAATGTGTGCATGTATGTATGTGTATTCTTCAAAAATGAGAGCATGGCACAGTGAATAGAGAGCTGACTTCCACATCAGGTAAACCTAGGTTCAAGTTCAATCTCTGACATATACTAGCTGTGTGACCCTGACAAAGTCTCTTAACTTATTACACCCAGGCAACTTTCAGAAACCATGAAGTGTAGAAAAGGTGTTGAGCTACATTGACACAGGATGTTCCTCACCTAGAGCTCCCTTACGCCATTGAAATCACAATAACAGAGGAAAAATTGAAACTTTTTCAGTGAACTCAAAAATTAAGCTATTAATTTGACCTTAAAAGCATGTCCTTTAAAATAATATTAAAGTTGTTTCTATAAAATATAAATATATCTGTTTAAAGATGCAATCTATGCTCTTAAAAAAGTAATTTTTTAAAAAACCTATACTATAACTATGCACTTTGAGCTTGTAAAGCCAATTTTTATGATAACACTGAGAATTATGTATGGTTTACATTTTACCATTTCTCCTTGCTTTCTTATTTTGGTATTTCATTTGATGATTTAACAGAGTGGTCAAGCAAGCAAAAGTAGACTTCAGCACAGCATAATAAAAAAGAAATAGAATGAAAAGACAGAAAATGAACAAACCTTACAATTATAGTTGAAAGCATTAAGTCTATTTTTTGGTTTCTCCATTACTTTGTTTTTTCTTGAAGATAATAATGTCTCCCTAAGAACTTCATCAGTAGGGAACTATTGAGAGTCAATGACCTAACAGCATTTTCCAAACTAATTTAGCTATAGAATACTTGTTTGATTTGAAATATGTTGACAGAATCTATAAACCCATAAATGCTGGTATGGGAGACCCTGAAGTATAAAATAAATAAATGGACTGAAACCTAGGGAGACTAATGGCAAAAAGAACTTTTAAATGGTGGTCCCAACAATAGAACTCAATGGGAACAGCTGTAGCTTGTTTGGCTGATAAAAAAAAAAAACAATGCTACTTAATATGTATATGTCACTTTCTTCTCATCAACTCTGTACAATAATGCAAGTATTAATAGTACCATTTAACGAAAAGGGAAAGTGGGTTTACTCATAAGCCACACAAATAGTAAATCATTAAGTTCCACCTCGAACAAAGGCCTTCTTGCCTCCATTCATTACACCCACTGCTTCATATACTTTAATGGTGTTTGTGTATTACATTCATACAAGTAACACAACAAATATTTCTCAATCGATGAGAAAAAAATGTATTTAAAAATTTTTACCTCCAAAAAATCTCAAAAATGAAACCTAAACGATTCAGATCTTTATTTCCTATAACTCATTTAGGAGTTTTACATAAAATGACATTTGTATCATGTTTTTATTATTTTCATTTTGAAACAAAAGTGACTAGAGTAACTACAAAAGTATAAGAACTCTAGCTGTTTAAGACAGAAAATGAATATCATTTTATGCATCCACAAAGAAATTTAAACAGACATAATATTTTCATTAAAAATTTACCTAGAACACCATGGTAAATAGTATTCAGTAACTGTACATTTAGTATCTGGGAACGATTTATCTAAAGATCTCAATCACCACATATACATTTTGCCCACCTATGTTTTCATAAGCTTAGGGAACTCCAAGTATTGAAATTCCTTCCAAGGCTACAAATCAGCAGTTCCTTTGTAATTCATGGCATTAGAGGGAGTTTAAGTGATTTTTCCCAGAATCATAGAGCTGCAGAAGTAAGCATTTGAGGCAGTACTTGAATCCTGGTCCTCCTACCTCCAAGGGTAGCTCTCTGTCTCCCGTTCCAGCCTGCCTTACTGCTACACAAAACAAATGGAGAGAACGAGAGAGACAGAGAGAGAGGAAAGAAAAGAATAAAATTGCCCCAAATCTCATTATTCTACATAAACCTGAACTAAACAAAGTATTTCCCAAAAAGTGTATCTAGGAATAAGGAGGAGGGCAGCTAAATGGCCCAGAATGTATACAGTGCTGTGCCTGGAGTCAGGAAGACTCATCTTCCTGAGTTCAAATGTGACCTTAATAGCTGTGTCCCTGGGATAAGACACTTAACCCTATTTGCTTCAGTTCTGCATCTATAAAATGAGCTGGAGAAGAAAATAGCAAACCACTCCAGTATCTTTGTCAAGAAAACCCCAAATGGGGTCATAAAGAGTCAGACATGACTGAAACTGATGAACAGCAAAGAAACAAGGAGGACCAACCCTGCTTCCCCGCCAATAACTCTTAAGGACATGTGGTCCTTTAGAGAAACCTTCTAGAAGGTTTCCATAAAATACTCCCCCTTGCACAAAGTCTTTTTAAATTTGTGTATACTTAGATATCCATAAATTGAAGTATTCAAATGCATTGAAATACCTCAAAAGTTTCTATAGTCTTGTCCCTCTGCCAGTTCTTTCAGTCAACATAGATCACAGTCCCTCTGTGACTTAATATATGGTTCAGTCTTCCAGAGTTATGGCCTCAAAGTTCATTACCCTGAAGCCAACCTGGTGATGTCTCTCCTAAGTAAACTAGAGTCATCCTTAGATGATAGACCACCTTAACTGGTGTTCCAAGCCTTTCTACTTCAGTAAGCATTCTTTTTCAATTTATCCTGTATATAACTTATTTGTACCTAGTTGTTTGCACATTCTATCTCCCAAGCTCTGTGAGCTCCTTGAAATAAGGGACTGTCTTTTACTTTTCTTTGTATCTGCATAGCTTAGCTTACTTAGTACTGGCAGATAGTAAGTACTTCATAAATGCTTACTGACTTGTAGACAGCATTTGAAACCTACGGTCAATTTCATGGCCTTATTCCTTATATACACGCAATGTCGTACAAATAGCATACATATTATAGCCTTTCCGTTGCTTGTGGACATATAAAACAAAAGGGCCTTTTTCCTTTAGAGATGTTTATTACAAAGGAGAAAGGAGACCCAGATTTTCAACTTGGTTCACTGTAAGTTCTGTAAATAACATTTTTGACTAGGACTTTAAGCTCCTAGGTTATGACTTTAACATATGCAGAATCACAGAACTGAAGCCTTTCAATTAATTTTTCTTTTGGAAGGAGGCAGAGTGCTAATGTTTTTCTGAATTTTTCTTAATATCTTTTCTTTTTCAATATCCTTGTTTCCAAATATGTTCTTCTCTAACGCCTCCCTAGAAAGCCTTCCCTTGAAACAAAAAATAAAAACAAAAGGAGACAAAAAAAAGCACTCTAGAAAAACTAACACATCAACTATCTGATATTATATGACATGTTCCTCACCATATGCCCCTACCTCTGTAAAGATGGGGAGGAGGTACATTCCTCCGCTCTTCCTCAGGGCAAAACTTTTACATTTATTTTAATGATCTCTCTGAATAACAAAATACATGAACCGGCTAAAAAAAATTTAGGTGGTTATAGTTGAGATGATTATGATGAATACCATGATGACAACACTATGCTTTATGAAAATTATAAATTGGAAAAATGTTTGTGCTTTACCTTTTTAATATTCACAAAACCATCTGCTAATCTACTTTTAGTGCCTTCTACTTCCAAGTAACTAAAATATATTTAATTCTTTGAATAATTCTGGTTAGAATATAATTTAGTCCACAGTCTTAGCTGTAAGATTATAATCTTCTTGACAAGAGCACCTATGTTGTTTTTCATCTTGGAATTCCCAATACCAGGCAGAGTGCCCTGCATATAGTAAGAATTTAGTAAATATTTATTAAATTATTAAGTTAAATTATTGTGATAAAAATGCTTTTCTAAAATATAGATAAATCTGGATCAATTCACTCTTCATATAAAGCAACTTTACTCAGTAGTTTAGAGTAGAAAATATTAATGCATTTATTACTTAAAAAAATAAATATAGAAAATATAGCAAAGCAGAATTCAGTTGTCCAACTTGTAATTTGCCTAGAACACCATGGTAAAAACCCTACTTGAAAAAATTATTGATAACTTTTCCCCTCCTCTCCTTCCCAGAGAAATACTCTTTATCCATGACTCAATTTGTCAAAACCTTTTGGAACCAATGGAAGGAAACTAGAGTTGGTCTCTGACTGCTGACCTGGGGAGGATATTTACTCTATGGAAATACTATGATAACTCCACTAAGGAGAGCAGCCTTTCAAGAAGCCCAGGTATGTGGAAATCAACTCAATTCCAATGCACAAGTGAGGAAGGTAATTGCCTTTCTACAGCCTGAAAAGGCAAAGATAGATTTGTTTTTTAAAGAATGCTGCCCCAATTTTGCATTTATCTGACATGGATGTGACTATATTCTGTCAAAATAAATGATGAAGGACAAGCCAAGAAGCTGCTGGAATTAAAGGAAAATGTATTCTTTATAACAAAGAATAAAAAGAGTGGAGGGAAATTCAGCAAAACTGACAAACATATGGAAAAAATCTGACATCTGCAGTGGCCCACACCTGTAATCTTCCACTTCTTTGGGACCAAGCTTGGTCATTTTAATTTCACAGAATTCAGTTTCAGTTAAATTGCTGGTGCTCTTCTTTCCATTTATATTAAGATAGTCATGGTATATGCTGTTTTCCTGTTTCCTGTTTCTCAGTCAATAAACATTTATTAAGTACCTATTATGTGCCAGGCACAATGCTTAGTACTGGGGATACAAAAAGATGCAAAAAACAGTCAGTCTGAGGGGGGAGACAACATTCAAAAAAATATTTACAAAGGAAGCTATATACAGCATAAATAGGAGACAAGAAAGAAAACGCTCTAGAAATAAGAGCTGTTGGGATAGTCCTTCTGTAGAAGATAAAATTTTGGTTGGGACTTAAAGGAAGCCAGGGAGGTCAGTAGTTGGAGTTCATACATATCTTCCCATGTTTTTTCTACCTTCGTCATATTTATGATTTCTTATAATATAGTAATATTCTAATATATTCATGTACTGCAACTTGTTTAGCCATTTTCCCGTCAATGGGCACCTATTTTGTTTCCAGTTCTTTGCTGTTTCAAAAAGTGCTACAATAAATATTTTCCAGTTCTGGATCAGAGTACAAACATGTTAATCACTTTCTTCATACGATTTCAAATTACTTTCCAGAATGGTTGACAGGTCAACCAACAGTATATTAAGGTAACCACACCAACATTTTATCATCTTGGCCAGTTCATTGGTGTGAAGTGAAACCTGAGAGTTGTCGTGATTTATATTTTGCTTTTTATTAGTGATGTGGAATATTAATTCCATATGATCATTAATAATTTGAAATTATTTTTATAACTTCATATCCTTGGACTGCTAATCTATTGAATATCATGCTTTCAAAATGGCTTTTAAAATAAATTTTCATTTGCATCTTTTGTTTCTAAATCATAAATTTTCACCAGAATTCCTCCCCTACTCTTCCAGAGAGCCTCCCTATATAACCTAGAATTTTAACAAAAAAGAGGAAGAGAAAAAAGTCAGCAAAAAATTAATATTTAGAAAAAGACTAAAATATATTCATTGTTTCATATCTTTTGCCTCCATAAAGGCGTGATACCCGACTTTTTAAGAATACCAAAAGATCTTTACATAGTTAAATAAATATTTGCAGATTTGCTTTTAATGTAAACAAATAGGAACATTCTCATCATCCTTGGCAAAAACCCTTTCAACAGTCCTTGGGCATTAGAATGACATTTGTTTTATTACTTCAGACATATATTTAGCACCAATCAGTACAGAACTAATGAATCCACATTTTAATAATAGAATATATACAAGAACTACAAAAATTTAAACCTGAATGACTGTACCTTAGCATCACAATTCACAGTACTTGTGTGACCACTCAAGGTCTCTCAACCAAAGATAAGTACCTCTCAAGCATCTGCTGCATTACAGAAAAACCAGGAAAGGAGGGGGACTTCCTCTCTTACCCCCTCCACTCCCCTCCACTGAAGATCTGTTTATTTTGTATTTAACCCAATGTAAGGTGAACCTTTCTAAAACTTTTCATTCATAGTCCCTGAATTTAAGCTTAGAATTATAGCATTTTGGACGTGATAAAGGCTTTAGAGATAAACTCATTTTAGAGATGAAACTGAAACATTGAAAGATTAAACTAAACTGGATAATTTTATGTCTGGAACTAAAATTCAGGTCCTTACTTTTAATTCAGTGGTCTTTACACTCATACAGCTTCAAAAATGTAAGAAAATATGATTTGAAGAGGCCAAAGGCATGTAGACTACGCAGAAACCTATTGTCTACGTTTCACGCATATTTTCTTCAAGAAAAGGGCTAAGTGCTGGACATGGCATGTACCAAATAACATAAGAAAAAAACGTGATCTTATTTTGAGACAAGAAATGACTCATCATTACTGATGTGGGAGTCATTCAAAATCAACTCTCTGTACACTCAGATTATTGACAGCGAAGATAAAAATTGATGTAATTCTAGAAGGCAGTATAAAATTCAGAAAAAGATAATGGTATTTATAACTTTCAACCTGACCTATTCAACAAGCTGTTGATACAAAAAAAGGGGGGGGAGAGGAAATAGATGGATGAATGGACATTAATGCAAATTATAACAATGCCTAAATAAGTTTAAATGATGTAAACTCTTGGCCATGGTAACCTCTGTCCCAAAACCCATTGGCATGCGACTCTCTCCTCATTCGTGGAGATGAATGCCCTGCCCTGAGTGAGGGCCAGGCTGGAGTTGAAAAGAATGGCAGAGCTCTAGCATTCTTCACTCTTCCTCGGAACTCTCTAAGTGCTGAGTCACTTCTGGCTTCCAGTTTCAAGAGGAAAGATGGAAGAGGCCAATCCCACTTCAAGTTGCTGAAGGAATAGTCTCAGGAAAGACATGAAAGGAGCTAGCATTCTTCATTATGACCCAATCCCCAGCTCGTTACATTAGAGATTCCAGGGAATTTCCCATTGTGGAGATCTAGGACTCTTTCACGGTGAGCTATCTGGCTCCCAATGGGAGAGCTTCACTCTGTATTGTCTGGTATATATTCTCCTTTATATACCTTCTCTGGTTTCTGTTTTACTATGATTTAAATAAATTAGTTTCTTTGCTATTCACTATGTATGTATACCATGGAACTGGTAGTTGAGGAGAAAGGGGTCAAGCCTTGGATATAGAGTTTAGGGTCCTCCACCCCAATAATGACATAGTAATCTCTAATTAGATTGAACTTGATCACTCTCTCTGAAGATAGCAGAATAGCTTCTGGCCTCAACTTCCTGTTCTTCCTTCTGGTAGTAATTAAAGTCTCCCTTGGGAGACTTAAACGTGGGGGTAGGGGCAGGAAAGAGGCTATATTTCTATTCTGCATCCTTTAGAACTGCAAAACACTCCCAATGTTCCATTTTGGGGGACAGCCTTTGATACACCATAAAGAGGAAACCAACAGAACCTAAAAACTACCTCACTTGACAGGCACTTCAATAAACATTTCATAAGAGCATATTATGTGCAAGGCATAATGCTAGGTACTGGGTTTACAAAAACAAAACTTATCTGAGGAGCTTACATTCTATTGGGGAGCATAACAATGACACAAGTAATTCAGTATAAATGTATACAGGACTATACAAAATAATATCTAAAGGGACAAAGTGCTAACAACTGTGATAATCAAGAAAGACTTCTTTTAGGAGACCAGCTAAACTGAAGGAATGTATGGATTCCAAGAGGCAGAGGTGATGAGAGATATTAAGGGATACTTTTGCAAAGGCACATAAATCAGAGATGAAACTGATTTGCAGGGCACAGCTATCCTGCCAATTTGACTAGAAGAGAAGTACATAAAAGAATAGTATGAAATAAGATTGTATCACTGGGGATGGTGGCATATGGTAGAGATTTTATAAGAGTATCACCAGGTTCCCTTGGCCAGGTGCAGAAGTAAACTGAGACCCTTAGGATGTACAAATTCACAGGGGTTCTCATTGTCTTCAAATTGCAGAAGTTCAAGTCAGGAGGGTGGCCCTCTAGTCCAACCTCTATGGGAAAAAGAATTCTCCTACAACAGTGACAAAGCGTCATTGTACCATGATGCCTCTGTCTAAAGGCCTCCAATGGGGGACAACCAATAATCGCCTGAGGTAACACAATTTTGGACAGCTCTAATTATTAGCAAGTTTTTCCTGACATCAAATCTAAACTTCCTCTTAGCAATTTCCACTTACTACTCCAAGTTCTGCCACATTGGTCCAAACAGAACAAATCTAATCTTTTTTCCATGTGATAGTCCTTCAAATTCTTGAAGACAACTATCAGATTATCATGTCCTTTGGAGTCTTCTCCAGTGTGTATAAAACACTTTAATCTTAAAGCACTGTATAAATATTATTATGGGTTGTTGTTGTTATAGAAACATAGAGCCAGGAATTTCTGGATTGAAGCTCCACTTCTGAAAGATACTAGCAATGTGATCCTAAGCAAGTCCCTTAACCTCCCAGTACACCAAACAACTCTATGAATACTAAGTGCAGAGAAGGTGCAGATCAGCATTGGTAGAGAAAGTTTCCTCATCTAAGAGTTCCCCAAATAAATTAAACCACATGTCTAGCTAGGTTCTGTCCCTGTTGTTATTTAAATGATGCTCTTATGGAAAGAACATGAAGTCCTTTCCCATCATGTTTATCTTCCCCTGGAAACTTTTCAACATATCAATGTTTCTCCAAAAATGTATCACCCACAACTGAACACCATAATTCAGATATGATCTGCCTAGGATAGAGTACAGTAGGACTGTCATTTTCTTATTCCTAAAAGCTATGGCTCTCAATTTAGCCCATAATCTCAGTTTTTTTGGTCATTGATAATTTAGCCATATAACTCCCATCTTGTACTTTGTGTAGGGCATTTTTGGAACCCAAGCGTGAGACTTTATGTCTATCCCTATTGAATTTAATCTTACTGAGTTTGGCCTAATTTTCTAGCTTTTCAAAAATTTTTTGGATTTTTGGCACATTATCCAATATGTTAATTATTCCTCCCAACTTTGTCTCCAAATTTGATAAATATGTCATCTATTCCTTTATCTAAGTCATCAGTAAAAATGTTAAAGAGCAATGAACCAAGTGCAGATCCCTAGGGCATTCCACTAGAACCCTCCTTCCAAAATGACATCAGCTCAATAACAATCACTCTATAGATATAGATTCAGCTAGTTCTAAATATCTAGTCAAACCAATCATTAAAACCAGTGGTGTTAACCTCAAATAGAAGCGGGGGCAGCAATAAGCCATAATAAAGATCCTACAGGCAGCATTTTGACTTTAAAAACCGTATATTATCATTATTTATGTTTTATTGCATTTTTATTTATTTTGTTAAATATTTCCCAATTTGTGGGCCACCCACCCACAAATATCCATTCAGTGGCTTCAATTTTGACACCTCATCTAAATCACTTCTCCATTTTCCCCCCACAGGATACCTTGAGAGACAAAAGCTTTGCTGAAATCTAAGTAAAG
Organism: Phalanger gymnotis; assembly: GCA_028646595.1. Lineage (NCBI taxonomy): Eukaryota > Metazoa > Chordata > Mammalia > Diprotodontia > Phalangeridae > Phalanger > Phalanger gymnotis. The sequence goes on along the minus strand of CM053622.1, from coordinate 644,897,949 downwards.
TCTCTCTCTCTCTCTCTCTCTCTCTCTCTCTCTCTCTCTCTCTCTCTCTCTCTCTTTCTTTGTCTCTGTCTCTCTCTCAAAATATATGTGTGTCTGTATGTATTTATATATATTTCATGTATGTATGTATATATGTATATATAATTCCCCTGATCCACTGATTTTGTAAATCTAAAGGATTACTAAAAAAGAACATGAATTTTTTCGGGAATGACCTATTCCTAATGAAGCCTTGACAGCTCTTTGTTATCACTACTCATTTTTCTAGGTGTTCCCATGTCATCTAGAATACACTAATGATGTATTCTAGAATTTCCCCAAGAATTAAAATCAAGCTTATTGCTAGGGTTTACAAATTCTATTCCATAGCCTTTTAGGAAAATGGGGACATTTGTTCTTTTCCAACCCTGTGGCCCTTTTATTCTGTGATGATTTTTTTTAATTGACAGCAACTCAGTAATCCCATATATCATATCTATACCCCAAGTTGTAGTTCATCTAAGTCAATTGACTTCAATTCATCAAGAGAAGCTAGGTGTTCCTTTCTTATGTTCTTGTTTTTCTTGGGTATAAACTCTCTATTAGCTATTTCTGTTCTATCCTTTCTAGTCCAAAAGCATTTCTCCTTGAAAGAGAAAACAGAAGCAAAATAAGAATTCATCACATTTGCCTTCTGTTCATCAGTTATTATAATTGCACAATCCACCAGTCTTCTCTTCTTCCCCAATAGCACTATTTTCCTAATCAGCAAGCATTTATTGAAGGCAAATTTATTGTGTACTAGGCATTGTGCTAAATGCTGGGAATACAAAGCAAAAGCAAAAACACTCTTTGCCCTCAAGAAACTTGCATTTTAATGGGAGAGACATCCTATTTTAAAAATTATATTTAAAAAAGTATAAGACAAATGTAGAGTAGATATAAGGTAACCTTAAAGGGGATGATACTAGCAGCTGGAAAGGGGTACATGTAGGGAAACTAGGAAAGTCCTGGAGTAGGTAGTATAGGAACCGAATCTTAAAGGAATTCAAAGATTCTAAGAGTTGGGGCTTAGGAGGGAGAGCATTTCTGGCCTACACACAACTAGAGCAAGGCAAAGAGATGGGATATGGAGTTGTATGAGGAAGAACAGAAAACAGACCAGTGTCACAAAAAACATTTTGTACTTGGTCATAGAAATAGTAGGAAGACTTGGAATTTATTGAGCAGGAGAGTGACATGGTTAGAACTCTGCTTTGGAAAAATCACTTTCATAGCTAAGCAGAGGATGACTTGGATTGGTGGAGAGACTTGGTTGAAGGAAATCAATACTACAACAATTCAGGTGGGATGTGATGAGAGTCTTAACTATAGGTGAATCTGTGTGAGAGGAAAGAAGGGTCCAGGGCATCAGAGCCAAGATGGTAGAGAGAAGCCAGGAAGTTACCTGAGCTCTCTCCAGTTTCCCTCAGAAACAATGTTAAATCAAGCCTCTAAAAGAATTCTGGAGTGATAGAATCCACAAAGAGATGGAATGAAACAATTTTTCCAGCCCAAGATAACTTAGAAGGACTTCAGGAAAAGGTCTGTCCCATTTGGGTAAACAGAGAGCACAGCCCAGTGCAGGTGGTGTCTGGGCAAGCCAGCAGGAGACTCTTAGCCATGGCACAGATCAGCAACCAAAGCCCCAAGTTCTGGCTCAGCAAGGCAATGGCACAGCAGGGCAGCTGTGAAGCCTCCAGACCCAGTGTAGCAGACAAACTGCCAGCCCCAGAATCCAGGGCACAGCAGGCACATCTAGGCTGGGCCACCCTAGTGTAGTGGGCAAGCTGCCAGCCCTAGAAACCCCAGCACAGAAAGCCAGTGACCATGCCACTGGCCTCTAGTGCAAGAAATTTAGGTATCCCAGGAGTGGAGCTCAGCTTTTTAAAATCAGCAAAAAACAAAAAAAGAGCCCTGACCATAGAAAGGTACTATGGCACCAGGGAAGATCAAAACACAAACTTAGAGGAGGATAGTAATATCGAAATGCCTATATGCTAAGCTTCAAAGGGAAGTATGAATTGGTCTCAAGCCCAAAAAGTCTTCTTAGAAGAGCTCAAAAGATTTTAAAAATCAAGAGAGATAGAAGAAAAATTGGGAAAAGAAATGAGAGTTATGAAAGAGAATTATGAAAAAGGAGTCAGCAGCTTGGAAAAGGAAGCACAAACATTCACTGAAGAAAACAATTCTTTTAAAAGTAGAACTGCCCAAATGGAAAAGGAGGTGCAAAAGCTAACTGGAAAAAATTCCTTAAAAGTTAGAATTAGGCAAGTGGAAGCTAATGACTCTATGAGATATCACGAATCAGTCAAATAAATCAAAAGAATGAAAAAATAGGAGAAAATGTAAAATATCTCATTGGAAAAATAATTGACCTGGAAAATAGGTTCAGGAGAGATAATTTAAGAATTATTGGTCTACCTGAAAGACATGATTAAAAAAAGAGCCCGTATAGCATCTTTCAAGAAATTATCAAGAAAATTGCCCTGATATCCTAGAACCATAAGTTAAAATAGTCATTGAAAGAATCTACCAATAGCTTCCTGAAAGAGAATCCAAAATGAGAACTCCAAGGAATATTGTAGTCAAATTCGAAAACTGTCAGGTCAAGGAGAAAATACTACAAGGAGCCAGAAAAGAAACAATGCAAATATCAAGGAGCCACAGCCAGGATTTCAGAGGACTTAGCACCTTTTACATTAAAGTATCAGAAGGCTTGGAATATGATGTTCCAGAAGGCAAATGAGCTTGGATCATGACCAAGAATCAAATACCCAGCAAAATTGAGCATAATCTTTCAGGGGAAAAAATGGTCATTGAATGAATAGGGGACATTCAAACTTTCCTGATGAAAAGACCAAAGCTGAACAGAAAATTATATCTTCAAATACAAGACTCAAGAAGAGCATAAAAAGGTAAACAGAAAAGGGGGGAGGGGAACATGGTTTTCATAAGATTAAATGGCTTACATCCCTCCATGGGAAGATGATACTTGTAACTCTTAAGAGCTATATCTCTATTAGGTCAGTTAAAAGGAGTATACTTAGAGAGAAGATGTGGGTATAAGTTGACTTTGATGTGATGATTAAAGACAATTAATTAAGAGGTTTAAAAAAAAGGATCATACTGGTTGAAGAAGAAAGGGGGAGGCAGAATGGGGTAAGTTATGTCACATGAAGAGGCATGAAAGACCTATTACAGTACTGGGAAAGAAGGGAAGGGGTAAGCATTGTTTGAACCTTACTCTCATTGGATTTGGCTGAAAGAGAGAATAACATGCACACTTAGTTGGGTAGAGAAATCTGTCTTACCCTATAAGGAAGCAGGAGGGGAGAGGGAAAAGAAAAGGAAGAGGGGCAATAGAAGGGAGGGCAGAAGTAGGAGGGGAAAGGGGAAAGAAAAGGAGGAGGGGCTGATAGAAGGGAGGGCAGATTGGGGGAGGCAAAACAGTGGTGAGGAGGGACAGGGTGAAAGGAGAGAGAAAAGTATAAAAAGGGGGAAAATAGGATGGAAAAATAAATATGGTAATATTGACCGTGAATGTGAATGGGATTAACACTCCTATAAAATAAAAGTGAAGAGCAGAGTGGATCAAAAACCAGAATCCTACAATATGTTGTTTACAACAAAAACATTTGAAGCAGAGAGACACACACAGTGTAAAGGTAAAAGGCTGAAGCAGAGTAGGTTATGCTGTAACTGAAATTTAAAAAAAAAAGCAGGGGTAGCAGTTGATCTCAGACAAAGCAAAAGCAAAAATAGATCTAATAAAGAGACAAGGAAGGAAACTATATCTTGCAAAAAAGTATCATAGACAAAAAAGTAATATCAATGCTAAACATATTTACACCAAGTGGTATAGCATAGAAATTTTTAAAGAAGTTAAGTGGGTTACAGGAAGACAGTAAAACTATGCTAGTGGGTGACTTTAACCTTCCCCTCTCAGAACTAGAACTAACTGAGAACTAACCACAAAATAAACAAGGTAAGGAGGTGAATAGAATTTTAGAAAAGTTAGATATGATAAACCTCTGAAGACAATTGAATGGGGATAGAAAAAAATATATCTTTTCTTAGAAGTATGTGGCACCTACGCAAAAATTGACCATTTATTAGGGCATAAAAACCTCACTATCTAATACAGAAAGGTAGAAATATTAAATGCATTCATTTAATTCATCAGATCATGATGTAATAAAAGAGCCATGGAAAGAAAGATTAAAAATTATTTGGAGACTAAATAATCTAATCCTAAAGAATAAGTGGGTCAAATAACAAATCATAGAAACAATTGATAATTTCATTCAAGAACATGTCAATAATGAGACAACGTACCACAATTTAGGAGATGCAGACAAAGCAGTACTCAGGGGAAATTTTATATCTCTAAGTCCTTACATTAATAAAACAGAGAAAGAGCAGATCAATGAATTGGGCATGCAATTTAAAAAGCTAGAAAAAGAACAAATGGAAAACCCCCAATTAAATACCAAATAAGAAATTCTGAAAATCAAAGGAGAAATTAATAAGATTGAAAGTAAGAAAACTGTTGAACTAATAAATAAAACTAAGAGCTGGTTTTATAAGGAAAAAAACAAACAATAAAATAGATAAACCTTTGGTTAATTTGTGTTGTTTTTTTTTTTAAAGAAAGAAAACCAAATTGCCAGTATCAAAAATAAAAAGGGTGAATTCACCACCAATGAAGAGGAAATTAAAGCAATAATTAGGAGCTACTTTGCCCAACTATGTACCAATAAATCTGACAACCTAAATGAAATGGATGAATATTTACAAAAATGTAAATTGCCCAGATTAACAGAAGAGGAAATAAAATATTTAAATGACCTCATTTTATTTTTTTTGTTTTGTTTTTTAAATTTTTTTTATTTTTTTTAATGACCTCATTTTAGAAAAAGAAATTGAACAAGCCATCAATGAGCTCCCTAAGAAAAACTCTCCAGGCCCTGACAGTTTTACAAGTGAAATCTACCAAACATTTAAAGAACAATTAATTCCAATACTATATTAACTATTTGGAAAAATGGGCAAAGAAGGAGTCCTACCAAATTTGTTTTACGACAAGGTATAACACATATGACAAATATGGTGCTAATACCTAAACTAGGAAGAGCTAACTGTGAAACAGAAAGAACAGAGAAAGAAAGAACAGAGAAAGAGAGAAAAGAGAAAGAAACTATAGACCAATTCCTCTAATGAATATTAATGCAAAAATTTTAAAGAAAATAATTAGCAAAAAGATTACAGCAACATATCCTGAGGACAATAACTTTGACCATGTGGAATTTATACAAGGAATGCAGGGCTGGTTCAATATTAGGAAAACTTTTAGCATATTACTGTAGTATATAACTACAATTAGCATAATTAACCATATTAATAACAAAACCAAAAGAAATCATACAGGGATAAACAAGAAGACTTCCCAGTAAGATAACATAACAAAAATAACAATTCTACCAAAATTAATGTACTTATTCAGTGCCATACCAATCAAACTACCAAAGATCATTTTATAGAGCTAGAAAAATAAAAACAATATTCATCTGGAAGAACAAAATGTCAAGAATATCAAGGGAATTAATAAAAAATGCAAAGGAAGGTGGCCTAGCCATACCAGATCTAAAACTATATTATAAAGTAGCAAGCATCAAAACTATTTGGTACTGGCTAAGAAATAGAGTGGTGGATCAGTGGATTTGGTTAGGTACATAAGACATAGTATTCAATGTCTATAATAATCTACTGTTTGATAAACTGAAAGACTCCAGCTTCTGGGATAAGAACACACTATTTGACAAAAGCTGTAGGAAAAGCTGGAAAATAGCATGGCAGAATCTGGGCATAGATCAACATCTTACATCATATACCAAGATAAGGTCAAAATAAATGTATGATTTAGACATGAAGGGTGATACCATAAGCAAACTGGGAGAGCAAGGAAAAGTTTACCTGTCGGATCTATAGAGAAGGAAAGAACCAAACAATACGAAACAAAACAATATGACCAAACAATAGATAAGAGAACATAATGAAATGCAAAATGGATAATTTTGTTACATTAAATTGAAAAGACTTTGCACAAACAAAGCCAATGCAATCAAGATTAGAAGGAAAGCAGAAGGATGGAAAGCAATTTTTATAGTGTTTCTAATAATGCCTCATAGAAAACTGAGTCAAATTTATAAGACTTCAAGTTCCCCAACTGATAAATGGTCAAAAGATATGAACAGGCAGTTTTCAGATTAAAAAATTAAAGCTATCTATAGTCACATGAAAAAATGCTCTAAATTACTATTGATTAGAGAAATGCAAATTAAAAAACTTTGAGCTACCACCCACCTCATACCTATCAGATTGGCTAATATGACAGAAAAGGAAAATGATAAATGTTGGAGAAGATGTGGGAAAATTGGGACACGAATGCACTATTAATGGAGTTGTGAACTGATCCAATTATTCTGGAGAGCAATTTGGAACTATGCCCAAAGGGCTATAAAACTGTGCATACAACTTTGATCCAGCAATACCACTACTAGGTCTGTATCTGAAAGAAATCATAAAAAAGGGGAAAGGACCTGCACGTACAAAAATATTTATAGCAGCTATTTTTGTGGTGGCAAAGAATTGGAAATTGACCGTATGCCCATCATTTGGGGAATGGCTGAAGAAGTTGTGGTATATGGATGTAATGGAATACTATTGTTCTCTAAGAAATAATGAGCAGGCAGATTTCAGAAAAATCTGGAAAGACTTACATGGACTGATGCTGAGTGAAGTGAGCAGAACCAGGAGAACATTGTATATAGTAACAGCAACATGGTGAATGACCAGCTTTGATAGACTTAGCTCTTCTCCACAATACAATGATGTAATACAATTCCAAAAGACTCATGATGGAAAATGCTATCTACATCCAGAGAAAGAACTATGGAGTCTGAATGCGGATTGAAGTATACTGTTTTCTCTTTTGTTATTTTTTTCTTTCTCATGGTTTTCCCCTTTTGTTCTGATTCTTCTTTCACAACATGACTAATGTGGAGATGTGTTTACATGATTGCTCAGGCATAACCTATATCAGATTGCTTACCATCTTGGAGTGGGGGGATGGGAGAGAGAGAAAAAAAGTTTGGAACTCAAAATCTTATAAAAAATGAATGTTGAAAACTGCCTTTGAGAGGAATCTGGGAAGATGGGGGAGTAGGTCAAAAATTCCAAGCTCTCTAGATTTCCCCCACAAACAAGACAATAGCACCTCAGGGCAAACAGAGTGCTAAAAATAAGCAAGAATTGAGGCAGAAGAGTGGTCCTCCTGGGACAATCACAGAACATCCAAAGCAAAGTCCCAGGACTGAGGTTTAGTCCCAGTGAAGAGTAAACACCTTCAGGCTAGTTCCCCTGAAACCATAAGCAATGATCCTTGGGGCTAGCTGGGTTGAGAGGTGGCCTCAGCCCCAGCCGCAGGAACTTTTACCTCTCAGATTATGTGGGCAGCCAGGCTTCTGAGCCAGGGAAGATTAAGGAACCTCTGCTGAAAAGGAACCCTGTGCTGCTGAAACATATCCCTGGGTGAGAAGGAAACAGTGCAGAAGCAGCAGGGCAGGGACCCCATTGGCTGTGGACACTTACAGGAAGGCAGAATTCTTGGTTTTGGTTCCATGCTAGAGGGGAGAACTGAAGGAGGATCTGAGGCCAGAGGCGCCATCCCCCATACCCTAGGACTAGAGGTGATTACCAAAAAAAAAAAAAATTGCTACAAATTTAAAAAAAAAGTGAACAGGCAAAGGAGAAAGAATCCAACCATAGAAAGTTATTATGGGATTAGAGAAACCTGGAGTTCATCTTCCGAGGAAAATATTGAAGCAAAAAAAGCCTCTCCTACCCTAAAGAGTGACATCAAATAGTCATCTGCCCAAAAAAGAATTCTGGAAGAACTTTAAAAAAGACTTTAAAAATCAAATGAAAGAGATTGACGAAAAATTTTTTAAAAATCCAAGAAAACAATGAAATTATGAAAAGAAAATCAATCAACTAGAAAAGAAAATTCAGAATCTTAAGGAAGAAAAGGACTCCTTAAAAATTAGAATTGGGCAAGGGGAAGCCAGCAAAGTTATAAGACACCAAGAAATAATAAAACAAAATATAAAGAATGAAAAAATAGAAAAGAATGTGAAACATCTTATAAGAAAAACAACTGATCTTTAGAATACATCAAGGAGAGAAAGCATAAGAATAGACTACCTGAAAGTCACAATCAAAAAATATAATAATATAATATTATATAATATATAATAACACATAATATATAAAATAATATAATAAAAATACAATATACATATAATATATAATACAATACTATATATAATAATACAAAAATAATTAAAGAAAATTGTGTTAGAAGCATTAGAACAAGAGGGAAGGTAGAAATAGAAAAAAAAATCCACCAATCACCACCTGAAAGAGATTCTATGAGGAAAATCTATAAGAATACAACAGTCAAATTCCACAGCCCCCAGCTAAAGGAAAAAGTATTATGAGCAATGACAAAAAAAAAACAATTTAAATATGGTGGTACCACAATTGGAATCACACAAGACCTAGCATCAGCTATACTAAAAGACCACAGGTCTTAGAACACTATATATCAAAGAGCAAAAGAACTGGGGTTGTGCCTGAAAATATCATACCCAGCAAAGTTAAGCATAATCCTGAATGGAAGAAAAATGGATATTTAATGAATTTTCAGACTCTCAAGATTTTGTTTAAAAAAAAAAACCTAGACTAAATAGAAGATTTGACATAAGATCCAACAGAAATGTAAGGTACATATTAAAGACTGATTACAAGGGACTCCATGAGGGCAGACTGCTTATCGTTTATACAAGGAAATGGAAAATGTATGAGATTCTTATTAGTAATTAGGTAGTTCATAAGAGACATTGGGGTAAACCAAAAGTAAAACAGGTAATAAGGTAGGAACAGATAAAAAGAATAATTATTTCATACAAATGAAGTTCAAGAGGAAGAACTGACACAGTTGAATTAGATGGGAGGGGGGAAGACTGGTAGTTCTGGAACCCTACTTGGGTTTAAGAGGGTAGAAAGGTATAAAAGCCTTCTAAATTCAGAAAGAAATAAAAGGCTAAGGGGACAAGGAGGGGGAAGAAGATAATGGAGGGATTTCTAGAGGGAAGGGTGAAGGATTAGGATGGGGGGTAATAAAGAGTGTTTAGATTAACGGGAATGGAGGATAAGGGAGTGATCCTTGGAGATAGGGTAGGTTGAGTGACATGAGGGCAAGGTGGTGGTAGAAGTAAAGTAGAGGAGTTAGGACGGATAGGAAATAAGGGTTACACCCAAACAAAATAAAGATCAGGAGTAGAATTTATTGGGGAAAAAAAATCAGGGATAGTAATCATGATCTCAGACAAAGTTAAAGCTAAAATAGATTTAATGATAAGAGAAAATAAGGAAACTACATTATGTTAGCCATATTAATCAATATTGTTTTAGACTATTTAAAATAACTAGATAGTATAAAGATGGAATGTTGCTGTGGTGTAGAAAATGATGAGTTGGTGGACTTAGAAAAATATGGAAAGACTCAGATTTATGGAGGAAGATGTTTTCTACCCTCAGAGAAGCAGAGGACAAATAAGTATAGCATGGTCTTGCATAGATGCATATGTCTGTATATGAGTATGGTTATAGGAATCTAAGTGTAGGTGTGCATATGTATGTGTATGTATGTGTATATCTTCGCATGTATGTATGTTCGTATATATATGTGTATGTTTATGTATGTATACATGTATACATGTGTGCTTGTATGTGTGTATATCCACACTTAATTGTACCTTCTTGGGGAAAGGGAGTGCGGAGAAAGGGACAAAAAAGAACCAAGTAAAAAGTACACAGCAGAGAACAAAAGAAAACTTACAAGAAAGCAAAGATGGACAGCTCTGAAAACAATATGTAGTATTTGTAATATATATAGACTTTCTTGAAATGGAAATTTATTGCTGCATATTTTGAGTCCTCTCTTGAGTTCTATGCACATGGCAATGCTTATTTTTCTTTTCTTATTTTGTATTTAAGTTTTAATATTTAAGTTTGCAATATTTCTTTTTCTTTTCTTACTGTGTATTTAAGTTTTTGTATCAAGGTTTAAAATAAACATTTTTTTTAAACTATCTTTACATTTAATTGGAAAAAATAAAATACCATATTATACTATATAAATATAATACTATGTGTACTATGTACCAAATATGTACTGTGTAAATTTACTATTATAAATATATAATAAAATTATATTTATATAATAAATTATATATAATTATATAAAAATAATATGTACCAATTAGAAATATAAATAAATATAAAAATAAACATGATTATATAATACCATATACTACATTATATATAAAAGGTACATATATGAAAGAAGTTATAAAAAGAGAAATAACATGATTTGGTGTCTAATTCAATATATTGGGTGAATGAAAGAGAGCAGTCAAGGAGGATGACCCCAAAGTTTTGAACCCGAGTGACTGAAAAGATAGTGTCACCCACTACAGTCATAGGGGATTTCAGAAGAGAGGGGTGTTGCCCTTAGCAAGAAGAAGGCCACTTCATCATCCAAAACTGTCATGAAGGAAAAGACAATGAGGGACAATGACTGGGAGATGTGAAATGAGGAGAAGGAGGGAAGAAACTCTCCTCAAATGGCCTCAATTTTTTTTTTTTTAGTGAAGTATGCGCTGAGAGACATTCCTTAAATTGTTCTTACTCAGTTTACTGGCTTGCTACCAAACATCTAGGAAGGGAGAGAGGAGAGGAAAATTTGTAATCCTCATAGATCTCTTCCCTTTCACTTCCATTCCTCTTTCCTACAAACCACCTGCCTGCAACCTCTAGCTAGGAAGGTTTGCCCTGTCTGATTTTCACTCCTAACTGACATGAGGCAACTGCCTTTACAGAGGGAAGAGGACATTCAAATTTAAAACAGATTAAAATGCATAGGCAGGTGTAAACTCCTATGATCCAAACATAATAAAAGACTGACACAAAGCCCTGCCAAAAATCACTAAAGAATTTCCCAAAGCTTCAACCTTGACTCAAGTTCAAGGTAGTTCTTATTCTCTTGAGTTTTTCCTAAGCAACAATTATACTGCTTTATAAATTTATACCTCCTTCTCACAACCTTAAAGTAAATGAGACCTAGATGTCTTTTATGTGGCAAAATCCCATTATCAAAGATTCAGTCTTCCAGCAAATTTAGTTAAGATTATTTTACCCCACTTAGGATCTGACTCTTCCTTGGAATTTAAAGAGGAAAAAGAAGGTGCCCATGACTAAAGGCATATTATTGCTCCCTACATGCCCTCAGCAAAAACAACAAAAAAAAAGGCAAAATAAATGAGGTACACTTTTGAACGAAAAACATTCATTACCTTGTTCTGTTCAAATGCTTCTTTTCCTCTTAATGTCCTCCTCAGAACTAAATCTATTTTAATTAACTTCCATTGTTATAAGTTGTATTTTAAACTGAATAAATTCATTGCTATCCTCTGAAGAGAGCCTCTGGCAGAGCTTTGTGACAAAATCTTGCCTAAAGCACCTTCTTAGATAGAATAACAACTAATTTGTGGCTCTGCAAAATTATAGGAATTTTCACAAGTGGGAAAAATTATATCCTGTTTGAAATTTTTATAAGTATAATAGTTATTGTCTTGAAATTAAAATTCCTAGCCAGATGTAGGTTTGGAAAGTTATTCATTATATTATATATTGATTATGAGGTAAGAAGACAACAAATCAGAATAAATCTGGTTTCGATGGTGTTCATTACTCATTGAAATGAATAAGAAAATTGTTACAAAATTGCTAGGGAAAAGCTGTCAGACACTAATTTCAATTCATTATAGACATTGATCTGAGCATTGAACCCTTTTCTAAATATTCTATACTTTAAAGCTTTATGCTTTGATGAATGTGATTTTATTACTATTTTCCTTCTATATCAAACTTCTATTTTAGAATATGGAACAAAACAAAACACTGTGTTTAAAGAATGCAAATGTGACAGTTTAAATAAGTAATTTGTCCTTCCAGTTTCAAAACAACCTTACATGAGGCATCTCGAGGTTGTTGTTTTTTTAAGAAGGCAGTTTTTCCTTGGAATCTTCTCAGATTCATTTTGAACATCATTTTTGTACTTTGTATGTCTAGATTTTATATTTTATTCTGTCTAAATTAACATTTACATTCCCCCCACCAATTCCATGGCAAATAGAAATAATGCAAACAACTCCAACTTTTCACACTGCTTCATCTAGAATGTTCTTCCTCATTTCTGTTTCTTGGGAACCCCTAACTTTCTTCAAGGTTCAGCTCCTTCAGAAGGATTTTCTTGATTCTCCAAGTTGCTAATGCCATCCTCCAATAGATCGATTTCATATATATCCTATATTTACTTTTTTGTGAACACAAATGCCCTCAGTAAGCTTCTTGAGGGCACAAAGTGTTGCATTTAAAAAAATCATATCCCCATTCCTGATTATAACATCTGGAACCTAGTAGTGTGTGGGTCTGAGACCACTACTCACATTAAAAATAGACAAAGACCATTCTTGAGAGAAGGCAAAAAGGCATTTTATTACTTTCTCATGAGAAAGGATGCCACCCAAGTGGTAGGGGTTGGGAGCACTTTAATTATGTTTTACATTTATTCAGTCTGAATAAATGGGCACGTACTCTGAACCAGTATAGGAGAGTAGAAAAGACTCAGATGGATTCCAGTTCTTTTTTTGAGTCTCCCTTCGAATCTCCTGCCAGGCTCTTCATTGGCCAGATACAACTCCCTGACTGCCTACATCATGCCATCCTAAAACAGCTCATCTAAGCATACGTACAAGCCTCTAACCTTTCACCTCAGAGCTTTGATTAGAAGTAGTTCTAACCAGTCACTGGATTTACGTTCTGCTAAAGCTGGAAGGAGAGGGGGTGAAAGAGGAATGCTTTCAACTCTGTGGAAACAAAACTGCCCCCCTGTCCCCCTTTTCTTACAGCAGGCACTTAATAAATGCATGCTAATTGTTGCATCCTTCTTTGTATGGTCTTACATGGTGGTTTATTCTGCCTTTCCTTTTGGTTTCAATGAAAGGGGACCTTTGAGATGATACAAGAAGTTCATGGTTTAGGCACCTTTTCAATAACTCCACAACATCCCCTTCTCTCCTCTGACACGTCCATGACCATTCTAGTGTTGGCCTTCATAGCCTCATACCTGGATTATTGTAATAGCATACTGGTGTGTCCACCTGCCTCAAGTCTCTCCCCACTCCAAACTCTTTTCCATTCAGCCACTAAAGCTATTTCCCTAAAGCACAGATGTAACCATGTCATCATCCTAGTCAATAAACTCCATTGGCTCCCTATTGCCTCAAGGATCAAAGACAAAATGCTCTGTTTGATCCTTCATAACCTAGGCCCTTCCTACCTTTCCAATCTTCTCTCCTCTTGCTCCTGCCCCTACTCTTCCATCCAGTGACACTGGCCTCCTGGCTGTCCCATAAAAAAGACACTCTATCTCTCAATTTCAGGGATTGTTTTCAGCTGTCCCCCATGCCTGGAATGCTTCTGTCCTCCAACCCAACTACTGATCTTCACTTTTTTCAAGTCCCATTTAAAATTCCATTTTTACTAGAAGCCTACCCAACACATCTTAATCCTAGTAACTCTCATCTGTTAATTATTTTCTACTTATCCCATATATGGCTTGTTTTATGTATATTTGTTTGCAAGTTGTCTCTTTCATCATCTTATAAATTCCTTAAGGGCAGGGACTGTCTTTTGCCTCTTTTTGTATCCCCAGCACTTAGTACAATGCCTTATTAAATTGTTGTTGTTCTTCATTTTTGAAGAGGACCAATGACCTCACAATTTGATGGGTGATGTATTGACTTGCCCATGAGTTTGGCTTTAAGTGAGGAAGTTTCACAAAGTCACCAGCCTCACTTCCAGAGTCATCAAAGTCTGGTGCCAAAACAAAAATCAAGATGACCATAGATGATCCAGGATGCAGTGGATGACCAAAATATCTTCAATGTTTGACTAAGCTCTAAGCCCTCCACAGAGTCTGCATCAGCCACTTTCATGACCACTAGAACAAATTGCTCTCATCCACTCATTCCACAAGAGAAGTCTTCACATGTTTGGGTTAGCCATCACCCTAACTCACTAACAGGTTTGAAGGCTGTCAGTTAACCTCAACCTGGTTTGGCCAGTCTGCCCAGACAGTTTTGCTGGGGTGTGGCTATTGCTTATACTACAGCTTCTTGGAGCCACAGGTGAGTGTAGACACTTAATAAATGTTGATTGATTGATGGTTCCTTTGGACCAAACCAGACCTTCTGTGTACTTATAGATCCCTGAGCTATTTACATGCTTCAGCAGGATTTGTGGTCATCCCTATAATCCCCACAACTGGCTTTGCTGCATGCAATCTCTCTTCTCAAATCCCATTTATTTGTCCAACTCTTAAGAGTATAGAGATTCATCATTAGTGGTGATTAATTCTCTGACTATGGCAGTAACTGAATTATTTCAATATAAATATTCTTTCTGTAAATCAAACCAGAAGACTAAAGGAAGTTGCAACTAAATAGAAAGACTTACTTGGAGAGACAGTGTAATTTATTTCATCAAGCACTTATTAGGGCAACAAAGGAAGTGATGGAATTGATTTCATCATGTCTCCAAAGACAAAGAGAAATATAATTTTGCAGAATATTTAGTTATCTTGTATTACAGTGTTCATGATATGTAAATGCTCAAAGGTGAAAAAAACTAAAGTGGGGATAAAGAAAACTTAAGTTATACAGGTTGAAGAAGTGTAGAAATTCTACGAAGAACTTGATAAAAGCCTCCACATGAAATTAACATATATTGTAGAGTGACTTTAATGCCAAACAGGGCATAGAGAATATGGTTTAAAAATATGTTAAAAAGTATGATTCAGGATTAAGAAATGGAAAAAAAAAAGAACAAAGACCGGTAGACTACAAAGTGATTTTCTTGGATCTGCTAAGAGAATCAGAAGGTGTTAGACATAGTAAAAGCAACAAACATAATAAAAGTCAATTATTTTATCAGACAAAAACTGGTTGCTGATATAGCAAAACATTTCCAAATCATCTGTCTATATATTCTCAGATCATCAACTTATTAGAGCAAAGTTCAAACCACCAAATTAAAAGAATAAATATAAGAAGATAAGGTTTGCAAATAAAACAACAATTAAAGCAAACCTAACAACTTACTCAAATCACACAAAATGGGAAATGGTTAGAAGAATAGACTTTGGGACAGATGATCACCATTCCCTATGGAAGTTTACCTGAAGAAAGGATAACCACAACAGAGAATATAAAAGAATATAGGAACCAGCAAATATTTAGCCCCCTTGCCAACTGAATATGTCAACTAAAGGCAATACTGTTTAGAATACAAATTCATACATAAGACCTTACAAAGAAGGATGCATCAATAAGCAAGCATTTATTTAGAGTCTACTATGTTGCAGATATTTTAATAGGAGATGGTGGATACAATTTTTTTTAAGTGTGACAGTTCATACCCTCAAGAAGTTCAATGAGAGAATTTGTGTTCACAAGAAGTAGATATAGAATATATATGAAATAAATCTATTGGAGGGTGGCACTAACAACTGGAAGAATCAGGAAAGTCCTTTTTGAAGGAGATTGTACTTGATCTGAGCTTTGAAGAAAATTAGGAGTTCCTAAGAGACGGAAGTGAGGAAGAACATTCTAGATGTAACAGTGAGCAGGATTATAGTTATTTGCCTTTGTAGAAAAACTAGTTACTCCCTCTAGAATGTACTTGACCTTTGTGGGAGATGACCCAGTTCCTCCCTTCAGCCATACGCATTGAATGTAACTTTTCTTTCACTTCACCTCACACTTAGGAGCAGATTTTCACCTTTTAATTTCAGGAAAGAACAATAGGAAAGTAAAATTGCCTGAGGCTAATTGCCTATGAGGAAAATAGTCCTGTTTTGCTTCCCAAGCCTCTTTCCATTAAATCTACTTACTCAAGATTCAGGCTTTTTTCTTTTTTTAAAAAATTAATTAATTCATTTTTAGTTTTCAACATTTACTTCCATAAGATTTTGAGTTCCAAATTTTCTCCCATCTCTCCCCTTCCCCCACCTCAAGAGGGCATGTAATTAGATATAGGCTGTACATATACATTCACATTAAACCAATTTTCACATTAGTCATGTTGTAAACAAGAATTAGAACCAATGAGAGAAACCAAGAGAAAGAAGAAGCAAACAAAGAGAAAGAGAGACAGAGAGGGAGAGAGAGAGAGAGAGAGAGAGAGAGAGAGAGAGAGAGAGAGAGAGAGCAAGCAAATAATATGCTTCAATCTGCATTCAGACATAACTTTCTGGATGTGGACAGCATTTTCCATGAGTCTTTTGGAGCTATCTTAGATATTTGCATTTCTAAGAAGAGATAAGTCTATCAAAATTAGTCATTGCACAATTCAGCTGTTACCATGTATAATGTTCTCCTGGTTCTTCTCACTTCACTCAGCATCAGTTATGTAAGTCTTTCCAGGTTTTTCTGAAGTCTGCCTGCTCATCATTTCTTATAGCACAATAGTATTCCATCACATTCATATACCACAACTTGTTCAGCCATTCCCCAACTGATGGGCATCCGCTCAATTTCTAATTCCTTTCTGCCACAAAGAGCTGCTATAAATATTTTTGCACATGTGGGTCCTTTTCCCATTTTTATGATCTCTTTGAGATATAGCCCTGTATGGGACAGAATTTTTAAATAAAAGGAGAAACATCCTTAGGAGGAACAAAGTAAATTTATTTCACAAACCTAGCAAGATTTGGGAACACCTCCATAACGGAGGAGGCAAGGTAAAAAGGGATCTGTCCTAATTTATACTCTTAATGAAAAAGATTCCCACCCACCTCTATCCCTTCTCACCATTGACTGGGAGGTGGGCTTACAGTCTAGGCAAGAAAACTACATAGAGGACCAAGGTTGATCGGGTCCATTCAGGTTTTTCCCTATCAGAACTCAACTGCGTCTGAAAGTTTAGGAGAAGAAACGGGGTGGGGGGGAGGAGAGACCTTCCTAGAGCAAAGAACAAATAGCTCACAAGGAAGTTCATTATCTTCTAACATCTGAGAGAGAGGGGGAAGGGCATGCCTTCAGTTCCAGGCCCTCACCTTCCAAAATCACAAAGCCAAATCAAATCCCAAAACCTCTCCATTAAACATACCCTGTGAAGTCTTCACAATTATCCATCTCATTCAGCCCTAAAAGTGGTATTGCTGGGTTAAAGGGTATGTACAGTTTTATAGCCTTTTGGGCATAGTTCCAAATTGCTCCCCAGAATGGTTGGATCACAACCATTGGTTAGAGTTCACAACTCTACCAAGAGTACCTTAGTGTCCCAATTTTCCCACAACCCCTCCAACATTTGTCATTTCCTTTTCTGTCATATTAGCCAATCTGATAGGTGTGAGGTGGTACCTCAGAGTTGTTTTAATTTGCATTTCTCTAATCAATAGTGATTTAGAGCTTTTTTTCATATGACTATAGTTTTGATTTATTCTTCTGAAAACTCTCTGTTCATATCCTTTGACCATTTGTCAATTGTGGAATGTCTTGTTTTCTTATTAATTTGACTAAGTTCTGTATACATTTGAGAAATGAGGCCTTTATCAGAGAAACTTATTATAAAAAATTTTCCCACAGTTTCTTGCTTACTTTCTAACCTTGGCTGAATTGGTTTTGTTTGTGCAAAACCTGTAATTCAATGTAACAAAAAATTATTCATTTTATATCCTGTAATGCTCTCTATTTGTTGTTTGGTCATAAGTTCTTCCCATATCCATACGGGCAAAATATTCCTTGCTCCCTTAATTTAGCACAGATATTTTTTTATTTGTTTTTTTTGGGGGGGGAGGGCAATTGGGGTTAAATGCCTTGCCCAAGGTCACACAGCTAGTACATGTGTCAAGTGTCTGAGGCTGGATTTGAACTCAGGTCCTCCTGACTCCAGGGCCAGTGCTCTACTCACTGTGCCACCTAGCTACCCCAACACAGACATTTTTAATGAGGGGAGATTTCAGATTCATAAACTAGGATGGGGAAAAAAGTTACGTCTTGATTTTCACGAACTTCTAACTGAAATTTAGCATGTTTTTCATTTATAATCATTATTCTGAGAAGGGTCCACAGATTTCACAAGACTGACAAAGGGGTCAATGGCACAGAAAAGGTTAAGGACACAGGAACCTGAATGTAAATTTCTTGAGGGCAGGGATTGTCTTAATCCTGTGTTCATATACCCAGTATCTAACACTGCCTGCCACATAGTAGGTACTTAAAAAATTCTTGGGGTGTGTTTGATTATTTTGATCTCTCCACTGCTAGGTAACAACGTATTACAATGTGATCCTCATATTCATCAATTTATTGAGTAGTGACTATATGCTTTATACTGTATTCAACACAAAGATACCATTTTTGCCTGAAGGGCTTAAAATCTAAGTTAGATTGGCAAATATTCCAGATACAAAACACATTAATTCAGGAACTAAATCTCAGTGGTATTGAGATGTTGAATATTCCAGTGTATGTGCATATATATGCATATACTAAAGACTTCACCCCTTAGAAACATTATGAAAGAAGGTCAAGGTGAAAAAGATGAAAATGGAGTGTTCTATTAAACTTTTTTATTATCCCCAAAAAGGGACAAAAGAATAAAAAGAAAGATAAAGAAAAACTGAAAGGCAAAGATATATGATTGATGTATATAATGAGAGAATTACATCTAATCCTTTATAGAAAATGCCTGAAGCACAGAGGGACATTCTGTAGGAAAGCCTGCTAGCTAATCATTCTCTTTGCATCTATATAATAGTATTTTATATTAAAAGGTTAGGGATATACCCTGAACATCTGTAGCCTTGTTGTAAGATCCCTATTATAGTTGTTTTATACAGAACTTTAAAAATTGATAACATTTGATGAATAAATGCCATATGTTCACTATTTTTGCCTTCTAAATCAAATGTAACTTAAGATTTGGATTAGCTGATTTGACTTTTCTGAAATGGCTCTCATGCAACAGTCACTTAAAATAGTCTAATGCAAGGACACCATCAACAGAGTGCAGCCAAAGAATCAGAGCTACCTTCTGCTACAAATATGGACTAAAAAGACATATATATATATATATATACTGAGTGCCTTTAGCAGTTGAATCAGGCATTTATTTAACAGAAGCTGAATGGGACTGGAGAAGCTTTGGGAAATGAGAATGGGGCCAGGAATAGAGGCCACCTTGAAGGAAACACCAGTTGTTTACAGATCCATTACATTGGAATTCATAAGAATGTGGAAGCTATTATGAAGTTTGAAGATGTAGAATGACCCGTGGTCCTGGACATTGGATCCTATGTGACCACTGTTTTCCAGTTGTTCTGTGAGAGACATCTGAGAAACATATCTACATATCCAATGAAAGATTTGGGACTCTGAGGATAGAATGACAGGGACTATCCATATTTGGGCTATATCAAAATGATCTTAGCACTACCAGGAAGGTAGACAGAATTTCTGATGTGTCCACATCTGTTAAACATCTCTAGAGTGTCAATGCTTATTGGGACAACATCCAGACTATTTATGCTATTGAAACAGCAAAATATTGTAGGCAGTGAGCTAGGACTTTATACTCAAATATCTCGACCATTCATACATCCTCTGCGGAAACTTATAAGGAATACATGTTGGATACCATATAAGCACTGATTCTTTTAGCTCATTGGTGACTCCTGAGAAGTTCAACTTTGGCGACTCTCCAGTTCAATTCAATTCAATTATCATTGAGTTCATGTAGATGAAGCAGTGGATAGAGTACTTGGCCTGGAGTCAGGAAGACTTGAGTTAGCTCTGTGACCCTAGGCAAGTCACTTCATCTTGTATACCTCAGTTTCCTCATCTGTAAAGTGAACTGGAGAAGGAAATGGCAAATCATTCTGGTATCTTTGCCAAGAAAACCACAAATGGTATCATGAAGCATCAGACACAACTGAAAATGACTGAAACTGACATCATTTATTAAGCACCTACTATATGCCAAGCACTAGGCTAAGTACAAATACAAATAAGAAAAAAAAAGATAGTTTCTGCCCTCAAGGAACTTACAATCTAATGGGGAAAGACAACATACAAAAAGAGACTGGAAAGTCAGGAAAGACTGTGAAGGGAGACCCAGGAACAAAGAGTCATCTTGTCCCATTGAATTGAAACCAGGCAGAGCTGTAGCTGCAAAGTAGATTGAATTAGAAGTCCAATTTCTGTCTTCTACAAAGGAAGTCTTTGGGAGGAGTTTGGTATGCCACCCTCTGGAAGGATGTGGTTTCCAGGTTTGAGTTAGCAACATAGTAATGAAATGAAAAGTGATGAGTTTACCCTGCTAGAGGCTACTTGTTCCACGAAGTTGAAGTTCCTAAGGAATGGAAGGATCAGTTGAGGGAGAAGATCAGCAAGAGGGAGAATGTTCTCATTGCATGAGTTGAATATGGAACGTACCTAAGGGACAGGTCACAATATCTACCTCACAACTCCTTAATTTTTAATAGAAGTCTTAGAAGAGTCCCTAATCTGAAGCTATCTTAATAAACTCTTAGTCAATGGTATCATCATAGAGTTCAATAGTCCATAGGCATCAGTTAGTCAACAAACATTTATTAAGCTCCCACTATGTGTCCAGTGTGCTAAGCATGCTAGGGATACAAGTAGGAAAGATAGTCCCTGCCCACAAGGAGTTTATAATCTAATGGGGAAAGATAAAACACAAAAAAGCTGAAAACTGGGGTAGGGGGAAAGGAAGGAATGAAGATTTTGAGTACAGGGGGCGTGATGAAGTCCAAGGAAGTTCCAAGGATTGTAGCTAGATGGGAAATAAAGAAATGGCCATCCTGAGCCCCTCCTTAAGTGAAGATTTTGTAGTTCATTGCTCTGCCCTCCAAACAGAGGGACAGAGGGTGCTGGTGAGAGTACTAGGGCTGACTAGATCTTGTATCACCTGTTGTGTGATAGAAGAATGAGGAAATATGGATGTATGTAGACTATCAAATTTTGAGCACAAGAACTACAGTAGATCAGTCCAGCAAGCCACGAGATGAAGATGTCCTGGATCATTATCTAGGTGATCAATGATATTCAATGTTGGACTTAAACGATGTTTGATATCAAATTCTTAGCACAAAGGAAGACAAATAGAAGAGAAATTTCATTTGCCCAACTCTTTTCTACCAGTTTGAGTGTATGCCACAAGGCACTTGTACCTTTTCGATAGCTTAAGAAAAAGTAGTTAAGGATATGAACTAAATGGAAATGTTGGTGTATCTGGATGACCTTGTTGTCTTTGGAAATACATCAGAAGAATATGAGAAAAACTGATGAAAGTGTTGGATTGTCTGGAAGATGTTGTTGTAAGATGAACTAGGTTTTATATATATATATATGTTCCAATGGATGATCTAAAATGCAGCTTTGCAGCTTTCAAGAAACATTGATAAATATTTCTGGAATCTTGCCCACCCTTCACTAGAAGGGTCTATGTTTCTTAACTTGAGGGAACCAGGAGAAAGGGCACAAGTCTAGATGTTCTGTTCTCCAGTCTCTGACAGGGGTATAGGACTAGAATTTTACCTTTCTGACCTCCCTAAATATTGCTGGGCTAGGAGTAAAATTTCAGGTTCAAAACAAAAAAAACAATACAACCATTTCTTTAGCCCTTATTTTGACTCCTCACCAAATGCCAGTTACACAAAAGCCACCATAAATAGTGAGTGACAAGAAACCCATTTATTCAATACAAAACAAATAGAAATCAGAGAAGCTATACATATTAGAATACACCAGAAAATACATAAAAGGTGGAGAACAAGATGAGATTTCAGCTTGACCAAGAGAGAGACTCAGGTTTCACCCATGGAAATTCCCCCAAAGTCCCTAGAGTCAAGCTTGATAGTAGGGATGTGAGGATCTAGTTTCCCCTACATGTCCTCAATTTCTAAATTCTTTCTGTCTCCTTGGATTTGACATGGACAAGAATTCATGAATGATAAGCTGAAAGATAGAATATTCTTCTCCTACAAAGCTCTCAAACCCACTCTGCTCTCAAAAAGTCATGCAGTCTTGTGTCAGGTCTCCACCAAACAAGAATAATCCCTAAGTAACAGCATGGAAAATGCCCCAGGCTTAGTTAGAAACCTGGGTTACATATTCAAATGACAAATACTAGTTTGCAAAGCCTCTTTCAAGAATGTGGGTCACCTAGTTTTTCATCAAGGAGTGAGAACTAACCAAAAATAGAAGTATGCATCAACTAGCCACACCCAAAGAGCCTTCAAGACATAATTATTTTTTCTAGGATTTGGTGGCTGTCAAAAATTGTTGAAGAACAAGGCTACCATTGTTAAATTAGTTATTGCATGGACATAAGACTGAAGAGAACAAGAAGCAGAAGACCCAGAAAGGTCAATATACCTTGACCTCTCTCAATCCATTCAGAGATTTGGGGATGAAAAGTGTGTTAGCTAATGCATATATAAGAATGCTCTTTGACATACTTATTAGTTTGGAAGGATGGTATCCCTGTGATATACAGGGAGCTGGGCTACAGTTAAATTGAAGTACAGATAGACATTCTTCCAGAGAATGCATCCCATCACTATCTGTGAAGTTTGTCTTACTGAGTCCAATTTTACTTCAGTCGTGCTTGGATGACTGACAGAATCATTGCCTGCAGAAGGGTTGTGAAGCGCGATATAAGAAATAAAGAATTATCCAATGATATATTGGTTACAAGAAACACATCTTAAAATGACAGATGTGCATAGAGTAAAAATAAAAGTCTAGAGTAGGATTTATTATGCTTCAGCTGATATATATATATACATACATACATATATATATATACATACATACATATATATATATATATATATATATATATATATATAACAGGGGTAGCAATCATGATTTCAGACAAAGTTAAAACTAAAGTAGATTTAATTAAGAGATGATCAAGGAAAATACTTTATGTTAAAAGGTACCACAGATAATGAAGTACTATCAATACTAAATCTATATGCATCATATGCTATAACTATAAACCATGAAGATCAAAACCAGAGAAAGAAAATTATAGACCAATTTTTTCTAAATTTATTTTTAATATGTTTGGTTTTCAGCATTGATTTTCACAGGTTTTTGAATTACAAATTTTCTCCCCATTTCCTCCCCCACCCCACTCCAAGATGGCGTACACTCTGGTTGCCCTGTTCCCCAGTCTGCCCTCCCCTCCGTCACCCCACTCCCCTCCCATCCCCCTTTCCCTTCCTTTCTTGTAGGGCAAGATAAATCTCTATGCCCCATTGCCTATGCATCTTATTTTCTAGTTGCATGAAAAAAA
>CM053622.1:644856745-644873851 GCA_028646595.1 Phalanger gymnotis | reverse complement strand
ACTTCTCTAACTTGCTTTTCCAAATCCTTTTTGAGCTCTTCCATGGCCTGAGACCAGTTCGTGTTTTTCTTCGAGGCTTTTGTTGCAGGCTCTTTGACTTTGTTGACTTCTTCTGGCTGTATGTTTTGCTATTCTTTGTCACCAAAGAAAGATTCCAAAGTCTGAGACTGAATCTGAGTGCGTTTTCACTGCCTGGCCATGTTCCCAGCCAACTTACTTGACCCTTGAGTTTTTCAGTGGGGTATGACTGCTTGTAGAGTAAAGAGTACTATGTTCCAAGTTTGGGGGTGTGTGTTGTTGATTTCAGAGCTATGACAGCCACCTCTGACACACCAGCACTCCTCCTTCCCCAAGAACTCCCAACCTGGACTGGACTGGACTTAGATTTTCAGCAGGCTCTGCACTCCTGCTCTGATCTGCCACTTAATTCCTCCCAGCAGGTGGGCCTGGGGCCAGAAGCAACTGCAACTATAGGTCTGTAGCTGCCCCACCTCCGCTGCCCCAGGGGCGGTGGCTGAACTGCAAACTCTATCACCCTGTCCCCAGCAGCTTTTCCCACTAACCTTCTCTGTTATCTTTGGTGTTTGTGGGTTGAGAAGTCTTACAACTGCCACAGATCACTGATTCAGGGTGCTAGGGCCCACTCTGCCCAGCTCCTGGTCTGATTGGTCCATGTGGCCCATGCTGGGCTCTGCTCTGCTCCACTCTGTTCCCAGCTCTGTGCGCAAAAGACCTCACCCAGCTACCATCCAGGCTGTCCTGGGCTGGAGCCCTGCTTCCCTCTACTCTTTTGTGGGTTCTGCATTTCTAGAACTGGTTCAGAGCCATTTTTTATAGGTTTTTGGAGGGACTTGGCAGGGAGCTCACGCTAGTCTCTGCTTTCCAGCCGCCATCTTGGCTCCGCCCTGCTATCGGCACCATTTTTCCAACAACGTGTGCTCACATTATATTTCTGTGTTAAATTTTGGTGATTCTCACAATATTTCAACCTTTTTCATCCTTATAATATTAGTTATGGTGATCTGTGATCAGTGATCTTCAATGTTATTATTGTAATTGTTTTGGCACTCCATGAACCGTGAACCTGTAAGATGGTTAACTTATTGATAAATGTTATGTGTATTCTGCCTACTCTACTGACTAACCATGTCCCCACCTCTCTCCTTCTCCTCAGGCTTCTCTGTTCCCCGGAATTAGGCCAATGCATAACCCTACAATGGCCTCTAGGGGTTCAATTGAAAGGAAGTCAATTGATGAGGCAAATTTCATCGTTGTCTTATTTTAAGAAATTACCACAGCCACCCCATCCTTCAGCAACCACCATCCTGATCAGTCAGCAGCCATCAATATTGAAGCAAGACTCCACCAGCAAAGAGATTACAACTCACTGAAGGCTCAAATGACAGTTATCACTTTTTAGCAATAAATTAATTTTTTATTAAGATTTGTATGTTGTTTTTTAGACATTATACCATTGCTCACTTAATTGACTACAATATAGTGTAAACATATCTATTACATGCATTGGGAAACCAAATTATTCATGTGACTTGCTTTATTATATTTGCTTTATTGTAGTGGTCTGGAACCAAATCTGCAATATCTCCAAGGCATGCCTGTATATAGCATTTTAAGATTTGCCAAGCACTTTACATATGTTATCTCATTTGATTCTCACAAAAATCCAATAGGCGCTATTATTATATCATTTTTCAGATGAGGAAGCTGAAAAGTGACTTGCGCAGGGTCATACAGCTTCTAAGTATCTGAGGCAAGATTTGAACTTTGATCTTTCTGATTCCATTTCCAGTACTTTATCCACTGTACAATCTAGTTGTTTTCTAGGATGTGAAGTGTGACATGGCTAGAGTTTTCTTGTCCCATCCTGCAAGCACCAGGTACAGGTGATAATTTGGGAGGAAGAGGTACAAGTCTATATCTACTTGCAGGAACTGTTGAATGACCAGGTAAATTTGTACTGGAGGTGGGAGTTCTAATGGGTAAGCCATGAAACGTGACAATTGAATAGTAGGGAAGGGGCCTTGTAATGGCAAGCAGGGTGGGACTTTTTGCTGTTTTTTCTTTTGGAGAGCTTCTGAGCTCTAAGGCAATCAAGTGCCTTTGAGTCTTGGCTTTGTGTCAATCAATAGTCTTTGATTGAATCAAGAGTCTTTGATGACCTGGTTACATTACAAGAAAGCCTAAGCCACATGAGCTTGAGTCACATGGTTGTGATGTCCTCTGACCTTGAAGAAGTATACTTACACTCTGAGGCTAGCATGTTGCTTTGGGGCTCACTCATTGGAAGAGTGTTCTTGTGATTTTGCCAGATGAGACTCTGGGTAGCCATTAAGGAGCCCCCCCAGCTTTGAAAACCCAGATGTTGGTGCTTCTCTCTGGTAACTATGTATGTATGTATTGCTATGGACAGACAGTTAGAAGCTCTGTCTGCTGAGTTGTGTTATTTGCTCTGTTTATATAACTTCTGCTTGTAATTTCTGACTTTTCCCCCTGAACTAAGTGAATAATATATGTATGTTTAATTAAAGTGAGACTGTAAACCCCTTAAAGTTGCTTTCTTTAGAAAAGCAAATCAAAGAACCTGTGCTAGCAGCCCTCCTGTGTGCTGGTATTATTGGCCTTAGACAGCCACAGTAGCTGCAAGGAACATTGTTGTTACAAGCCTATGGCTTACTCTGCTAGTTTCTTTATGGGCCTATCCAGTGAGTCAGCCAATCAACATTTATTAAGCAATTACTATGTGCCAGCACTGTGCTAAGCACTGCTAATACATAAAGAACCAAAAGACAGCCTCTGCCCTCAAAGAGATCACAATCTAATGGATCATATCCAAGAGAAGATTCTATGTATTCAAACACATTTAATGTCTTATGTGAAGGGGCACCCTCAAGTTTCTACGACTATGAATCCTCTGTATAGATGCATTTGTAATGAATTAGAAGATCTCTTATAGTTTGATCTACGCCATATCTAATGGAACCAAGTAGCCATCTCTTGCTGGCTCATGGGCGGTTTATGGGAAGAGTATTAGGGAAAAAGAGGTAAGGTAAAACCACAGGTCATAGTAAAATGGGTGTTTAGGATAAAATATGAATTACTGATATTGCAAAAATAGGCAATGGGAAGGAGGCTAGATGAGCCATTGTGTCGATAAGACACATAAGAGTTGAAAGTGTTCTGGTTTCCATTTGGTTCTCTTCAACTGCTATCAGGTCGTGTGCAATAGTGAAGAGGTAGATAAATTTTAATCTGAAATGTGAACCAAAAATGTGGTTCAAACCAACATTGATGTGAAATATGTGAAGGAAGGAACTGGAAGATCTCCACGAAGAACGTTGTGTAATAGTTACAATACAGGAGATGGGTTCAGAGATGAATCAGGCCTTGCCACTTATAAGCCATAAAGCCTTGGACAAGTAACTTCATGACATTGGAAACTCATGCTTATTTATTAAAATGTGTATGATATTACATAATCTACCTTTAAGGAATGCTGTGAGGAAAATCCTCAATAGAATATAAGCTCCTTGAGAGCAAGAACTCTTTGATTTTCGTTTTCTTATCCCCAGTGCCTATCACTATTGTAAGTGTTTAATAAATGCTTGTTGAATGAACTCTTTGTAAAATTTAAAGTACTGGTTATGATATAATTTAGGATGCTGTTAACTACATGATAAAGTCCATTGTTTTGGCTTCCCAGGTGTAACAATGTGTGGGGAACTGATTTACCATTATGTGTGCTTATTAGAGATGGTGGTGTATACTAATAAGACTTACATTCATCAATGTGTACAATGAAGTTTTTTTGACAATTCAACAATATCAATATTAACTTCTCTAGGAACAAACCACCAACCCAATTCCTAAAAGTCCCAGTAAGAGATTCTTGTGAGAGAGGATTCTGGAAAGATGGCGGATTTCCCCCCCAAACAAGACAAAACAGCACTTCAGGGCAAAGGTAGAGCTGTAAAAACAAAAAAGAGCTGGGGCAGAACAGTGGTCCTCCTGGGACAATCTGAATAAAAGTCCCCAGACCAAGGTTTGGTCCTTGAGAAGTGTAAACACCTTCAGGCTAGTTCCACTGAAACATCAAGCACCTGGATTGGGAGGTAACCTTGGCCCTAGCTACAGAAATCTCCCGGACAGTGTGGGGAGACAACCGTCTAAGCAGGGGAAGATTGAAGGAACCTCTGCTGAAAAGGGACTCCAGGCCTAGATGTGCTGCCAAGATGCAGCCAAGCAAGAAGTAACCTGCACAGGAGTGAAGAAGCAGTGGGGCTGGGTCGCTGCTGGCTGTTGTCACTTGCAGAAGGGCAGAGTTTTTGGTTTCTATTCCACACCAGAGAGGAGAAGTGAAATTAGGTCTGAGGCCAGAGACACCATTCCCCAATACCCCAGGACTAGAGGTGATTACAATAACAAACTGTTATAAAAAACAAACAAACAAACAAAAAAACAACCAGTGAGCAGGCAAAGGAGAAAGAACCCAACCATATAAAAGTATTGTGGGAATAGAGAAGACCAAAGTTCATCTTCAGAGAAGGATATTGAAGCAAAAAAAGCCTCTCCTACTCCAAAGAGTAATGTCAAATGGTCACCTGCCCAAAAAAAATCGATAGAAGAATTGAAAAAAAAAAAAGACTTTAAAAATCAAATGAGATAGACTGAGGAAAAATTTTTTTTAAAAAAAGAACAATCCAAGAAAAACAAGATGATTATGAAAAGAAAGTCAAGCAATTACAAAAGGAGATCCAGAATCTTAAGGAAGAAAATGACTACTTGAAAATTAGAATTGGTCAAGGAGTAGCCAGTGAAGGTATAAGAGACCAAGAAATAACAAAACAGAATATGAAGAATGAAAAAAAAAATAGAGAATGTGAAACATAAGGAAAACAATTGATCCAGAGAACAGATCATGAAAAGAAAACAACAATAATCAGATTACCTGAAAGCTACAATAAAAAAAAAAGGACCTTGATACAATAATACAAGAAATAATTAAAGAAAATTGTCCTGAAGTGTTAGAACAAGAGAGGAGAGTAGCAATAGAAAAAATCCACTCATCACCACCTGAAAGAGATCCTACCAGGAAAATCTATAGGAATATAGCTAGATCCCCAAATCTCTAGCTCAGGGTTGAAATATTATGAGCAACAAGAAAAAAGCAACTCAGATATGGTGGAACTACAATTAGAATCACACAAGACCTAGCAGCAGCTATATTAAAAGACCTCGGGTCTTAGAATACTGTATATCAAAGAGCAAAAGAATTGGGGTTGGCAGCTGAAAATATCATACCCTGCAAAGTTAAGTATAAAATTGAATGATAAAAATGGGCAATCAATGAATTGCCAGACTTTCAGGATTTTGTTGCAAAAAGACCTGAAATCAATAGAAGATTTGACATGTAAGATCCAAGACAGGTATAAAGTAAATATCAAAGACTAATTACAAGAGACTCAATAAGGACAGACTGTTTACTTTTTATATGAGGAAATGTAAACTGTGTGTATTAGATTGTTATTAGTAATTGGGTAGTTCAAAAGAAAGATTGAGGTAGAGTTGATTATGATGTGATACTAAAAAGTAAACCATTTAGGAAAAGGTAAAAAGAGTAATTATCTTATACAAATTAGGTGGGAGAAGAAGTGACAAAGAGGAATTAGATGGAGGAGGAGGGCTGGTGGTTCTAGAACCCTACTCTTAATTAAGAATGGGTTAAAGATATGAGTGTGTACACACACACACACACACGAAAATATATGGGCATAAAAGTCTTCTAAATTCAGAAAAATAAAAGAGCATAAGGGATAAGGGAGGGGTCTCTGATGGGGGGTAGGTTAAGTAATAGGAAGGCAAAGTAGCAGATAGAAGTAAAGTAGAGAAGTCAGGAGGGATAGGAAATAAGAGATACACAAACATAAAATAAAGATCAGGAGTAGAATTTATTAGGGAAAAAAAGCAGAGATAGTGATTGACTCTCCTGGCTTGGAAATTTGCCCCACTCAGTCTGCTAGTGGCTTCTAACTCTCTCAAATCTGCTCAGAATCACTTTTTTAGAAGTATCTGACAGAACTTGTGAGAGAGCTCCAGTAAGACGCTATTTTCATGCGGCATCTTGGCTCCACCCCACCCCATCATTATCTCAAAGTTGAAGCTAAAACAGTTTTAATTAAAAGAGAAAAATAGGGAAACTACACTATATGTCAGCCATATTAATCAATATTGTTTTAGACTACATATGTAGTATATACATACTGTATGTACATACTGTAGCATGTAGTATAATACTGTAGTCTACATATTGTAGACTACATACTAGTCTACAACTAAAGAGAATGAGGGTAGAATATTGTTGTGGTATAGGAAACAGAGAGTTGGTGGACTTAGAAAAATATGGAAAGACTTGGACCTATGAAGGAAAATGTTACCCACCCTCTGAGAAACAGAGAACAAACAAGTAGGACAAGAGGACAAACATAGATGCATATGAATGTATATATTTATATATGACTCATGATTATAGATATCCAAGTATATGTATGTGTATGTAATTATATGTATGTATGTATTTGTGTGTATATGTATGTGTATGTGTATTTATATATATGAATATATATATATATCTGCACTTAATTTTAACCTTCTTGGAGTGGAAGAGGGGAAAGAAGGGGGAAAAACAACAAAGTAAAAAGCAGAGAACAAAAGAAAATTTACAAAGAAGGAAGCAAAAAAAAAGATGGACAGCTCTGAATACAATGTGTAGTATTTATTATATAGGCTTTCTTGAAGTGGAAATTTATTGATGTATATTTTGAATCCTCTCTTAAATTCTGCTGT
This sequence comes from Phalanger gymnotis, assembly GCA_028646595.1. Lineage (NCBI taxonomy): Eukaryota > Metazoa > Chordata > Mammalia > Diprotodontia > Phalangeridae > Phalanger > Phalanger gymnotis. Next base: position 644,866,990 of record CM053622.1, on the reverse strand, counting down.
GCACATGGCAATGCTTTTTTCCCCCCTTTTCTTATCTTGTATTTAAGTTTAAAATAAATTAATAAAAAGAAAAAAAGTTTCTTGCATCGGCACTCACAAGGACCCCTCTCTGCTCAGCCAGAGGCTATCTCCCTTCAAAGCAGTGTTGTAGCAACTTTGCACCCATCAGGACTGCTCTTGAGGGAACATGGAATGCCCAAATCTCTGAGTTTGAGAAACACAGAGTCAGTTCTGGTGGCCACCCAGAAACTGGGGCTTCCAATGGGTTTTATGGTTCTGGCTAACGGTGTTTATAAGTTACATCTAAGTTTTGAACCTAAGTTCATGATGAAAAGAAACTCCCAATCAAAGCTCTAGTTTCTTAATATCGATTAGCAGGTATATATAATTTGTTTTCTCAGATTTAGAGGACACACACATTTGTCACAAACAAACTATACATGAGTGCTTATTTTATTATAGAAAACCAACTTATGTAACAAGTACTTAATCACAAAATGGAAGCTTGAAACAAAAGGAAGTTGCTCATGCTAAATTAAAATACTTATTCTTACTCCATCAGGAATATCATTATCCATAGGGACTGCAGTTCTGAGGACATCCTAGAGAAAGTTAACTCCATATACTAGAAAAAGCCTGGTGTGATAGGGATTTTAAAACTGACTAGCATCCTGGTACTTGTAGTTCAGAGGAACAAGCATTCCTTTTCACTCTCAAGATAGATTTAGGATGATCAGCATCTTTGAGCCTGGAGCCAGACTTAACTCACACCCAGGAATTCTTAAACAGTCACACACAGTCTGTGAGAAAGGGACTGAGTGGAAGAGATGGGGCCTGCGAGAGCTCAGGTAACAGCAGCAACTGGTTTTAGGCCTGCCTAGGACTTCACAAGCTGACCTGGAAAGAATCAGTGTAGCAGTCGGCAAATAAGGAACCAAAAGAAGAAACTGAAAGGAAAGACTGAATGGAGAAAGTGAAAGGAGAGCTGATTTGTGGAAAAGAAAACAGAGATTAAGAAGGGCCATTAGAAGGCTCAGGCGGAAATGAAGGGTTGTAACTCATTTAAGGAGCAAGACTTCTGCCCTTCCCCCCTTCCCAATCTTTCCTTAACTTTCTCTTCTCTCCGATGCTTCTCCTGTAACTGAATGCTAATGTGCTCTTTTCACTTCTTTTACCTAATAATCTCCAGTGTCTTAACTTTCACCTCAAACATAAAGAGTTTAGCTAGAATTCCATAGTCGGGCGGCAGGTAGGTGGGGCAGCAGATAGCGTGCCAGGTCAAAGGCCATGAAGACTCCTGACTTCCTGAGTTTAAATCAGGTCTCAGATACTTACTAGCTATGTGACCCTGGGCACTTAATCTTGTTTGCCTCAGTTTCCTTATCTGTAAAATGAGCTAGAGAAGGCGACGGTAAGCCACTCCAGTATCTTTGCCAAGAAAACCCCGAATGGGATCTTAAAATCAAAAGTGACTGAACAACAACCGAGTTCAACAAAAATTTAAATTAAGGCAAAGAATCAAATTTCCGTCTGAATTTTAGGAATTTTCACAACTTGGGGCATGGTAGGGTCCTGAGCTATGATGGTTGTATTATTAACTTTGTGTGTCCATTAAACTCCATTAAATAGAGAAAGGGACCAGGTAGGCCTGAGGGCCACTATACTGCCCTAGGCTAAAAAGCAAGTTAATTGTTCTAACAGGGTGTGCCTGATTAAACCCCCAGAGAAAAAGGGTAAGAAAATATCAGAACCTAATTACCCCCAGAGAGGAAACTCGAAAGGTCTGGGAAACAATAGAGCTCTGCCTGGGAGGAGGCAAGAGAAAGGATTATGTAGCAGAAAACCACCCCCCGCACTTCACCGTAAGCTCCACTTGTGTTATTTGGGGTTTGGAGTTAGTGAATTTAGGGTGAAATCCCGCCTCTGCCACTTAATAATCTGTGTGACTTTTGGAAAGGCCTAAACTTTGAGATTACTAGGCCTGATAATATGAGACATCGCATTAGAAACATGGGCCATTTCATGTCCAGTTCTGTCAGTCCTAACATGACTTTCAGTTGCTTGTTTAAGGTTTCTCTTATCTCTCCTACAGATTCTCCTACTATTCTTGAACCATCCTTTCTTTCAAGCTATCTTGAGGATCAAATGAGATAAGAAATATTTTTAAAATATTGTAATTAGTGAGGCATTGTATAAATACATAATGTATCAATAACATATTTGGAAAAACAAAATGTATGATACCTCAAAATAGCTATGGAAAGATCAAGGCTTTTTCTCAAAAAGGAAGAAAATGATTGATAGATGGTCTCAGATAAACAGGTTAAAAACTTTTTTTCTCTCTCTGGAGGTGGATATCATTTTTCATCATAGGTCCTTTAGAATTGTCTTGGATCATTGTATTCATCAGAGTAGCTAAGTCTTTCACATTTGATCATCCATTACAATGTTACTGTTACCGTGTACAACGTACTCCTAGTTCTGCTCATTTCACTTTGCATCAGTTCATATACTTCTTCTCAGGTTTTTCTGAAACCGTCCTGCTCATCATTTCTTATAGCACAATAGTAAATAGCACACCTTCCCTGTTCAGCCATTCTGCAATTGATGGGCATGCCCTCAATTTCCAATTTTTTGCCACTATAAAAAGAGCTGCTATAAATATTTTTCTAGAAATAGTTCCTTTCCCTTTTTCTTTGATTTCTTTGGGATACAACCTTGTGGTGACATTGCTGGGTCAAAGGTTATTCACAGTTTTATAGCCCTTGAGCCATAGTTCCAACCCCACCAATAGTGCATTGGTGTGCTAATTTTCCCACAACCCCTCCAGGATTTGTCATTTTCCTTTTCTGTCATATTAGCCAATCTGATAGGTATGAGGTGGTACCTCAGAGTTGTTTTTAATTTGCATTTCTCTAATCAGCAGTGATTTAGAGCATTTTTATATGACTATTGATAGTTTTGATTTCTTCTTCTGAAAACTGCCTGTTCATGTCTTTTGACCATTTATCAGCAGGGGAATGGCTCTTATTTTTATAAACTTGGCTCATTTCCCTATATATTTGAGAAATGAGGGCTGTATCAGAGTAACTTGTGGGAAATCCACCTCTGCCCTGCCCAGTTTCCTGTTTTCCTTCTAATTTTGGCTACATTAGTTTTGCTTATGCAAAAGTTTTTTAATTTCATGTAATCAAAATTATCTATTTTACTTCCTGTAATCCCCTCTGTCTCTTATTTGATCATAAACTCTTCTTTTATCCATAAATCCAACAGGCACATTTTTTTTCCATGCATGGTAGTTTTATAGTGAGGTAGTATGGTGGAGAGCAATAAAATTAAAGTAAATTGACGATATGGAGAAATGAAGAGAACAACAAAGAGGCTTGTACATAGCAAGAGTTTGACAAATGTCTTAAGTGAAAGAATTAATGAATAAGAACTTTGGAATGGGAGTCAGGAAACCTGGTTTCTCATCCTGGTTCTTCCCAGTAATTAATTAGTTTTATGACCTCAAGCAAGTCATGTCTTCTTTCTGGGTCCCAGTTTCCATATCTACTAAATAAGGTAGTTGATCATATGATTTCTAAGGTCCCTTCCCTTTCTAATATTCTACTATTTAAAATACATAAATAACTATTGAACCATTTTATGGGAAGTAATGAATTGTTCTTGCTTTTTTTTTCCTACTCAGGACAGAAAGAAATAAGATTAAAGGGGAACCATAAGCAAAATAGATTTGAAAAAATTTTAAATAGTTTCTTGATTTTTAGAGCATAAAACAAAAGGAGAATTGTATCTCTTTGGAACTATCTAAAGAAAGATTATGCAAGTAACTTTCTGGGATGATTTGGGTGCAATTATGCCTAAAGGCACTTCTCTCAGTTTCATTTCTAAAATAGAGAAGACTTACTACTTGAACTGCCTACTTCAGAGAGTTGCTGTGGTAAGATCAATTGAGATAATATTGGTGTTTAAAGCACTTTATATGGTTTAAAGTGTAATTTACTCTTATGATTGTAGTTATATAATTATATATGTGCAAATATATGAAAATATATGTATATATGTTACATATCATATATATCATAGCAGTATATATCATAGCAATGAGTCATTTCTCTAGCTAGCTTCCCCCTAGCTATGTGGTTTTGTATTTTTTACTCTTTTCATTCTCTATTTCCCAGAATATCACTCAATTAAAGGTTGTAGTATAATCTTCAGGTTTAGGTTTATTGGCTCAAATACTTCAGGGAGCTCTTAGACACCAGAGCTATGTAATAGATACAGATTACTGACTAGAATCCAACTGTTTACTTCAGTTCATAAAATCCTACATGGATTGAGGCTTCCAGCACTTTGATGACTGTGTCTCTCCTTATTTATCAAAACCAAAATTGATAATATCTATTAACCTCCTATGAATAATTCCTAAATTTCAGCTTCACAGAACTAATGGCATGGATATTTTGCAGAGTGAGTCCTTATCTTTCAAATTTCCCATTATTCAGGCTCAGTAGAGCCTCAGTTAGGTAACTTGTAGGTTGAGGTATGAGACTTTTTCTTCTAAAAATGAGCCTTCCCTGAAGGGCAAATTCTTAAAATAGTGATAGTATTAAAATAGTTTAATGTTTCATTTACTCTGTTTCTGAGTTATTACATTATTTTATTTTATTTATTTAATATTAATGTATAAATTATTAATGCATTATTCATTATTTTACTAATTTAAAATCAATATTAAATTAAATTATTGAATTATTATTTCTGAATTAATGTGAGATGGGGGAGAATATGTATACATCACATATACACATAATCATAATACACCCTGAGGCAATTTATGCAAAGGACATTATTTTTCAGATCAAATAAATAAATCCTTTGCCCTTCAAACCGAAATGTTTCTCTTCATTTGCTATACAGACCACCTTCATGCCAAAGTGACAGGTGTCACGGAAACAAGAAGAGAAATTAATATTAGGCACCTTAACTGGAAGAAATAATATTCTTTTATGTTGCATCTCTGATTGATTATAGTCTAAATTAAATTTAGTTGCTTATAGCTCAATTTAAATTTATTTGTTCATTTTAGGACTTCAAATGACTTGTAAGCAACGTTGTATTTGCATTTTTCCAAATTCTAATTCCTAAGCAAAACATAGTATTATCTGAGTACAATATTAAAATAGCATTTCATTTTTTTCCTCCTCCCTAGACATGGGAAAGACCCACTTTAATTAATTATGTGTTAATTAAATATATTAAGAACTTAGTCTTGTTTGTTTTTACTTAATAGTTTTTAATTAATATGACAACTATAAGAGTAATAATGAATGTATTTATTGCTGGACATGTGTCAACAGTATAAAACTAAGTAATTTATCTTATTAGCAAAAATGATACATAGCACTAATTTAAAAACATAAAATGTACTATTGATATGTTAAATTGTTTTAATACAAATAGGAGAGATAAACTCATCGAAATTAGTTATTTACTTTAGCAAGACACAAGCCTTAACTAGATTATTGTCTCTGACCATTATTTCACTGTTGATGAGATTTGACTCAGGAACTTATATTATAGATAAGCAATAATTTATAATTCAATCCAGTAATCCTAAAATTCAAAGTATTTTTCCTCCATGGATAATATTATTTAAATTTCTACTAAATGTTGCTTGTCTAGCAATATGCTAAGGCATTTTTATTATACTCTTAGTCATAGTAATTTTAAAGATGAAGCAGTGGACAATTCAAAAGCTCATGACATTTCAGTGCCAGCTAGTGCCTAATTGACTGAGACCCAGAAGGCAAAAAGAAAATCTTGTCAACTATTATGATTGTTACTGGATAGAAGGTCTGTATTGCAGTGAAAAGGGAACCTTTAACAGTGGTAATGACATATAAACAATGAAGCAGTTATAGTAGCCAGAAGCTATGTGCATACAAGTTTTATTTGCAAGACATGGGATATGAACAACAAAAAGATTTATTAAAAGATAAAAGCCCAGACACACTAAAGAACTAGGCAGAGTATCTTAAACCCCTGAATATACACTCAATCATTTTAGTGATGTAAAAAGTGACCTTGTCCTTTTCATATTACATTCAAAAAGAAAGTATAAATTACACAACACTGCACTATCATATTTGGCAACAAAGCAATTTCTCCTGAAGGTATTTAAAGGTAACCTTAGTGCTCTTTATGAAGCTATGGTTTTGTCATTTCTAGGTATAGCTTAGAATATGGCAAGGAATTCATGTGTAAATTTGTAAAATATGTAGGCAAAGGGTCACTAATTTTTTATAGCAATTATGAAGGTAGGGAAATAATTTCTAATGAATTTACATTCTATTTCCTCTCTATCATTAATGTTAAGAGAGATTATAAATTTATACGACAAAGGGAAAACATAACGGAAAAAAGTAAACTGAGAGGAAAGAAAGCAAATAAATATTAATATGTACTTTAACACTTTGAGTAAAAAGGACTTGCTTTTTAATCAAGGATGCTAATTTTCCCAAATCCACATTAATATCTCTATTTCATAGGAAAAGAGATAAGGCCAGAGGTCTCTATTAAGGTTTTGATGTGTTTTTTTTTCTCTTTGAAAATTATACTTCAGGCTATATTTAGTTTCATCAGAGCACAAGAGCTTCAACAAACACTGTATTGTTTACATCCCCACCTAGTGGTCTTGAGTTTCAGTTCCTTAAACTATTTATTCATAAATAATGAGTTGTTATAAATTCAGAATTATAATGGGTTCTTAGTGTTTGACTAATAATTTATTATTCTTATAATGTATTTATTGAATAGTTATATTATAGTGGTGGAGAATAACACACAATCCACTCACATGACTAAGGTTTCATAATACACAAATATATCATTGGCTGTGAAGGCAATATAACTGTGAGTTTTTAAAATCAATATGAAGTTTTTCTTCATGAGTTCCAAGAGAAAGTTTCACTCATCAGTTTACTAGTAAATTACCTCTGACAGATCATAGAACTTCAGAGCTAGAGGGACTTTCAGAGATCATTTAATCCATCTACCCTGCCATTTTGCAAATAAGTTGATTGAGAACAAAAGAGATTAAGTGTTTTACTGAAGGTCACCCTCTAGTTAACAAGAAAGCTAGGACTAGAACAAATAACCAACTCCCAGTCAAGTGATTTATTACAATACTTACTTAGTTCACTATAATACTTACAGTTAGTTCACAAGTCACTAGATACTAAAGCAATAATAAACAAAATGAATTGTTCCTGAACTGAGATCTCCTTTCTTTGGATTTAGGATTCCTTAAGTCCCCCAAAGTATCGAGAATTTTGTCAATCTCCAGATTTTTTCTTTGATTGTATCTCACCAAAAGTGCTACACATGTTATCTCATTTGATTCTTGCAAAAATTCTGTGAGGTAAATTGTATTTTATCCCCTTTTTCCATATGAGAAGACTGAGTCTAAGAAAGGTAGGTGACTTGCCCAGTCACACAGCTAATCAATGTCTTGAGGCACAATTCAAGTCTTTAAGTTTAACATTCATCTACCTTGCTATCTAGCTGAAATTAGTCCAATATGAGTTACTTTTTTTTGGAGGGGGAAGGTAGAGCAATTAGGGTTAAGTGACTTGCCCAAGGTCACACAGCTAGTAAGTGTGTCAAGTGTCTGAGGTTGGATTTGAACTCAGGTCCTCCTGACTCTAGGGCCAGTGCTCTACTCACTGTGCCACCTAGCTGCCCCTTGAGTTATTTTTTAATAAATATTTATTGATATTTTTTATTTTTATATAGCCTAAATTTCCCCTTGTATTTCTTTTTTCTTTTCCTTCCCAGGCAGCCATAATACACAACAATGAATTTTTTAAAAATAAAAAGAGAAAAAGATCAGAAAAACTGAATACAAAAAGAAAAATCTCCAATGCTCCACACTCATGGACCTCCAAATAGTGGTGGGGAGATTTCTCCCCTTATATATTCTTTGGAAACAAACCTGTTCTTTGTAATTTTGAAATGCTCATTTTCAATTGTTTTGTGGTTGTTCTTTCAATTTATATTGTTGTAATCATTGTGTATATTATTTTATTGGCTTTACTTCATTTTGCTTCATTTTATATAAATATTTCATGTTTCTCTGTATTCATCATGTTCATAATTTCTTATAGCACCATAATTTTCCTTATTTTTCATGTACCACTGTTTGTGTACCCATTTCCCAATCAATGGGCATCTACTTGATGTCCAGTTCATAGCTACCACAAAATAATATTGCTACAAATATTTTGCTATATATGGGACCTTTCTTTTTATCAATGACCTTTTGGGGCATATGCCTAGCAGTGGAATTTCAAGACTCTCTGAATTATCGCCTTTCCAGCAGTTAGCTTAAGAGTGATACATAAGGGATGACACAAGAGGGGCACTGGGCTAAATTACCTTTGACTCTGTTGCTAAGAAAGGAGACACCGTAGGCACAATGATTTTATTTTCCAGAGGAGAAAGGAGGAGGTGGAGGGTGGGTAATGACAAAAAGATATTCCTTTTGTAAAGCATAGTTAAAAATATTCATTGTTATCTTTCATTTAGCCCTGGACAATGTGGGATCTTGACTGGTAGAGTGTGAGCTACCTGAGGGCAAAAATTGTCCCAATCCTGTTTTTTGAATCCTCATCACTTAATAGCATCTGGTACATAGCAAGCACTTAATAAATGCTTGATGGTTGATTAACATATAGACATTGTACCCATAAGGCCAACATGACTTGTTTTTAATAAATTTATTCCAGTTTGTAGAAATCAGAGTTGCCCTTTCTAAGTGCACAAACCATCTGTTTAGTAGTATGTTTTAGAATTTTTGCAAGGAATTAGATATTTAGATAACCAGCCTATGCTTTATTTATTTTTAAATTTTATTTTATTTTTTTAATTGGCAAAAAACTGCCTTCTCACTCTCCTACCCTCCTCCCCAATTGAGAAAGAAGTAAAAACAAAACCCTTCTTACCAACACGTATAATTAGGCAAAACAAATTTCTGCATTACAATAATGATAGCAATTGGGTTAGTAGATAGCTTAAAATATTAAGGAATGATCCACTTATTCCTATGTTTTTAATGTTTTTTAAGATAAAATAAATTTTGTCATATTTTGTCAAAAACCTTTCCAATATCTATTGATGTTATTTATTTTTAACAATATGGTACAACATTTATTGGGCAACATTTATTGCTTTCCTAATATTGAACCAATCTTATATTCCTGATATAAATACAATGTATTCATAGCATATAATCTTTTTGGTAGGTTTTTGTAGCCTCTTTGCTAATATATTTCTACATAGTTTTATATCAATATTCATTAGAGAGAGTGGTCTATAGTTTTCTTTACTTGCCTTATCTCTCTCTGGTTTAGGTACCAAGACTATTTTATCAGAGAAGGAATTTCCTTTTCCTCATATTTTGGCAAACAATTTGTGTAATATTAGAATTATTCTTGAACATATGTTAGAATTCACTTGTAAGTTCTTTTAATCCTTTATTTCCTTTGAGAGTTCTTTTACAGTTTGTTCAATTTCTTTTTCTTATATTGGGTTACTTAAATTCCCCAATTTCATTTAAGTTGTTGGTATTAATGGGATATAATTGAAGAAAAATTTTAATTATTGCCTTCATTTCCTCTTCATTTATTCTGATTGATACTGGTAATTTGGTTTTCCTCTCTCTTTATCCAATTAACTAACCGTTTATCTATTTATTGGGTTTTTTAAAAAAGTAACAGCTCCTGGACTTATTAATTAAATTATTTTGTTTTCAGTTTTCTTTGACATTGAAAATGTCTATTTTTTATTTAATTTTCTTCTTTTCTACTTTTTTTAAATTTATTTTTAATATGTTTAGTTTTCACCATTGATTTTCACAGGCGTTTGAATTACAAATTTTCTCCCCATTTCCACCCCCCCACTCCAACATGGCGTACACTCTGGTTGCCCTGTTCCCCAGTCTGCCCTCCCCTCTGTCACCCCATTCCCCTCCCATCCCCTTTTCCCTTCCTTTCTTGTAGGGCAAGATAAATCTCTACGCCCCATTGCCTGTGCATCTTATTTTCTAGTTGCATGGAAAAAAAAACAAAAACTTTTTTTACTTTTGAACATCTATTTTTTTAAAACCTCGAGTTCCAAATTCTCTCCCCTCTTCCCTTCCCATCCACCCTCCCTAAGAAGTCAAGCAATTCAACATGGGAC
>CM053622.1:644836907-644856245 GCA_028646595.1 Phalanger gymnotis | reverse complement strand
TTTCACTCTCTTCTTAATTCTTTGTAATCTGGTTTGTGACCTAATCATTCAACTGAAACTACTCTGATCTCTTAATTGCCAAATCTAATGGCCTTTTCTCAGTCCTAATCCTTCTTGACCTCTCTGCAGCCCTTGACACTATTGATGACTCTCTTCTTCTTCATACACTCTTTTCTAAGTTTCGTAACATTGCTCTCTCCTGGTTCTCCTCCTACCTGTTTGACCTTTGTTTATCTGTCTCCCTTGCTGAAATGTGATCCACATCACTGTCACTGTTGGAATCTCCCAAAGTTCTATCTCCTCATCACCTGCCATAGTTTCAATTATCATCTTTATGCAAAAGACTCTCAGATCTAATTGTCTAGCCCTAACCTCTCTCTTGACCTCTAGATTCAGATCTCCAACTTCCTATTTGACGTCTCAAACTAGATGCCCTGTGTATATCTTAAACACAACATGTCTAAATCTGAACTCATTATCTTTCCCACCAAAAACCACTTTTTTCATAACTTTCCTACTATTGTAAAGGGTATCATCACTCTCCCAATCATGCAGGTTTGCAGCCCAGGTGTCATCCTCAACTTCTCACTCTCTCAACCACTCTCCCCATATACAATCATTTGTCAGATCCTATGGTTTCTACCTTTATCGCATGTTTTAAATATGTCCTCTTATCTTCTCTAACACTGCCACCAATCTGATGGAGGCCTTATCACCTCACAACTGGACTATTACAATAGTCTGCTGGTTGGTCTCTCTCAAGTCTCTCCCCATTCCAGTTCATCCTGCACTCAGCTGTTAAATAGATCTTCAAAAGTACAAGTCTGACCATATTGGTCATGTTCTCTCCCTCCTCAGCTCTATCTCCTGGCGTCCCTGACTTTCTTCAAGTTCCATCTAAAATCTTACCTCTGGAAGAAATCTTTCTTGAGTGCCATTAAGGCTAGTGCCTTCCCTCCATGATTATCTCTAATTTACCCTGAATATATCTCATTTATAAATGCTGTTTGCATGTAGTCTCCCCCATTAGATTGTGATCTCCTTGAGAGCTGGGACTATTTTGCCTTTCTTTGTATTGCTAGCATTCAGCACAGTGTCTGGAAATAGTAGGCCCTTAATAAATGCTTCTTGATTTCAGTTGAATAATAATTCCCTAGTTATCTTTAAAGATCAAAGGTTTACTGGGTAATTTTGATTGCATAAAATTTAAAAGATTTTGCATAAACAAAACCAATGCAGCCAAAATTAGAAGGAAAGCAGGAAATTCAGAAAAAATTTTACATAAAAAGGCCTCATTTCTTAAATATATAGGGAACTGAGCCAAGTCTATAAAAATAATAGCCATTTGCCAATTGATAAATGGTAAAAGATATGAACAAGCAGTGTTCAGAAGAAGAAATCAAAGCTATCAATAATCACATCAAAAATTGTTCTAAATTACTATTGACTAAAGAAATGCAAATTAAAACAACTCTGAGGTACTACCTCACCCCTATCAGATTGGCTAACATGACAGAAAAGGAAAATGATAAATGCTGTAAGGGGTGTGGAAAATAGATACACTAATGCACTGTTGGTGGAGTTACAAACTAGTTCAATCATTTTGGAGAACAATTTGGAACTATGCCCAAAGCGATATAAAATTGTGCATATTCTTTGAACCAGCAATACCACTACTAGGTCTGTATCCTAGAAAGATCAAAGAAAAGGGAAGGGGACCTAATTGTACAAATATATACATATATATCAGCTCTTTTTGTGGCAGCAAAGAATTGGAAATAGAGAGGATGCCTACCAACTGGGAAATGGCTGAACAAGTTGTGGCATATGATTGTGATGGAATATATTGTGCTATAACAAATGATGAGCAGGATGGTGTCCAGAAAAACCTGGGAAGACTTAAAATGAACTGATGCAAAGTGAAATGAGCAGAACCAGGAGAACATTGTACATAGTAACAGCAATATTATGATGATCAACTATGGAAGACTTAGCCACTCTTATCAATACAATGATGCAAGATAATACCAAAAGACCCATGATGAAAAATGCTATCTATCCCCAGAGAGAGAACTGATGAACTGTGACTACAGATTGAAACATAATTTTTTTCACTTTCTTTATGTCTCTTGCTTTTTATTGTGGGTTTTTTTTTTTGCAACATGACTAACGTGTAAATATGTTTTACATGACTTCATATGTACAAATGATATCATATTGTTTGCCTTTTAAATGGGTAAGGGAGGAAGAGAATTTGGAACTCATTTTTTTAAAAATAAAGGTTAAATCTAAATAAATAAATTTAAAATTTTTTAAAGGTTTACTGGTATAAAGAGTTGGGTTAAAGTTTTGCCACTGATACGTACTGACTGTGTGACTCTACATAAGTCAAGTTGACTTATCTGACTTGGAAGCCTTTCACAATCAGTCTGTAGTCTATCTTTTAAAAAAATTTTCTTTTTTTAATTATGAACTTCACAAATAACAAAAATGAACATTTCAATATACATAGAATAGAAAAGAGGGTCATGTAAAATACGAATGTCTGTTATGTACTTTTATGTGTTTGAGAAATTATAAAAAGAGATTTTATGTATGTAAAAGATTACAATAACAATTTAAAAAATAAAGTTATGAAAGACTTAAGAACTCTGATATGTGTATTGATCAACCATGATTACAAAGGACTAATGATAATGAATGCTACCTATCTCCTGACAGAGAGGTAATAGACTAAATATGCAGAAAGAGACCCACATTTTTGGACAAGGCCAATAAAAGGATTTGTTTTGCTTGGCTATACATATTTGTTATAAGGGCTTTGTTTTTCTTTTTTCTTTTCATTCAGGGGAGAAGATGGGAGGGAAAATGCTTTATAATTGAAAAAGATAAAATTGAAAAATAAGTGCATTTTAAAATTAACACAATAGTAACAAAATTGTCATCCTTGTCTATGTCCTCTTTTCAACTTCTTCCTCCATACTGCATATTTTTAATGTTTATTGATGCGTATTTTATTTTGTTTCACTGTCACTATCACCTCTCTATCCTCACATATACTAACTCCCTGACCCTCCACCAAGTAAAAGCCCTTCCTTGTAACAAATAAAATGGTCAAATAAAATAAATCAACAACATGGTCGAGCAAAACAGAGGAAGACATTAGCTACCATATTTCTCATTCTGTACCTCTAGTTCATCACCTCTCTTCTAAGAGGTAGGAATCATGTTTCATCAATAGTCTTTTGCATCCAGCCTGTTTCTCCAGGCTGATTACACATGATTTTCTTTCACACATGCTATACCCCAGCCAAACTGACTTGTTATTTCCTATATATATTTTATCTCTTGCCTCCATAACAGCTGAAATTCTATCTCCTAATATATGTCTTTTCTGACTCCTTGTTGTTAGTGTCACCTCATAAATGTGTCTTTTTTATATGTAACACACCTTCTGGTCTACTCCTCCAACTTGTACTCAAAGATGCAAGTTTGAATCCCCATAAGGAAGGCTGTTACTTCTAGGTATTAGGATACCATATAGGTTCAAACTCCTAAAGCTTTGGCTGTAGCTCAATAACAATCAGCCAGTAAACAAAGATAGTACAGATCCCCTTTTCCTGAACTTTTCTTATTTTTGCTTCCAGGGCTTATCTCTGCTAGGTCTAGGGGTCAATTTATGTCTATGTCATTAATCTCTCTCTGTTTATAGAATTTACTGCTTCTGGAAACTTGCATTTGCTTAGGGGTACAATTTCTTTTTTAAAAATTTTATATATTTTAATCAGCTAAGAACTGCCTTCTCACTCTGCCCACCCATAATTGAGAACATAAGTAAAACAAAACCCATTACAAACATATGAATTTCCACAATGGCCATTTCAAAAAAAAAAAAATGTGTTTCATTCTGCATTCTGAGTCTTTGACCTTTCTATCAGGGAATAGGTGGAATGTTTCATTATTAAGTCTCTGGAATCCTGATTGGTCATTATGCTGCTAAGAATTCAGCACAATAACATTCCATCAATTTACGTACCAAAGCTTGTTCATCCATTCATCAATTTATGGACACACTCTCAGATTCCCATTCTTGCTACCTCAAAAGAGCTATAAATATTTTTGTTCATCCTTAGAGTTTGTTTTGTTTAGGACTAATCCCCCTCTTAATCTACCCTCCCTCCAATTCCCCCTCCTACTTTCTCTTCTTTTCCTCCTTTTCCTCTGAGGAATGAAATTATTTGTGTGTGTGTGTGTGTGTGTGTGTGTGTGTGTGTGTGTATGTGTGTGTGTGTGTGTTTTGTTCCTTTTTCTGATCAGTTCAGATGAGAGTGAGGTAAGGTTCAAGTGTCAGTCAATCCCCTCTCATCCCTCTTCCTTGTTTGTATAGGTATCTACTTCTGCACCCTGATTGAGATGATTTCCCGATCCTTCCTTTCTTTCTTTCTAATGTATTTCTTTTCCCCTCTTGTTCCATTCTTTTCTTAATAGCATCAAGACACTCCCAGATCTCACCTAATTGGATTCCTTCTGTGAACCCTGATGAAGAGGGGAACATTTTATCATCTCCTTGTATTTGGATAAAAACAGTTTATGCTTATTCAGCCCTTTATCATTGTTCATTCATATTTACTTTTTTATGTTGCTCTTCACTCCTATGTTTGAATTTCAAAGTTTCACCACAGCTCTGGTCTTTTCATCAGGAATGCTTGGAAATCCTTTATCTCATTAAAGGTATATTTTTACCCGTATAGGATTATATGAAATTTTACTAAGTTTTTTTAGACTTTGCTTTCTGGAATATCATATTTAAGTTCTCTGCTCCTATTTGTGCTGGCTGCTCAATCATGTATGAGCCTGACTGTACCTCATTTGTACTTGATTTCTTTTTGGCTGCTTGTAATATTTTTTCTTTGACCTGGAAGCTCTGGATTTGAATGTAGTGTTCCTGGGAGTTTTCATTTTGGGGTTTCTTTCAGCAGGAGACTGGTGAATATTTTCTATTTCTACTTTGCCCTCTAATGCCAAGAGATCTGGGCAATTTTCTTTCAAGATTACTTGAAATATGATGTCTAGGTTCTTCTCTTTTTTTTTTGTCCTGGTGTTGATGTAGTCCAGTGATTTTTAAATTTTTTCTCCTCAATCGGTTTTCCAGGTCAGTTGCTTTTGCTGTGAGGTATCTTATATTTTCTTCTGTTTTTTTTTCACGCTTTAGACTTTGTTTTAATATTTCTTATTGCCTCATGAAATTTGCCTTCTATTTGGTCCATTCTAATATTCAGGTAGTTTGTTGCTTGGAGTAGGTTTTATACTTCTTGTGCCAAGTTGTTAATTCCCTTTCCAATTTTTTCTTCCATAGCTCTCATTTCTTTTCCATTTTTTCCTCAAAAACTTTTATATTCATAAAAACATTTAAAATTCTTTTAAAAAAATTCTTGCTTCATTTCTTCTAGGAATTCTAGTTGAATTTTTCCCAACCTGTGTTTTTCTTTGAGGCTTTGTTTGTTGATATTTTTGGAGTCATTCTCTTCTTCTGGGTTTGTATTTTTGAGTGTTCATGTTGCTATAATAGCTCTGAGGTTGGCATTTTGTTTTGAGGCTTTCCTTCACTGGAAGAGTATCTTGTGATTTGACCAGACGAGACTCTGGGTAACCATCTTTGAGAACTCAGATGTTGATGCTTTTGTCTCTGGTAACTGCATGTATTGCTTGAATAGACAGAAGCCTGTCTACTGGTTTGTGTTTATTTGCTCTATTTATATAACATAAGCTTGTAATTTCTGTTTGTATACTCTCTGAAGTTTGGGGTGCTGACCTTTCCCCCTGAACTAAGTGAATGATATAATGTATGTTTAATTAAAGTAAGATTGTAAACCCTTTAAAGGTGCTTTCCTTAGAAAAGTAGATCAAAGAACTTGTGCTAGGAGCCCTCCTGTGTGCTGGTGTTATTGGTCATGTTATTGGCCTTACACAGCCACAGGAGCAGCAAGCAGCCTTGTTGTTACAACCTCCATATCTGTCTCCCTATCCTGACCTGAACTAGACTATTGATTCACTGTGACTTTTTCTGGATTTTCCCATCAGGATTCAGTCTGGAGCATTTTCTAGATCTGTTTGGAGGAGTTTGTGGAGGGAAGCTTAATTCACTGCTTCCTAGCATTCTGCTACCTTGGCTCTTTAGAGGTATAATTTCAAAATGTCTCTTGCATTTGTGATGTCACAACAGGATGAGTGTCTGTTCTTCCTATCCTTTGCCTTGGTCAAACTAAAGCAAGGATATATCTGCATCTACAAAGATCCGAACCTTTCCCCAAATCTCAAACCAACATTAATCATGCAGACAAAGGTTAGTGGCTACCAGAGTTTCTTTTATATAAAGGGGGAATAAAATGATAGCAATTTAAGGAACAATGCACGGAACGGTTTGCAATGAGGTTTACAGTTTGGCTAAGGAAGAATCTAGTGGCTCAAACTGATAGCTGCAGGGGTAAAATCAGCTTGCCTTTAGGTTCATGTTGGACCATACATCATGGCCTGGGAAAATGGAGACTTAGAATAACTGAAGGTTGCATGAGGATGGAGATTTGAATT
This sequence comes from Phalanger gymnotis, assembly GCA_028646595.1. Lineage (NCBI taxonomy): Eukaryota > Metazoa > Chordata > Mammalia > Diprotodontia > Phalangeridae > Phalanger > Phalanger gymnotis. Next base: position 644,849,657 of record CM053622.1, on the reverse strand, counting down.
AGATGGACGGTGCATAGGGCAAGATGGAAGAAAAAGATGTTGTGGTCCAATAGTCCAATAGAAGAATTTCTGAGCTGTGGATTAAGCTCCTTGAGGGCAAATAATTAAATCTTATGCTTGTTTGTAACTGTTTCATCTAACAAGGTACCTTGTACAAAGCAGACATTCAATAAATATTTGTTGATAATGATGATGTCTTTAAAAAGAGCATTAGTAGATGATGAAGAATTATCTTACTACGTTCTTACTCTTAGCTGCAGAAGAATACATTCCTTTATCTCTGTTTACACTTGATATCACCTCTGATAATGTCCCTGCTGGATACAGTTCCCACACTCTGTCAAACTGTAGGATCAGCTACTACTGAGTTTATGGACTTTGAATAGAAGATACAACTACTTGGGATGAGTGACATTGTTCAGGAACGTAGTAGAGTCACTTCTCATAGTGGATAACGTAAGCATTCTATTAGAAGAGGAGAGTCAAGGAGAAGGTACTTAAGGAACCTTCATAAGATACACTCCCAGAAAGAGAAGTTATTAGTGGAAATGTTAAGAGAAATAGTGTAGCAAGAGAATGAAATCAATGAATCAACAAGCCTTTATTAAGCACGTACTATGTGATAACACTAGGAATATAAAAAAGGAAACAGACCTTTGTTCTCAAGGAGCTTACCATTAGTGTAGACAACATAAATAGGAATATATAAAATATATATAAAAGTAATATAAGTAACTGGAGGGGGTGGCATCAACAGGTAGAGTATGAGAAAAGGCTTCATGCAGAAGATGAGTTTTGAAGAAAACAAGGTCTTCTCAGAGGCCAGAATGTATTCCAGACAGTGCAAATGCATGGAGATGGGAAATGGAATGTCTTGTATGATAAATGGCAAGAAGGTCAGTCTGGATAGCTTACACAGTGCATGGAGTAATTTATAACAATGTTAGAAAATAAGTTGAGGCCAGGTTTTCAATGTTTTTAAAAGCTTAAAAAAATTATTCTTCTAAAAATGCAAATCAGACTTTTTTTTCCCACCAGTAACTCTTCCTAGAATATATTTGATTATTCTTTGGTTTTCATCATGTTATATTTTCAAATTCCCAGATGACCAATGTGAAAGACATTTTAATGGCAATTCTAAAATTAATAATTGCTGGAACAATATTCAGAGAAATCTATGATAACAAGAACAATGGTGAGATAGCCAAAATAAGCCAATGCGTTAGAGAAAGCCATAGGACAGTGAATAGGAAAAAATCACTAGGACTCCAAAATTGAGGAGTAAAGCAGCTAAGTGGTACAATGAATAGAGTACTGGGTTCTGCATCAGGAAGATCTGAGTTCAAATAGGACTTCAGACACTTAGCTGTGTGACCTTGGGCAAGTCACTTACTATCTGCCTTACTCAGTTTTCTCATCTGTAAAATGGGCATAAGAACACTTACCTCCCTAGGTTGATTTGCAGATCAAGTACAATAATAGTTGTCCATTGATTTGCAGCCTTTAAGGCACAATATAAATGCTAGCTGTTGTAATTACTGTTACTATGATTTCTCTAGCAATAAGATTGAGATGGTATCTCTATACTTCACCTTAAGTCTGTTGTGAGAATAAATAATAATACCTAATCAACATATTGCTTTATGATTTGAAAATCACTTTCCTCACAGTGACCCTGTGAATTAGGTGTTGCATTATAATTGTTATTTTACAGATGAGGAAACTAAAATTAACTTTAAGTGACTTATTTGGCTCATCATCACATGACCAGTAAGTATCCCAGCCAGGGCTCTTCTTCAGTGGAAGAATAATAAAAAATGAGAGTTCTGAGCCAGCAGTTAACAAGACCTGAGTTCAAATCTGCACTCAGATATTTATGAGCTGTGAGATCAGAGGCAAGTCATTTAACCTGTTTGTCTCAATTTCTTCATCTGTAAAATGGAGATAACAATTAGCTTCTACCTCTCAGGACTGTTGTGAAGATTCAACAAAATAATAATTGTAAAGAGTTAGCACAGTACTTGGAACATAGTAAGCGCTATATAAATATTAGCTATTATTATCATCTATATAAAGCATTTTGCAACTCTGAAAGCACTACATAAATCTTATTCATTCATATCCTCATAATTAGGAATTTCAATTATTTCAACAATTCAGCATTTTGGGAAATATTTCTTAAGTGCCTATTATGTGCAAGTTACCCTCCTAAGTGCTTAAGGGCAAGGACAAAAAACAAAACAATTAATGCCTTTAAGGAGTTCAGATTCTACTGGAAGATATATCTATCAATTAATTAACAGTATTGATTAAGTGTCTATTACTATGTGTCAAGGCACTGTGCTGGGTACAGAGGATACAAGCACAAAGAATGGAACAATCCCCACTCACAATCAGCTTATGTTCCAAACAAGTATATATACAAAATAAATATATTCATGGCATACATATAAAATTAATAAGTACAAATATATGATTTCTGAGCTTCAACTTAAAGGAAAAGAGTGAGGCTGAGGTAAGAAAGAAGTGAATTCACGGCGGACTGCCAGTGCATGGAGTCACATGTAAAGAACAGAGAAAGCCAGTTTGGCTGAACTGAAGAGTCCACAAGGCAAGTAATGACAAATGAAGCTGGAAAGATTGGTTGGGGTCAGATTGTACAAAGTTTGAAAAGCTAAACAGAGAAATTTATATTTTATCTAAAAAGCAGTAGGAAATTACAAGATTTGGTTGAATAGGGGAGTCACAAACTCAGATCTCCATTTAAGGAAAATCACTTTGGCAACAGAGTACTAGAGTGTTGAGAGACTTATAGCAAGAAGACCAATTGGAAAGCTGTAGCAATGATCTAAGCAAGAGGTAATGAGAGGCTGAACTAAGTGAGTAGCTCTTTGGCTTCCTTTAAGTCTCAACTAAAACCCCATTTTCTACAGGAAACTTTACCTAAACTATCTTAATTCCAGTACTTTCCCTCTACTAATTATTTTCTATTTATCCTGTATTTAGATTGCTTTGTATATATTTGTTGGCATGTTGTCTTCCTCATTAGATTTAAGCTCCTTGAGGGCAGGGACTGTCTCTTGCCTCATTTCTTATCCTTAGGGCTTAGCATAGAGCCTAGCACATGCAGTAGGCACTAAAAAATGTTTATCAATTGATGGATTGATAGATATGTGAGTGGAAAGAAAGGATTAGAGCTATTGTGAAGGTATGTAATCTAGAAATGAAAAAGTTTGGCCCCTGATTGGATATGTGGGGCAAAGGAAGGTGAGGAGTCAAGAATAATGATGAAATTACTGACCTGAAATACAGAAGTTTAGAAGAGGAAAGGGTTTAGGGGAAAGATAATGAATTAAATTTTGGACATATTGAATTTAAGACGTTTCAGGGACATTGAGTTTGAAATGGTAATTTGGGAGAGACAAACACTGAATATATGGATTTGGAAGTCATTTGTGTAGAAATAATAGTTAAATTCATGGGAGCTAATAAGACTATTGAGGAAATAAAGATGGAGGAGAAAAGAGGGCCCCAGGAGAGAATCTTGGGAAACACTCACAGTTAGGGGACATGATCTGGATGATGGGCCCACAAAAGAGAATGAGAAGGAGCAATTAAAAAGGCAGAAGGTGATCTGGGAGATAGCAGTGTCTTAAAAAAAAAAAAAAACAGAGAGGAGAGAGAAGAGCCTTTTTAGGCTGCTCATCCACCTTTGGTGTCCCCACCTGTTACCCAATTCTCACTTATGGCTGTAAGAAGCTGTAGAATAAGCAGAGGGTACACTCCAGTTAACTCTCTCAGCAGATGGGCTAATCGAGGTTGAGGGTTACTGATGGGTTTCAAATCTGTTGTTAGTGCTTTAGAATGATGTCTATCTACTCCAAGCAAGTGAAGACTTCCCCTGGTAGAATAGGCCAATGAGAACAATTTGTTCCCACAGCCACAAAGGAGGATGAAGCAAGTACTTTGGAGAGTTTTCAGCTTGGTCAGATTTCAAAGACACCAAGGTCATCCACCGTATCCAATTGTCCCAATTTTTGTCTTGCCACTGGACTTGGCTAACTCTGGAAGAGTGAGGCTGACTGTACAACTCTGCTTCATTTATATCCAATTCACAAATAAATCAAAATGTCACTCGTGATGTCATTGGTTCTCTTCTAAAAGGAAGGAGGAATAACAACTGAAGATGGTAGTAAACTGGATTAGGGTGAGCAGGGGATAGACAATGGATTGAGAGATTTGAGAACAGAGTGTGGAAATGAACTGGTTAACTATAGTATTGAGTTTGGGAAAAGGGGTAGTGTGAAGTCAGTGCAGGGCCTAAGAAAATACTCAGGAAGAGAGGGAAAGCAGGTTCAAAGGAGGGTAAGGAATAGAGGGATGGAATGATTAGAGGGCTCTAGTGAGAGAAGGGAATGTCAGAATTTTTGAACAAAGGAGTGAGATGCTGTAGGTAAAGTACTTTGCAAACTTTATACAAAGAATTACTATAATGAGAGGGAGTCTGTTCTAGTGGTTGGAATGCTGATCAGGAGACCTGATTTAGTCTTAATGTATATATTTTTTTTCCTGTTTCTAACAGTCAAAAACACTTATTAAGGGCCTACTGAATGCCAAGCACGCACTAGACATACAAAAAAGAAGCAAAAGACTGTCCTTGCCCTCAAGGAGTTTACAATCCGATGGGAGAGATGTGCCAACAAACATATACAAAGCAATCTACATACAGCATAAATTGTAAATAATTAAAAGAGGGAAAGCCCTGCATTATTAAGCGCCTGCTGCCAGCTATGTGCCAAGCACTGTGTTAAGTGGTGGAGATACAAAAAGAGGCAAAAGCCAGTCCCTGCCCTCAAAAAGCTTACAATCTGATGGAGGGGGCGGGGTGGGGAAGACAACATGCCAACAAAAAGATAAAAAACAAGCTTATACAGGACAGTTAATAATTAAAAAAGGAAAGCTCCGGAATTAAGAGCCCTATTTGGTCATATGCGCGCCACTTAAACTCTGAGCTTCAATACAGTCATCTGTTAAAATGGGTATGATAACTATTATACCCCACCCAAAAGGAGGGCTGTTTGGGGAAGCGATTTAAATACTTGCGCTACATAAACATACGCTTATCCTTTTCGCTTTCTAGATGACTCTTAAGGGCCCTTCCAACTCTAAGTCCTACTACTGACTTGCGTATAAGAGAGAACGGCCACATGGGAGGGGAGCATCTGTAATTGGGCCAGAGAACTGTGGGAAGTGGGGCCTAAGAAGCAAACGAAAGCGGCGGCGGGAGGCTCTGGACTAGACTTGGCGTGAGACCCGCAGGCCGGAGACACCGGGTAGGAGATGGCAGATAAAGTGAGGCGCGCGGCTGGGGAAATCAAGGCTATTCAGTTATGGCCTGGAGGCTTATGAGGCCCAGCTCTATAGCTGGCCTGAAGAGGCCGCAACCCGACGGCTGCCAGCCCTCTCATCGAGCGAGCGGCACCCTTCCGGGCTCCCTAGGCCCGAGCACCACCCCGCGGTACCGGCGCACCTCCTCCCCACGCTCCCCACGTTCCAGCCTCACCGTGAAACACACAAGTCTCGCGAGACTCGCGCGAGCGGGCGAACGCGAGGCTGGGCTCAGAGAGGAAGGGGCGGGGCACGTGACGGGGGCGATTTGCCTTTGCGCTGGAGCTACAAGAGGGGCGGGCGCCATTGTGCCTGGTGCAGGCCCCTTATTCCGCGGGAGGAGGAAGAGTACTGGGAAGTGGGACGCTACGAGGAGGCTACGGAGAAGCGCCCAGCATAGTACCTGTCTGGGGCCAGAGGGTTATGCGCGTCGGAGGTGAGCCTTTCTTCGAGCACCCGCTGAGGCCGAAAGGAGGAAGGGGCCTTAGGGGTGGAGGGCGCAGGGCCAAGAGGAGGAGGGTGGAGAGTCGACCCCCCGACACAAGAAGGGAGCTGGCCTTACCACCCCAGAGCTTGGGCGGAGGCCCCCTGCGGCGCGGCCCAGGCCGGCCTTACAGTCTGGGCCTTGAGGCTTGGGGGAGGGGAAGGGGGCGCTCCCAAGCGTCTTCGGCGAGTTAGGGGAAACCCCCCGTCGAGTTGGGGCTTCGGTCCATTGGGTCGAGTGGAGGATTGAGGGGATCTTTGGTGAAGCAAATGTGTGGTGGGGGGGGAAGGGCAGGGAGGCCGAGGCCAGGGTCGGATTTCCAATTGGGGGGGTCTCTTTGGGAAGCGGACCCACCCACTTGGTCCAATTTTTGGTTATTACTTGTTGATTAAAAACTGATGAGAACCGAGTAGGTAAGTGCCAACAGGTTTTGAATTAAAGCCAGTTCGCCAGAACCTTGTTATGGTGTTTGTGTTTGTAGGAGCTTTTTGCGTTTCCCCCGTTTTTGCCGGCCGAGCGAGGTAAATGCTTCTTTGCTTGTGTGGGATTGTTCTGTAAAGTGTAGTGGAGGGAAAATTTATCCCAAATGCGGCCCCTCCTGCGTTTTGCACCATTTTATAGAACACTGTACTGCTAGGCCTTTAAATATTCCTTTACGATGCTGTTTTATTTTGGCAAAGGATTGCGAAATAAAGATCAAATTTAATTGTTTTATATTTTAACAAGTAAAAGACGAGTTTTGGCACAGTTTTCTTAAGTGATAAACTGGGCATAAATGGAAATTTAACTGGTATGGGGGCAAAATAAACTCAGGAGTTAATGTTTGCTTGTGTAATAATAACTCACACTTATATAGCATTTTCAGGTTTACAAAAACCTTCCCTCAATCACGAAAGTAGGCAGTGAAAAATACTAATATTACTTTTCCCATTTTACAGACGAGGAAACTGAGGCTGAAAGAGATTAAACTTGCTCAAAACCTTATTTTAGGGTTCTTTTCACTACTGTGCAATACAATGTTAAATGTTGTAGATGCAAAATGATGAAATTAAGAGCAAATCTTATTTTTTTTCTTTGTGTGTGTGTGTGTGAATTCCTTGAGATCTTTTCTTTGCTCCCTAGATCTCCCGATTATTTGACTTTATCTAGAATAAAGAGGTGAGCCATCAGGATTTCGGTTGAGATTCGGTGATATCAAATGGATTACATAGATCAAGTGAAACAAAATCATCAGAAGCTGTAGGCTTTATTTTAGGCAAACGTTCAAATTCATCTCAGCAACTTTAATAAGTAACTGGCAGTTAAACTGACTGATAGTTAAATCTATAGTCCATTATAATTCTTATTGTTGAAAGATTATTAGTTACCCCACAAAGATCATCTTCCAGAAGTAATCAGTACCTACTGTACTATTCCTGTTCTTTGTAAAAAAAAAAAAAAAAAAAGAAAAGAAAATTTTCCATGCCATGGTGTCCCTCCCTGTTCTTTAATTTTTGAAATGGTAATAAATCATGATATGACCTGGAGATAACCCAAGTGAGAGACAGCTTTGTTATTTTACAAATTAATCAGTCTTTTTAAAGGCTGATAGTTGACTAGATTTTAATTTCATTAGTACATAAACCATACTTTAAAATACATTTGTATCTTTCCACCCTCGGATGTGACCAAAGCTGGTTCTGCTTGCTCCCAAATATATTCCTTTGTTGGCTGTACCAGTTATGCTGCATATGCAGAACAACCGGTTTTTAAGTCAGTAAGTTGACACTCGTTTTGGCAGCCATTTTTTGGAAGGGAGCAGGTTTTTGGATCCTACTGAAAAAAACTAATTATCTTTCCATTATTATTTGAACATTTCTATTCAATATTCTCCTTGTGTCTCTAAATATAACCTAAAAATACTTGACCTTTCTAGTTGCAAGTTAAAACTCACATTACAAATGAAAACAAGGTATTCGTTAAATTCTGTTTATTAATTTGAGGTTCATTTGACTTCATCAAGAACTTCCTTAAATTATCTCCATGTATTATGTCAGGATCTTTTAGAGCTTAAAGGAACCTTAGATAACGAGTCTTATTTTACAGATAAGGAATCTGAGTCCTAAGATCACAGGATCATAGATTTATAGTGGGAAGGGACCTTAGATGTCATTTAGATCAGTTTCATTTTATAGATGTGGAGAGGTAAAGTTATTTGCCCAAGGTCATAAGTAGCAGGTCCTCTGACTCCAAATTCAACACTTTACCCAGTTTTCTTTCTTGCTTTTTTTTTCAGCCAAAGAAAAACAAAAGATTCTCCATGTTGGGTAGACTCTTGGGGAGCCTGAGCATTTGTGACTCTAATGCCAGCGGGCCAGATTAATCTGAGCTGAGCTTTTACCCAGTTTTCTTAAGGAAAGTTGCTTGCCCAAAGAAATAGTAGCAGGGCCAGAATTTGAACCTAGGTCCTCTGACTCCAAGTCTAGTTCTGCTTTTCCACTGATCTTAAATCTGTTAGGCCTATGGAATTAAATTTTGCTTACAGGTTTTTATTGGTTCTGTAGGTTAGCATTAAATTACTCCCTCTACTCAACCAGGTATTTATTAAGCACCTACTATGTTAAGTGTTCCATTCTGCTAAACTTTGGTTGCAAATACAGTGAATATAATCCCTACTCCCAAGGAGTTTATATTCTAATGTAGGAGACAGTATTCCCTTAGTATATAAATATATGCGGAATAAATATAAAGAGAACAATACTAACAAATGAAAATAGTTCTAAGATTAGTTTGAGAAAAATGGCCCTGAAAGGATCAGGCTTCATGTATAAGACAGGCATTCATACTTGGAATATGAACTGAAGACCCTAGAGAATAGGGAGCTGAGTGACTTAGTGAGATCAACCATTAGGAAACGCTTAATTAACTCTTTATATTACTGTGCTAATAAGACACAAGCAAACAGTTTTATGGAAATACCAAAGATTTTTGAAGGAGGGGCCTAATGTGCTAAATTTTCTCCTGATTTCCATTTTGTTTTACTCTGTTTTCATTTAGTTGTTTAGTCAGATTAGTTGTTATATTCCTTGGTGGATTACATATGAATTCTTTACAGAAAGAACTGATGATTCATTTACTTAGTATGAAGGAAAAATATTTCCTTAGGGAGAGATACAGAATGAGAAATGGAATTTGGGTTGTTACAAAGCTGTCCTTGGGACCTTTGATACTGGATCATCTCATTTGCCTACTTTATGTAGAAGCATCAAGGTGTGGGGAAAAAACTTAGGTACACTTTACAACTGAGGGTCGTTTTTTTTCATCTACAAAATGAGGATAATAATCTTTACACTACTAATGTCATAGGGTTATTAGAGGAAAGTGCTTTGGAAATTTTTCATTATGTAGCACTTCATTGATGTAAGTAGCTGACAATTTACATGGCCCTAAAATATCCTAATTTTACGGAATTCCACTGTATAGTACAGTACCTTTTGTTTAGTTAGGTTCTACCGTAGGCATAGCTTTAATATTAATAGCTAATTTAATATTTAACTGTTAACAGCTAACATATAACACCTTAAAGTTTGCAAGGAACTTTATACATCATTCATTTGATCCTTGTGACAGCTTTGTGAGGTAAATTTTATTATCCCTGTTTTACAATTGAGGAAAATGAGCTGAGAAAAATCACTTGCCCAGAGACTTAACTAGATAATGTCTGAGGCAGGATTTGAACTCAGATATTCTTGACTTGCATCCAGCTCTTCAATCTACACCAAGCTGCCTGAAGACTTCCATGTACAGTAGATTGGGGAAATAGGATCCAAGTTCACATGTAAGATAGCATGTGGAGTTTAGTCATATAAGACGGTGGTTTGGGAGCTGGGAACCTAGGGGCTTTTTGTTTAGAAATTACAGTCGTTTTCAACTCACTGTTAACTCCATTTGGGGTTTTCTTGGCAAAGATACTTGAGTGTTTTGCTGATTCCTTCTCCATCTCATTTTACACATGAGTAAACTGAGGCAAATAGGGTTAACTGAGTGCCTCTGGGGTCAAATTTTGAGATGAGTCTTCCTGGCCATGTGATCTATCCATTGCATCCACCCTGCGGCTTAGCTGACCTACCTAGAGGCTAAGATAGTCGATCATTTTACAGAAGGTTAGTAAGTTAAATCCTGGCATAGCAAGGATATGAACCAGGTCCTCCGATTCCAGATCTAGCAATGTACCATTTTGCTTCCCAAAAATAGGGTGAATAAATTTACATTTTGCTTTGTAGGCATAACTATATGTTACCTTATTATTCAATTTAGTCTTTACCAGAGTTATATTTAATTAGTTTCACTTTCTTTTTTGGCCAAAGTGATACAATAGAAAAATAGCACAGTGGTCTATGAAGGTAATTCTTTTAGATACAAATTGTAGATTTTTTGACTATACTTTGTTAGTGAACTATAATCTCTTAATTTTTCCCCTCTGAAACTGGGTTAAAAACTCTTTTGTTTATTGATGATAAAATGGTGTAAGCATTGGGGAAATTATTCTGAGAATTCAAATTAAGTTCGCTTTATTAAGTTGTACAAATTAATTATCAAATGCTCAAGACTAAAAACGTAAGACTTGGCCTAATGAAAATTAGATGGCAGGCCTTAATATTCTACCTGTACTTTTGATTTTTTTTTTTTAAGAGAATCTGTCATTGGGATCCTTACCTTTAATAGTTATGGGAAAATAAATGGTTTTTGTTGTATATAGGGAGCATAGAAAGTCAGGGAAGTATCTAGGGAATAAGAACTAAATGTAAACATGGGTGGGGCCATTGCCTTGTTGGTAGCTGGGTTATCTAGTTTATGACTGTTGTGTAGGTCTTGATGTACAGACTGTATATCAGAACAAAACATCCATAGATTGCATCCCAGTCACTGTAAACAGGGAGGGGCATTAGAGGTCATCCGGAAGTTACTGTACTCACTTTTTCCTCTTTTTTTTGTGGTAATATGAGAGGGGAACATGCATTTATTATATGCCTATTATGTGTCAAGCCTTGTGCTTAGAGCTTTACAAATATCTCATTTGATCTTCACAACATTCTTGAGAGGTAGGTGCTATTATTATCCTCACTTTACAGTTGAAGAAACTGAGGCAAACAGTTTAATTTGCTCAGAGTCATACACCTAGTGTCTAAGGTGAGATTTTTAACTCTGGTCTTCCTAACTCCTCTCCCAATACTCTGTCCACTGCCCCACCTTGCTACCAATAAAGTGGCAAGGTCTCTGGGTTCTTTGGAATGGAAGCAGGCATGCATATTGGGGGAACAAACTCCCTTTGGTAGTATATGAAGACAGATTTGTTATCCTATACGAGAGATATACACTTTTCAAAAGTAGTAGAGCATACAAGGTCAGGCTTATGGTGGGCTCAGGGCAGACCCCACCCTTGAGGTCTGGGGGAGAAGGGAGATGTAAGTCTCATATTTCTGTAACTCCAGAATACATAGAGGTCATCCTAATTTGGGAAGGGGCTTTACCTGTAATGCTTCAGTGTCAACTAATTTAAATGGTTCTTAGGATTTAGAACTGAAAAGACCTTGGAGGTTGCCTACTCTGACTCCCTCATTTTATTAATGAAGAAACCTAAGTCCAGGGAGGAGCTCAAGACATACCTAAAGTTATGCAAACTGTAGTTTGAAACCAGATACTCTTGACTACAAATTACTAAAGGTCTCTGTATCCTAGACTTGAATTGTAATCTTTATTTGAGGCTGTCACAGAAAGGTCTTAGAATATGTTGTGATTAAACGTTTATAGGATAGAGATGATAGAGGCATCTCTATCCAAATGTTAGGCACAAAATACAAATAGGAGACATCGAGGGAAATAATAAGGTATTAGGACCATAGGATCTTTAGTTGAGCACTTTATAGATCTTAAAGGACCATTTAGTCCAGCTTTCTCAATTTACAGATCAGATAAGGAGGTCCAGAGAAGTATGTTCAAGGTCAAACAGGTAGTAAGTGGAAGAGCTAGGATTCACACACTCCTCTGACTCCAAAACTGGCTTACATTCTAGTACTATGGATTTTCTCTGGGCTTAGAGTAAATTTAGGGGCTTGGGGCCTGGGAGCTTCAGTGGGGAATTTAAGGCAGCTTGAGGTAATGTGAAGACTTAAGGTGTCTTGGGAGGAGGAGAAAAAGGAAAGACCCTAGGAGGTGGAAGAATAGAGTTATCATGACCTATCTTGACTAGGTAAGCCTGACAAAAGTGGGGTTGATAAGCTGGGTCACTGAAAATTGCCATTTGTGTCCATCACTCAAATAAATGTCTTGACTTTCATTAGAATTATGTAGTAGCATTTCACACTTGTCTGTAAGGTTTGAAATTTCTGAAACAGAGTGAGTTATGTATAGTTAATTTTCAAAATCTTCAAATAGAGAATAGACAAGCATCTATTAAGTGCTTTGTTGTTTAGTTTCAGTCCTGTCCAACTCTTCATGATTCCCAGCCTTTGGGGGGGACGAAGAGAATAGCAAAGATACTGAAGTGATTTGCCATTTCCTTCTGCGGCTCATTTTACAGATGACAAAACTGAAGCAAACAGAGATGAGTGACTTGCCCACTTGCAACTAGTAAGCGAGTGAACTCGAGTCTTCCTGACTCTTAGGCCAGGGGCCTTATTCACTGATATGCCTAGCTGCCACATATAGTACTTATTATATGCCAAGTAACTTAGCTAATATTCACAGAGCTTTATATGTTACTTTGGTATTCCGACTAAAAGATTTGACTCTAACCTAAAGTTGATCTGCAATTTTTATTTGATGCTATCACAAAGTGCTCTTTTGTGATATTTTGTGACTAAAAAATATTTATAGGACATCTTCTAAGGGTATCACAT
>CM053622.1:644790124-644836807 GCA_028646595.1 Phalanger gymnotis | reverse complement strand
GGTGTCATAGCTTCAGGAGCTTATGCAGTCTTCTACTTGGTATTTTTACCTAGAAACTTCGGTTATGTCCTCAACTTATACATGGTTTTAGGACAGAAGTTCTTAATGTGGAGTCTTTGAACAGGGAAAAAATGTTGGTGACTTTTTCAATATAAATGTTTTCTTTTATTTATTTTATTTAATTAAAACATTTTGAGACAGGGTTCATAGGCTTTACCAGATTGCTGAAGGAGTCCGTTGTTGCTGTTGGATCTTTCTGTTGCATAAGACACTTTGTGAACCTGTGGACCATACTCTCCATGGGCTTTTTTTCTTGGCAGTGGTTTGCCATTTCTTTCTTCAGTGGATTAAGACAAACAGAAGTTAAGTGATTTACCAGAGTCACACAGCTAGTAAATGTCTGAGGCCTGATTTGAACTGACTTTAGGCCCAGTACTCTATCCGTTTTTAAAAAGCCCTGTTATAGGGTGTTTTTCCTTCTCTTTCCTCTCTCTTCACCTCTAACTCTTTTTTTCTCTTTCCTTCCCTCCTATTTTTTTTATATTAACACTTTAAAGCGGTAAGCTTACAAAATTTATAAGATATTAATTACCTCTATTTTATCTAGAACTTCACTGAAAATTTTTGGGAATTTGTCATGTTTGATACTTTAACTTAATAGTCCCTCCTTATAACATTCTCTACTGTTCTTTCCCAGTTAAATATCTTCCTTTACCCATCATTTCATATTCATCTTATTTTCTTTTACTCAGTTAATCTTCATACTTCTTGTCTGCCTCTTGTTTACTTAAGATTCACTGAATTTCTGCTGTGAATCTTGGACTTCAGAGGTTGATTAGTAATATCAGTTCAACAGTACTACTCTTGACCTTTTAAGTTAACACTACTTTTCCTGAGAATGTTACTTTCTGTGCACATTTAGATCTTCAAGTTTAGTTTGTTTTACTTACTGTAGAAACATTTACACTATAAATAATACTTCTCTATCCCAGTATAGTATTTAAGATTTTGCTTTATTTACTTTGGACCATATCATACTGTCTTGAAGGCAGTAGATATGTGGTAAATAGTTGAGTTTAATTTGGAGTTGAGTAGTTCCTTGGGCTTTACCTTAATTATATTTCCAGAGATTTTAAAATAAATATAGTGTAATAGGAGACTGGCTAATGAGGAAAACCTAGTCCTTAGAGGTTGCACTGTGTGCCCTGCTTGGTTTTTTTCCCACTTAGAGGCTTGGTCAGTCTGCTTCTATGCATGTATAATGAAGGGGACCCTTCCTTCCACTTCAGAGCACTCAGGCAGGTATCTTCTGGTTGCGTCCTTTCAGCTTACTTCAGGGTGATGAAAAAAATTTAATTGTCTTCAAGGTTCAGGCTGTTGTGACTCACCAGAAGAAGGCAGTCCTTGTCCCCTCTATCTGCCAGGGAAGAGAGGCAGATAATGTCTGGAACCTTTTGTATGCGTACCCAGTTCCAGCTCAGCAGCCAGTTTATAAGATTTTTGTCTTTATGCAGTAAACTGTTTGGGAATAGGGGACACCTGCCTGAGTGCTCTAGAATTGGGGAATTACATTATGCATGCCTGGAAGTAGGCTCACCAAGCCACCACTTTGATTGGAACCAGGCCTGCCATATTGCACCAGTACTTATAAGGGCTAGCACTTAATTGGCCTGGTTCCCATTACACTAATGGGCTAATTGTCATGGCTTTGGTGTCTTCTTTGTATTAAAGTTATCTAATTGTTTTACTTGTGTAAAACTGAAATGGATAGTTGATGAAAAACTATTGTGCCATTTTCTGAGTTCAGTGAGTTTCCTTTTAATCAAGTACCAATCTGAAAAATGAAGTGATTATCAACCTTGCCTATTGCAGACCCTGACTTTAGCTAGTAGTTCTTGTACAGCATCATTCTGATAGTTTGTTTTTTAAAATTACAGTTGATTTTTAATTATCTGTGATGGTGAAGAGTAGTGAAATAGGATTTAAAATGGTTTTGGTTCTCAATTTGAATATATGTATATCTGATAAAGAAATTACACTTCTATAGTATTTTGTGGACTACAGTTATTACCAAGCTGAAAAGTGAAGTAAACATCAATATTTTCAACATGAATAAAATAAAATAATCATATCAAATTTACTAACTATATACAGGAACTACATATACTAATTATAGTTACTGTAGTATTAACTATGTATGGTTACTCCTTGCTGTGATTTTGAATTTCAAGGCAGAGTTGCAGACTTTGATTTAGGGCATTGAATTTCAATCCTGGTGAGTAGAAGGAAACTCATTTATTTAACCCAGTAAATGCTCTACTTTGACCTACTACTTACGCAATCACATTATATAAGTTTCCAAGTGACACGTACATTGTCAGAATTCAATCAAGTTATCTAAAAGGAGTTGCCAGAAATAATTACCTACCCTGTAAATTTGCTGTCTCTGAGGCCTCTACCTCTTCATTTTTTCCCTTGAGTTTCATTTTGAGCATATTTCCTATTAGGTTATTCTTCTTATCTCCAAATCTGCCTGGTCATAGTGGAATGAGTATATGTTTATGTTCAGAGTAATATATTGAACAATATTAAGATTATTACTGTTCCTTGAGAGCTATTTACTAACCTTTTTTAAAAGGAATTTAAGACCTTAGTGCTTAGGCCATTTTGAGAACTAGTACCCTAGGTAAAATTACTAATAAAATTCAGTTTAATATTTGTTACACCTCCACACCAGAAATTTTTTGGGTCTCAATATCTTTTACTTGTATTTTCAGTCTGCCAACCAGGAAATGTGCTTGTTATACTTGTTATTGTTAGCACCTCCTTTCATATTACTTACTGACTTAGGGAAATGCCTACCACTTTTATGTTTTCCACTATAACTTCTCCTTTTGTCCTCCTTTCTAATATTATCCTTTCTTATAATAATAGCTAATGAAGCAAAACAAATTAACACATAGAAGACTTAAGGTTGAACATTACAATCATTTAAAAGAGGAACAAAAAATTATGATTTGCTTTAATAATTACTCCCAGACCCATTTCCTTCCCAATTTAATTTGCTACTGGAAATTAAACATAGCTCCTCAGTAGTCTTAACATCAGGCTAAGCCTTTTCTCAAATCTTTAGCAAAGATTTGAGAAAAAACAGTCTTTAGAGACACAGTGTTAAGTAGTATACACGGTATATCTAGTAGAAACAGCTGGTCTGAATACACAGATTTGAAGCCTACCTTTGTGAACCTGGGCCAGTTACTTAACTATCTTATTAATAATAACACCTCAACAGATATATAGAGCTTTACATTTTACAGAATGCTTTCCTCCTGACAGTCCTGTGAGGTAAGTACTATTCTCATTTTACAGATGAGGAATGTGAAACTCAGAGAAGATAAGTTTCTAGATTTTGAAACTTTCCCTGCAAAGCTATAAAGAAAGTATAGTTGAAATATCTACTAAGCAAAATAGATGTTACTTATTTGTTTCCTGGAACTAATATTACCTCAGACATAATAATTAGTTGTGTCTAATTTTTATCTAGAGTTGCTTATTTAAGTTTAGGACAGTCTAGATAGAAAATAAGCAAGAGAAAAAGTGCAAAATTACAGTCAGCTATTTTTTTAAATTGAGAATTGTAAAGAACAAGCTATATTTCAGATTATCTTAATAGCTTGGCACCTCATGTTCTCAAAAGTTGTACCAAAGTCTGGTAGCTTCTATCATACTGGAGAGCTGTCAAGTAAAGTTTCAACATCAAGAATGCCTGCATTCTTTGGGGTAGGTGGGTGTTCAGGGAGGATTAGGACCTCTGGTGGTGAGGGCTTGCCTGAGCCCTTTCCAGGGTTGATCATCCATCTTTGGTGTCCACTTGGCACTCACTTCTTACCTGTGGCTCCAAGAAACTGTAGCATGTGCAGTGCTCACACCTGCGTGAACCTCTGCAAATTGAGGGTGACTGGGCCACAAACTGTTATCATGCAAGCAGAACAGAAAGAATCCAGTGTGAGACCTTGGAAAGCGGGTGGTTTGTTGCTGGAATAGTAATTGATGTTTTTCCAATACCAGAGAACTGGTAAATTTGCATATTTTTAGCATAACCTAGTACTTAGGGTCATCTCTATTCTGGAATGCAGCATCTAAGAAAGATCATAGATCTTGAGCTGGAAAGGACTTTTTGTTGTTGTTGCTGCTGCTGTTATGTTGTTTCAGTTGTCCGACTCTTCTTAACCCCAGTTGGGCCTTTTATGGCAAAGATTCTGAAGTAGTTTGCCATTTCCTTCTTCAGCTCATTTTATAGAAGAGGAAATGGGCAAAGAGTTAAGTGACTTATTCAGGATCACACAGCTAGTAAGTGTCTGAGGCAGAATTTGAACTCAGGTCCACCTGATTGCAGGCTCAGCACTCTAACCACTGCACCACCTAGCTGCCCTCCATTGTGCCACCTAGTCCAGTACATTCATTTTATAATTGAGACCCAAGGACATTAAGTGACTTGCTCAAAGTTTACGTGGTGTAATAGGTGAGATTTGAACATAGATTCTCTGATTTACAGAGCTACTGCTTTCCCCATTGTACCATGCTACTTCCATAGGGGACACCTAGAACTTTGTTCAAATCTTGACAAGCCAATCTTTATGGAGGGGAAATAATGCTTAAAACTTAAGTCTCAAGTGGAACCAGTTGATAAATATGTTTTAAGTACCTAAAACATGCCAGGTCCCTGGGTTTGCAAAGACAAAGAAATGAGCTTTTTCTGTAAGAAGTGGAAGCAAAATTTTTATATTGCCATATTAAAATAAAGTACTGGGGAAAACATAAAGGTGCATAGTGGTAGCTACTGCCATAGCATCAGGTCATCTTCTATCTACTCTGTATTTATATTGCATATTTTACTGTATATATGCCATCTTTCATTGTAACGTAAGCTCCTTGAGGTCAGGAGCTATTATTACTTGTTCTTTTTAACCCTGATGTCAAGAATATAGCATAGTAGGTGCCAAATAAATGCTTGTTGATTATTGAGAACTCATGTGGATTTCACAGGAATTTTTGAGTTGACTGTTAAGAGTCTCTTAAAATCTCTTCAAAAATCTCAAGATTTTCGCCCTTTTCAGGAATAATATATATTGGAAAGAGCACTGGATTTGGAGCTAGAAGATCTAGGTTTTAATATAAGCTCTCCTACTGACCTTCTGCATTACAAGTCACTTAACTTTTGGGCTTCATTTTCCTTATTCTGTAAAATGAATTAAGTTGGACTAGATGATCCCCAAGGGTCCTTTCTAGGTAGAAAGATGAAGACCTCACATGTGCCAATTTTGTACTTAAGTACGTTACTTTATAATCATATTCCCATTTATTATATTATTTGATCCTTTGAAAATAATTGTGAGAATGAGAGAGTTTTGAGGAGAAAGGGATGTGTATAGGAGGGAAGTTCAACAAAAGTGGGTAGGGCATCATCAGGATTGCTACTGGGTAGGTAGCAGCTGAGAACTTGTAGTGGATGAGCACATCTTTTTTCACCAGGCAGTACAGTTAAGGAAACCTCACTTTCCAAGTGTTTGGATCCATTGGGTCTGTGCTTAGACTTTGGTATCTGTGCTTAGACATTTTCCTCTTGAAAGCACTGCCTGCTCCTGAGTTCCCATTTGGAAATAATAAGATTCAAAGCTAGAAGTGAATTTATAAAAAGAAATTGAGGCCCAGAGAGGTTAGGTGACTTTATACATATCAATTAATAAACCCAAAAGAATTTATGCTCTGCTGTGTGCCAGGCCCTCTGCTATGTGAATTGGAACAAGGACCTTGTGGAGACAGTAAATAATTTTGCTATTTCCATTGGATTGTAAATAAAGTAGTTATAAACCAGTGTAGAGGAAGTTGATTTAAATCTAAGTGACATTAGATCTAGAGCTAGAAGAGACTTCAGAGATTGTATTATATAACCCTCATTTTTTGGATGAGGAATTAAAACTTACAGAACTTAAGTGACATGTTGAGGTTATACAGGTAATCAAATGGTGGAACTAAGATTTGAACCTGGGTCTTTTGACTCCAAATCTAGGACCCCTTTCCCACCATACATACCATACTGCTTCCCACCATTTAGTGACTTCAAAAAATTTTAAAGAAATAAAATGGCTTAAATGGTCCTGAGGCTCATTTGTGGCTTTAGAACCTAGGTTTCTTGACTTCCTACTACATTAAAAAGGGAAATAGCAGCAAAAATAATTAAGTAGAGAACTATACATACTAATTTGAGAATGAAGGAATGAATGATTAAAATATTTATTATGTAGTTACTTTATGTGCAAAGAAAACACTGCTAAAGCAGTCCCTGCTCTCAACGAGCTCACTTCACATGGAAAGGTCCCATGGTCCTTAGGGTGCAATGGCAAAGTAGATGGAAATGGTTGTCATTTCCTCTGGTAAGATCTTAACAGTTTCTGATGTTGCACCATTTGACCATGCCAAAGACTTTGACGTGAACTTTTTTCACCCTGGGGTTTCAATAGCTGTGGTAACTGCAGAAGCCTTTGCCAAGCTTCATCTCCACAGGGATTGTTTTCCTGGGTAATGGCTGAGGTCACCGGTTGAAAGCATTGTCATTCGCAAAACTGATGATTGGGTTTCCGGCCCTGACCTGCTTCCCTCAGGTTCTTAAGAGGAGAAGTCGGTCGAGGTGGTGGTGAAGCTTCACTGACCTGCTGGACACGTGCGGTTTCGTGTCCATCCCTGTCCTGGTTTATTCCTTCTGTAAGGGTGGCTTGCATGTCATGTGAGTAGCAGTTCTTTGACAATTGTGGTGGAATGGGCTGCCTCCTCCACAGGATTTGCTTTTCTAGAAGATGGATGTGAGAGCTGGGCTAGAACCAGAACCTGTGATTTGGAGGCATCCTTTTGTGCTTATCTGCCTCTTGGTGTGGCAGTTGGCTAGCAGCTGGTGGTGGTGAGGGACGTGGGCACCTTTTCCACGATGATTTCTATCCTCATTGATGACTGTGGGGGCTGAGCTGGAGGAAAGTCTGGTTTTGCGGGGGGAATAATGTTATTTCCAAAGCTCTTGGGTTTAGGAATTCTGGGCTATCCCCATCAGATTTTGAGGGGAGGGGTGGTGATAGTGATGATTTGACTTGGCTGGAACATTCTGACTTTTTCTCCCTCAGGATGCTGTGTAGCTTAAACTGCACTGGTTTCTTGCTCTGTGTTTTACCTCAGGGTAATAAAGCTGTAGTTGGCTTTTTATAAGATAGCCACCATTAAAATAAGCAGACATTTTGAAATTAGTATTTGATCAGAAAGTTCAAATAATACCATTCCTACAGTTTCAGAGCTGGATAGTCTTAGAATTTGGAAGGTTCTTCGTGTTGCCTTTAGTTCAAACTAAATCACAAAGTGAAATATAGTATGGCATTAAGTAGCCTAGGAATTGAATGCATTTAACCCACTTGTGGTAGGAAACTGTTCTGTGTTCAAAACAACGAATTTACTATTGTAACGTAACTCATTCATAGATTGAGAAAACACTGAATCTCAGTAAATTCCTTTCTACTGCAGACTGGTTTGTGCAATTGAGAGATTTACAAAGGTCTTTTTCTTACATTTGGCCCTAGACACCAGCTTCTTGCAGGATCTAGAGTCAAGAAATATTATCTAGAAAAATTGGCTCACCCCAGTGCTGTAATGTAGTTTAGGAAAATCTTGTCTTCAGCTTTTAAGGAGGATCCAGTTAGGGCAGTTTATAGATTGAGTATATTGCATTCTCCAAGTTTGAGGGTGTGTAAAGTGGCCAGGACCTTTTCATTTCAGGATTGGGCACTGTATTATCTTTACTCCTTGCTCAAAACTAGTTTATCAATTTTAATTTCTAATTCCTTTTTTAAAGCAGTAACAATTTAAATTAGATTAGGTATTGATGCTTTACCCTTTTGATAAGTGTGCTTGAGTTTTATCTTTTTCCCCCAGAGACAATTAATTGAAATTTGCATTTCACAGACAACCTTAAGAATGGAATCCAAACCTTCAAGGATCCCTAGAAGGATAACTGTTGAGCCCTCCAGTTCTTCCTTAAGTGCTCGAACTGTATCTGGAGGCAGAGGAAGTGGTATGAGTGATGCATATCACCCAAGAGAATCTCCATTCAGACTGAATTCTGAGCATCAGGTAACATTAATTTGAAACATTAAAATTATTTTCCCACTTACTGCACTAATAATTTGTGAAGTTATCAAGTAATCAGATTATTGTGTATTTTTAAAAACTAAAATATCAGAATTAACTTTTGAATACACACTTGACTAAATCGTATATTCTTAAACCTCCTTTAATAAGGAAATTAAAATTTGCCTTTCTTTCTCCTCACCTCCTCTCTGGTGGTGTTAAATCCCAGTGCATGCCCAAAGCAATAGTCGTTATTTTACATCCATTTCCCTGCCCCCAAACAAAACAAAACAAGAAGACTTTTGACAAGTTTAAAGAAAATAAGTGATTAATGGACTATTATTTTGTATGGGATGCTAATGCTCCAACATCAATAGGACATAAGTTTTGTCTTGTTGTATAGTGATACATCTTTATACTTTAGCCTTAGGAGCTTTTATGAGGTTTTTTGTTTTTAATTGAAATGCCTAACTGGTGTTGCTATACTGTCTGTGATCTTGGAAGAAAGCATTATGTCATGAGTATTATTAGGAGAAAATGTAGTACATTGCTATTTAATACAGTTTACCTCATGTCGAGAAGTATTGGAGTTTCAGAAGAGTTGAATATAAGTAGTTTTAGTAATTTGTTATAAATATACTTGGGGAATTTGCTAGTTACAAGACTCAATGAATTTTTAATAAAACTTGGAAAGTAAATCAGTATCCCTAATATCAGTTTTATAAATCTAGATTCTGTATTGGGTTAAAATGAGGTTCTCTTCTATGTAACTGAACTTATTTCACATAAGAGTAAAGTAAATGCCATCTTTGTGAAATTGCCACCAGCTCCTTGGACAGTCTTGCATGACAGGTTGAAGTTTCTTAGTCCAGATTTTCTTGAAGGGGAAGATGCTAATTACAGGTATGGGACTTTCACAACATTTTTAGATTTAGAACTGATAAAATTTTTCTGCTTCAGCTTCTGACCAAAAATAAAACCTCTCAGATGTACAAAGCATATTGAAAATTGTGGTTATTAAGTTAGGCCTTTTTTAAAGATAAATTCAGTTTCATGTAGATTAACAAGTTATTCTTAATAACTGCAGAGCTGATGTGGCCATATTTACTATTGGTGCAGATTTTATTATTTGTGTACTATGGAAGAAAGTTCTATATACAGTTTCCAGTGGTAATCTTGGGAACAGAACCAGAATGTCGGAGAGCTTTCGATAACTCAATTATATTTGTCTGGAATTTGGTTAGTCCTTAGGCTCATAATTTTGAGCCTGAAAGGGGTACCTAAGTCTGACCCCCTTATTTTACAGATTAGGAAATTGAGGCCAAGAAAGATGAAGAGTGGGCCACACAGGTAATAAATGACTAGGAGATCAAACCTGAGTTCTTGGATGTAAAATTCCATCATTCTTTCTACTTTCACTTTACAATATTTTGCTGTAAAGAAAGGCTGTATTTTTTTGTGTGTGTAGAGAGTTAAAGGGAAAAGTGGTCTTGAATTTTGGATATGCCCATTTCCAAAGACTTCTAGCTTGTTACTAATATGCCATATATTAATAATTTATGGTAGTTAATATAGATGGAAATATTCTGAAACATGATAGTGATAATGGTAGCATTTGTATAGTGAGGTTTTTGTTTAGTAAAAGGTGTTTTGAAGTTTTTAGTGTGAAGAGAATTCTGTGGCATCTTTGAGAGTCTTTCTAGTTTCATGTTCTTTGATATAATTTTTAGTACTACAACTTGTGTTCTCTAATTTAATCCCAGGAAATCAAAGCAGATTTTCTAAAAGCAATACTAAAAATGTTCGAAATGTATAGATCTGATTTGAACACCAAAGTACAATCAAACTACAGTTAGGTATAGAATCTAAATTATCTTTGACTAAAATTTTCATTGTTCAGAAAAATAAAAATTGATTTAGACTCTTAATGAATTGGATCTGTTCCCTGAGGCTATGTTTTTTCTTTGCTAATATGACCATAGGAGCAAATTTCTTGGATTTTTTTTTTTAATATGGCACTAGTTCCCATCATTGGTAAAATATTCCCAACCTGCTTTGCTCTATATAGGTCTAATCCTGACTGGCTTTTTGAGCACCTGAAATATATCTGAGTCAGATATTGAAACAGCTGTAATAGAGAACACCTCAGCATATTCCTTTTATTTAGAGATGAGACGCTTTGGTGCATAACTGGTATTATACTACTTCATTTGGGACTTGCTTCAAGGTAAATCTCCTCTATACATAGAAATTATAAAGAGGAACTACATGGCTTTAGGTGTATCCATTCGAGAGAACATACTAATTTTTCCTAGAGTAGTTTACTCTTTATTGCCCGTCTTTTTCAATTAAAGAAACTCACATTTATGTTTTTGTTTGTTTGTTTTTGTTCTCTATGTTGTGTCTTCAATCTTGTGAATATTGGGTTCACAGATTGCGATGCCATTATTATGATTTTTCTTTAACAATTTTCTGAAAAACTTAACTTTTATGAGCAATGACTGCATGTCATCAAGTTCCAATTAAATAGGTTAGTTTAAATATATAATTGATATCCACAGAGAATAACATGGAGTACGTTATTGAGCACAGTGTAGGTTATTTGAGACTTTGGAAGTTCATCTACATGTGTAAATCCTATGTCAGTTTATTCAAATTTATATGGGATTAATGTGGACATTAATTTATTGAGAAGCTCTTAAAAATTTGGAGGATTTAAAATATCCTCTGAATTATTCTATATAAATTCCTGGTTCCTTAAAAAACAAAACACTAAATGAACTTTCACACTGTTTAAATTTTAATCTTTGCCCATGTTTTAGATAATTTATAGATTCCATGATGTTCAAAAAGTATCAGCTAAAATACTTTGAGAATAGGGAAGTCCTCAATTTATAAACATTCAATTTAAGAATGATTGTACATGCTAATGAAAACCTCACACTTTCATCAGCATACCTGTCCAGCCACTAACTGTTGTTAATGCTGGCACACCACCCTACTACCCCATCTCCCCTATAGTGTGGATTACCCAGAGGAACTTAGGACCAGAGAATTTAGGGCCCAAGGCTTATTTTGGAGGATGCTGTTGTTTTTTATATGCTATTGTTTTATTTGATTTCTGTTAAAAACAGATTTTTTTTTGTTGACTATCCTAATAATCTAACTAGCATTCATGAAATTGTTTCTTTGTAAAACTATGTTGCTCTAAATTGCTGTGTTTTTTGATTGATAGTTTGTAAATTGGGGACTTGCTGTTGTATATCTTTTTTATGCTTTGAAAATAAATGTTGACAGCATAAAATAGTTTGGGGCGGATAAAAATTCTTCCAACTTTGGGGGTATAGTAGGTGAATATGTGATTATTTGATGAGAAATTCTGTCCTTTTAAGATAGGAGCTTTCAAGGTAATTTTGTTCTATATTGCCATTATAGAGAAGTACAAAGGCATAAAAAGGGGACACTGTGAGTGTGAATTTAATGTACTTTTATCTAACTGCCAACTTAAATATGTCTCAGTTCACTGTTGAAATTGTAGCAATTTCCTTAATAGCTCTACTTTTAAATGTTAGAGAACACACACATGCATACGTACTCATACCCAGTAGGGAGCTTAGGAGATTTTGGATGGCCAGACCATATGAGGTTTTGGCTTTCTGTGACTAGTAGACTTCAACCATTTTTATCCTCCTATAGTAGGAATGACATAAACTATATTTTATATACTACAACACATGGAGGGTGGGGGTAAAGTTGGAAAGATCCTACACTCCCAGGTCAAATCAGGAAGGGAGACAACAAGGTAACAGATAACATAGCAATGGAATGGAGAATTGCTTCTGATTACACATTTAGTTTTTGCTTGTTTGGGAAGAAAGCCGAGGACTTGGAATTTCATCATGGGAAGCAGCTGTAGATCATAGGAGCCTACAAACATATTGAGGCATGCAATTGAGAAGTATAGCAATCTAAAACCATATCTTAAATGCTACTTTCCCCCTAGAAAACATAGTCATGTGGCAGATCTATCAGGAAGGTTGATGTGGAAGTACTTAGGCAAGATGGAAGCTGATTGCTTAAACAACTTTGGAAATAACCATTCGCTAAGGACAAGATAAATGGTCAATTACAAATGAAAAGTAAAGTACTTATTTCGTTTATAGTTCTGTTTTTCCAGTATATCTCCTTTTGAAGCTACACTGGATAAATACTTAATTTGCAGAATTGAATAAACTCAACAAATATGTGATAGTTAAAGAAATGTTCTGAAAAGTTCAGTTTTCATGAATCTCCTGCTTTGTAGAGCGACATTTCTTGATATGGTACATAGATAAGATATATTTAAGACCCCTTTTACTGAAGCCTGGAATACACAGGAAAAGGAAATACTATGGGGATTGAGTTAAGAGTGTTTAATTGTATAGGCTATCAGAAAACTCTTATGAGTTGGAAGTGAGTCATGAAAATGTTATTTACTCCAGGAGTCCAATCTGTTGCATACTTCTGGTAGAGACTGGGGATTTGGAGAAAGAGAAGCCCATGAAACTCCATGGAAATTTACCAGTTGCTCTCCAACTCACTTCTCAGGAACATTTGAGCGTCCATGGTCTGGAAGCTTTTTGGGAAGTAGAAGCAGATTGGTAAGACTCACATCAAACTTAAATTAGGTCTCTCTTATGTGTGGGAAGGATGAGGTCATCATGTTTTTTACAATTCCTCTAATTCTTCGATTTTAAATTTCAAGCACATATTGAACATGAGATGCTTCAAAACGAATGAGATTTTATATTCATCTTCAGTTTTTTTCCTTTAGTTTGTAGTTGAAGTATAGCTTGAAATCTTAATTTGTACTCTTTGTTTTTAAACCCCAAGATTGTCTTTATAACCTCACCAAGAGTAAAGAGTTCTCCTATTTTAGGCAAATGTTATATAAATAAGGATCTTTTGGGAAGTATCAAAACCAGTTACTACCACAGTCTCCTTTCTGCTTTGCCCCCTCCTACATAGTTTTTTGGGATTCATTGATTTACTCAATAAACATGAAGTTACTTTGCTTCGTTCCATTCGAGGAATATTCACAAGCCTTGTAGACACCTAGAGACTTTGTCATAACATTACTATACCCCCTGCTTCCAAACTCCTTTCCTCTTTAATTCAACCTTTTATCTCAAAACCTCATACTAGTTTGGCACCCTGCCTAAAGATGCTTGTAAATTATGGTTTTAACTGGTGTGCAACTAAGTACTACTTGTTTATGTTGTCACTCTGTTTTGTTTTTAGGACTATACATTTTAGACCTGATGGACCTCAAAAGTCTTTTGTACTGCCCTTTACTTGCATCATTTATCTTGATTCCTTTTTGCCTTTTTTTCCCAGCTGAGATTCTAAGATTCTTTTACTTTATTCCATTTCCAACAACCTTTCCTCCATAAATTTAGTTTTTTAAAATGTCAGTTTTGGCAACATTAAATGTTTGAGAGTTTTATTCTGTATTAGATTCTGCTAATGCCCTACTCCAAAGCTCTCATAGTGTACAGATGACCCTAAAATTTTCAGAGATTGTGCCAAGAAAAATATTAATTCAGGCAGATCTTTCCAAGCTGGAAAGACTTAGAACTATGGGACCCAACAATGAGGGTTACATATCCTTTCTGAGGTCAAGCTCAGGCTAAATTTAGAAGGCTGAACTACAAGGTCAAATTTTTTTTTGGCCACAGCAACTCCATGAAGGCCTTGGGAGAGTTGTAAACTTCTCTCAGATCATGATTTTTGGTTTGTCCTATTTTCAGTAATCTTCTATTCATTAAAGAGGAGAGAGTGCCCACACCTATAAAATCATGAGTCTTTCGAAAAAATACTGGGAAAAGTACTATATGCAAAAGCACTTTGGTGTAACAAAAGGCTAGCCTCATCCTTTAAGGAACTTACAGGCTATCTGGGGGAAGTAAAACATATATATTAAAAGTTAGCTAATAAATTATTGAAATAATAGTTGTAGGCCACAGTATAGGAGATCTCTGAAGCAGTAGCTGAACTGTATTTTTGCTAAAGGTATTTGGAAGATGATTCAGTTTGAATCAGAGCAGGTTTTTGGGAGTAGAGAATTAATGTGGATTTTGGAGGCTAATTGGTAGGTTTGGGATTGGTAGAGAAGAGCTAAAAATTTGATTCTTAACCCAATTTATAGAGTGACATGGCTGATAGGATCTTCATTTCTATGTGAAAATGGATTCTTGATTTAAAAAAAGAATTTTATACCTGGAAGTAAATACTATTTGAAAATTAAATTTGTATTTATGGGCTATAAAGAGCCTTACAGACCTAATCCAACTTCTTTGGTCAAAGCTTAACAGGAACTTACAGTCTGCTTCCTAAATCTAAATAAAACTTAATAGGTGTTTCTGGGATTGCTATTCATAAAGTTAGACTCTAATTAAAACCATGGCCCTTTTTTTAATCTATTGTAAAATTTTTATTAAAAAGCTTAGAAAAACTATCCAAAAGTAGTAAATTTATAATTCTTAAAATAAAATTGTTGAGTCTGATATGATTTAAACCAAACCTATCAATGTAATTTTTCCTCCTCACAAAAAAAATGTTTTAGAATTACTTTGGATATATTTTTTGAAATCTGCACTGTATCACTACCATACCAGTGAATTAAGAATTATTTGTACGGGTGCCTCTGACATCTTCTAATTTTAGAGAAGCTGTCAAAATTTTTTCCCGGTGTTAGAAAGTTTTCTTAACAATATTGAAGGATAATATACTAAATTTTAAATTTTACTGAAGCATTTAAAAGGAGGAACCTCTGATTTTAATGCGTTGATAAACTAATTGCTGAATATTTATCCTGTTGGACTACCTCATGGGAGGGGAAAAGACTTTAGTGGGGGATTGGCATATGCTTGTTAAGTATATGATAAAATTCATCTGTATTTTCATATATTGAAGCAATTAAAAGCACTAGATTTGTAGTCAAGAGGACCTAGGTTTGAATTCTAGCTCTGCCACTTAGGACCTTAAAATAAGTCATTTTACCCCAATTTCTTCTGGATCTTTTTCACCATTTGTAAAAATGAGTGACTTATACTAGATAATATGTAAGATTCCCTCTGCCTCCAAATCCTAAAACCTCTATGATACACCTTTTATTGATTGTTTTAGTTTGAATTGACATAGCACCATCTGAAAGGTCTCAGCTGTCATTTATCCTCTCCATTGTGGCTTTTTTGGTATTTCTGTCTTAAAATTTAAATAGCTCCAGTATTATAGGATTTGAAATAAACATTCAGTGGCATGCTTTCTGTTAAAAGGCATGTTTGGCATCTGTTGATATGCTATTATTTTAGCGAATGTGAATGTTTTATTAACATGTCTACTGTTCGTGGCCTAGGTTATATTTCCCTTTTTGTCGTTTCACAGAAAATTGAAAGAGAACCATATTATAATATCATTTAGTAACAGGGCTCTTTGCCATGTGCCTTTTAGTGGCAGCTTATGGTATTAAAACATTTGCTCTCCCTTATCATGAAAGCTTCTGATTTATGTACAGATTTTCAATTCATTTTCCTTGTTTTTATGTGTCAATCTAGCGTTTTACAAAGGAGATATTTTTGCTTAATAAATGGAAGTAGGTGATTTTTGTGTAATGAAAAAAACTCTTAAGACTTAGCTGATTTTGGTTGAAGTGTTTAATGTTAGTAACATCCTACTGTTGTTTGTGTGGTTGTGGTTTTTTTTTTAACAGAGTTTTAATGTTCTTTTGTGCCCTAGCTTTGACATACTGTTTCTAAGTAAGATTGTGTTCTTTCAAGGTCATGTTCTAACTCTAATTTCTTAAGTTGTCTAAGGTCCAAGTTGTGAAAGTTGAAAAGACTTAAGGGATGAAAAGGACTTTAGTGTTTTGTGTATGGTTAGAATATAATCTGCTACGTGTTTTCAGACATTTACTTGTTTCATTAGAATCTGTTATTCTGGTAAATAAGATGAATTTAACATTTAAAATTTTAATTTATAACTACTTTTACATGTAGTGTGACTGTCTTTAGGAATGGGGTCTAGGCTATTTTTGAGATGGATCAATGTGGGAGTGATTTTTAAGATTTGAGAACAGGCCGTTTTTTCAGAATTGTCTTGTGCAGTAGGGGCTGATTAGTCAGTATATACTAGAAAGAAGCCTGGACCTTAGTTCTAGTCCTGGTTCTTTTATGAACCTTGAGCCTGTTGCTTAAACTCTGAATCTTGATTATTATTTATAAAATGAGAGGTTTTAAATAGATCATCTTTTTGGTCCTTTCTACCTGGAAAACACCGTAATTCTAATCAGACTACTTGTGTAAAGTACCCTTTTTTTTACATGAATTACCACCCAGACTAAATTTCAGATTAAAACTCAGTAGTTCTTTGAAAGCAAATATTGTTTATATAACAACCTTACTAATTATTAAAGTTATAAAATATTGAGTGTGGATACCCAAGCTGTGTGTGTGTGTGTGTGTGCGTGCAAATGCAACATGCAAGGCAGAAGTTGCTCAGATAAATCAAGCCTAATAGGGATAAATGGTTCTTGAGCATAAATAAACCATTTTAGATCAAATTTTATGTTGCAAGTTAGAATAGGAAGCTGTACTATTTGCAGTCTAATTTTTTTTTTTAAACTTGTAGGCTACATCATCATCACTGACTTCACCTTTTCGGTCTTCACGGTATGGTGAATCTGAGAGAACTCAGGGAACATACCCAAGATTGCAAAACCAGCAACGAGAACATGATTCAAAGAGGCCTAAGCTTTCCTATACAAGTTGTACATCTACCTCAACTGGGAGAAATAATGGAAGTGGTTTGAATTCAATATCAGGTAATAATGAAATAATTGTGGGTCAAAATATAGTGAACATTTTTCAAAACAGTAAAAATTTCTGATTTGTTTTTGTTTTCATAAAGTAAAATCCTAGAAATAGCCAAATATTTGGAGTTGAATGGGTAGAAATAATTTTATAGACTATGAGACTTAAGCATCAGTTTTGTTAAGTATCCAGAGTCATGCTGCAAGTTAATACTGGAATTAGAAAGTGAAACTTGAGAATTAAGATTTTTAATTTAGTGCATGTGTCCTACACAGAGAAAACTTGTAACCTTTTTTTCTCCCTAAGTAGACCTGTTTACTTTAAATAATAATAAAGTTGATAATTTTCAATTTTTGCTAGAAAGATAAATTATCTAAATACAGATTTTTAAAGTATCCTCTGTTATGCTTAGATGATTAAATTGTTAGCATTTCTCTTTCAAAAGATCAGTTTTTATATTTAAATTTGTCCTTTGGCCCAAAACTAACAATATTTAGAGAGTATTTGGATATATTTAACAATGCTGAAGATAAACCAGTACTTGCCTGTTTCTTAAGTAGATGGTCTAGATTTTTAAATAATTTTACTTGACGTATTCAGACTTGTTTGGGGGAGGTGGGGTTGTGACAAGGAGTTCTCTTGAATGTGGAAATCTTGATTTACTCTGGTACATGAAATACCAAAGTTGTCATTTCATGCTTTAGGCATTTCCTTAAATTTTTAGTCCCCTCATTTTAGGACCCAGCTGAATATCAGTGCACTAATTCCTGAAAATCTTGTGTCTTTAATACCAGGATACATTTCAGGCATTGCTCTGTTTACCTTCGCTCTGTTTTGCCACTTGAAAATTGAAGTTGCATTATTTGTTGAAAAAATGGGAATAGAGTCCTAATAAAATGTGAGCTTTAAAGTTCTTTATATCTAGCTCATAAAATATGGTTATGAAAGACTGAACCCTAGTAGTTACACAACCCTGGGGCATAATGATGAATCCAAAATGATTTACAGTTGTCTAGAACTAAGTGTTCTCACCTGTGATAATTGAAATATTTTCAAGCTAGAGCGATCCCATAATATTTCACCATTCCACAGAAGTATTATATTCCAGCTTATTTTTTATATTTATATATATATAAATAAAACTTTTGGCATGGTATTTTATGTCATTAAGAACCAAGAACTTACCTGAGTTCTCAGTATTTTTTAATATAATAGTTACCAGTTTCACCCTAGCCCACTGGGAAATTATATAATAATTTATCAGATTATTTGGTTCCTATAAAATGGTGCAATTACATGCATTATGTTTCCAAATGTACAAGCTAAGCTTGTAAAGTGGTAGAAATGTGGATTCAGAGTATGCTAAGTGAACATCCCCAGCAGCATTTTCTCTCAATTTGGAAAAAAAAAAAGTGAGTATATGATTGTGTTCTTTATATAATAGTCTATGAAAATTGAACATTTTACTTTTATAATCTGGGCAAATTCCTATATTATTGTATGCCTTCATCCCACCTCCCATCTCAGGAATATAGGACCATAAGATTTAGAACTTGATGAGATCTTAGATTGTTTAGTCTATTTTAACCTTTCCATTTTACTAGTGGGGAAACTAAGGTCTAGAAAGGTAAAGTGACCCTCTTGACATTATAATTAATTACAGTAAGAAACAGAAACAGTATTTGAATTCGTTTACAGATTTAGTCTTCTGCCTGGTCTTTTTTGCCACCATACCTCACCTCATCCTCCTATACTGCCCCAAATTAACACACCAGAAGATTTCATTGATTTCTTTAATTTCTACACTGCAACCTTCACTCCTTTAAGAGATGGCCAATTCTGCCTGTTTGCTCTGCCTGGAAAATGCCATCATGATCCTTTAATAGCACAGTTACTGCCAGTGTATCTGACTTTTGGAAGAGAGGCATCATGAGAATGGGGTCACTGTATTTGAGAAAAGAGAGGAAGAACTCATATGGGATTGTTGTGAGAACAGATTCTAATTCCTAAGTAGTGTAACTGAAGATGGGCTAGGATATTTCTTTGTCTCCAGGAATTCTTGGTGATTAGCCCAGGAACCCTCATCTTGCCAGAAGCAGGAGCTGGCTTAGCTCGTCACTTGTGAAGTAGGAGAAAGGGAGACCATGAACTATCTCTTATGGACAGCTATCCCTCTCCTCTTTCCAAGTTACAGGTTTCACATTTAGTACCTCTCTTAAAAATAGGAATAGTGAAAGAAGATACCTCTGACATTGGAAAAAAAAACATACGAATAGAACACTTTGTTTTGATACCTGAAATTTTATTGTAAACTATTAATTTTTTTTTTGTTTCAAATGCAGCTGTCTTGAGCTATTCCTTCACACAAAGCTATCAGCAAAAGGAAGCAACTGTTCGTTTCTTTCCCCTGGTTTTAGTTCAGAATGAAGGTGTTAAAAGGCATCTGATAAGAAAGGGGAGGGAGATATCAGGGACACTTGGGCTAACACTTAGAATCTTTAACTGTTACCGGGATTGGTCACAGAGCTAGAATCTTCCATGGCCCAGATTTCACTCCTTAACAATAGCCAATTATGTCTGCTTTTGTTACTTCCATGCTAAGGCAGTTCAAACATGTGGATGAGACCAGGGGTTTGACTGGGGCAGGGAGAAGGGTAGGGCAGCAGTTTTTTCCCCTTGAATTCCATTGGCTTTCCATCTTCTAGCGTCACAGGCGTGAAATGGACTTACCATCGCATTTATCTAGCTTTTTCCTTGGAGAAAGATCCATCTATGTAGCACACTTATGATTAGTAGATATCTCTTGAGTGTTTGCATTATTAGAGCTAACACAACAGATTGAACTTCTACTTCTAGCCATACCATACTATGTACCTTAATGACTAGCGATTGACGTTTATAGGGGAAGTACAAAGATTTGATAAACATTGGCACTGCCTTAGTAGAATTCTAGTTTAGGAATATGACATAAATAACCAAAATACAAAATAGCACATTAGTACTAAGAGAGGTACAAACAATATTTTATGAGGGTTATGTGTGATTAATGAGCAACTAGGAATATCAGGTAAGGTTTAATGGAAGAAGTGTCATTTGAATTGTACATTGAAAGATGATAAGAGATTATTAGGTAAAATGAAAAAGAGCATTCCACCCCTAGGGAACAGCTTGAGTAAAATACAAGAAGGTGGAGAGTTATACAAGGTATGGTTGGGGTACTGAGAACAGTCTTATATGACTAAACACATAGACTGTTGCAAGGAATTATAGGAGATAAGGATGGTATAGAAGCTGGTATCTTATTATGGAGGTCCTTGAATGATAAGCAGTAGAGCTGGAACTTGGCTGAAAAAATTTTGAGTATAGGAATCATATGACCAGACATGCTTAAGGACGATTAATTTGACTTCGGTTTGAATATATTGGAGAAGATGGATGGTGCAGAGAAAACTTCTTGAGAAACTTTTATAGTAGTCCAGATAGCTGATACTGACAATCAACAGTATGTTGTAATGGACTAGGAGTAAGAAGACTTGGTTTCAAATCCCAGCCCTGTTATTTGATCTTTGGACCTCACTTTCTTCATCAGTAAAATCGAAATAAAGTATTTCATGTACTCCACAGGATTATTATGAGGAAAACTCTTGGCAAACCTTAAGATGCTTATTAGAGTTGTCTAAAGAATTGAAAATGACAATTGGGAAGGATGTGGTAAGCGTGAGCTGGTAAAAAGTATCTCATCAAAGAAATAATCGTTATGCAATCTTTTTGTCCTTAGAATGTAGAAATGTTTTGTTAACTAGTATTCGTCCCATACAGAATAATAAAAATTATTCTTAACAAAAAATTTTGTGATTTTGAAAAAAGAGCTGGTCACAATATGAAAGTGAGGGACAACTGATGGTCATCCTGTGTACCACTAGTATTCTTACAGTATTAAGAGGGCAAGGCAGGCCCCCAGTGTTTTGGGTGGATCCTTCATGGTGAATTTATGGAAGGACCAGGACAAGAATTGCAAGGAATCTGCAGCCACCTTGGATTTCCATCTACATCATTGAAGGGAAATAGTCACATCCATGAGATGACAGATTTATTTGCATAGATAACACCAAGATTTTAAACATAGGTGCATAGGTGAATGGTGGTGTCATTGATTGAAAAAGTAAAATTGCAGTCATCTTAAGGAGAAGATAAGGTCAAATTTGAATGGATTGAATTTGAGGTGGTAATGTGATAACTAGCTGGCCACGCCTCTAAGAAGTA
Source organism: Phalanger gymnotis (assembly GCA_028646595.1). NCBI lineage: Eukaryota > Metazoa > Chordata > Mammalia > Diprotodontia > Phalangeridae > Phalanger > Phalanger gymnotis. The sequence continues at coordinate 644,815,529 of CM053622.1, read as the reverse complement.
GGAGATCTGTAGTTTGAAGAAATCAGGTTTGGAAGTAAAGATTTGAGAATAATAGGATTTAGAGGTGATAGGTGAAGCTATTAGAGTGGCTAAATCTACCAGGGGGAAAAGTATAGTGAAAAATAATAAAGGCCAATGAAACAGTGTAAGTTGAAGTACTTGGCATAAGGTGAAAAGAAGAGGGGAGGTGGTCATTGAAAGGGAAAGCAAGAACAGTAGAGATTTAAAAAGAGAACCAGGAGAGTGGTATCTGTGTTTTAGAGGGGAGAGGTATCTACAGGAGGGATGTGCTCTATTCTAGTCTTAATACACTGCATTTAGAGTTGGAAGGTGAATACTCAGCAAATCAGATTGTTATTGACTTTGTTCTATATAGAGCCTTCATTAGAAGGTGCCTTTTGAATTAAAATACATCCTGCTTATGATTGGTGTAACCTACTAGATTGTGTAGAGAGCCCACATTTTAGAATTGGATTTTCTAAATGCTCTGAAAAGCTTACAGGGTTGTGAAGAAGACCCTTTGTAAACCTTTAAAACATGATATAGATGTGAGTTCATGCCTGAAAGGTGGTACAGGTAAGGCAGAATAGTTGAAACTAGGGTTTTTTGTTTTTGTTTTTTCACTTAATAGTATTTTTTTTCCAATTACATGCAAAGATACTTTTCAACATTTACTTTTACAAGATTTTGAGTTCCAATATTCCCCCCTCCCTCCCTTCCTCAAGATGGCAGGCAGTCTGATATACATGGCTGTACACGTACAATTGTATTAAACATATTTCCACATTAGTCATATTGTGAAAGAAGAATCAGACAAAAGGGGAAAACCAAGAGAAAACAAAGAAAGAGAGAAAATAATATGCTTCGATCTGTATTCAGACTCCATAGTTCTTTCTCTGAATGTGGACAGCATTTCCATCGTGAATTCCTTGGAATTGTCTTAGATCATTGCATTGGTGAGAAGAGCTAAATCTATCAAAGCTGGTCATGGCAAAATGCTGAAACTCGGTTTTTTAATAGCATAATTTTACTACTACTTTAAAATAAATTTGATTTATGAAGTTTACAGATTTTTGAATCATCTAGAGCAAAGATTCTTAGCCATTATCTCACTTTCATTAGTATATAAAAGTTGGAATCTCCTTAACACCCTTCCCCCCTCAAAAAAGTTACTGGGGCTCATTTTTTACAAAGTTGTTTTCTTCAAGAAGCAAATAAAATTGCTATCATTCTTGGCATAAATTTTTGATTTCTTGAGGTTGGTAGTTTGCCTTGTACAGAGATTAGTCACTTATGGATACAATTGAATGCTAATAATATATTATCTCTTAAATTGTTTTAAATTGCAGCCTAGTGAAATAAATATTAAATAAATAGTCCAAATTCAATTATATAACTTCTAATTTTAGCAAGTGGTATTAATAGAAGTTTTGTCCCAACTTGTTTCTGCAAAATGGGAGATCTAGTATAATCAATTGTGATGTATTATTTTATGGCCAAGAATATGGGTTTGTGAAGCTTAATAGACTAGATTTTTTATAGGCTTTCATTATGATCTTCTTTGTATAGATCCTGACCTGTAGTCAGATAAGTGCCCTTTTTGTTTTCATTGTGCAAAAGCGATAGGGCATTTCAAAAACATTGGAGGCTTATTTTCTGTGAGAGATCTGCTATGTTTTGTGGCTCAAAAATGTGTGTGTTAAACATGTGAATAAGTTTTCAAAGCCGTATTATAAGCTTTTTAATTTAAAACTTCTTCACTTTTACTTTTAGATTCTTCTTGGAGACATAGTCAAATTCCCAGATCTTCTTCAATGGTACTTGGATCACTGGGAACTGAATTAGTGAGAGAAAGAAGAGATCTGGAAAGGAGAACAGATCCCTCTATTAGTCTTATGGATTATAGTCACAGGAGTGGTGATTTTACATCTTCATCATGTATGTTTAAACTATTTTTTACTTATGACTTGTGTAAAATGCCCTTTCACATTGTTTTACATGAATTCATTAAGCTAAAAATAAAAAGAAATAAGTAGTTTATGGCATTAGGTGGAGAGGAGGGAAGAACTGGTTGAGAAAGCTCCTTTATTATTTGGGCTTGGGATCCCTGGTTATTAAAGTGAGTGTTTATTTACCAAATTGTTTTCCCTTTCACAACCACACTATTAGAAAAAGAAGTATAAACCTTTGCTTACGCTTCCATTACCTCATTCACTTTAAATTTTTTGGAATCAGGCTTCAGGCTTCCTCTGCTATCTCCTGACCAAAACAAACTTCTCCAAGGTTTGTCAGTATTCTCTTGTTAAATCTTGTGACTCGTTCTGAATTCTCATCTTTTTTTACTTCTCTGCATCATTTTAAAAATTAAAAAATTCAATTAATGCTCCCCATTAAAAAATAAGATAAAACTCCTGTAACATTTATATAGTTAAGCAAAACAAATTCCCACATTGACCATGTTTGTTTAGTCTCTTACCTCTTTCTAAGAAACATTTAACACTGTTGCCTATCCTATTCTGGGTATGTCTCTAGTCATTTGTTATCTTACTTTTTCTTGGTTATCCTCCTACCTCTGACTGCTCCCTGTTGGCCTTCTTTACTGAAGCATCTCTCTCTTGCTCCTTTATCATGGATGATCTCCCAAGGCCACTTCTCTATCTCTGTGCCCTATCTTCGTAATCTCATTAGCCTACAATAGACAGACTCATTTATAAAAATGACTCTCAGAGCTATATATCTAAATATTTCTTTTTTTTTTTTCATTTTTAGTAAACATTTTATTTACTGACCAACACAGTAGTTCTAAAACCGTAGCTTCTGGAAGAACCACTGGTTTTTGGCTGTCTTGTACCTTTCCTCAAACTTGACCTTGACCTCCCTCCTTGCCTTAGGTTTTAGTGCAGGGTCACGGAACACATCCTTGTTGACAGCTGTTTTGTCCAATGGGATATCCACAGAGTATCTGGTGGGCATGAGGTGGTTGTAGTTATAAACTTTCACGAAGGACTTGATTTTTGTTCTCTTGGCAATCTTCTTGCCCATTGCTGCAGTCACTTTTTGAGGGTAACGGTCGATACCTGCCACCAAGGCATGGCCGTAGGGCCTGTTGGAGGTCCCATCATCAAAGTTCTTGACGATGATGGCTTTGCGCCCGGAGTATTGTCCGGCCACGACCAGCACCACCTTCCTGGGTTTCATGAATTTGCCCATTTCTGGGGAGAGAACGCAGTAGGAAAGAGAGCCATTAGTCTCCAGGAAGGCCTCGGGCACCACAGACCCCAAAACCAGCCCAACTCTTTCAGCCTTCCCGGGGACCCCCGCCCATCCCACGGGCCCGGAGGCCCCCCGGTCTTAGCTGAGAGGACCTCAAGGGCGCCGACCGCGGTCTGGAGTGCAGGCTATCTAAGTATTTCTAACATGTTCTTAATTTCATATAACTTAATGGCTGCTATACATTTCCCTGTTGTATTGTGTAAGCATACCAATTTTAGCATTTCCAAATTTCATGATCTTCCTTAATCTGTACCAAGCTTCTCTATATCCATTGAGGCAACTTATCTTAGTCTTTAGTCATGTGTCACTTCGTTCTGTGGTCTTCCCCCGGTATCTAATCATTTGCCAAGTCTTATCATCAACTTCAGTCCTGCTTCGCTCTGTTCCACACATAGCTACCATCCCAGTTGAGGCGCTAATCACCTAACAGCTCTAGAATCACTGGAGTAGTGATTCTAAAATTGCTATGTGCCCCCAAGACCCTTCTGGTCAGTCTATGATATCAAAACTGTTTACAATTATGCTGAGACCTTATTTGATTGTTACAATATTCGTCTCTTTTCAACTCTATAGCTTTTACTTCAGATTTTCTTCATAAACTTCAACCAAACGTCATTACGATAGATTGAATGCAGAAGTAGATAAGAGCATCCATCTGTCTTCTACTAAGCTATATGTTAAAAAGATTTACAAAAACATGTAAAAGTGTCATTTTTCTCACTAAATTTTTGTTTTTAGAAAATAGTTTTTCCATTAAAATTAATAGGTAATGATTTTATTTTAAAATGAATAACTTAATATTTTAATTATTATTTCTGATATTTGTTTTTTTTTGGAAGGGGGAACGCAGGGCAATTGGGGTTAAGTGACTTGCCTAAGGTCACACAGTTAGTAAGTGTGTCAAGTGTCTGAGGCCGCATTTGAACTCAGGGCTGGTGCTCTACTCACTGCGCCACCTAGCTGCCCCTATACTTGTTAAACATTGAGAGATAACCCAAATAAAACAAAAATTCTTTAGGATATTCACTTTTTAAGAGTGTAAAGAGGAGCCTAAATTCAAATCCGGCCTCAGACACTTGACATACTTACTAGCTGTGTGACGTTGGGCAAGTCACTTAACTCCAATGGCCCTGCCTTCCCCCTCTCCAAAAAAAACAAAAACCCAAAAAGTGTAAAGGGATCCATAATAGTAATTTTTAAGTCTAGGAATTTTGGAACCAAAAAGTTTGAGAATCGTTCACCTGCTATTCTGCTTATATCTCAGTTGGACTTTCTGCTTCTAGTCTTTGCTTTATTCTTCATTTAGTTGTCAGAATTTCATACATACATACATATACATATACACACATATATATGTATGTGTATATATTATTTATATATAAATATATCTCTCTCCTTTGCTCAAGCCTCTTCAGTGGCTACCAATTGCTTCTAAGTACATATTTTTAAGGTTGGCATTTTAAGCCTTTCACTATCTGGTTCCAGAATGTCTTTCATCTTTGTATCACTTTATTCCCTTTCATCACACTCTTTTGATCAAACTGACCTTTGTGCCTTTGAGGACTTTATTTCTGATCAGCTTAGTCAGCAAAGACATCTTTACGAAGTTGTTGGACAATGCTACATTTTCTCTCAAACATTAAAATTATCTGTTTTTTGAATTTTAAAATTTATATTAGATACTAGAATTAAGCCAAAATAACGTTTGACATGCCACTGTATTTTTGCAATACAAATGCATCTCATACATGGTAACATCTGTTCTGTGAGTGGAGTAATAACAAAATGAAGATGATGCCAACAAATTAACTTTTTAATATCTAAATTACTGTGTTCAGCTAGTCATTTTCCCCTCTTGTCTCTTGCTGTTTTAATAATAGATCTTCAAGATAGAGTTGCTTCTTCATATTCTCAAGGAGCAAGACCAAAAGAGAATTCACTGAATACTTTGAGATTAAATACATCATCCATGAACCGTCAATGGCCTTCTGAACATCAGTCCTCCTTTTATTCTAGAGAACCAAGTAGAAATTCTTCCAGATCAAACTTTTCTCCAAGAGAAATGGAATCTCCCCAAAGGAGTGTACAGCAAGGTTTTTCTTACATGCCAAATAGAGATGAAACTCCTTCCATTAGCAATTCAGAAAGGATTGGTTCATCTCAAAGATCATTGGCTGAGCCTTCTAATGACACTGAAGGAAGACGGACAACCAGGCAGTTGTTATCTCGTCTAGCTTCTAGTATGTCATCTACCTTTTTTTCACGAAGATCTAGTCAGGATTCCTTGAATACAAGATCATTAGATTCTGAAAATTCCTATCTTTCCCCAAGAGTTCTGACTTCCACACAATCTAGTGGTAGTACAGCTTCATCTTCTGATGTTCCAGATAATAGAACACCTGAATCTTCTCAGGGATTTAGATTTCTTAGGCGAAGATGGGGTTTATCATCTGTTGGCCAAAATCCTAACTCTGAGACTGGTTCAGAAAACTTTAGCCAAGAGTCTGAAAGTAGAAATACTGGTTCTTGGTTGTCCTCTTCTCTAAGAAATAGATGCACACCTTTATTTTCAAGGAGACGTCGAGAAGGAAGAGATGAATCTACACGAATACACACTACTGATGTGCCATCTAGACCTCAGCATGTTTTGAGAAGAGAGTCTAATGAAGAAGTTCACCTTGAAACACAAAATGAGTCCCTTGGAACTACTGCCAACAGATCACAAACTCCTACAGTACCCAGCAGTGCTGCTGCTTCTGCTTCTTCTACACCAGATTTAGCTCACAGTGGAAGAAATACAGGAATATCTGGAATTCTTCCTGGTTCCTTATTCCGATTTGCAGTTCCCTCTGCACTAGGAAGCAGTTTATCTGACAATGTCATGATCACTGTAGATATTATTCCCTCAGGTTGGAATTCATCCGATGGACAGAATGATAAGACTAAAACTCTACCTTCAAGAGATCCAGAAAGGCTACAGAAAATAAAAGAGAGGTAAGCTAATGTATTTTTCTTAATACAAGTTCTCTTTGTACTAATATGCTTAGAGTTTCTCTTATTTAAATGCTTTCCAGAAATACTGATAATTGAACTGAAAATTTAAGAAATTAGACTCTAAGGTCTATATGCTGTATATTTAGATACTTAATGTAATTCCAAGAAATAATTAGATTGGATTATGTGTGCGCATAATTAAGGGTAGATAATATCGAAGGATAATTAAAAATTTTTATTACAGAAATACATAAAGATTTTTCCCCCCGCCCTTTTGACAAAAAATCTAGCTAAACTTAATAGAAGAGGGCTCAGGTTGTTGGATAATTGCTGTAGAAACTTACTGTAGCTTTTTAGAATTTCTTTCCCTTACCCTGGTTATTTTTAGCATGAAGCAGTCTAAACCTTCTCTTAATCAAATGGTCTTGCTAGTCCAGACCAGCTGCATTGAGGGTGCCAAGACATTATGATAAATTTTTAACTTTCTTGGTCATTAACTAATTTGATTTATTTTGTGCTGCTGTTCAACACCTAACCTTTACTAATAATTATGCTAAGGCTATATATAGATAGAGATATATAGCATTTAAAAGAATTAGCTTGATGGATGTTTCCCTCAAAGCATTAAAGAATTTGTCCTGTTAAGAAATAAGGATGGCACAAATAAGATTGTTGAGGAGAGAATTGGTAGAACTGGTAAGCTGTTTTTGTGTAGAAGACCCTGAGGAGAAAGAGCGCATCAGTGTAATGTGAATGGTATTGCAATATAGTACTACATTCAGATAATGTGTAAAGGAAAAAATTATAAATCAGTATTATTATTATATCAGTACTATTATAAATCAGTACTATTTGAATTACTTTTGCAGTACTTCCAAGTGAGTGGTGATATAGTTTCTTAGTATGTGTCTGCAGGCTCACCTTGGATAGTAAGTAGTTTTTCATTTCCCCAGTAAGTTCAATGGAAGTAATTGAAAAATTAACCTCTTATAAGACAGACCTGTGAAGTCATTCTAACATGAGCATGTGTGGAGATGGGGTGAAAGTATTCTGTTTGAAGAGAAAAAAGTCACCATTTGTTTATCTTTTTTTCAGTCTTCTTTTAGAGGACTCTGATGAAGAAGAAGGTGATTTGTGTAGAATTTGCCAGATGGCAGCTGCATCCTCCTCCAACCTTCTAATAGAGCCATGCAAATGCACTGGAAGTTTGCAATATGTTCATCAGGAATGTATGAAGAAGTGGTTACAAGCCAAAATTAATTCTGGTAAGATGTACCTGTTTCCTGACAAATTTTTTCTGTCTAGATTTAGTGTAGGTTTTGCTCTATGCCCCTTAAATGAGGGTTCTGTGACTATGTGATGTATGTTGTGTGTTAGAATTCTAATCTGAAATCAAGTAAAAAAAGGCCATTGTTTTTCATACCATCACAAAATCTGAAAAGGAGAAAGAGACGTCAGAGGGACTTTAGAACAGCTTCTTCATTTGACAGATGAACGCAAGGCTCAAAGAAGTTTAAACAAGTCTAAAAAGGTCATGTAGCCGATTTATTTCAAGAGTTACTATTGGAGTCTGAGTTTATTGATTCCTTCTCCTATCCATTGTACTTTTCCCACTAAATCCCTGTTCAGCAACTTTCAGCTAACTTGCCTCTTCACACGTTTACAACATGGACGTAATGGATACTGGACATTGATGACCTTAGGACGCTGTAGGATCCTTCATCTGCAAAATGAAAAATATTGCCTCTAAAGTCTCCTTCAGTTTGAATCAGCAAAAAAAAGATTACATTATTAAACATAGCATGTGGTCATTGTACTTCCATGTACAATTGTGTGTGTGTGTGTATATGTTAATTGTCCCTTCTCTGTCCTAAACCACATGCCATTTGTATTCTGTATTCTAGTTTTGATTCATTTTGCCAGGATATAGTTAAAGGCAGTGTGGTTCCAGTGAAAAGAGCATAGAAGCATAAAACTTGGGTTTGTATGCCTACTTGCCAATTTACTAGCTGTGTGACTTCGAGCAGGTCATTTGGCTGTTTTGTTTCCCCATTTCCAAGAGTAATATTTTTCTTGCTGACTTCTCACTAGTTGTCAGGATCAAATGAAGTGAAGATTGTGAAAGGGATCTGTATATGTTTCATATTCATTTTTCTTCCCGCATTGGTTACCTTCCAAGCTTATACTTTTTTAGGATTACCACTGAGGTCTTTAATTGACAGTGTACTAGATTATGTCCTTGTCCTATGATATTGTTAATAAGTAGTGAATTTATAATGTGGATATTAGGGGTATTATCATCTTTTAAAGTACAGTTTTAGTGATGCTTTAACTACTCTACAGAATCCTTTTGGCAGGACTCCTATGATTTTACCAGTATTCATAAAGACACAAAGTCTGAAAATGACTGTTGCCATTTGCTTTGTGGCATTTTAGTTGTTAACTAATATCTATTCAAGTGAATGTCTAAACAGTTTGTTACCATCCCTCTCTTCAGTTACTTTAAAAGAACAAAATTTGATGTACTCTGTGTTATCATTGTATCAATTCAATGCCAGTGTTCTAGTTGAAATTTTATCTTTCACTTTCCTTGTATAGCATTTAGTTAAAGTAATTTAATGTTGTCTGTTGTCACATTGTCTTTTTGCAGGTAAAAATGGATTAATAATAATTGAGGTGTACCTATACACTGAGATTGACTAAAGTATTAGTGTTAATGACCCTCATAACTCACTGGCCTATATATAATTCTTTTTTAAAGTAACTGGCATTTATATAATGCTTTAAATTTGTAAAGCACTTGACATAATTTCATTTGACTCTCAAAACAATTCCATTAGGAAGGTATTACTCCCATTTTACAAATGAAGAAGCCGAAGCTCATATCTGAACAGTAGAGAGAAATTTCCTACATATATGCTAGTCACTAGGGATACAAAGACTATAAAAAAGACAGTCTGTGTTCTCAAGGAGTTTTATGAGGGGGATGGGGTGGGAAGCACAGAACCTGGGTTCAGATATTGACTCTGCCACCTATATGACCACGGGTCAGCCATGTAAGCTCTATAGACTTACTGTTAAGTGATGGGATTTGTATCAGGTGACATAGATCTCTTCCTACTCTAGATCCATGCCTTACGTGGATCTGACAGTGTCTGTGCAGTTCTGTAACTTCAGTCTTCTTTTTGCTTTCAACACCTCTTAAGATGTTAAACTCTGAAATTCCTCTGTATGACCAAAACTCCTTTCCTTCCACTTTTTCAGTACTGCTTCTTTCCCTTATTGTGTTCTCTCAACCTTCTATTCCTCCGTGTTTTCATCATCTGCCATTCTGCCCCTTATTATGTCTTCATCTTGTTTTTAGTGATTTCAACATTTTTCTTTCCTCCAGACTTCATTCTTCAACTTGTGCTTTTCCTGTGTTGCTAACTCTGGACATCCCAGCATTTCATCAACGATGGGATTTCCCTCTTCCTCCTCCTGAGCAGTGGAGTGGGAAAGTTACAAAACTATCACCCGAGTTCACCCACATTTTTCCTATTTTACCTCAATTGAGGTTTTATTCCTACAAAAGAAATGGCCAGAGGTCCTCAAGTTATTTGATGATTCCTTATTAGTAACATTGTAGAAGAGATTCCTAAGGTCAGTAGGTCGCTTCCTATGTGCCAGGCCTACAATGAAAGGCAAAAACAGGATCCCTGCCTTCAACAGCTTACGCTATAATGGATGAAACAGTGTGACAGAAAATTTTGCATCTAAAATACATGCATTGTAATTGGAAAGTAATCTCAGAAGGAAAGTACTAGTAGCAACTAGTAAAGGACTCTTACAGAGAATGGAGTTTGAGCTGAGGCTGGAATGAGCCAGAAGGCAGAGGTGAGGAGAGAATATATTCCAGGCATGAAGAACAGCCTGTGAAAAGGTACAGCCAGGAGATGAAGCGTCATGGTATCATGTACTAAGAACAGCAAGAATACCGGCGTTGCTAGATCATAGAGTAGATGGAGTAATGATAAGACCAGAAAGGTGGGGGATGGAGGTCAGGTTGTGATGGGCTGGAGGGGTAGGGATTCCTGAAGATATAATAATGTAAGACACTAAGAGTTTAAATATAGGGGAGTGACCAGGCCAGACCCACAGGTCTTAATTTACTTGAGCATCATTGATCATTTCCTCTCCTGCCTTCTCCTCATTTTCATCTCTTCCCTCTTGTAACTCCATCTTCTCTATCTACAAACATGCTTGAATTTCTCCAACCTAGGAAAAAACCTCACCTCTTTAAGCTATTTTAGCCCTGCCCCCACCCCACCCCCATTGTGAAACTCATAGGAGGACTGCATACTTGATTTATTTTTTGCTCCCCAATAACTTGCAAGTTAAAATATTATCTGAAATGAAAATGATAAAACTAGCATCCCTTTTTTGTTCTTTATGATATTTTATTTTTTCCAATTACTTTTGAAGACAATTTTCAACATTGCATTTTTTAAATAAAATTTTGAATCCAAATCCCCCTTTTCCACCTCCACCTCCCTAAGACCATAAGCAATTTGATTTAGATTATATATGTGCAATCATATAAAATACATTTCCATATTAGTCATGTTGTGAAAGAAGAAACAGAACAAAAAAGAAAATAATAAAGTGAAAATAGTATGCTTTGATGTGCTCCATCAGTTCTTTCTTTGGATGTGGCTATAATTTTCCATTGTGAGTTGTAATTGTCTTCCATCATTGTATTGCTGAGAAGAGCTAAGTCAGTCTTAGTTGATCATTGCACAGTGTTGCTGTTACTGTGTGTAGTGTTCTGGGTCTGCTCACTTTGCTTAGCGTCCTTTTTTAAAAAAATAAAAGCCTGTACAAGTACGTATACACATGCAAAATAAATTTGTTCATTAGTTTAATAAAGGGCAAGAAAAAAGTAGAAGAAATCTACACTTTGAGTCCATCAGTTCTTTTTTGGGAATGAATAGTTTGTTTCATATGAATCATCGTTGGTCACTGTGTTGATCAGAGTTACTAAATCTTTCAAAGTTATTTAGCTTTACAGTATTGCTATTAATAGTATCAATTATTCTCTTAGTTCTGCTTACTTCACTTTGCCTCAGTTCATACAAGTCTTCCCAGCTTTTTCTGAAAGCATTCTTTTCGTCATTTCTTATAGTGCAATAGTATTCCATCACATTTATATGCCATCGCTTGTTCAGCCATTCTCCAATTGATGGTCATCCCCTCAGTTTCCATTCTAGTTCTTTGCTACCAAAAAAGCTGCTATAAATATTGTTGTGTATATAGATCCTTTTTTTTAATTTGATCTTTTGTGGTAGAGACTTAGTAGTGGCATTTTGGGTTCAGAGGGTTTGTTCAATTTAGTAGCTTTTAGTGCCTGGTACCAAATTGTATCCTTTTAAGTTTAAATATCTTCTTTAAGTTTTATGAAGCTTTGAAGATGAAATTTGGCATGGAGTTTTTCTTAACGCTTCCAAACTTGATTGTATTGAAGTATTTTTTCTTATTTGGTATTTATAACTGTACTAAAAGAGTACAAGCCCTAAATTTTTAGATTCCTTCATTTAGGAACTGTGGTAACCTATTTTTATTTCAGAGCTTAGCTTAAATGTCATCTTGTATATACCACCTTTTCTGATTCTTTATGCCATCGGGTCCTATGGCCTCCCCCATAAATTATCTTGCATTTGTTTATTATATACTTATTTAATATATACTTATATGTGTGTACATGTTGTCTGCCTTTGAGAGAATGTAAATTCCTTAAAAGTGCAGAGATAATTTTAATGTCTTCAGGCACCTAGCCTAGCGCTTGGCACATAATAGGAATTCTGTTGTTGTCTACAAGATTACACCTGAGAAGTTAGATGGTGATAATATCATTTAAATAGGCTTTAATTAAGGTTTGGTTTGTAGAGCATTTTTATCACAACTCTGAAGTAGGGGGGGAAAAGTGTTTAGGTTATTCCATCAGAGTAAAGTAATGAAATAAAACAAAAATCAAGGACATATTTTAGAGTTTAAGAATAGTGAATACAAAATTTAATGTAGTCATCAGCAACCGTTTATTAAAAGTACCTGCTATGTGCCAGATATTGTTAGTTGCTGGGGATACCAGTGCAAATATGAGGTAGTTTGGTGCACAAATCATGTTCACAAAGAAATAAAGAATATGCACACAGACTCACACAGTGGTTATGTGAAGGATGGAGAATATTTGGGGAAAGCCTGATTGTGGGGATTGGGAAAGGCTTTTTTAAGGAGGTGGCATTTTAATATTCTTCGTGAGTACTAGAGGTTCCAAGAGGTAAAGGTGAAGAAAAACATTCTAGGCATAGGCTCATCATAACCAAATTCATAGAGGTGGGAGATAGCTATGTGGTGAATAGTTGCAGGCAAGCCAGTTTGAGCATAGAATGCCTAGGGGTACGAGGGCCGAGGGAGAGTATTGTATAATCAACCTGGAAAAATAAGCTGGAGCCAGATTGTGAAAGGCTTTAATCACAAATAAGAGTTTGTGTTTTCACCTAAAGATCATGAGAGGAGCCCCCAGAGCTCTTCTTTAATGAGAGTGATGTGGTCACATTTATGCTTTCAAAATATCAATTTGGCAGTTCTGTGAAGGACACATTAGAAAGTTATTTTCAGTAGTCCAGGTGAGAGAAGATGAAAGTCTAAACCAAGGTGGTTGTGTTAATGGAGAGAATGGTTATGAAATGGAAAGATACTGAGAAGGTGGAATAGAAGAGATTAAACAACTATTTGGATGGAGGAGTCAAGTGAAGATTTGTTTATTTTTAAAAATAGAGGCAATGTAGTCATGTTTGTAGCAACCATGGAGGAGTAGTTGGATAAAGAGGTTGAAAATAAGGAGGGACATAAAAGATTGAAGAGGCAAGTTGATGGAGGGTTGGGAATCAAGGTCACAAATATTAGGAAAGGCATTGGCCTGAGAAGGGCTACTTCTTCCTTTAAGACTAGAACCAAGAAGCCAGAGATGGGGAGTGCAGTGTAAGGTAGCATTATGTATAAGACAGGTGAGGTTTGTTTTTAAAGTGTAGAATTGGAGGACAGAGAAAGCTCCTGATGGATAGCCCCCAGTCTTTTTTACCTTTGGGTAATGCAGAGGTCAGTATCATCTGGAGCAGAATTTTTTTTTAAAAAAAAGTTCTCTTTAGAATATTAGGATTTTGGAAGGAATTTGCTGAAGTTTTATTAATAAGTAAGGTTAAAATATTGAGTTTTTTGGTATTAAGTTTGAATTGAGAATCTTATTTTTTAATCAACTAGAATGTTTTCAGAGGCATGTGGGATTAAAGTATGCCATACTCTCAAACCCTTATCTGCTTTACATACAAACCTATGAACAATTTTTTTTATTCAAAGAATAAATATTATATAAAAGCTTGGAAATCTTGCTAGAAAGAAAAAAAATTGAGTGCCTTTCTTGCTGGTATAGAAGGAATATGATTTTATTTCCTCAGTCACTATTAGGCTATTTTTTCCCCCAATTCTCATTACTTTATCACAGTCATATTTCAAAATTTTTCAGTTAAATATTTGATTTACTGGTAGAATAACTTCACTGTAAAATCAATTATTCTCTGGAATTCTCCATTTCATAATTCAGAATCATATTTTGAAGTAATTTTCTTTGGCTCAACAACGTTTCTAAAATTTTAATAGCTTAAAATTGAGGATTCATTTTGTTGTTTTCAGGTATTTGCTCTTAACTTTAGTATTTTACATTGCTGTTCAATTTACCTCTTTTACTAATTTCCCTTTCAACATTTTCTTATTAAAGGCACATTTTAAGTGAATAACCTATAGTCTGAACACCTGGATCATACTGTTTATGGAACAGTGTGCTCCCCTGGGAAGTGGGGAGAGTAGGGAGGTGGCATTGCTGCCAGTCTTTTCAACTCCATGGCTGTGGTACTGAAACATAGTCTTGGTGTAACCTTATCCTCTTCTAGTTGGCTATTTCCCCATATTATTTGAATTATAGTTATCTTTCCCTCTATGCTTTTATGTACTGGCCTGAGAATCTTTCGTTTTTATGACATTTGCCCTGGGAAAATTCCGTGTAAATTCCAGGGTGAGTCTATTACCGATAATACTGACTTCTGCCTTAGTAATTGCTAGAATATATAGCACCTTCTTAACTGTTCTAAGTTTGTTGATTCTGAAAAAATAAAAAGTTCACTTTAAACAATGAATTATGTAGCATTGCTATAATATTTTTGTTTTGTTAATTGATTTGGCATGGCATATGTAAGAATTGTATTTTATACCACTGGTATAATTTTTGTAATCATTTTTTAATACTGTGAAACTTAGACAATTTTAGTTATTACCAGAATGGAAGACTTATTTGATCTTAATCCATATGCTAAGAAACTTATATTTGATATTTGATGATTTTTCACTGCTATTTGGAAAAGCTTGTAGATTTATTTAGATGATTCTATTTGCCTTCAGAAACTTAATCATTATAATTTGAGTAGCCCTTCCCACAGTTTCCTCAATACTTGAGCTCAAACAGGTAGAAAAAAGTATGCTTCAGTGCTTAGAGTTGTAGATTCTAGTCAGGGTACCAGTCTTATCTTTGCCACAAACTGATTGCATTTCCTTGAATAAATCAAACTCTGGGCTTCAAATAAATCTGCAAAATTAAGGTTAGTTGACACTAAAGGTCCTTTTCCGTAAATTCTATGGTTATTATGTTCTTGTTTCTTTTATAGATTTTCTACATAAGCAAGTAGTTTTAATAAAAAGGTAGTGTAATGGAACAACTAAGTTTGTGGCAAGAAATGTACTGCACTGAAAAGATTGCTGGACTTCTCTGTAACCTTGGGCATATCAGTTAAGTCTTCCCTGGGTCTCAGTTACTTCTTCTCTAGATGAAGTATATGTCTAGATGACCTGAGGTCCCTTCCTGCTCTAAATCTGTGACAAAGTGATTTCAATCTAAGACAAATTTGAGTTTTATTTCTTCATTGAACTTATGGTAAAAACCAAGTGGAATAGACTATTTGCAATACATTTTTAGGTACATTGACTCTTTAGGTGTTCCTGAGCTCTGAGTATTCATTTCTCATTCACTTCTTTACCTGACAGTACTGATGATATTTATCACAAGTTATTCCTGCCTTCCTACATTTATGTTCTCAAATTGTCATATACTTTGTGATTATTACATTTTATTCTGTTTATTAATAAATTGCCCCTTAGAAAACCACCCTTAACTTTGTATTCCTTTAAGAATAACCATGATATGAACTGATGCTGAGTGAAGTGAGCAGAATTAAGAGAACATTGTACACAGTAACAGCAAAATTGTGTGATGACCAACTATGATAAACTTAGCTCTTCTCAGCAATATGATGATTCAGGGCAATTTCAAAAGAGTCATGATGAAAAATGGTAACCACATCCAGAGAAAAAACTGGAGTCTAAAAGATTGAAGTATACAATTTTCACTTTTTCGTTTTTTCGTTCTTTTTCGTTTTTTCATTTTGTTCTGATTTCTCCTTTCACAACACAATTAATATGGAAATATATTTAACATAATTGTACATACATACCTATATCAGATTGCTTGCTGTTTTAGGGAGAGTAGAGGAATAGGAGGGAGGTAGAAAACTTTGGAAATCAAAATCTTAGAAAAATGAATGTTGAAAACCGTCTTTACATGTAATAAGAAAAAAAAATGCTATTAAGTGTGTTTAAAAAAATAACCACACTATATGGTTGATTCAGCATTACTATTAGTCTTTTGGAGCTTAATATAAAAGTGACTGAGGGTTAAGACTATTTTTGTATAAGGAAATGCTGCTCTGATTCAGACAGTAGTGACACCCCTTTCCATATTCCTAAAGCAGTTGGACTAGTGGCAGATGAGCCCCTAAAAATTGCTAGATATTTACATGCCAAACACACTTGTCCAGGGTGTGTATCTCTTCTTGCTTATGGCATTAAGTTATTAGAACAGACTTGTCATTGTTTTCATGTTGCTGTGTCCAAGGAAGACAGTATAAATTCCATTCCTTTGCAAAGGTGTCTGGGAAAAGCAAACCCTCAGCAATTGACTTATATTTCAGACAATAGGAGTTGTTTGGCATGCATATTGAAAGAAATGTTTGTTTTCCTGCTTTGAAAATTAATGTTTTTCATAAATTTGATATATTAATGATGTCAACTTTAAGATGGTTTGGCATAAGGACGCACATAGTTTTGTGGAAGCACATGAACATAAAATTTGACTTTGAATTTTATTTTTACTAGGTTCATCATTGGAAGCTGTAACGACCTGTGAACTATGTAAAGAAAAGTTACAGCTTAACCTAGAGGATTTTGATATTCATGAACTTCATAGGGCTCATGCAAATGAACAAGTTAGTATATTTTGCCTAATTTGGTAAGTGTCTGTTCTCTGCTTAGAGGACAACTTTTGAGGAAATCGATTTGATCATGGTCAGGATCCCTGAATTTTAAAAAACATTACTATTTTTCGTTATTTTAGGAGTTCTTATTTCAGAACTTACTCTTTGACTTTTCTGCCTTTATCCTTTACTTTTTTAAAATAAAAAGTTAAAAATCAAGTTTGAAAAACTTTCCCAAAATTAGTCATGCTAGTTTTTCCTATCTTTTCCTCAGGATTTTTCTGATTCCAGCTGCCTGTTGTGAATAGATATTGACCAATTTGAAGCACTTTTCCTGTACAAATGGAAATTATGAACAGTTTGGTGGCAGTCTGCTTTAGCTCCTCTCCAAAACCCCAAGAAAGGAGTAGAGCAATATGCCTTATTAAGCATTCTGTTTCCCCTCATTGCTTCCCCTTTCACACTTTGAATTCCCATTTAACTCTGAAAAATTATTTTTGTTTTTAACATTATACTGTTACTATCCCTATAAAATATTAGTGATTTTTTTATAGTCAAATTAATGGTAATTTTCTTCAACTACATTCACTTGCATAATTCTCTGCCTTCTCTTATCCTCCATAATTGTGACAAAGAGGTTGAGTTGATTAGTTTCCAACAACCTTCGTTAATCATTGAAAACAAAATTTTAAAAACAGCTCACATTTAAGGAGTTTTTATATACTTAAATGATCAACAATAAAAATTGAACCAGTTTATTTTTGATTATTTTTTAATAAGGACAGAAGGACTGAGATTTTGATACAGCATAGTTGATTATTCTAGTAAGTCTCATTAGAACCTGAAATGCCCAAAAGAAACCTGTTCATTAGTAATTGGGTACCTTTTAAAAAACTTATCTGCTGTATGAACCATCAATTTTTGTAATACAGTAGCTTTTCCACTGTTGTACGTTATTGCGTAGGTTAGTATTAGCACTGATGGGTTCAAAGGAAATAAATAAGAAAAGAAGTGGCAGAGATATATGATTCCCTCCAACTTTTACCTGCTGCTTGCCGTCCCTCTTTTGATTTAACCCTTTGTCATAATGAAAATAAAGCCTATTCTGTTTGGGCAGAAAAGTGTTGTCTGTCAAACTGTACTAACAGTGAAGATTGGTCTTAACATCCGAAGAGCCAGCCCGTTTTGGTAGTTATATGTGTTCTTTTCAAAGCAAGGAAGAAAGTATGAAGAGGAAAGAAAGCCTTTTGCTTCAGAGAATGTGGGGTGAATAGAATTATAGGAATAAACATGGTCACTGATGACCCATTTCAACTCTAGCTTTTGAGTGAGATATTGTCTTCTGACTTTTCTTTTCTAGAAGTTTTATCATCTACTCTGGAACTTTTGGTCCTTTAAAATATTTGTGATGGATTGAGAAGGCTGTGGCTCACCAAATTATTAAAGTAATTGTTAAATGCCAGGAATTATCGGTAATAGTCATTTGTCCATCTTCCTGGCCTTGATTTGCTTGGGCTGTTATGAGTGATTGACTTCAATGATACAACTTCTTCATTATCCATTATCTATCATAATCCATGATTAGTTATGCAAGATGTTGGAAGTGTACATGAATAGAATTTCCTTATCTGGAATGAGATCACACTTAGGTTTTAAGGCAGTTCCTCTTCCCTTTTTACTTCTGTAGAGAGGGATGACTAACTTTGAGAATTAGAGAAGTGATTAAAGATTTCTTAGACAACTTGTTAGCAAACTGCTGAAGCTTTTGCTAAAAATACAATTTATACTTAAGGTGCATTAACTGGACCGTGGCAGATGCCAGATAGATTTTGACATTACAAATACTATTTAGGACCATACTACCTATCAAAGTAGTAGTCCACCAATACTATTCCAGCTGTTCAGTAAAGAAAGGTCGGTTTTTACATACTGGGAAGTAGGTTTTTACATACCGGGAAGTTTTAGTATCTAATTCCTTTTTCAGTTTTTATATGAGTTTTAAGTTATAGCTTTGGGAACACAATAGCCAAGGGAATAGAAATTTTTGGAATAAGTTCTTTAAATGTTCTGAAATTTATAGAAAATGAACAAATAAAGTTCTTTACTTCTTTACATGATTAAGAGTCCTTTTTAAAAATAAATTATTTACCAAAGAACACTGTTGTAAAATCAGGTTACTTTTCAAGGGTTTCATCAGTTATTCCTAAAAAGGTCAGCAGATTTTTTTCCTTTATTATGCCTAAATAAACATCTTTCCCATACAACAGATGGCATGGTGTTCTGAATGAGAGGGCCTTTCTGAATATTTTTTAAAAAAATTAAACCTTGTTGCCTGGTAGGACATCTAATGTTGATGAGTACAGGGAACTGAGTCACTGTATATACAAATCTCAATTCTACTATTCTTATTTTTTTTCCTCTCTACTAAAGGCGGAGTATGAGTTTATCAGCTCGGGTCTGTACCTGGTTGTGTTGTTGCATTTATGTGAACAAAGCTTTTCTGATATGCTGGGAACTGCAAGTGAAGCTAGCACACGTGTCCGAGTAAGTAATATTGAGGTGGGGATGGGAGAACAGGCCGAATCAGTAGTTTAGCTTTGGGAAGTAAATCATTAGCAAATGTATAGATTGTTTTAGGAGAAAACTAGTCTTTTTCAGTAGGTGCTATAAAATCTTAAAAGTGAAGACACTTTTAAGTGAAGATTTTAACTTCACTTTAAAAGTAAAGATTTTAAGACATTTACTTTTTCCTGTGCAGTGTCCAGTATTTTTTCTTTAAAACGTTTTCGAGGATAGGGAAAAAAAAAGGTTTATTCTTCAAAGAGAGAATGATTTCACTTTGAATGATGACAAATATAAGTAGAATTGTTAACATAAGAGAAAGGATGTTTCTTGCATAACAGACTTCTTATAGCGTAGAAATATAAAATATAACTCGCAAATCCAGAACTCTACGAGAATTTTTAGTAAGGTTATTTCTATTTTAATTTCAAAAATATTCAAAAAATTATTTGATCATGCTAGAAATCAGCACCTGAATAGAAACATCTTTCAAATATAGTTGTTATTTGTATTGAAACAGTTTCATCTTTCATTGTAGGTTTTCGTTGCAGTTGGAAAACAGTTGTTTTAAAAGGAGTTAGATGATGTCGTTCTAAGTTCCAAGTTTCTCAGTGCTTAGTTTTTGATTAATATTAGAAGATAGATGAAAAATACCATCTCTCCATTCGCTTTTAAGTCAGACCCTCAAATATTGAGTATTCCCTATTTTAGATTGTGAAGGTGAAGTCTCATGACAATAATTTAGAGATACATTGTAGTAAAATTACTAGCAAAAATTCTAGTAAAGTGAATTTATTTTTTAACTTATTTGAGCACTTTTCAATGTTGAGATTTTTCATGTAGGACCTGATATAATACTTCTTTTCAGGCTATGGGATTATGTGCCTGATTAATTTTCGTGTTTGTTTTTAGACATTTTCTTGATATAAGTTATAAGCTAATTTCATATTTTTTAAATGTTTTTGCTGCAATTAGCCTTCTACAGCCAGCTTAACTGTTTTTTTGTGAAGTAAGGAATGGCATAGTTTCATCTAGTTCTGCCTTTCAAAATTTTTTGCAAATGTAACACCATTTTATCTATTGGATTTTTATGCTTCCAGATTATACTGTTAACTCGAATATTAGGTACTATGTTATCTTTACAGGGCACATGAATCGCATTCTGTATGCCCTTATAAACTACTTGAACGATTATCCCAGCAAGTAGTAATTATCATAGGTAGTACTTGATTCATCATCATGCCAAGCAAGTCTTGGTCTCAGATCTTTTTTTGGTGATTACATGTCACCATTAAGGATTTGTTTATTTTGGTTAGCTTTTAGATTTTATATTACTAGACATTATTAATATTTTAAAATACACTTGCCTGACTATACTTGCCCATATAGTGTCTTAATGATTTATTTTACGTTTGACTCTATTCCTTGTTAAATAGAACTAGAAGGTTCTCTAATGTAGGCTATAGTGTGTATATTTTATATTGATTTTGGAAGTTGTCATGTAAATGAAGTTCAATACCTTGTGCTATTAACAAACCAAAATACAAAAAAAAAAAATGGAAGCAGATGCTTCATTGAAGGAAGTTAGTGCTTGTCTGTGAAAATGATTAGACCATTTTGTAAGTTCTTCATTATCAGCACTTGATATTATACCTATCTGTTGGTGGATAAAATAGAATTGCAATATTAAAAAAATTATTAAGCAATCACAGAAAAGGAATTAAAATTTCCTGACCATATATTCTCTAGAAATTACGGAATTTTGTAAACTCCTAATCTAACCAGATTATAAATGGCTTTTCTGCTTTAAACAAAACTGATAACAGAATTGTTGTATTTGACCATTGACTGTCCATGCACCTACTAAGTACCATAAATGTGATTATGAAGATTTTTAGCATAGAATTGAATTTGAAACCTCAGTTTTCTTTAGCTATTACATTAAATTTAGACAGAAAAGTAGTAGTTAGTAGTTCATGAGTTTTTTATTCTATTTCTAATGTGAATTCCAGTTGTTTTTTTGTATATTAGCTCTAAATTGAAACCACTTAGTCTCTAGGTTATAGAATTTTCAAAATTGTAATACCTTTTGAAGTAATTTGCTTCAGTGCAAAGAATGAATACTGTTGGATGAAATCTATCAACTCTGTTTCTGTTCTTCAAGGGATTGTCATGACTATGTTTCATTTTAGTAAACAAAGCGTCAACTAGTGTTAAGTAAAAAGTTTCCTGAAGACCTAGATTATTGCTAATAGCATGTATATACATGCACGTATTTCAAATATTGCCCTTAAGTTATATGTTTTAATTAATTGAGGAGAAAAGGGGTGGGGAAGCTATGGCCTCAAGGCCACATGTGGCCTTCTAGGTCCTTGGGTGCAGTCTTTTGTCTGAGTCCACATTTTACAGAATAAATACTTTTATTAAGGAGATTTGTTTTGTGAAGTTTGGATTAAGTCAAGAGGGCTGAACTTGAGGACCAAGAAGACCACATGTTGCTTCGAGGTCACAGATTCCTCTGCCCCTGCCCTACTAGCTAGATTTTAAGGGCTTAAAATGATATTTAACTTTGTGTTAAGTAAAACAAACCACCTATACTTATGCTGTAGATCCATATACAACATTTAAACTACTGTATTTCTTTCTGCATTGTTTCTAGTTTATTAACCTTGCAAGAACTCTTCAGGCACATATGGAAGATCTTGAAAGTAGGTGACATTTCCCCTCCCCAGACTTGTCGAATTTATTATTGCAAATTAAACCCACTGAACAAAACCTACCAGTGTACCTCTTTTTTGAAGGCATGTGCTGTATTAGCTTTATTGTCATTTTGACTGGCTTATAGCCCAATTTGATAACAAAAGGAGTTGTGGGGGGAGGGGACAGAGATTCAGAGAAACCGAATTTTTGAGAAAAAAAATTTTTAATTGGGGGAGTGATATTCAAGGTCACTGGACTTGCTTGGGACCAAATTTTCAAGTAAAGAAACCCTACCATGCCTTGAATGGATCAGTTTCAGCTCTTTAAGTGGGATTAAAACAATAACTAAATGGTTGTTTAATTATAATCATTTTTTAAATTTACATAATTACATTTTAAAATATATGAAAACATTTTAAGATACCGTATAAGCCTTAAGATATTAATAGTAATTTATCATCTATATGAAAATGTCAAATGTGTCTTTGAACCCTGTTTTTCCATGTATTCCTCTGCCCTCCCCCAAAACAAACAAAAAAACAAGCCTCTACCACGTTGTTGTTTCGATGATTCCTGTCCTTTTCACTTCTACTCCAGATTATGTCTGGATTATGCATGTTACACATAGCAGAGCAGTCTTCTTTTGTAATTCCAAGAGACTTTTTTAATATCTGAATTTTGTCAGCAGATGCCTGTTTTTAAGAATTAGCAATACTTCGTTTATACTCAACATTTATTTTTGTATTACATTTTTAATAATCTTAATGTGAACATGGTATATAGAAGAATTCGTTGGAATGGGTAAGAATTTCATAGTTCAAGTTCAGGAGTGACCATTTCTTAAATTCAGTAACAAGTGAGTTTTTATGAGAAAGAACATAGTGTACTGTACCATATGTGCTTTTGATGTTGGTTGGCTATTTGGGCTGATAGATTTTTTTTTTTTTGTCCCCAAAGTCCTTTAACGTATTTTCAGTTAGTATCTCCCATTTAGAAGTTTTTAAAATAACATAACTTGTCCCCAAATTTATCAACTCTAAAAGCGACAGAGAATAAAAGGAAGAATTATAGAAAAAAGTCTTACAGCATTTTCATAAAATAGAAACTTGATTTGCTTTTGTTATAGCTTAACTTCTTTTAAGAATGAAAGTGAAGGAAGAAAAAGCTTTGACAGTTTTAAAGTAATATATCCATGAAAAGGCATTCCTTTATCAATTTAGAGCTACAAATAGTCCCACACCTGGGACTGGCACACTTAAAGTTGTAAGTTCTTTGTGGAATGAAGTGCAAGGAAAGGGGAATAAAAATGTGAATCTAGATTATTTCATTAAATTTAAAAAAACTTAATGTCTCTTTGAAAGGAATTCCATATTCTAGCAGGGGTGAATAAACTTAAGAAAAAAATAATAGAGTACTGTACAATCCATTTGAATACTTAAGTGTTGCATGCAATTTCCTCCATCCCCTAACATGTTGTTTTAAATGGGTTTAACTTTGACTGGATATTCTTTAAAAGATCAGTGTTGCTCTTTATTAAGTACAAAACACAGACCATTTTTTTCCCATGAAAATTGGGAAGTCATTTGTAATTGGTAGTACCCCTTTTCCCCCATCCCTTGTAATCCAATCTACAGACTTTAAGAATAATCCATAGTGCTTTAAGATTTGCAGTGTACTTTTCCTCACAACAACTATGTTAGGTAAGTAGTGTAAATATTCTTATTTCTAAATAAGGAATCTGATGTTGGAAAAGATTGTGGCTTTTTTACTGCCAATTAGTGTCAGAGTTGTGATTAAAACTCAAGCTTTTCTAACTTCCAAGTTCCTGGGCTTTTCTAACTCCTCCTTCATGGTTGAGTAATTCAACTTCCCTTAAGAAATCCTGGGACATCCTTATGTAACTTCTGTATTCTGTGATCATAGTGAGTCTTGTTGTTTCTTGGTAAAATCACATGAATTTTAGGTACTCTTAACTTTCTGTCAATGAAATAGAAACAGATGGAATAGAGTAGTTTCAACAAAGGGTCATGTCTTTAAACAAAAGACATTTTAATTCATGCTATGTCTATAGTTAACTTAATTGATCATTCTAAATAAATTGAACAAATAAACCTATTTGTTGGCATTGTATTGCAAAGTGACAGTTTCATGATTTTAAATTTGTGAGTGTTCATAAATTAATAAGTTACTCCTACATTCACCCTCCAATCTTGTGAGGTGCTTTTCCCTTAGAGAGTTTTAAGAAGTTAAATTTTCCGTGGAGTCTCTTAAGATGATATCCTTGAACCTCATTTTGCCATTTTTCACCACATTGTGATCTGAAATCCAAATTTTTTTTTTTTTCAGACATTGTTCTCTGTGGTAAGCATTTTATATCTTGGTCATTTTTTGATCCTATTACTATTCTTTCAACAGCCTCTGAGGATGAATCTGAAGAAGATGGAGACCACAACAGAGCATTTGACATGGCCTAACATCAAGTGAGACAAATGAGCTGCAAACAATTGATACAAAATAATAATTTGGGGGGATGGGATGCTTATTAAAAGTACATTGAATATTACTACTTTTATTTCAAATGTTGCTGGCTTCAAACTCCACTGCTATGCCCTGAAACATGGCCAGCGAAAATATGTTCACAAACTGGCAGGTTCATGTTGATTTTCCCTTGAGGTGAGTGGGAAAGTATTAGCTTTGTTTCAAGTATTTAATTCCCCTCCCCTCATTTTGTGTTCTGATTGCTGTAGTCAGATTATATTTATGGAAGATTATTCAATTTCAATTTTATCCCTTGTTAGTAAAGAGATTGGATACTTTTGAAGATGGGAGGGAGGGGCGGGCAGAAAACAGTGCGGGATGATATTTTTCTGTTTAAACTTCTTAAGTTGCAATCTCATTTTGATAATCAATTCCAGTGTTTAAAAAAAAATGGAAGCAAGTGGAACTTTCTGAAAAGCAGTAGTATTAGGTTTCTAAAACAAATATAAACTGTTAATTCACTTAAACAGCAATAAAAGATTACAAAGACTTAAATGTTTAAATGATGGAATTATGTATTGATTTGAAAATCAGATTGTATTTGATACATGTGATACACTATTACAATTCTAAATTTTTATTTCAGAATTCTCTGCAAAAATGCAACTTAGCAAAATTATTGCAACCTTAATTAAGCTGTTAAAGTTTTTTAGATCCCACATTCACAATTAAAACACTGGTTATCAATGTGTTTTTTAATGTTGTCATTTCTTTACAAATAAATACGATGTATATATAATTGATATTTGTTGTCTCTTTTCTTAAGCTTTCAGGTTTCATGTATTTAATTTTTCTTTGTTACTTTAAGAGAAAAGGAATCCCTGTTAATTTTGGTTCCTAGTATGGGCCTAACAATATAATCATGATATAGAGGATATATGAAAAGTCTCAGTGCAGTTCTAAGCTTTAACAAAGCTTAAACTTGTCATTAAGCTTTTTTTTTT
>CM053622.1:644770911-644789624 GCA_028646595.1 Phalanger gymnotis | reverse complement strand
ACGCTTGGGCGAATGCGCTGCCTCACCAGCACTCCTCCTTCCCCAAGAACCCCCTACCTGGACTGGGCTTAAATCTTCAGCAGGCTCTTCACTCCTGCTCTGATCAGCCACTTAATTCTTCCCACCAGGTGGGCCTGGGGCCAGAGGCAACTGCAGCAGTAGTTCTAAAGCTGCCCCACCTCCACTGCCCCAGGGGCAGTGGCCAAACCGCAAACTCAGTCGCGCAGCTTTTCCCACTAACCTTTTCTGATGTCTTTGCTCTTTGTGGGTTTAAAGGTCTGGTGGATGCCACAGCTCAGTAATTCAGGATGCCAGGGTACTCTCCGCTCGTCTCCTGGTCTGGTAGGTGCACGTCTGGTCTGTTCGTGCCGCGCGGTGGGCTCAGCTCCGCTCCCCTCAGCTGGGGGCTGGGAGCTCTGTGTGGGACAGACCTTACCCAGAAACCGTCCAGGCTGTCCTGGGCTGGAGCCCTGCTTCTCTCTGCCACTTTGTGGGTTCTGCAGCTCTAGAATTGGTTCAGAGCCATTTTTTATGGGTTTTTGGAGGGACTTGTTGGGGAGCTCATGCCAGTCACTGCTTCCCAGCCGCCGTCTTGGCTCCGCCCCCGATAGGAGCTCATTTTACAGAACAAACAGGGGAAAATTAGTAAGAAGACAATGTATTTGCCACCAGTGGTATGAGGACTGAATATGACTGCTGATCTGGTTTGCAGTTTAATGCCTTTATGTTACTACTGAGAAATCAAAACACTGGAATTTGGGAGGTGACCTTCAGACCCCAGAAATACATGTTGAAAGACTTGTGGGAAGAAAGATTTTCTTTCTTTTTTTTTTTGAGGGGGGAAGGCAAGGCAATTGGGGTTAAGTGACTTGCCCAAGGTCACACAGCTAGTTAGTGTGTCAAGTGTCTGAGGCCGGATTTGAACTCAGGTACTCCCGACTCCAGGGCCAGCGTTCTACTCACTGTGCCACCTAGCTGACCGAAAGAAAGATTTTCTTAAAGACAAAATCCAAAAAGGCTATGGTAAAGGATAATGATGGAGCAGAGACTAAATGAAGAAAATCTAAAGTAGTAAATCACGCAAATTTTATACAAAGAAATATCACAGGGGGTTCTATGCATAAAACAGAAATTGAAGGATTAGGAAATGAAGACATGAAAAGACTTTTTAAAAGGCTGCAGGAAGTACAAGAATTAGGGTTAAGTAGAGACATATTAGGGAATGTTTTGCATAACAAATGTTTGGTTTAATCCAATATAAAACTCCAAGACAGGAAAGACAGCATTTGCCCAAGAGAGGAGGTGAGGAAGAAGAGAGAACAACACCTGGGTCCTGAAGGCACCATAGCAAAAGACTTTTAGAGCCAGCTGGGCAAGATCTAAGGTGCAGGTCTTACCATGTCACCCTTTTATTCAGGAAACTTGAGTGACTCCCTAACCATTCCAGAATCAAATATAAAAACTGTTGGGCTTTTAAAGTCCTTTAAAACGTGGTCCCTTTCTGTCTTTCCACTTTTCTTATACCTTACTCTAGTGACACTAGCTTCCTTGCTGTTTCTTGAACAAGACATGGGGAAAAAAAAATTACATAAGTTACAGATACAAAGAAAATGTATGGGTTCTTATTATAAGGGAAAGAAAAACAAAGAATAATGATCTTAGTGATGATGATTATAATGGTGATGATCATGATGATACTTTACATGTCTATGGAGCTTTAGAGTCCTCATACTTTGGGTTTTTTTTTCTTTCTATTTTCCATCTCATTTGAACCTCACAACAACCATGTGAGAGGGTTAGGATGGGATCAGAAAGGCTATATGACTTGTCCTTATTCATATGGCTAGAGTTTCAGGTCCAGATCCAGAGATCACATCTTTGGCAGTGCCTTTTTTTTTTTCCCATTACTCTACACCGACTCTACTTGAATAGGAACCATGTTGAAGTTTATGTTCAAATGGATAAAAGAATTAGTAAAACTCTTGGTGAAAAGAGTAAAGCATGCTGAAATGAGCAAACAACAACAAAAATGACAATAAAAATCTACTATGGTCGCAATGAAGAAAGACCAAGACATAAACTCAGAAGAAGATAAAAAATGTGAAAACATCTCCAAACAAAGCCTAAAAGAAAAATGCTAATTGAATCAAAGCCCAGTGGGAATTTCCTGGAAAAGTTTTTAAAAAAGGATGAGTGGTAGAGGAAAATTTGGGAAAATAAATGAGAGTGATATAAGAAAATTACTAAAGGAGAATTGGTAAACTTGATAAAAGACTACAAAAAAAACCTGAAAATAAGAACTACAGGATTGACCAAATGGTAAAAGAGGTACAAAAGCTTACTGAAGAAAATAACTCTTTAAAAAATAGCACTGGGCAAATAGAAGCTAACGACTCCATAAGATAGCAAGAAACAATAAAACAAAGTCAAAAGACTGAAAAAAATAGAAAAACAACTGACCTGGATAATAAATCTAGGAGACATAATTTAAGAATTATTGCAGTACATGAAATCTATGATGAAAGAGAGAACCTAGACATCATTTTCATTATTAGGGCAGTTAGGCATACACACACACACACACACACACACATATGGTGTGAATTGAATACGATGGAATAATTACCTAAAAAAAATTAAAAGAGTAAAAAAGAGGTGTGCATGGGGAGAAGGGGAAAGGGAGAGGTAGAATGGGTAAATTATCTGACATAAAAAAGGCATGAAAGAGTTACAGCGGAGGCGATGATGAGAGAGGTGGCGGGAGAGCACATAAATCTTACTCCCATTGGAATTGGCTCAAAGAGGGAATAACATACACACTCAACTGGGTATAGAAATAAAACTTACCATACAGGAAAGTAGGAAGGGATAAGGATAAGAGAAGGAGGGGAGAGGGGTGTTGATAGAAGAGAGGGCAGATTGGGGGAAGGAAAAATCAGAAGCAAAACACTTTTGAGAATAAACATAATAATGATGACTAGCATTTATATGGCACTTTAAAGTTTACAAATAACTTCACAAATACCATTTTGTTTTATCTTCACCACAAATTTAGGAGGTAAATACTACTACTATTTCCATTTTACAGATGATAAAACAGACAGAGGCTAAGTGACTTGCCCAAGGTCATACAGCTAATAAGTAACTGAAGTCCGATTGGCGCTCAGGGTCTTCTTAACTCCCATTCAGTGCTGTAATCCCTGCATTACCTATATTGTTGGTTGGGTGGTGGCAAAATACATACATATTTATACATCCATTAGAGAAATGTGGATAAGGTGCTGGACATGGAGTTAGGAGACTGTAGTTCAAATCCTACCTCAGATACTCAGTAACAGGCAAGGTCACACCTCTTATAGCTCCCATTTCCTCCTTTGTCAAATGGTAATAATAGTACACTTGCCTACCCCATTGTGTTATTGAAGGAAGGGGAATTTAAAGCATTATAATAATATGAGAAGTTTTTATTATTTTTTGTATTTTGATTTTTAAAGTTTTTTTAAAAATCAAATGAGATAATAGATCTGAATATACTTTGCAAGGGACAAAATACTACTTAAATAAATGTAAGGTAGTGTCATTAACTCATTCCAGGGCAGAAAAGAAATTGCTGCTTCTTATGAAAATAGTCCAAGTTAAACTTGTTTTAAAAAGTAAAAAAATTACTTTTTGCATGATTGTTCTTAAGGGGAGAATGGAAGATTAGGAAAACCACAGATTGGCAGGTTTGAGATTAATCACTATGTGTGTGTGTGTGTATACATATATGTATGTATATGTATATGTGTGTGTGTGCATGCATGCTTATGTGCATGTGTGTGCGTGTGTGTATCTCCGTGTGTGTATGTATGACTTGGAGTAAAGCTATAATTCCAGTATGAGCTAAGAGTATGACATAGCTGCTAAAAACAAACAAACAAAAAAACCCGAATGTTATTTTCAGCTTCAAAAGGTATGATTTCATAATGGTGGGCATACCTTCTGCTAGACATAGATCATGCCTCCAAACTTTAATAAACAAATACTTTCTTGAGTAGTTGTGACTAAACCTTTGCCGCCTTGTCATCTCCATGCCTTTCTCACTCAGTGGTCAACCTTTTTTTGATTAGTTTTTCCTAACATTGGCTGGTGCTTAGACAAAGTCCATTACTTGGTCATATGCTGTCATCAGTTTAGAGTACCCAGAGTCACCTCTACACCACAACAATACATGAAAGTAGTACTTTGGGGGAGGACTGTTTAGATCGAGTGAGGGAATTGGAGTACCACACTTTGCAGTGGTCATACCACAATCAGTTCAAGGTGCCACATTTGGAGTAGAGCACTGAAAAACCGTACTACATCCATAGGAGGGCAGTCTTGATTGTTAGGAATCTGAAATTTGATTCCAATCTGTATTTCCTTATTTTATCTCACACAATTTCTCTTTCTGCTTCATTCCCCCAACCACCCCTACCCCAAAAAAGTCTGCCAAATACATTCATCCCTATGCCTTTATTCACATTCTTCCTTGTGCCTAGAATCTGTACACCCCTTTTCATCTCCAGTTGTTAAGCTCCTACTCATGCTCCAAATCCCCCTTTAGATGCCACCTATCCCATTAAGCCTTTCTTTATCCCCACCCCCCTCCAACCAGAAATGATCTTTTCCACCTATTACATTTTACAGCAACTTGTTCATGACTCTAGTGTGTAATGTCACATTCTACTTTATATCCGCATCATTTCTGTCTCCATCTAAATGATAAGCTTGTTGAGGGAAGAGTTAGTCTTATCCTTATGGCTTTTTCAGTGCAAATATACATTGAATTTTGTTGAATAAATTTGAGGATTTGTTAAAAGAATTGAGGTTACTTCATTTAGAGAAGGGAATAATTAGAGGGAACATACACATACTTTCAAATATTTGAAAAGCTCTCATGTGAAACATGGAATAGTCTCTATCCATATGGTCAAAGGGCAGAAAAAGGACCAATGAGAAGAAATAGCAAGAAGACATATTTTGGCTATATATAGAAAAGAGCCTAGTAATTATAGATGTCCAGAAATGTAATGTCCTGCTTCCATTATTGGACACTCCTAGTGAGTAATCTAAATTGAACTTATTCAAATGAAAGTTATTGAAAACCTGAAACAATGCCCAAAACAGTGACTGCTTACAAATGTACATGTGCCATAAAATCAGTGAAAACTACTATCATAATGAGAATTGTGTGGTGCATTTTAGCATGTACCAATGAATGTTTGAAAAGGCCATGTTGATTAATTATCCATTTAATTAACTTTTCCTGCAGGAGTTATATGGAAAAATTAAATGCACACAGAATTAAATACTGAGGAGGACAGATGCTCCTTGAAGTGAAATTAACATTTGCAGGTGTGAATATTATTACATGGGACAAAGTAATTTTCCATTGGAATGTCTCTGAAATTTTTATGCAAGTCAATGGGAATATATGATTCAACACAAAAACTTCAGGCATAACTTTTCAATACAATTCGGTAACAAACATTTGTTAAGCACTTATTGTGCTTATGTTAGGCAAAGTTAGAGATTTGTTGTTGTTTAGTCATTTTTCACGTGGTTCTTCAAGACTCTGCTAACCCCTTTGGGAGTTTTCTTGGCAAAGATACCAGAGTGGTTTGCCATTTCCTTCTCTCATTCATTTAAAGATGAGGAGACTGAGGCAAACAGGGTCATATATGTTAAAGCATTATCTGTTAAAAGCATATATGTTGAAGCAATGTTAAAGCATTTATTAATATAAGAAAACATGTCTAAGGCCAGATTTGAACTCAGGTCTTCCTGACTCTAGGAGGAACACTCTATCCACTGCATCACCTAGCTGCCCTTATAAGATATTATCTCTGTCTTTAAGGAATTTACAATTTAGTAGAGGGATAAAAATGGAAAAATCATAGAATTTTAGCATTGGAAGGGACTATAGCAGACATATATTCCAACTCATACCTGAAAGGAATTGCTGACAAATGGTCATTTTCATCCAATGTCTGCTTGAGGACCTCTAATAAATGGGAAGGCAGCTAGGTAGCACAGTAGATAGAAAGCCGAGGCTGGAGTCAGGAACACTCATTTTCCTGAGTTCAAATTTGGCCTCAGATACTTAATAGTTTTGTGACCCTGGGTGAGTCTCTTAATCCTGCTTGCCCCAGTTTCTTCATCTGTAAAATGAGCTGGAGAAGGCAATGGCAAACTACCCTAGTATCTTTGACAAGAACACCTCATAGGAGTCACAAAGAGTCAAATATGACTGAAAAGTGACTGAGCAATCTACTACCTCCTTCCTCTTTTGTAATATTTCTAATTATGAGGGAGATTTTTTCCTGACCTCAAGCCTAAATGTGCTTCTTCATAACTTCACACTGCCCTTGCTTCTGTCCTCTGGAGCCAATAGAATAAATTGAATAAAAGCTCTTTCAAATGACAGCCCTTCCAATACTTGAAGATCACTACCATGTCCTCCCTGTCTTCTCTCTTCAGGCTAAACATCCCCAATCTTTCATTCAGTTCTCATATGGCATGGACTCAAGATCCTTCACTATCCTGTTTGTCCTGAGTATTATCAGTGTCCTACTTAAATTGTGGAGATTAAAAAAGAACACACCATTCTGGTTGTTGTCTGACTTGGACAGAGTACAGAGAGACCTAGTGTCAGGGAAGCAATGAACATGAACTTGGACAGACTTTGGGAGACAATGGAGGACAGAAGGACCTGGTATGGTCCATGGGGTCATGAAGAGTCAGAAAATGACTGAACAAATGAACAACAGAAACCAGCACCTCCTGATTCTTGGAAGCCATGCATTTATTAATGTCCCTCAAAATGGCATTTTCTCCCTTTTTTTTTTGGACTGGCATATCACACCGTTCACTCAGATTGAGTTTGCAATCCCCAGTCTGTTCCAGACTAAATGCCTTCTGTGTGTCCCCTACCCTGTATTTGTGAACAACACTCAGTATTATTACGTGAAAAGGGTACTAAAAAGCCATAAAACAAAGTGCTATGCAAGGGTTAATGGGTAAGAGGGTTTAGGAATGGGGAATTTGAGGTGTCCTAAGGCAGCTGGCATTGGAATTGGACTTTAGAGAAAAACTTCTAACATATAGGGCAGGTCAACAAGTGGCTTTTTGTTGCACTCATATAAAAGCTGAGGCAGTTCATGCAATGGACCATTTGCTTACATAATCCTTGATTCTAGGACCCAAAAGAAAATAAAAATTAAAAGGTGAAGGTAGTCTGTATCTACAAGAAGGCTAGCGTGCTATGTTTTCAATAGAGTACATGTGGAACATTAATTAAATTTTTTAAAAAAAGAATAATACTCACCTGGTAAGTATTTCTTTTCATAAGAAACTGAAAAAAAAGGAAATCAGAACAAAATATTTCAGACATTTAAAATTATTTCAGACATTCATAGCCTGTTAACTTTAAACAATGAGTTTCAAAAGAAAAAAACTTGCTATCTTATATGTATTCTGCACATTGCATTAATGTTTTGTTTTATTGTAATCATTCTCTGAAGCAATGCATGTGAAGGATACAATCTAAAAAAAAAACCCAAACAATGGTAATGGTATGTCTCTACTATAAAATTTCAACTGTCAATGTCCAGAAGTTAAGAAATTCATTTTTCTTCATGAGAACTTTATGAGAATTTAAGAGTAAGGATGTGATTATTATATTAGTAGACCTAAATGCCATTTAATCACAAAATTTTCATAACAAAATAAATTTTATTTTATTTCATTCAAATTTAATATATGCCAAGTATTCTTCTCTTCCCTTCTCTTCCCCCTCTTTTTAATGGGAAATGTTTTGAAATCTATCAAACAATAATGCATCAGTCAGGAACACAACTACACATTGAGGATGAGGGTATTGAGGTCCTTTGCCCCATTTGCAAACAACCAGATCTTACCTGGAAGTCCCTGACCCCCACCCCTTCACCTACCCAAGTTATTTATAAAGCAATAATGAAGACAATAAGTAGCAGTCTGACTGTTGCTTCAGTGCACTACAACAGTATCCTCAGACTGGGATCTTCTTATGTTGAATCAGCTGTTTGTCTTTTTGTCATGGAAGAGGACCTATGATATCACTGGTGATGTCTTGAAAGAGAGAGGAGGGCCTAACAAGTTTCTACCTGTGCTCCTTTTGTTGTTGCTGTCTTCTTCTTGTTGTTTTGTCTGGCTAAGACGTCAAACAGCAAGAGCAGTGACATAACAGGCAATTAAAATTGTGGTTGGTTGCCTTGGTGCTGCCGGCCAACAGTGGCATTGGTGTAAAAGGGAGGGTATGTTGTCCATTTCCCTATGTTTAAATATGCCTCATAATTGTCTGAGGTCCCACTGGTACAAAATATTTGCCTATTGCCCTAGTCATAATTCTAAAAGTTGGAAAAATAGAATGGTTAAGTGAATGAAAAACATTTATATTGTCATTATGATTTACTACATTGCTACACCTAGGGAGGTTAGTGAGGGAGTTTTCACCTGTACAGGTGGAAAATAACCAAGGTCTTTTCAAGAGTTCTGGTTGTAGAATTAAACTGAAAAAGTGATTATTGCCAGTGTAAAGGAAAATGAGGCACCTAGGTGGTGCAGTGGATAGAGTACTGTGCCAAGAGTCAGGAAGATTCCTCTTCCTGAGTTGAAATCTGGCCTCAAACACTTACTGGCTATGTGACCCTGGGCAAGTCACTTAACCCTATTTGCCTCAGTTTCCTCATCTGTAAATGAGCTGGAGAAAGAAATGGCAAACCATTCCAGTATCTTTGCCAAGAAAACCCCAAATGGGATCACAGAGAGTCAGACGTGACTGAACAACAACAACAACATAGGAAAAAATGTCAATTAAAATGAATGGATATTTTAAATCTCCTAATTAAAAAATGAAAGGTTTCAACTACAGAGGAAAAAACATTTAAATTACAATATTTAGAACATGTGGAGTGTTCACATTATGTTCAATGGCTGTTTAACAAAACACTATCCTGCTCTAACATAATTTTGTTCACAAAATTAATTTTCTGCCAAATCACTGCTTTTGTAGAAATAAACATAGATGACCTATAATCTTAAAAAGGATTAAAATGTTATTAATTTTTGTATGTTTAAATAAAAGGGCTTATTCTCTTATGGAAAATAATTCCTTTTTAAGTAATCTGGATTTATGGAATTTAGCTACTGACTTTGTAAAACTATTTTTTGAGTTGAACCATCACATACACAGCACTAAGGATAATTTTTCTTTGGAAGAAACTATGGAGAAAACTCTCCTTCCAATACTTAAAAGTACCAGTAGAATAAAAATGCTTCTGGCTCACATGATTTGACCTTAGCTCCTGAATTTCTGCAAGTTACAGAATTAATTTGCACACTACTTAAGAGGAGACCATTTTGGGGGGATGCCTGTTCTGAAAAAGGGAGCTAGGCACATTGAAAAGGAGCTGGATTGGGAGTCAGAATTGCTGAGCCTGAATTCCAGCTCTGCCACTTAGTGCTTGTGTGACCTTGGGCTTTCACCGCTTTATGCCCCAGTTTCCTCATCAGTAAGAAAACAAAAAGCAAAAAAAAAAAAAAAAGGCATATGGACTAGATGACCTCTCAGGTCCCTGCTAGCTCTAAATCTTTAACACTGTTTGCAACATTTTCTTAAAAAAAAAACAAAGGTAAATGAGCGTAAATCTTCCTTTCTCCCTTTGCTGTTCTCCTTAGAATAAGAAAAAGCCTTCAGCTTTACTTACCAGCTGCTTTACATAGGGCACCCTCTACAGAAGAAACTTCACAATTTCCTTTTTTCCATATACCAGACTTGGATTGCAAAAAACCACATGTGTCTATTAGGTCTTGACTTTCTTCTGAGTTTTTCCACTTGTTAAATGTCATGTTAGACTTGTCATACCATTTGAAGCTTTCATCTGTGGGTTAGGGGAAGTTTTCTCACATTATTATTGTTAGATAGCATTTTTATGAGTCAAAAGCCAATAAAAAGTTTCTAGTACAACAGGTGGGAAATGACCAAGACCTGTCCTAATATTTTCCTTATAAGGCTCAAAAATTAAAACATAAACACTGAAAATGTGAAAGGAAAAGTGAAAAGAAATAAAAACTAGGTATAAGGAATAAAAAATAGTTAGGAATTGATGTCAGCTTCCTTGCTTGGAGTCTAGGTGAATGACACTGTCAACCTCACTCATGAAAGAAAGGAAAGAAGGAAGAAAGGAAGGAAGAAAAAAGAAAGGACAAAAGGAAGAAAAAGCAAAAGAAAGAAAGAAAGATGAAAAGATGAGCAGTTATATTAGATACTCTTAAGACAGTGGTAACAATTTTATTTAGAGAAATTCTTTGGACAAAGTGTGAAAGTATATTTACACAAGTTAGAATAATGTACATTTTGTAACTATATATCCTATAGGATTGTTAAGATAAAGTCACAAAAATATTTCACTCATCTGGCTTCATTGGGGGCTTGACATTAATGCATTCAGGAAAATGAAAATATGTGGTTAGAGATATCCGGAAAATAAACTGTGAAACCAGATTCAAATAAGTTAGAATACTGGCCAATAGCCTCTAAGGGTCCATTAAATAAGATCAACCTCAAAGTACCTACAACTGCAGGAAGACAAACCTTTGCTGATGTCAGGCTCCTCTCTCCAAACATTCTTTCACTAGAGAGAGCAGGATATCACAGGATTCCAGATGTTGAGGTGGAAGGACCCTACAAAGCCATTTAGTCCAATCTCTTCATTTGACAAATCAGGAAACTGAGGGCCAGGAAGGTTAAGTAGCTAGCCTGAGGTCCCACAGGTAAGATGCAATCAGGCAGGGAGTAAGAAACAAAATTTGAACCCAGGACCTCTGACTCCTAAGTCAGTGTTCTTTCCATTTCAACATACTACCTGCCCACTTTCGAACTTTCTTCCTCTACAGAGTAGGTGGTACAGTGGATACAGTGCAAGGCCTGGAGGCAAGAAGACCAGAGTTCAAATCCAGCCTCAGATAATTATCAACTATGGGATCCTGGGCAAGTTACTTGACCTCTGCCTGCCTCAGTTTCTTCAACTGTAAAACAGGGATAGTAGCTTCTACTTCCTGGGGTTGTTGTGAGGATCAAGTGAGATATTTGTAAAGTTCTTAGCACATTGTAAGTGTTTAATAAATCTTTGTTCCCTTCTCTTGTTTCCCACAGACTCAGGAAAATCTTGATTTAATGACCTTTAGGATGAATAATTTTGAAAGAAAGCGCTCCCCTTTGACCTTAGCACATGATTCTTGCCTGTTGCCAACAACTACAGTGGTGCCTTCATCATCACTGTTCATCTTTTCTATAGCCAGACAGGTTGACATATAAAAGTGACCAAACCCCCCAGATATATATCTGCTGGGTCACACCTACTCCAAAGACCTGTAGGATCTGTAAGATCTATAGAATCATAAACATGCATTATGATTTGGGATTTTTTTCACTTGGTAAAAGTAATTTAACCTCAGTAAGCAAACATCCTCTTAGCTTATTAATGATATTTATAATGCTATTTCTGTAAGTACAGTAGACTGAGACCAAAATTTCAATTAAAGAACCAACTTTGAGCTTTTTAAACATGTCATTTCTTAAATTCTGAACTACCTTTCAAGAGTATCTTGTAGATCCATAAATGCTTGAATCGTGTGGAACACCTTGAGAAAAAATGCCATTTGTGTCTAGGACAGCTAGAGCTTCCCAGTAGCTACAGAAAATGTCTATTTACATTGAAGCAAAAATCAAAGGAAACTTAAGGGACTGAAAGCATTTTAACATTAAATAAGATGCTATTGCCAAGCAGAACTATCACTTACCATCTGTGTCATAAAACATGCCTAATAAAATATCATCCTGGGCCTTCCATCGTTTTTTAAAAGTCTCCAGTATAAATGCATTTTCTTCTTCATTATGTATGCTAATCATATCAGCTCCTGAAGCTGTTGGGGAGGAAAAAAATTATCAGTCCATTTTAATTTGTGAAAGTTCTTTGAAAAATACAAATTATTGAGAGGCAGAATAGTAAAGAGGGGAGAGAACTGGTTTCAAAGTCATAGGACCATAGACTGAGAGACTGAAAGAACCTAAGAGGCCATTGACTCCAGCCCCTTAACTTTTTTTTTTATGGATGAGGAAACTGAAGTAAAGAGAGGATATGTGAGTTGCTCAGCATTACACACCTAGTCAGTATCTGAGGTAGGATTTGAGCCTAGGTCTTCCAAACTCCAAGCCTCATCCCCTCTCCACTATGCCATGCAATTTCTCTATTGTTCTAATCCCATCTCCAAAACATACTGATAATATGACCTTAGGTAAGTTACTTAACCCCTCCTTGGTGTTTGAGGAAACCTGCTAAGACTATAAATTGCAGAACACATACCAGCCTGCATTGATAGAGAAGTTCTTCCCAGTTCTGGTATGTATATGCATGCACATATCTCTACATATATTGATGGGGGCATTATTATTATTGCTAATATGCCAATTCATGATAACTATATTATTTCATCATGTAAGGAGCTCCCAGGCTGAGAACTCCCTCTACCAGCAAAAATCTCAACCAGTCTCTGACTGCATAAACAAATCAGTTGCCTAAGAAACACAAAGGTTAAATGACTTGCCAGGATACCACAGTTATTGTCAAAAGTGGGATTTTAACATAGATCTTCCTGATCCCAAGCCCAAACTGCTTTCTACTATATCATTTTCTTACTACTTCATTACTATTATTAATAAAGATAAACTGATATATTCATGTTTAAAATATTTTGACCTTTTTTTGAAGTCATTTGTAAGGTGAATTCTTTGATCTAATTCTACTATTTCCAAACTCCATGAATATCCTGTTTATTCAGAGTTCCTAATGAAATTGTTTCCTTTACACTTCATATCTTCCAAGATGATGATACCCAGAGCTGTCACTAACCATAACTATACCTGGGCAAATTCATTTGAAGTTGGAGATAGAGTATGGCAGCCGCAGGAGGGCAGAAGAGAGTTTAGTGTGGATGCAGTCATACCAGGAGAGGAAATGACCAATCCTTCAGGGACTGCCCCTTTCTCTGTTTTTCAAGACTGTGGAATAGGAAAGACCCTCTATAAGGATGCCATGGGAATAGGATCCTGAAGGGTATTGCCCCAGAGCAATTACCTTGAGCAC
The DNA here is from genome assembly GCA_028646595.1 of Phalanger gymnotis. Classification (NCBI taxonomy): domain Eukaryota; kingdom Metazoa; phylum Chordata; class Mammalia; order Diprotodontia; family Phalangeridae; genus Phalanger; species Phalanger gymnotis. The sequence goes on along the minus strand of CM053622.1, from coordinate 644,776,419 downwards.
AGCTAAAGGATTGTGAGGTGAAGCAGAAGTCCCTTCTAGAAGGAAATGGGCCCCTACCCCTTCATTCCTGGTGTTGATAAGTGGCCATTCCCTTCCTTGGGTGACACCCAGGAGCAAAAGGTTAATACTCTGATGATGTTTTACATTCTTCTTCCTTGTAAAAGAAAATTCAAGTTTCCTTGTAGATCCTCAAGGAGAATGTTTAACTAGGCTATAGTTTAGGCCTAACTATCAAAAGATGAGTTTTTCATCATTATGTATGACCTTGTAAAAGCCAATGGATTTATAATGATTTTTAAATTGTAATCTAATTAAATACTGTATAATGTTAATTTACTATGCCAGGCAAGTAAGGCCTATATCCATTTCCTTTAACAAATTACACCATAGGACCCTAGAGAATTCATTTACACAGATAAATAAAGAATTTTGAACAATGCATTCCCAATGTCATCCACAGCTAAAATCTAATGCAGATCTCTAATCTTTTAATAGCTATTCTCAAATCACACAAAAGGCAGACTAAATATTTGTTAATTCCCCTTTAGGTATAATGAAAAGATTAATATATAAATTAAAGACAATATTTAGTAATAAGAAAAGAGTTTATTTTTTAAAATCCTACATGTAAAAGTAAAATACTAAAAGAGAGTTAACATCAGGTAGTTCTAGCACAAGGCAAGAAAGATAATCAAAGGAAATTAGACTGAAGCTTGAAAAGGTAACAAATAGATTTAACTAATTATACATTCAATTTTTAACTCATTATCTGTTCCTCTCTCTACACTCTTTCCCTCGGTAATTTCGTCTGCTCCCATGGGTTCAATTATCACCTCTCTGCAGATGTTTCCTGAAACCACTTCTTCAGCTTTGATCTCTCCCCAGAGCTCTAGCAGCTACTTCTCTAACTACTTGGTAGACATCTCCACCTGAATATAGGATTAGCACCTCCAACTCAACATGCACAAGACTTACTTCACCATCTTCTCCCCTAAACCATTTTCAAACTTCTGTTCCCTGCCCCCCGGTTAACCAAGTTCAAAACAGGATTCATTGTTAATTTTTTCCTATCTCCATTACCCATATCCAAACAGCTGCTAAGTCCTTTGAGGTGTACTGGGTGTTCTGGAAGACTAGACCCTCTGGTGTGAGGGTTTGCTGAGCTCTTTTCAGGGCCACTCATCCACCTTTGGGGTCCATCTTTTCCCCTGTCACCTGTGGCTCCAAGAGCATATAACATGAATAGCTGGCAAATCATCTCCAGACACAGGCTAAACCAAGTTGAGAGTAACCAACAGACCTCAAACTCAATGAGTTAGGGGGATGTCTATTCCAAGCATGTGAAGACTTCACCTGGCAGAATGGATGATAACAGTTTACTCCAACAACCATGAAGGTGGCAGAAGCAGGTACTGTGGAGTGCTTAGAGCTGGTCAGTCATTGAAGACACCAAGGTCGTCCACTGCATCCCAGACCATTGCCAGTCATCTTGACTTTTGTCTTGCAGTGGACTTCAATGACTCAGGAAAGGAGAGTGAGGCTGATGACTTTGCCCCACTCTGCCTCAGTTAAATCCAATTCACTCCCAAGTCAAGACATCACCTGTGATGTCATTAGTCCTCTTCAAAAACAAAGGGAAAACAAGTCCTTTGGATTCTATTTCTGCCATGAGAAACCTAGGAATATTCATATGAACTGGTGTCATAAGTGAGCAGAACTAGGAGAACAATTTTTATAATAACGTTATGAAAACAATTTTGAAAGTTGTAACTCTGATCAGTACAGTGACCAACCACACAATTCCAAAGCATTTTTGAAGAAGCATGCTACCTGCCTCCTCAGAGAGGGACAGATCCTGGGTACAGAGTTATATATATGTATATTATACATATTTGGACATAACTGACGAGGGAATCTATTTTGCTTAATTATGCATATTTGCTGAGTTATATTTTTGTTGTGAGGTGAGGGGAGAATACAAAAAATAAAATTTAATTTAAAAAAAGAATGTGGTCATAAACCTTAGAAGTAATTCACATTTCTGTAGTTTTGCAAAGTGCTTTCCTCACAATCCCAGGAGGCAGGTGGCACAAGTTATTATCCCTATTTGGTAGGTGAGGAAACCAAGCCTCTAGAAATAAAGTGACTTGTCTATGGCTGAGATTGAATTAATCTAAGGTGGAATTTAACTCCAGAGTTCTTGCTTCTTAATTCAGTGTTCTATCCACTATACCACAGTTAATTCCTTTATTTAAAAAAAAGTGTAAGGGAGTTGGCTTTTCACTGACCAATCACAGAAAAGGGGCAGACAATTAGTTGTTTAACTGGGGAAATGTGACCACACCAGGTGATCCTTTTATGAGGTGTGAATTAATCCCATGAATGTATGAGAGAGGAAGTGATGCTATAGGAGGAAGACGGAGAGGTCATGCCTCTGAGTGACCTTTCAAAGCCATTTATTTCATCGAATCTCAGAGACAGAGAATCTAACTCCTAAGACACCTGTAGATGATTCATGGAACTCGAAGCTGGATGGAGCTGGTAAGTGGAAATGCAGGCAGAAGCTATCTTGGCAAAGAAAGAAACCTACTTGGGTAGGTTGGGCAGGAAGAGTGTTGGGACAGATGCTGTGTTGCCAAAACTTCTATGGAATAGATTCCAAAATGTTGATTCTCCTTTTCTCTGCCTTAGCCTTTCTCAAGAAAAGCCAAAGCCTTTCCCTCTGAGCATGTGGTGTCTGTTTACCTTTATTTTAGGCATGTACTTTGTCTTTATAAATGGGATTAACCATAGTCTTTGGCAAGTTTTGGTGTATTTATTGGGAATGCCAGGTGGCAATTAAAGAGGGAGTATCCTCAAAGCAGAGAGCAAGAAAGAGAGAGACAGAGATAGAGAGACAGAGAAGGAACTAACTAACATTAACATTAAAACATTTTACCAGAGCACTGTCTCTTCATGGGAGTTTGAAGCTAAAAATAGAGGAAATATATGTATTGTTGTTCAGTCATGTCTGACTCTTTGTGACCCCGTTTGGAGTTTTCTTGGCAAAGATACTAGAGTAGCTTGCCAGTTTCTTCTCCAGCTCATTTTACAAATGAAGAAACTGAGGCAAACAGGGTTAAATGACTTGCCCAGGGTCACACAGCTACTAAGTGCCTGAGGCCAGATTTGAACTCCCTTGCTCTATCTACTATACTACCTAGCACCTCAAAAATATATATCCTTTGATACAGTTCTCTGGAGCAGAGGAGGAATATTTATCCTGTAAAGAAATCTGGGAAGTGTGTCAGTAGTAGGATGGAGGAGTGGGGCAGGATGGGAGGGAAAAGAATTGTAGTTTAATAACTCTCCTCACCACATCTCACACCACAGATTCAGTTTGTATTTATTATGTTCTAATATGCCAAAGTAAAGCACAAAGTTGAACAACTTACCAGAGTCTGTACATTGATTTCTTACATCCTCAATGTTCTCTATTTTGACTGTTGTTTGAAGAAAAATATAACAGTTGCTTTGGAATTGAACCCAGCTAGAAGAAGGACAATCTGCAAGGAAAATAAAAACACTGTTATTATGGATAAAAGAATAATTTAATGAATTCTATAAACCAAGAACATAAATTTTTAAAAATGAAATTGCCATTTCTCTTAGAGTCTCTTAGGAGTTAGTGTAGTAAAGCTGTTAATTCAAAATAAAAGAGTGGGAAATTCTGCTTAAGTTGAAAAAAAAGTCTATTTCTTTTTAAAATCTTTAAAGATGTAGGGTTTTTTCAAGTAGTGTTCATATTACAGTTAGACATAAATGAGTAAAAATGAATCACTTAAATATTTGTCAACAAACTCCAAGGAAGTTCCATGAGATGTGAACTGGAATGGAGACTAGACAAGCCCTAGCATCTTGCATGCAATTGTTAGATGCCTCATTCTTTTATAAATACTTTTGTATTTAAAATCAGGACTACTCTTGCATAATTTCAAGCAGAGGTTTTGCCCTTTGCAGCTGTACTTTTCACATCCTTTTTTTTTTTCTTTATAAACAGTTATCTGGAAACACACCAACAACAAGTATATATTTTTGTTTGGAGCTAATTTTTCCCCCTTGGAATGAGACTCTGAAATTAGAGACTAACGTGAAAAGGTTGACTTATTTTCCAAAAAATACATTTCATAAATAGTTGATCAAACAACTTTCTGGATATGTAACCACTACTCTACTGAAACTGCTTCATTCAAGGTCACCAGTGACCCCAATTGTCAGATCCAATGGTTTTTTCTTGAGCTTAATCCTTCATGACACTTTTGCAACCTTTGACAATGTTGACCACTTCTCCTTTTTGATAACTTTTCCTTGGCTTCTGAGACCCTGCCTTCTCCTGATTCTCTTTCTCCTCTAACCATTCTTCCTCATACTCCTTTCCTGATTATTTTTATCCTCCCACACAAATGTGAGCATTCTCCAAGGTGTCGTCTTTGTCCTGCTTCTCTTCTCTCTAAATACTCCCAGCTATCTCATCTTTTTCCATTGAGAGACCACTTATTGTAGTGGAAAGAGTTTGCCTTAGAGTTAGAAAAACCTGAGATCAAGTCTCAGATCTGACATATTCTGTGCTGTGTGACCATGGAAAATCACTTAACTTTCCAGTGCCCTGGAAAAACTTCCCAGAGTCAAAGGAGCAAAACAGTTGCTGAACTACATTGGTAGAGGAAAGTTTTCTCACTAAGAATTCTTGATCCCCCTGAAATACAGGGCCCATCCAAAACAAATAAAACACACATACACACATGCACACATCAGAGAAGAAGAGGGAAAGGATAACCAAACAAAATACGATGGGAGAATAAAATAAAAATTCATTAGTTTGGCATTCAAGGACTTCCACTCTTACTCTCCAGGTTTCCCCATCTCCTCACTAGGGACCTTGACCTCCTGTGAGTACACTCTCTTGCCTCATCCCTACTTTCGATCTTTCCCTTTAGTATAGTCTTCCCTCATTAGAATGTAAGCTCCTTGATGGTAAAGACTGTCTTGTCTGCTTGCATTTGTATTCCTAACACTTAGCACAGTGCCTGGCACTTAATACATACTTGTTCTGTCTATCATTTTATCCATTTATCCATATCCAATCTATCTACAATCTGGTTCTACTTTATCTCTCTAGTCTTCCTTGAATCTCTCATATCTCTCAGGGTTTTTTTTTTAGTGCATTTATGTTCTAAATTACATTATAGTTATTTTTGTTCACATCTGATCCCTCATTCTAGCTTATAAGATATGTTGGAGGGCAACGACTGGGGTTTTCTTTTAAAATCTTTGTGTTCTCCAATGTCTTACATACAGGAGGTGCTTAATAAATGTTGAAATAGGGGAGGAGCCAAGATGGCGACTGGAAAGCAGTAACTGGTGTGAGCTCCCCACCAAGTCCCTCCAAAAACCTATAAAAAAATGGCTTTGAACCAATTCTAGAACTGTAGAACCCACAAAGTGGCAGAGGGAAGCAGGGCTCCAGCC
>CM053622.1:644749351-644770411 GCA_028646595.1 Phalanger gymnotis | reverse complement strand
TTTTTTTTGAAAAGAATAAAAATAAATAAATAAATAAATGATCTTCCTTTGAAAATTCTACTCCATCCAGTTAATGTCACATGTCTTTCTCCCATGCAAAGAATATATATATATATATATATAGACCTATTTTGTCTTTAATATCACTTTTAGCATCCAAGTGGGGTCATGAACAGTTGGACGGGACTGAAACTACCCAACAACAACATCATCTTCATCTTCAGATATATTTCTCTCCTTTCCCAGGGAGCCATTCTTTTTAATAAAGATTTTTTTTGAAAAAGAGAAAAAAATCAGGTTAGCAAAACCAACCAACACATCAATTGAGTTTAATGAAATGCACATTGTTCCACATCCATAGTCCTTCCTTCTCACGTCTGTAGAAAGGAAAGAGTTGCATTTTTTCATCTCTTCTATGGAGATAAGCTTGGTCATTATAGAGATACTCTGCTCAGTCTCACTTTGTTGTTGTTGTTGTTGTTTCTATTTACATTATTGTAGTCATTATGTATATTGTTTTTCTGGTTCTGACTACTTCACTCTGCATCAGTTCATATAAATCTTTCTTGGCACAACTTCTTTAAAAAGTTTTCTATACCCAATGCCTCCACTTTCCATCATATACTCTTTAACCCCTTATAATCTAGTTTACATCTTCCCCACTCCAGTGAAACAACTCTGTTAAGTTTAACAAATACCAAGTCTTCAAATCTGATGATTTTTTAAAAGTCTGTTTTCTCTCTCACTTCTCTGTAGCATTTGACATTGTTGACCACCACATTCTTGAGGATAGCTTCTCCTTTCTTGGCTTTAGAGACCACTGAGTCTCTTGGTTCTCCTCCAACTCTAGCTGACCCTATTTCTCATTACTATTCCAAACCTTAAGATGGTGATGCCCCATGAAATTGTCCTTAGCCCTCTTTTATTCTTTGTCTCCGCCAATATTACTCACTCTCATGTCTTCCATTCTCCCTTCCAAGCAGATAATTCTCAAATGTCTACCCCTGAACTCTTTAAGCATTCTAGACCGATAAGAGGCAGTGTATGGAGTAAGGAAAAATTCAATGGCTCTGGGGTCATAAATTTGGAGTTGTAACTTCTGCTCTGCTTTTTTTGAGCTGTATGCCTTTGGGCAAGTCAATTTGAACTTGAACTTCCTTATCTTAAGGCAACTGTATTGGACTACATGATTTCTATGGTCTCTGTCTGCTCTAAATGTACGATCCTATAAACCACTCATCTGGTCTCTCATGTTTCACACTTGGGGGTTATCTTTGTCTCTTCAATCTCCTTCCTTTCTCTTATCTAATCAGTTACCAAGTCCAATATTACTTCAATTCAATTCACCAAACATTTATTAAGTCTCTACAATGAACAATTAATTCAGACTATTCATTGGAAGGTCAAATACTGAAGCTTAAATACTTTGTTCACATAATGAGAGGACATTGGAAAAGACCCTGATCTTGGCAAAGATTGAAAGCAAAAGGAGAAGGAGATGGCAAAAGATGAGATGGTAGATAGGGTATAGAAACAATGAGCATATGCTTGGACAGATAGGAGCTAGTGGAGAATAAAAGGGTGTTATGGTCCATGACACAACTGAACAACAACAACAAAACATGGGCAAGGTCCTGGGGCTAGAAGGACAAAATTGTTTCTGACTTCTTAGGAGCTTATGATCTCCTTGAGCTATTTAATATATAAATAGAAAAGAAAACATAAAATAATTTGAGGAAGGAAAAATACTAATAAATAGGGAGAATCAGGAAATACTTAGAAGCTAAGGGTCTTAAAAGGCAGAGGTGAGAAATAAATAGCAGACATTTGGAGAGACAGCCTGTACAAAGGCACAGGGATAGGAGGTGACATGCTGAGTTTAGAAAAAGACATAAATGCAAAGTTCTTAAAGGAGAATAATGTGAAATGAGCCTGGAAACACAAGTTGGAATCAAAGTATGAAGGGCTTTGAATACCAAGCTTAAGAGTTTGTACATTATCCTTGAGGGAAAAAGGAGCAACTAAAGCTTCTTAATCAATTGGGAGGGTTACATGGTCAGATCTGTTCTTTAGAAAGATGTTTTGAAATCTGTGTCAAAGATGGATCGAAGGGATAAAGAGATGGGAAACTGAGAACCCAATTAGCAGGCTATTGCAACGATATAGGTAGGTATAAGGGTATGATGTTGGGTAAAGTGTTGGCTCCATGAATAGACAGAAGGAGATGGATATGAGAACTGTTGTGGAGTTAGAATTGATAAATATTAGCATACGATTCAATATATGAAATGAGGGAGAATGAATGGTTGAAGATAACTCTGAAGTTGTATATCTGGATGACTGGAAGGATGCTAATGTGTTTGAGGAGAGCCAGATTCAGAAGAAAGATAATGAGTTCTGTTTTAGTCAAAGCGAGCTTGAGATTCCTATGGGAGATCCCAATGGTGATGTATGGCAGGCCATTGGTAATGTAGTTCTGGAGTTCAGGAGGAAGATTAAAGTCTCAGTTTCCTCATCTATAAAATGAGAGGCTCAGTGACCTCTGAAGTCACTTTAAACTCTGAATCTATGATTCTGTGATCCTATGAGACCTCTGATCCACCCTTTTTATTGGCTTCGAAACATACCCTTGTTATGGTCAGGTTAGCAAAAACCATCAATAATTCCCTGTTGCCTACTAAATAAAGGTCAAATGCTTAGGTTGGCATTGAAGGCACTCCACAATTCTTCATTAGCCTGAGTGTCTACCCTTATCTTAAATTGTGCCCACCCACACACTCTGTGCTTCAAGTTAATTTGAATACTTAATATTCCTATACATTGCCAAGATAGCCTATACCCTGGGACTTTTCTCAGCTTGTTCGTTCTTTATGGAATGCCCTCCTGCTTTTTTCTACCTGTTGAATACCTGCTTGTACTTATCATTTAAATATCAAGTCAAATGCCACTTCTTTCTGAAAGACTTTTATTATACCCCCAGTGGATAATGACCTTTTATCCCATTCTCAGACCTCTTATAGCCCTTTATACTATTTTTTCACTTACATGTTTTATATTATAATAACAATCAGAGTTCTAAGCTTCCTCATGTGTAAAATGAAAAAGTTAGACTGGATTATCTTTAAGGCTCTTTTCTATTTAAAAATTTCTAGGATAATGCTATCCTGTCATTTGCCCAAGTGTTGGGAGAGATATCCAAAGAAGCTAGATTTGTTGGGATATAGTAGGGGGAAAGAAAAAGGGAGGGACAATTTATTTATGGAAAAGAAATTTAAGGCCATAATCTGCCAAAGCACTCCCCCTCAATTTAATAAAATGAATAAAGCCCTCTTCCACCCATGTTATGTTTAAAATGTTATTTTGATTCAAGTGCTTTAAATTTCTTAAATGTCTAACTACAGGAAAATATTACTAATATCTTTTATTTACATATTTCAAAAATTATAAAACCATTGATGTGTAATTAAAAAGGATAAAACATTCAGCATGACAACTCATATTTGTATAGTAATTTTCTATATAAAGAGTGTTTACTTCTAACTATGATATGCAGTAGGCAATATAAGTTTACCTATTTTATGATATGGAGGCTCAATGAAGTTAAAACAACTTGCCTAGGATTCTGTGCCCAGGAAGTGGTAGAACCAAGACCCAAACTGAGATTTTTTTTTACTCCATGTCCAGTGAATGCTTTTTCCCCTACATCTCATAAAGGGCAAAAGTTAGAACCATGAGAGAGGATGAAGGAAGTCTGGTTTTTTGTTTTCCTCAGTACAAGCAGGAACTCTACCACACAGAGCTATTTTAAAATGTAACAAGTTGCTTTGTTAATGAATAAATTTTCCTTTGAAAGAGGTGGTCAAGCAGAGGTTGAACTGTCGGAGATGTTGTAGAGGGAATTTCTGAATTAGTTGGAAGGTTGTCTTAATTGGCTGGTAAGGTCCCTTCCAATCTTGAGATTCTCTGATCTAACGATTAGCAACCCATTTATGCAGCAATCTACTATTTACAATTTCTCCCAATGCTCTTGAAAAATAGATAGGTCAGCGATATAATTATCGACATAATAGTCTAACTTTCCACGAGTTCACTAGAAGATATCTAAGAAGTAATTTCATACAATATTATCTTGACATTCCTCCTGCTTCATGATGTTCTGTGAAAATTAAATATGCACAGATTGATAAATCAAGGAATAAATGTTTAGAGACCTGTTAAATTTTTAAAAATGAGCCATTGACTGAATTCCAAGTGCTTCAAGGCTCTATCTACTGCCTAGAAATGACACTGCTGCTTCAAAGGGTTAATGTGATAGTTCATAACATTCTTGGATTTTTAGGCAATTTAAATAAAAACTGTTCCCTTTTGAAAGTCACATGCACAGCATGAAGAGAAGTGATCCTCAGTGTATATTTTTCTCTAAATGTGAACAAAAGAGAAGCAAAGGTCATGCCATGTTTTAAGTATTTCCTATCTGGTAACCAGCCAGTATCTTTAATGAGATCCTTTTTTTCTTTTTTTTCCCCTCTATTTTCATTAATATATGGATTTATTTTTCTGCCTCCTGTTTGCAGTACAAGAATATCTGACTGTACAGCAAAGGACTGATATTTGAAGTTCTAAGAGTTGGGGCCTGGTTTTCTGGAGGAGTTCAAGGGAGAAGGAGGAACAACTAGGCAAAAAACAAAAGGGAACTGAAGGTGAATTAGGGTGGAGGGAAAAGGAACAGGAAGGAATAGGAAAAAAAAAGACTAAGTTGGGGGGGGAAGAAGCAAGAAGAAGAGAAAAAGAATGAGAAAAAAGATAGTCCAATTGTAAGCAAAGGTAAAGAAAGATAAACATAAGAGAAAGGAATACAATGGTAGGGAAAGAAGGAAGAGAACAGGGAAATGGGGTAAGCTGTTCTTGGTATACTTTGGGAGAAACAAAATTGGTCCTTGGGTTTGGGTCCTGAAGGTGGTACCTGATTCAGGAGTCTAGGTGATGGAGTTTTTGAGGATAAGATGTAGAGTTCTCAAGGAGATAAATACAGGAGGAAAGGTATTAAGTGGTAATTCAGCCCTTTCACTGCCTCCATGTCTCCAGGCCTCCCCATTCCCCAAACATGTGTGATTTCCTTGTATACCACCTCCAACCTCTGAGTTCCAACTCTGTCCTCCCTCTCTTCAGAAGCTGTGGCAGGGTGGCCACAGATGTTGGCTGGCAAGAGATGTGTTTCTAGAATCAATTTTAATTTTGCCACATATTATGAAACACATTTTCCCCTACAAACAATATAGTAAGCAGTGATTAGGCCCATTAATGCTTAATGATCTCAGGCAGCAGAAATGCTACATATTTGCAATGATTTCAGTCAGAATATCATCGATGTAGTCATGCAAAACATCTTTGTTTTGGGGGGGGTGATGGCAAGCAGACTGAGACTTTTTGTTGTCTTTTGTTTTGGAGTGCTTCTTAGCACTAAGTCAATCAAGTGCCTTTGAGTCTTGCCTTTGTGGGCAGGCCCATACCCTTTTGCTAATTAGGTAATGAGAAGTGTGAAGCCCTCAGGCCCTGAAAAAGGTATATATATATATATATATATATATATATATGTATGTATGTATATACACTCTGAGGGTAGCCATTAAGCTAGAGCTCTTAGAATAGCAGGAGAGGTTTGCCTGTGGGCTTACTCATGGGAAGAGTATTCACATGAATTGGCCAGACAAGACTCTGGAAGCCATTAAGGAGCTCCCCAGCTTTGACAAACCCAGATGTTGGTGCTTCTCTCTCTGGTAACTATGTATGCAATGTCTTGGTCAGACAGCTAGAAGCCTGTCTGTTGACTTGTGTTATTTTGCACTGTTTATATAATTTCTGTTTGTGTTTTATCTGAAGTTCAGGCTGCTGACTTTTTCCCCTGAACTAAGTGAATTATATATGTATGTTTAATTAAAGTGAAATTGTAGACCCCTTAAAGTTGCTTTCTTTAGAAAAGCAGATCAAAGAACCTGTGCTAGCAGCCCCTTCTGTGTGCTGGTGTTATTGGCTTTACACCCCCACAGCAGCTCTTAGTAACATTGTTACAGGGGTTCTATCCTTTCTTACCTCAGGCCTTCTCAGTTTTAGATAGGCCCCTATTTTTTTCCTTTCTTTGAATCTTTCACACCTAAAACAGTCCATGCTAGTTACATCCATGTCTCTACCTATTCATTTGGTCCCTACTGCCTAAAAACACACCCTTTTCTCCCCCATCCTCAAAACCCGTCACTTAATCCATCCATCCCTATTAATTATTGTCCAATACCTCTCTCCTGCCTTTTGTGACAGGATCTTCCTTGAGAAGATCATTGAAAGTAGGTGCCTCCATTTCCTTTCATTTCACGTAACTCTCTTCAATTTAACTTCCAGCTTCTTCAGTGAACCAAAAGCACTCTCTCCAAAGTTACAAAATGGTCTCTTAATCGCGAAATCCAGTGGCCTCAATCTTCATCTTTCTTGACCTCTCTGAAATCTTTGACACTGTCAACTACCCTTTTCTCTTTGAAAGTCTCTTCTTTTTTGTCTGGGGTCTTTGCTAGTGCTACCACGGGTCACCAGCAGCTCTACTGGAGTTACCCTCGAAAATTCGGCCAGGGGTCTCAATCATGCCACATCCGTTCAAACTGGCATAGCCTGATCCACAAATATGGCCTGAACATGTGCTGCCAGTGCTTCCAGCAACTCCAGGCATTTTCACTGGCAACATGCAAAAGACATCGGTTTCATCAAGTGGGACTAAGTTATATTTACAGATTTCGCTTCATTGATTACATTGACCATCAGTGACTGACATTTTACTGGATTCCAGACAACTATTTGATCTACTCACCTAAAGATCTGATTCTGTTGTACATGCTATGCTAATTTGTATATATAATTTTAAAAGGTCATCCTCAGTTATTAAAAAAGAAAGTCTCTTCTCTCTAGGTTTTTGGGACACTACTCTCTCCTGGTTCTTCTATTAGATTACCTCTTCTCAGTTTCTTGCTGCATCTTCAGGCAACACAGAACAACCATGGCTATCCCACAGGGACACTTACAATGCTCTTGCCTGGGCTCTCTTGTCTTCTCTTCTTCTATACTACTTTATGACCACAAGTCCTGCAGAAATCCTAAACTCAACATATCCCAAACCGAACTCATTACTTTTTCCCCCAAACCCTACCCCTTTCTAAGCTTCTCTAGTATCACTGAAGGCACCATCAAACTTTCAATTTCTTAGGCTTTCAGCCTAGGTGCCATCCTTGACTCCTCACTCTTTCTCAATGCCTACCCCATCTCCAATCTGTTGCAAAGGCCTGTCGATGTTATCTTTGGAACATCTCTTGAATATACCCCCTTTTCTCCTTGCAGGCCTTCATTTCCTCATGCCTGAACTACTGCAATAGCCACAAGTCTCAACTCACTCCACCTTCCGCTGAGCTGAGCTGAGCTCTCAAAGTGATTTTCCTAAAGTGTTTCAGTCATGTTTCCCACCCCAAATTAATAAACTCCAGAAGCTTCCTATCACCTCTAGCATCTAAAAAAATTCCTCTGGTGTTTGAAGACCTTTGTAACTGAACCCCCACCCCACCTTAATAGTTTTAATTACACCTTTGCAGCCTTCCCATAATACTCTTCCATTCAGTGTCACTGGCCTTCAAGACACCCCATCTTCCAACTCCAGGCATTTTCACTGGCATAGAATATTTTCCCTCTTTGTCTCTACCTACTAGCTTCCTACAAGTCCCAATTAAAGTCTCACCTTCTCCAGGAACTTTTCCTGACCTCCTCTTAATGCTAGTGCCTTCCCCATGTTGATTATTTCCTATTTCTCTTATATATAACTTATTCTTACATAGTAGTTTGCATGCTGTCTCTCCTAGTAGATTGTGAGCTCCTGGTGGGGATGGGGGTGTTACAAAAAGCATCACTAAATAAATTTTGGAAACCGTTGCCATAAGTTCCATTGTCACAAGGAATTGTGACAGTGGATTTTATAGACTTTGGTGGCCTTGCCTAGGAACTTAATTAGCCTTTATAAGAAAAAAAATTACTTTTACGGGAAAACACATGTTTAGTTCCAAGAAACCGATTTAAAAATAAACTTCTGGAACAACACCTGTTTATAAATTGAGAAATACCTGGATCCCAACTCCAACACTTTTGTGACCTTGCATAAATAACTACGTTTTAAAGTCTCCATTTCCTCACCTCCAGCTACCTACCTCACATAGTTGTGGTGAAGAAAGAGATTTTTAAAGCACAAAATGAAATGATTAGTAGATAGCGAGTAGATACATTTTGTCAAGAACAGATATTTTTTCCATGCTCTTGATATAACAAGGTCCATAAAAGTTTGCTCTATGTCTTTTTCCTCATTGCAGCGGGGGTTTTCTTCTCCCCCCCCGCCACTTCCAGGGCCAATTAGCAGAGTTCCTGATAGATAGTCAGGAATGTCAACTGCTGCTTTAAGGGAAAGGATGGAACTCTACACACATCTTTTTTTTTTTTTTTGTTATAGGCATGGGAATAAATAAGCAACTCTCTCCATTAAGTACAAAGACCAGGGAATAAATTAACAACTCTCTCATTAGATGTAAAGAGTAGTGGGAAATCTAATCATTAGGATAAGGAAGTGGGGGAACAAGCATTTGTTAAGTACTCATGTGCCAGGCACTGTACTAAGAACTTTACAAATATTACCTTATTTGGTTCTCATAACAACCCTGGGAAGTAGATGTTTTCATTATCCCATTTAACAGATGAAGCAGAGATAAGCTAAGTGACTTGAAACTGATCACACATTCAGGAAGTATTAGAGGCTGGATTTGAACTCAGGTCTTCCGGACTCCAGGCCCTGTTCTATATCCACGCCACCCATCTAGTTGGCTACACCAACCCATTAATTACAACCAACTGAAATCACATAAATACACAAGCAACATTTTAAAAAGAAAGACTTTCAATAATACATAAAAACCTATGAAATGATATGGAATTTTTATTTGACTTACTTTTCATAAGAGAATAAAAACATAGTTTTTGAATGACTAGACTATTTTCTGAAAGGTAAGTTGATTCGTTATTTACTCGTGTCCTATTCTTTGTGACCCATGGAACATACTGTCCATGGGGTTTTTTTTTGGCAAAGATATTGGAATGGTTTGCCATTTACTTCTCCAGTGGATTACGGCAAACAGAGCTTAAGTGACCTGCCCAGGGTCACACAGTAAGTATCTGAGGTCATGTTTGAACTCAGGTCTTCCTGACTCCAGACCCAGCACTGTGCACCACCTGGCTGCAAGTCATTTAACCCTTATTTGCCTCAGTTTCTTATCTGTAAAATAGAAGAAGGAAATGGCAAACTACTCCAGTATCCTTGCCAAGAAAACCCCCCATGAACAAAAATCTTTGGGGTCATATAGAATTGGACACCGCCACCACCACCGCCACCAAAATTGATTTACTTTTCAAAAAATTTAAAAAATATTCTATTATAAATAAAATCAATCCCCAACCAATAAAATGATATATAAAGGAGTTAATAAAATTAAGAGAATTTAAGTCTTTGAAGTCAGTTATGAGATGATATCATTATATCACTCATGATATGCATTACGAAAAGGTTATAATGGACAAGTACCCCTATAATAGAGATCTTGTCTATTGCCAAATGTAGTATTTACAAAACACTATCCAAAATAATGGAGGGAAAAATCTATCTTCTTAGAGTCACTGGTCACGTATGGGGCAAGGAAAGAAAAAGAGATGCTTAGTCTCAATGTTGCACCGGTTCTCATGGAACGTTAAAAGATATAAAGAAAAACCTCCAGTCTGGGGAGGGACCTTAGGGTCATAGCTGGAAGGGACCTTCGAAATCATCTTGTCCCAATAGCCTCATTTTAGATATGAGGAAACTGAGGCCCACATATTAAGGTCAAGAAGGCAGAGTCAGGATCCTCTTGACTCCAGATTTATGACTTTTCCTTCCATCCATACCCATCAAAAAGGCACATTACCTTGGTTATTGTAGGGCTTTTCATGAGACAAATGGGGTAGCTGTACTTGTATAGAAAGAAGACCCACAGGTTTCTGGATGAGAGGAGCGGGGAAGTAAGGGTAGGGGTAGTTTTTCATGATGAAGATGGGGCAAGAATTTATAGAAACAGAATAAGCAAATTTAAGTCTCAAACAAAATTGCCCCACTTGAGAGAGCTCATTCATTTACTCTTGGGAGACACTCAAGAGTTAAGTTTGAATTTTAGAAGTGCTAAAGATGTTTTCTTCACGTCCATGTCCAAAGGTAGGAAAAAGGTGCCTGCAGCTAGCTATGGAATACAGCACCTTTCTAATGGCTTAAATTTCATAGATTTCAGATTTTCTGACTGGAAAGGACTTTAAGGATCATCAGGTCTACACTTCTAATTTTACCGATGAAAAAACTAACATCCAGAGAGGCCAACGATTTGCCATGGAAAACTCAGAGGAAGATAGGGACTAGAATATCCCAGATTAAGAAGGTGTGGATCAGGGTACAAAGACTCCAGCTATTAAAGCAAAAATCCATGGGGCATATCTGAATAAATAATGGTGCAGTGGGCATGGCAATCGTAGATTTTGTCGCAGTCTAAGTAAGGCCTCTGAAGGTCTTGGTGTTAAGTGGTGTCAGAGATGTAATGTGTGGGGCAAAGAGCTAAGAAATACAGCTTTGCTCCAGATTTAAGACCATGTAGGCACAGCCTCTATTTCAGGTGAATATCAATGTTTGGTCTGTAGCGTTGATTCGTGACTTGTCCAAGTGCAGTGACTTCTTAACCTCTTTCTCTCCCTGCCCATTCCAGACAAACCCCTCATATTTCACTCTGCATTTGTAGACTCAAAGGCTTACATAAACTTTTAAAGGCTGAAGCTTGGAGTCTGACTACAGATTGTCTGGTTTGCCAGCAAATTTCAAGCAGGAACTTAACTATCACAGAATGACATTGAAAATTCAGGATCTCTCTTGTGTAATCACTTTATTTTGTTTAAAAAAATGTTGCAAGAAAACATGCTGTTCTTGTTTATTTTGTTTTCAAGTCCTAGAATTTTTCACAACAACACTTCTAAATTGTAGTGTTTCCCAAATCTTCTGCTCCCAAACCCCTAATAAAACACTTCGGGTCTGCTTGTAGTGCACACATTTCTTTTACCAAGTTCGTTGGTATAGATCCTAGGAGCTTGGGGTTATTTTGGGAAGTGCTCTTGACTGATTCTGATGCATTGGTTTGCCTGTGCTGTTTCTCAATCCCTTGTCTATGGTCCAAGTGGTTAAAGAGCAGTTTTACCACCCACTGCATTTCCTGATGTGCACAGAGAAAGGCAATTGCTCCCCTTCCCAAATTTCCGTTCTAGACAATTTCAACAGAAAATACATACTTTTCTCCCTTCCCTCCTAATTACACCTTAATCTGAGCTATCAGGCAATCTTTCCCATTCATCCATTAGACCCACCCTGGGTGTGAGTGTCCACTTCTGCACATGCAGAAATGCGGTAAGGAGGGAGAAGAGTAAGAGAAATCCCAGCTTTGTAAACCTCTGTCCTAGAGGTGCGCTGGTTGTGTGTAGGTCTATACGCCGGTTGTTAGTATATACACCTGACCTAGGCTGGTACAGATCTCTGCCCAAGCTCCTAGAGAACCACTTGTGGCTGGGCAGGGGATTTTAGGAGGAGTTTTCAATTTTCAACCATCCTCCTAGAGAATGATCTCAGTGGACAGAAGAACCTGGTCAAGGGTTATATGTTCATCCCCTCCAACCCTCTCCATGGAACCCTCTCCTGCTCTCAGTGGGGAGCTAGCCAGTCAGGCCTCATAACCAGAGCTGCCTGAGCTGGCTCTCTGTCTACCTATGTCACTGTGTCTGTTATCTCTGTGTGTCTGTCCTTCTACTCTCTCTTCCCCCCTTCCCTTCCGTTCCTCTCTCCGTCTTCCCCTCCCTCTCCTTTTCCTGCTTCCCCCTCTCCTCCTTCCCTTCCTCCAATTCTCTTTCCCTTCTCCTCCACTTCCCCATGCTCTCGCTCCCACCCCCACCCATCTTCACCAGTCCCCCTGCCCTTGCGAGGCTCTTGGCAGGGCCGGGGGGAGCAGAGCTGGGCCAGCGGGGACGCCTTACCAGAAGCGGCGAGGCCCAGCAGGAGCAGCAGGGTGGGGAGCGTGGCGACCACGGCTGCGGACATGGCTGCGAGTGGGGTGCGCTGGTCCCCAGAGGCGGACCGCGAGCCTCCCCTGTAACCTGGGGGAGGGGATAGAATTGGGGGAGAGAGGAATGGTGTTTGGCTGCCCCTCTCAGAAATCCGGAACTAGCTTCCACAGCCCACCCCTGACCGTGACCCCCCCCATTCGCTGCCACTGGTGGAGGCAGACGGATATGGGGGAGGCGGGGGAGGAGGGATGAGGGGAGGGCCCCTTGCAGGGTGGGAAGAGTCTTGGCAAAAGACCCTGTCCTAGTCCCGCAGAAAGGCACCAGCGCCGGGGGTGGCTGTAGCTTTCTTTGGCTCACAGAGGTCGCCAAGTGCCTCCTTTCTCAAGACCCCTGGGAAGACAGAAAGCTCGGAGACTGGCCCCTTACACCTCCTCCCTGTGGGGTGCTGGGAACTGCCCTCTTTCAGCTCTTCCCTTTTGGTTTTGCTTTGATCTCTGGAGGACAGTGGAATAGGAGTCATTGAGAGGGCCCTGTCCAACTCTCACTTCCGGTGGTTAAGAGAATGAGTCCAGTTTTAGCTTCCATTCTGACCCACTGCTCTTCTAAATTAATGGACTCAACAGAGGAAAACATTCCGTTAAAGGGTAAAAAAAAAAAAAAACGGAATCGTAGCATATTAGAGCCACATAACTCACATTCAATGCCATTCAAGGCACTGCAAGTGCAAGGCACTGCGCTTGGTGCCGGGTATGAACTTTCATTCTACTGAAATATCAGTGCTAGGAGAGTCTTTGGAGATCCTGTAGTCCAACTCCCTCATTTTAGAGATTCCATTCAATCCCACAGATCTTTAGAGCGCCTACTGTGTGCAAAACACTGTGCTAGGTGCAAAGATGGGAAAGCACTAGTTTTCTTTTTTCTTTTTCTTTTCTTTTTTTTTTTTTTTACCGTAGTCTTTCTCTTTATTATATTTTGCGTATTCAAGCTTCCTCTCCTGTAGTCCTGACAAATCATTGGAGTCTCATAACTCTAGAACCAAATCTCTTAATCTGGTGTTCTTAACAAGGGGTCCCCTGGATGGATTTCAGGGGGTCTATGAACTGGGGTAAAGAAAAACTACATTGTTATTTTCACTGATCTTTGGGGTTTTTAAACCCTACATATTCTATTTTATTCATTTAAATACATTATTCTGAAAAAGAGTCCGTAGGCTTCACCAGCCTACCAAAAGGGGTGCATAAAAAAGTTTTAAGAACTCTTGGTCTAGAACATCTCATTCAAATGAAGAATATCTTTTGTATCTCTCTGTTCCTTTTTTGTTTCTCCTTCAAGTTCTTCACAACACAGTAAATCCAAGATCTACCTCCTTTTGTGGATCTTTACTTTTTAATTTCATGCTAACTCTCAACTGGCAATGGATTTGTCAACTTTATCTATTTATACATTCTTTTCTTCGAGGTTTTCTTTTCTTTTTTTTTAAATTTAAATTTATTTATTTTTAGTTTACAATATTCAGTTTCACAAGCTTTTGAGTTTTACATTTTCTCCCCCTCCCTCCCCAAGACAGTGTACAGTCGGATATAGGCTCTATGTATACATTCATATTAAACATATTTTCACATTAGTCATGTTGTAAAGAAGAATTATAACCAATGGAATGAACCATGAGAAAAAAGAAACAAAACACAACAAAAAAAGAGAGAGAGCAAATAGTATGCTTCAATCTGCGTTGTAGTTCCTTCTCTGGATGTGGATAGCATTCTTCATCATGAACCTTTTTGAGTTGTCTTAGAACTTTGCATTGCTGAGAAGAACCAAGTCTATCAAAGTTAGTCGTTGCACAATGTATTTATATATTTTAATAGCCCAGTATGGGCCCCTTTAATGTTTGACCTTGCTAGTGATGCAACCAAAGTTAGTTCCTTATTCACATTTGTAAATGATATCCTCCAAAGTGATTATTATGTATTATTGGCAACTTTAATATCTACCCAAGAGAATTAGATTTATAGAGGTATTATTTTCTTTTTTTAAAATTATTTTTAACATTCTTTTCTTTTTAAATTTTGAGTTACAAATTCTCTTCTTCCCCCCACCCTCTTCCCTAACTACTGAGAAGGCAAACAATATATCAATTGTGTATGTGAAATCATGCAAAACATATTTCCACGTTAGTCATATTGCAATAAAGAAGCAAGATAAATAAAGAAATACTTCAATTTGCACTGAGAGTTCATCAGTTCTCTCTCTGGAGAGGGTAACAGTTTTTGATCGTGAGTCCTTTGGAAATGTCTTGAATCATTGTATTGATTGTAGTAGCCACGTCTTTCAGAGTTGACCATCATTAAAACATTACTGGTACTGTGCACAATGATGTACTGGTACTTCTCACTTAACTTTGCATCCGTTTGTATAGGTCTTGCCATGTTTTTCTGAAACCACCCTCCTTATCATTTCTTTTTAAAATTTTTTAAAATTTATTTTTATTTTTAGTTTACAGCACTCAGATCCACAAGTTTTGAGTTCCAAATTTTCTCCCCTTCTCTCTCCTCCCCTCTCCCTCCCAAGACAGCATGCAATCTGATGTAGGTTCTACATATACCTTCACATTAAACTTATTTTCACAACAGTCAAGTTGTAAAGAAGAATTATAAGCAATGGAATGAACCACAAGAAAGAAGAAACAAAACCAAAAAAGAGAAAAAAGAGAGAGAAAGAAAATAATTTGCCTCAATCTGCATTCACACTCCCTAGTTCTTTCTCTGGATGTGGACAGCTCTTTCATGAGTCCTTTGGAGCTGTCTTAGAACCTTGTTACTGAGAGGAGCCAAGTCTATCAAAGTTAATCATCACAGATACTGTGTGTCTATAATGTGTATAATGAATGTTCTCTTGGTTCCGCTTTTGTCACTCAGCATCAGATCATGTAAGTCTTTCCAGGTTATTATGAAGTTCATCTGCTCCTCATTTCTTACAGCATGATAGTATTCCATTATGTTCATATACAACAACTTGTTTAGCCATTCCCCAGTTGATGGGCATCCCCTTGATTTCTATTTCTTTGCTACCACAAAAAGAGCTGCTATAAATATTTTTGTATGTATGGGTCCTTTTCCCACTTGTATGATCTCTTTGGGTTACAGCCCTAGAAGTGGTATTGCTGGGTCAAAGGGTATGCACATTTTTATAGCCATTTGGGCATAGTTCCAATTTACTCTCCAGAATGGCTGGATCAGTTCACAACTCCACCAACAATGTAACAGTGTTCCTATTTTCCCAGATCTTCTCTAGCATTTGTAATTTTCTTGTTTTGTTGTGTTAGCCAATCTGACAGGAGAGATGTGGCATCTTAAGAGTTGTTTGAATTTTCATTTCTCTAATCAATAGTGATTTTGAGCATTTTTTCATATGACTATAGATATCGTTAATTTCTTCCTCTGAAAATTTCCTGTTCATATCCTTTGACCATTTATGAATTGGGGAATGACTTGTATTCTTATAAATTTGACTCAGTTCCCTGTGTATTTTAGAGATGAGGCCTTTATCAGAGACACTGGTTGTAAAAATTCTTTACGAATTTTCTACTTCTCTCCTAAGCTTGGTTGACTTTGTTTGTACAAAAACTTTTCAGTTTAACATAATCAAAATTATCCATTTTGCATTTTGTAATGCTTTCTATCTCTTGTTTGGTCATGAATTCTTCCCTTTCCCATAAATCTGACAGATAAACTATTCCTTGATCTCTCAAATTGTTTATAGTATCAACCTTTATATCTAAATCGTGAACCCATTTTGACTTTATTTTGATATACAGTGTAAGATATTGGTCTATGCCCAGTTTCTGCCATACCATTTTCTAATTTTCCCAGAAGTTTTTGTGAAATAGTGAGTTCTTATCCCAGAAGCTGGACTCTTTGGGTTTATCAAAGAGTAGCTTATTATAGTTGTTTACTACTGCATCTTGTGTACCTAACCTATTCCACTGTTCTACCACTCTATTTCTTAGCCAGTACCAAGTAATTTTGTTGGCTGCTGCTTTATAATATTGTTTAATATCTGGTATGGCTAGGCCACCTTCCCTAGCATTTCTTTTCATTAATTCCCTTGATAATCTGGACCTTTTGTTCTTCCAAATGAATTTTGTTATTATTTTATCTAACTCTATAAAATAACTTTTTGGTAGTTTGATTGGTATTGCACTAAATAAGTAAACTAATTTAGGTAAAATTGTCATTTTTATTTTATTAGCTCAGCCTAACCCCTAGCAGTTGATGCTTTTCCATTTATTTAGATCTGCCTTTATTTGTGTGAAAAGTGTTTTGTCCTCCCAAATTGTTTATAGTATCAGCCTTTATATCTAAATCGTGAACCCATTTTGATTTTATTTTGGTATATGGTGTAAGATATTGGTCTATGCCCAGTTTCTGCCATACCATTTTCCAATTTTCACAGCAGTTTTTGTGAAATAGCGAGTTCTTGTACTCTTTGGGTTTATCAAAGTGTAGATTGCTACAGTCGTTGACTACTGCATCTTGTGTACCTAACGTATTCCACTGTTCTACCACTCTATTTCTTAGCCAGTACCAAGTAGTTTTGATGACTGCTGCTTTGTAATACTATCTAGTATCTGGTATAGCCAGGCCACCTTCTCTAGCATTTCTTTTCATTAATTCCCTTGATAATCTGGACCTTTCGTTCTTCCAGATGAATTTTGTTATTATTTTATCTAACTCTATAAAATGACTTTTTGGTAGTTTGATTGGTATGGCACTGAATAAGTAAATTAATTTAGGTAAAATTGTCATTTTTATTAGATTAGCTCAGCCTAACCCCTAGCAACTGATGTTTTCCATTTATTTAGATCTTATTTTATTTGTGTGAAAAGTGTTTTGTAATTGTGTTCATATAGGTCCTCTTATCATTTCTTACAGCACCATAGTACTCCATTACAATGTTACAACTTGTTCAGCCACTCTGCAATTGATGGACATCCCCTCAATTTCTAATACTTTGCCACCACAAAAAGAACTGCTATAAACATTTTTGTACATATAGGTTCTTTTCTTTTTTCTTTGACCTTTTTGGGATACAGACCTAGTAGTGGTGTTGTTGGGTCAAAGGGTATGCACAGTTTTATAGCCCATTGGGCCTAGTTCCAAATTGTTCTCCAGAGTGATTGGAGTTCACTACTCCACCCACAGTTCATTAGTGTACCATTTCTTCCTCATATCCTCCAGCATTTGCCATTTCTGATAGGTGTGAGGTAATATCTCAGGGTAATATCTCAATGTTTTAGTTTGCATTTTTCTAATCAATAGTAATCTGGAGCATTTTTATATGTCTATAGATAACTTTGAAACTCCCTGTTCATATCCTTTGACCATTTATCAGTTGGGGAGTAGCTCTTATTTTTGTAAATTTTACTCAGTTCTATATTTAGTATGTATTTGAGAAATGAGCTCTTTATCAGATAAACTTGCTATAATTTTTTTTTATATTATCTAATTGTCTATGCTGCCTGTTAGCAGAATGTAGTTTCCCTGGTTATCCCTTTTAATTAGGTCTTTTTTTGCTTTTGCTTTGTCTGAGATCATGATAGCTACTCCAGCCTTTTTTACTTCAACTGAAGCATATTAGATTTTGCTCCAACCATTCATTTTAACTCCGTGTGTGTCTTTGTTTCAAGTATGTCTCTTATAAACAAGATATTATTGGATTCTGGTTTCTAATCTGTTCTATCTGCTTCCATTTTATGAGTGAGCTCATTATTCTCATTCACAGACATGATTACTGTATATTCCCCTTTATCCCATTTTCTCCTGTTTTTCCTTCTCTCTCTCATTTTATCCTGTTCCTCCTCAAAAGTCTATTTTGCTTCTAACCACTGCCTCCTTGAATCTGCTCTCCTCTTTAACATCTCTGCCCCCACCTTTGCTTTTATCCCCTTCCCTTCCATTTTCCTTATTGGCTAAGTTACATTTCAATACCCAACTGTGTGTGTGTTATTCCTTCTTTGAGCAAATTCTGATGAGAGTGAGGTTCAAGCACTGCCTGCTACTCCTTTCATTTCCCCCTCCATTGCGAAAGTCCTTCCTCACATGTCTCCTTTATATGAAAAAAATTTCCCCATGCTACCTCCCCCTTTCCCTTTCTCTGAGTGCATCCCTCTCTCTCACCCCAACATAATTTTATGATCATGCCAACATAGTAGACTCATACACACCCATGCCTTCCAACTATGTAAATGCCTTTTAACTGCCCTAATAATAACTAAATTCTCAGGAGTTACATGTGTCATCTTCCCATATAGGAACATAAACAGTTTAACTTTATTGAGTCTCTTATGATTACTCTTTCATGTTTACTTTTTTATGCTTCTCTTGAGTCTTCTGTTTGAATATCAGATTTTCTATTCAGCTCTGGTCTTTTCCTCAGGAATGATTGAAATTCCTCTATTTCGTTAAATATCTATTTTCCCCGTAAAGGATTACACTCAATTTTGCTAGGCAGGTGTTTCTTGGTTCTAATCCTAACTCCTTCCAGAAGGAAGATCATATTCTAAACCTCTGCTCCTTTCACATGAAAGCCGCTAAATCTTATGTTATCCTGGCTGTTGCTCCACAATATTTGAGTTGTTTCTGGCTACTTGAAGCATTTTCTCTTTGACCTGGGAGAGCTGCTGTTGCTGTTGCCATATGTGTAGGCTCCAGACCTCTACTCTGGCGTTACAACTTCTCCTGCCTCCCTCTTAAGTTTTCTTAGGCCGGAAAATATCTCACCTCAATTTTTTGTTGACTCTGTTGCTCCAAAATATGTTCCTGGGATTTTTCATTTTGGGATCTCTTTCAAGAGGTGATTAGTAGATTCTTTGAATCTCTAATTTTACCCTCTGGATCTAAGATATCTGGGAAGTTTTCCTTGATAATTTCTTGAAATACAACGTCTAGGAATTCCATCTTTGATTGTGGCGTTCAGGTATCTTCTCTGTCTTAGATCTATTTTCCATGTCAGTTGTTTCTTTGATGAGATATTTCACATCTTGTTTAATTTTTTTCATTCTTTCAAGTTTCATTTTATTGCTTCTTCATGTTTCATGGAATCATCTTTCCCTTGCCCAATTCTAATTTTTAAGGAATTGCTTCCTGCAGTGAAATTTTGTACCTCTTTTCCCATTTGACCAATTCTGCTTTTTAAGAAATTCCTTTCTTTGATGAATTTTTGTGCCTCTTACCATTAGGGCAATTCTATTTTATAAGGTCTTATTTTCTTCAGTATTTTTTGTGCCTCTTATCAAATTGTTAATTCTCTTTTCATAATTTCTTGTATCACTCCCATTTCTTTTTGCAAGCTTTCCTCCACCACTCTTATCTTTTTCTTTAACTCTTCCAGGAATTCTTGTTGGGCTTGGGTCAACTAGCATTTTTCTTCGAGGTTTTTTTTGGTAACTATTTTCATAATGTTGACTTCTTCTACATTTATGTCTTGGTCTTCCCTGTCACCACAGTAGCTTTTTAAGGTCAAATTATTTTTTTGTTGTTGTTTGTTCATTTTCCCAGTCTATTTCTTGAACTTTATGTTAAAGTTGGACTCTCCTCCTAGCGATGGAAGGCACTATCCCAAGCTTTAGGCTTTCTCGTAGTGCTATTTTCGGAGTGACTTCTAGGGATCTACAAGTTTTTGGTTCTTCCAAGGTGGTGTTATCCTGGAAGAGGTATAGTTACTACTCTCCTGGTCTGTGTTCTGGTCTTTACCAAAGAAGGGCCCCTGTTCCCCTACAGTTGCGTGCACTAATACTCCTCTGTCTTGGAACTGTGTCCAGGGCTCCTGCTCCCTTGTGACTGACCACCAGTTCTCTTCTCCCTGGAACTGCAATCCATAACTGTATATGGGCAATACAGTTGCCAATCAGTGCCAGATGTACCTGGTGCCAGCAAGGAGTTTTTTGTGATCTCTTCTTGAGCAATTGTCAAACCCCTTCACTGTTTCTGTGAGGTCTTAAAGCTTCTCCTGCTGCTGCTGCAGCTTCTCCTGCTGCTGCCACATATGTAGACTCCAGATCTCCACACTGGTGTTAAAGACTTCTCCTGCCTCCCTCTTAAGTTTCTTAGGCTAGAAAAATATCTCACCCCATTTTTTGTTGACTCTGCTGCTCCAAGATTTGATTTGGGACATTATTTTAAAATTGTTTGGAGAAGAATGCTAGAAGAGTTCAACTGAGTTTTTACTCAGTCATTTTTCACTCATTTCTAACTCTTTATGACCCTATTTAAGGTTTTCTTGGCACAGATATGGGAGTAGTTTGCTATTTTCTTCTCCAGGTCATTTTACAGATGAGGAAACTGAGGCAAATGGGGTTAAGCGACTTGCTCAGAGTCACATAGTTAGAGTCTGAGGTCAGATTTGAACTCAGGAAGATGAGTTTTCCTGACTCTAGGCCTGGTGCTCTATCCAGTGTGTCATCTAGCTGCCCTGTTCAGATGGGTGGCTGCCCTTAATCCGCCATCTTGAATCTGCCTCACACAGCAGGATTATTTCTATTGGTAGTTGCTATTTTCAGTAATCTGTGATTTTTATCCAGTTGAAACTGACTTGTGTTGGGAAGCAAAATGGGCTCCTTAGCACTTAGTTCAACAAGTGCCCTTGAAGAGTTTGGCTTTTGTTTGCTTTGAGTGATACAGCTATTTCATTGAATCTTGCTAAGTGCTAAGCCCCAGGCCCAAGATTTGGGTGTCCTTGGTGCCTCCTTGCCTCAGGGGAGGGCTTAGTTTAGACATGAGTTTGAGTGACATGTCTGGGACAGCAGAGGCTTTTAGACCAAGTGGATTTAAGTCGCTCTTTGTGGTGATTCTAGGTCACATGGGTGAGTTGCATGTG
>CM053622.1:644720408-644748851 GCA_028646595.1 Phalanger gymnotis | reverse complement strand
AACTAAGTGAATGATGTTTGTGTGCTGAATTAAAGTAAGCTTGCCAACCCCTTCACCTTGCTCTCCTTATTAAGGCAGATCAAAAGAACCTGGGCTTTCTGGGTGCTGGCAGCTTTCTGGGTGCTGGCTGTGGGTGGATCTTCCTCCCCGCCAGAAGCTGCTAGCCAGATTGTGGAAACACTTGTATGCCTCATCATGGAATAGTGGTGATTCTGAGTTTTCAATGGTTAAGCTGACAAAGTTCAGCTCTTATCAAATTGTAGCAGGTCTTATCAAGCTAGAAAGTCTTTAAATACTGGGCCAGTGATGCATTGTGGATCTAGTTAGTGCCAAAGCAACGAACACCAGAGAAGTGGCCACTCAGTGATGAAAGTTTTGACTATGGCAATCAATGAAATACATAAAAACATAGATACTACCTCCCTTTTGCTACCTCCATAATTATGGTGACAACTTGGCACAGAAAAAGAGACAGAAGACAAGAGAAGTTGAAAGAAGATGGATTTCTTCTTCAAGGGGTAACTCTTATAAATTCTCCCAATCCTTTTTTTCATGACTCTGGAATGCTGAAAAGATCTGTGATCTCATTGATTCAGATTGCCTCCAACAATTCAAGATTGCAGACTGGAATCCATCCATGGAAATACATGCAGTGAGAATCTCATCCCATATCTTCCCAAAAGTTTGCCACTAGGGATCTCTTTTTCATAGTGTCTTATAAACAGTAAGGCACC
The DNA here is from genome assembly GCA_028646595.1 of Phalanger gymnotis. Lineage (NCBI taxonomy): Eukaryota > Metazoa > Chordata > Mammalia > Diprotodontia > Phalangeridae > Phalanger > Phalanger gymnotis. The sequence continues at coordinate 644,748,117 of CM053622.1, read as the reverse complement.
ACATAAATGTTTATTATTACTATAGTTAGATTAATGCAGTAAGTAGCACTAGTGATTAGACTTCTTAATTCTGAGTAATCCAGCATGGCATGGTTCGGGTTCTCTGTATAATAACACTGTGTTATTAAATCCCATAAAGTTTGAGAACAATAGTGGCATAATAAAAGAGCACTGGATTGAAATCAGATAACCTGGGTTCATACTGTGGCTCTAGAATTTATTACTGTGTGATCATTGGTGAATTACATCTAGGTGGTACAGTGTATAAAGCAATAAATTTGGAGTCAGGGAGACCTAAATTCAGCTCTGCTTCAGACATTAGCTATATAATCCTGGACAAGTCAGTTAACCTCTTCTGGCCCCAGCTTCCTCACTGGTAAAATGAGGATAATAATAGCACTTATCTCATAGGATTATTGTGAGAGAAAATGAAATAATAAATATAAAATGCTTTGTGAACCTTAAAGCAGTATATAAATACTGGCCATTAAGTAATATAAATTAATTTTTAGGGCCTCAATTTCATCTGTAATATGGAGAAAATAATGCTTATAATACATACCTGCCAAATAGGTTATGAGGATCAAATGGAATAATGTATATAATGTGCTGCAAATGCTTACATGCTGTATACAGCTGGGCCCTGGGTGGCTAGGTAGCCTGGCGGATAGGGTGCTGAACCTGGAGTCAGGAAGACCTGAGTTCAAATACAGACTCAAACATTTCTTAGCTGTGTTGCCCTGGGAAAGTCACACAGCCTGTTTGCGTCAGATTCCTCATTTGTAAAATGGGGATAAAAAACACCTACCTTCTAGGATTTCTGTGAGAATCAAATGAAATAAAATTTTAAAATGTTTTGCAAACCTTTGTGCACTATATAACTGCTAGTAGCTATTATTATATATGTGTCAGCAGCCATGATTATTATAATGATAGAGACAGAACCTGCAATTTTATTAATACTGGGAACTCCCAGGTGAGCAAACTCTCTCAATACAGGCTAGCATCTCTGCCACTTATAATCTTTTTTTTTAAAAACTCTTTCTTTAAAACAATATTTTATTTTTTCCAATTACATGTAATGACAATTTTTGACAATCATTTTTTAAAATAAAATTTTGAGTTCCAAATTTTTTTCCCTCCCTAAGCAATTTGGTTATATAGGTGCAATCATATAAAACATATCTCCATATTAATCATGTTGTGAAAGAAGAAGCAGAAAAAAGAGGAAAAAGCCATGAAAAAAATAAAGAGAAAACAGTGTGCTTCAGTCTCCATTCAGACTCCATCAATTCTTTCTCCGGATGGGGATATCATTTTCCATGCTGAGTGCTTTGGAATTGTTTTGGATGATTGTATTGCTGAGAAGAGCTAAATCTATCACAGCTGATTATCGCACAACATTGCTGTTACTGTGCACGATGTTCTCCTGGTTCTGCTCACTTCACTGTTATTTATTTATTTAAATTAAAAAAAGAAACTATTTATTTATTTTTGGTTTTCAATATTCACTTCCATAAGATTTTGAGTTCTAAATTTTCTCCCCTTTCCCCTCCCTCCTCCCCAAGACAGCATGCAGTATGAATAGGTTCTCGCTATACATATATATATATATATGCATATGTATATGCATATATATATCATATATATACACACATACATATACATATATACACACACATATGTATATATATATGCACATATTCATATTAAATATATTTTCACATTAGGCATGTAAAGAAGAATTATAACCAACGGGAAGAACTACAAGAAAGAAGAAACAAACAAAAAGAGCAAATAGTCTGCATTCAGACTCCATAATTCTTTCTCTGGATGTGGATGGCATTTTCCATCATGAGTATTTTGGAGTTGTCTTAGATCCTTTCATTGCTGAGAAGAGCTAAGTCTATCAAAGTTAGTCATCATACAATGTGGCTGTTGCTGTATACAATGTTCTCCTAGTTCTGCTCATTTCGCTCAGCATCAGTTCATGTAAATCTTTCCAAGTTTTTCCGAAGTCCACCTGCTTATTATTTCTTATGGAACTATAGTATTCCATTACATTCATATGCCACAACTTGTTCAGCCATTCCCCAACTGAGTAGCATCCTCTCAATTTCCAGTTCTTGGCCACCACAAAAACAAAGCTGCTATAAATATTTTTGTATATGTGAGTCCTTTCCCATTTTATGATTTCTTTGGGTTACAGACCTAGAAGTGGTATTGCTGGGTCAAAAAGGTATGTACAGTTTTATAGCCCTTTGGGCATAGTTCCAAATTGCTCTCCAGAATGGTTGGATCAATCCACAACTCCACCAACAATGCATTAATTTTCCCACATCTCCAACATTTATCATTTTTCTATTTTGTCATGTTAGCTAATCTGATAGGTGTGATGTGTTACCTCACAGTTGTTTTGATTTACATTTCTCTGTTCAATAATGATTTAGAGCATTTTTTCGTATGAGTACAGATAGCTTTTAATTTCTTCATCTGAAAACTGCCTGTTCATATCCTTTGACCATTTGTCATTTGGGGAATGACTCATATTCTTATACATTTGACTCCATTATCTATATATTTTAGAAATGAAGACTTTACTAGAGACACTGGTTATAAAAATTGTTTCCCAGCTTTGGCTTTGTGTGAAAACTTTTCAATTTAATGTAATCAAAATTATCCATTTTGCTTTTTATAATGTTCTCTATCTCTTGATCTCCTAGTTTGCTTATAGTATCAGTCTTTATATCTAATTCATGTACCCATTTTGACTTGATCTTGGTATGCAGTGTAAGATATTGGTATATGCCTAGTTTCTGCTATACTATTTTCCAGTTTTTCCAGCAGTTTTTGTTAAATAGTGAGTTCTTATCCCAGAAGCTGGGGTCTTTGGGTTTATCAAGCAGTAGATTACCATAGTCATTGACTACTGTGTCTTGTGAACTTAACCTAGTCCACTGATCCACCACTCTATTTCCTAGCCAGTACCAAGTAGTTTTGATATTTGCTGCTTTATAATACAATTTAAGATCTGGTACAACTAGGCCACCTTCCCTTTGTAGTAGGAAGGCCGAATTTATGATCTCAAAAAGGATCATATAAATATCTGAATGGTTCGAAATCGTTGGGTATACAGAATTCTCCAAGCAGAAGGCATCAAAAAATTTATTCAGGGCCCAGAGCAACAAATTAGTGAACCAACCTCCCCATTCCAGTATTGTGAACACAAGCCTCCAGGCCCAGTAGGCCAGCCTCACAAGAGTAGCCAGGAGGCCACAGAAAAATAAGATGGCATAAATTATATTCACTGGCCTCAAGACCTCACGCTCGAACTCCTGGGTCCACACAGGGTTCGGCTCTGCTTCGGATTTTTTTGCAGCTGTAGTTTCTCACCTCTCCTCGCAGCCAAGCCTCTGGCGTTTTCAAGTCCCGCCTCAACGACTAGAGACCAGAGTCCAGAGACTCATTGGTTCCCGAATTGGCCCCTCTTAAATCCTTAATCTACGCCCACACAGGTTTCACACCTGATAGGGCTTTGGGCCTGGGGCTTAGCATTTAACGGGTGAAAGTACTTTCACCTTAAACAAAAGCCAAACTCCTCAAGGGCACCCGTTAAACTAAGCCCATTTTGCCTTACTGGCACACCCTTGCATTTCTTATTTTTTTCCTTGCATTTCTTTTCATTAATTTCGTTGCTATTCTGGACCTTTTGTTCTTCCAGATGAATTTTGTTATTATTTTCTCTAGTGCTATAAATTTATTTTTGGTAGTTTGGTAATAAGTAAATTAATTTAAGTAGAATTGTCATTTTTATTATATTAGCTCAGCCTACCCATGAGCAAGTGATATTTTTCCAATTATTTAGGTCTGACTTTATTTGTATGAAAAGTGTTTTATAATTGTGTTTATATAGTTTCTGGATTTGTCCTGGTAAGTAGACTCCTAGATGTTTTATAATGTCTACATTATAGACTTTAAATAATGTCTATATTATTTATTATAATATAGTGGGTACATTATAGACTTTAAATAGAAGTTCTCTTTCTATCTCTTGCTATTGGGCTTTGTTCATAATATATAGAAATACTGCACACTTCATTTTGTGTCAGTTCATGTAAATCTTTCCAAATTTTTCTGGCTCACCATTTCTTATAGCATAATACTATTCCATTACATTCATATACCACAACTTTTACAACTTATGGTCTTTTAAAAAAATTTTAAATTAATTCTTAAAATTAATTAACGTATAGTCTTAAGAGTACCTAAAGTATGGTGAGGTTAAGTGACTTGGCTAGAGCTCACAGCTAGGATGGTCAGAGGCAACTTCTCAGTTTGGGAATTGGCTCTCTATCTATTCCCTATGCTATCTCACCACAACCAATACTCCAGATTTAAAATCTGTGATTTTAGTTGTAGGAGGTCAGTCAGGGGGTATTCAACCTAATGAGGTCGATGAGTCTGTTTGAGACCTGGAAGGATTTGGACACGTTCCTTTGATCCATTCTTGACTCAGTGGGATAACTTGGGCAATGAACTAGCCTTGGACTGTTGTGTAGGAGCCACCCCTTTATGAAGAACCTGAATCTGTCTTTGATTACCTTACTTATAGGTCCTTTACAAAGGGCTGGCTCCTGCCACAACAGTATAAGACAACTCCTAGAAGACCAGCAGAGCTAAGAGCTTCAAAGTTGTTTGTTAATCTTTTTCACTTCTTAAAAGTGGAAAAAAAAAAACCAAAACAAAACACCACCAACAACTGACATTTGAATACTCCACCAAACAGGTTAATCTGAATATTGGAGAGCACTAGATTTAAAAAAAATGAAATGTTTTATTAAAAACAGTATTGAAAGATAAAACAACTGATTAAGCTTATTTAGTGTTTACATTTAAATGGGTTCATTTCAATACACAAAGAGAGGCAGCTTGAGTGTAGCAGATAGAAGGTTGATCTTGGCATCAATACTGTGTCTGCGACTGGATAAATCACTAAATCACTCTGTATCCCAAGAAACTCTCTAAGATTTTAAGTTATAAAACAATGGTTGAAAAGCATTGTTTGAGGGAGTTCCTCTCCACTGATGAAGTCCCAAATCCCATAAAGTTTCATAATTTCTTAGTTATTCCCCATGAATTCTCACAAAGATTCTTTGTCCATTCATTCTCAATTCATTTTCTCTCTGAAATGGTCATAGTTAGTGTGTATTCCATTCTTATAGTTATACTTTTCTTAATTTCTCAGTATTTCATAAAGAGCTTTCTAACTTTCTTTGTATCATCCATTTATTTCATTATAATATTTCATTACATTAAAGCACCACTGTTTACCATTCCCCCATGTTACAATTTTATTTTCATCTAAAAGCATATTGATATAAACTCAATATCAACCTGGTTACAATGCTGAATAAATACACACACTTTAGCGTTTATATAAGGAAAATGGTAAACAACACTGGAAATTCATTTAGGGTCCCAGGATTATTTATAAAACACTTTCAAATAATGATTAGACCTTCACCAATCACTTTCATTATTAAGGTTCCATATTATTTTCCACAGTGTAAATCTTTTCACAAATGTGGTGATTCATATGTTGGTTTCAAAAAGAATGTCATATAGATAGCTTAACAAAATTAAACCTCAGACATTTTAAATTGTATCACTTAGTTCTTCTGTTAATCCGCTAGGGGGAGCAGCACAACATTATTGTTTGTATACTGTGAACTATGGGGGTGTGTGTGTGTATATGTGGTGTGTGTGTGTTACACATACATATCACACATTTAATAAGAACTAGTAAACATATGGATTTTCAAAGAAATTTCTAGTTTAGTGAAACATACGAGTCCAACAAAAATGAGTTGTATAAATTGAGAGTATAATTCTTAACCGATCCTAAAAATATAAGATATCTTTATAATCTAAGCATACATACAGGTATACAAATAAAAAATACAGGGATATATTTGAAGATAGAATTGAATTACTAATAGACACCTGGGTTAGTCCAAGTTCAACCTCTTATTCAGCCATATGAGAAGAACTGAAGGGGAGAACTGCCAGATCTGCCTCCTAATAGTCTTTTTGTCAGGGAAGAAGCCAAGAAAAGAGTGTATGTATGAGTACTGTTGTGTGTGCATATATACCTATATCTGAATATTCACAAGTATATATAACAGGAGACATCTCTCTCTCTCTCTACACACACACACACATTTAAAACAGGTAGATTGAACTCAGGTCTGACTCTTTCTACTGGATAGAATTTTAGGGCTCTGCATTCTCAAAGACTATTGTTAGATGTTCTCTTGGCTTGCATTTCCCTATGCTTAAAAAATCCAGTCGTTTAAATTTTTCCACCTCTAATCCTTATAGTGCTCTAGAACCTTCTTTAACTTCTTCGTAGCCTGAAATTGTGTATTCAAAGAGGTTATCATGATGAGTTATACAGTATGATTTTGGGGGGAGCTAAAAGTCCCTTTGACTCAAAGATTCTCTTCTATTGCCCTTATATGATGCCCAAATTCTTTACTTTATGCACTCTTTTAGTCATTAATGGCCCATATTAAATTCAGTATTATCTAGGAGGAGGTATACACTAAGCTTTTCTCAGCTATTAATGCTAGTTTTAATTAGCTATTTAGGTTCTAGACATTAAACTTCGTCAAGGAGAAGTGAAAAAAAATAGCTAACAACTGCTGGGTTTAGGGAGAAGGAAACAGAGATCCAGAAAGGTACTTAGTTTCACCCTGAACAAACATTTTTTGAATTGTGTGTGATCTGCAGAGAATTGTGTGGTGTCTACAAAGTTACCCTCTTGAGTAGGGGAGTAAATTTTTAAAAAATAATTCAATTTTATTTTCAGTTCTGAATTCTTTCTCTTCCATTTCCTCTTTCCCCATCCATTGAATAAGTGAAAAAAACAAAACTGTTACAAATTACGAATTGTCAAGTAAGACAAATCCCTACATTAGTTATGTCCCGTTCCCCCTCCCCCCGCCGCAATATGCTTCAATCAATACTCTGAGATCGTTAGCTCTCTATGAGGAGGTGGCTAGCATGTTTTATTGTAAGTCCTCTGGAACTGTAGTTGATTCCATCATATTGATCAACGTTCTTGAGTTTCAAAGTTGTTTGTTTTTATATTATTGTTAATATTGTATGAATTATTTTCCTGGTTTTGCTCACTTCATGTTGTATCAGTTCATAAAGTCTTCTCAGGTTTTTCAAAGACCTCATCATTTCTCATCTACATATACCACAGCTGGTGAGACATTCCCCAACTGACAGGTATTCTTTCAATTTCCAATTCTTTGCCACAATGAAGAGTCATAGATATTTTTGGATCCTTACATGGATTCTTTTCTTCTTTGATCTTTTTGGGACACAGGTCAGGTAGTGATATTGCCAGTTTTAATAAGCTTTTTAAGCATAGTTCATGGCTGGAGCAGTTCACAGACCAACCAACACACCTCAACGTACTAAGGGTGAGGGGCAGGGAGAAGCACATAGCCTATTTTGTGTCATGGACCCCTTTGGCAATCTAATGAGTCCTATGGATCTCTTCTCAGAATAATCTTTTTAAGTAGGATAGAATGCATAGGATTAAAAGAACCAATTATATTGAAAATAAAGTTGTATTTTTTCCCACCAAAGTTCATGGATCCTTTGAAATCTATTCATGGAGCCCTCTGGGGTTCAGTGGACCCCAGGTTAAAAACCCCTCTTTTAGAGCCTTAACTCCATAAGGTCAGAGATCATATTTTATTTACACTTTGCATCCACCCTAGGCCCTTCCATAATATTCTATTCACAGCAGACACTTGATAAATATTTTTCAAATTAAAATTTTGAGACAATGGGCATTGAACACAATAGGTTATGAAATTATCTTGGTAATATTATATAAAATAAAACTATTCCATGTTTGCCTATACACGCATCATGTTGAGAGCCGTGGAGTGACTGGGACCAGTAAAGTAAGAGCACAGAGGAGTGTTTGTACTGTCCTTTCTGCTTGGCTGAAGAGTACTAGGGTAGTACCAGGAGATGCAGGGTCCAAAGTCAAGATCAAACTGGGAGGGAGGCTCCTTCTAAGAGGAAGATAGGGGAAAAGCCAGAGAAGAAACAGGGGAGCCTTTCATCTGAAGGCCACTGGGCTGATCAAGTCAAACTAGGTGGATCTCTCAGCAAAACCACAAAAGGCACAGCTTGCTACTGTAATCTGGTTGGAGGAAATTTTCTTGTGGTCAATGAAATCAAGAACAGAGAAGGTGAGAAAGCATTAGCTTCCAGAGACTAGAAAACTAGTATCTCTGAAAGGTGTATGAGAGGGGGCAAAGGCCATAGTTTTCATTTGGGAACTCAGAGGAATACTTCCACTCTTTCTCAAACTTTTGGTAATTAGGCTTCTATCCCAACAATTCTATTAAACCTGTTCTTTCAAAGGTCTGGTAATCTGTACTGCTGGAAAGACTGGGGATGGTGGATTGCTTGAACTCAGGAGTTCCAAGTTACAGTAGGACTAAGCTGGGTCAAGTTTATTCACTAGATCTGGCACCAATAGGGGAAGACCCTGGAACTGAGGCTGGGTCCTCAGTTCTGGGCTGCATAGATGTGTGGAAACTGATCCATGATGGAAACAGAGCAGGTCAAAGCTTACGGACCAATTAGGCCAGTGTAGGTGAGAAGACCAGAGGATAAAAAGAACCCTGGATCTCCTGGGCCCTCTCTGGTAACCCAAGATGAAATGCTAGGGATCTCAGAATCCTTGGTCCTGAGCTGTCGGGATCTGACCTTGTCCCTCTGTTGGTCAGCACCACTGGTAGCTATCCATTTCCCCTCTCCGGGGCTTCCAAGATCTCTCCACCCTGGAGCTTTCTCAGAAGAGCCTTCTACCTCTAGCTATATAGCTTGCTCACTTTGCTGGAGGGGCCCTTTTTCCTCTTTTCCATGGGCTTCTGGTCTATTTTTTTTGTGCAGTTCTGGGATGGAAGATGTCACTTACTGGTTCTCGTTGACTTTCTGGCTTATTTGGTCTGTTGTAAACTTCAGGGTTTTGTTGGAGTAGGTATGTGGGAGTTGAAGTCTCTCTCTCTCATTCAGGCAGTTATCTTGTCAAGAAGTTAACTCAGTGCAGATTGGTTTTAAGGCACCATTTAATTATACCACCTCTACTGTTACCTATGCCATTGAATGCACGTAAGTCCGTTTTTCCTAAGGTTCTAATATTTCCCCCCTTCAAACTCATTCATATCGAAATAGGCAAAACAGAGGAGAGCAAGCTGCTACTGAATTTGAATGGGAGTCCATTCTAGCTAGGATGGTTTGGGCAGAAGCCTAATTACCAAAATCTAGAAATGTACATAGTTCATTCACTGAGTCAACTCTCAATTGATGAAAATGGATCCATCAGAAGGTGAAGGATAGCTGACAATTTGATTTTACAAGACTGATTAAAGGTTTGAGAGTTTTAAAGCTGGTAATCCTAAGCAGGTGAGCTGACCATTCATTTTTTCATAATATGCTCTAGGCATAATGAATCTCAATCTAGAAATGATCATTTTCCAAAAAAATTTCCAATTATTTTATTGAGGAAAACTTTAAGGCACTGTTACTGTACATATCTGTATATCTCCCATAAATACATTGTCTTAGCTCTTTCAATGATACAGACTCAGATGCTATATTGTACAATTCCTAGGGCAAAGGAACTAGCATGATGGACTTAAGGCATTTGTTTATTCCAATAAAACAAGATATTTGCAGAATATATTAAGACTTATTTAGAAAACTATTCACAACTTTAACATAATTTAATAGCCTTGGGAGCAAGCTATAAAACTATGCATATATTTGTATACAAAAATTCTCAGAAGTGCAAATATTTATAAGTAGAATACTGAATAAAACATTTGTACAAAATTAGCATTTCCAGAGGGTGCCATCATTAGAACTAGATGCCAAATTATAAAATGTTATAGCACTAACCATGGAAAATTAATGTTCCTTGACAAATCATGATATTAAATATTATATTAGGAACTGGAGTAATATTTTAAATCTCAATCTTTCTATGTTCGCAGGTATAGGATACATCTATTATTCTCTTCATCGCCCTAATTTCCCCTTTAAGGTTATCTTCTATGTACTACCTATTTATTTACATGCTGCTGCCTCCTCTCCAATTTGAATGGGAGCTCCCTAGGGGCTGACACCACTTTTGCCTTTCTTGGTATACCCAATGTTTAACACAGCCCCGACACATTATACACACTTAATAAATGCTTGTTCATTGATGTCCTTAGTTCTTTTTTTTGGCGGGGGGGAAGGGCAGGAAAGCAGTCTTAGTCAAAATTGTCTGAGTCAAAAATGAGCCCAGTGAGGTGTATCATGTCTGATTTTCCAGTTGCTGCTTTAGTTGGTTCCCTTTAATGGGAAAGAATGACGTTCAGTACATACCTAATTAGATAAAAACACTGTCACAGTAACGGGGTGAACACTGAATGCTGTTAGTGTCTCTCCCCCCCATACTTTAGGAAATGAAGAACCAACCAAAGCCTTCCTAAGATGAGAAGCCATATCATTCTAAGCAAAATTATGAAGAAAAAAGGGATTTTTGAGATGAAAGGAATCTTAGTTTTCATCAAAATGTGCAGCACAAAAAAACAGCTTGCCAAAAATTGACACTTTTACAAAACATGAGTCGGTCGACATTTCACCTTAGGAAAAGATCTTACCCTCTCTTTTCCTCTTCTTCCTCTCTTCAACTTCTATCTCTTAGCCTTGAAGCAAATGACTAAAAATAGAGGAAAAAAACCCCACATATCTCTGATCATATTTAAATTTGGTTGTTTCCTGATTATACTTTGTTGTTCTAACCAGTATATACTGGTTTGACTGCACAAATGTGGAAATTATATTGTCCACAAAGCAGAATGTTGTAATACGATGTAACTTCTACCTTCAGCTTTTCCACCAATTAGAGATGCATGACCTAGCACAACACCATTCGTTCATTTTTTTGTGTATTCTGTATCCTATATTGTAACATGGCCAGCTCAAATGCCCATTAAACTGTCCTATTTTCAATTTAGTTTTTCATTCTAGTCTTACCCCCTAATAATTAAAATAATAAAGAATGGCATGTGACTGTATGAACGTTAAAAAAAAAAAAACCCCAAACCAACCAATCACAGTTTAGAGACCTAAAATGTTCCTAAAGGCTTCAAATTTGGTCCACATAAAATAGACAACATGTTCCAGGAAATATATTTGACAATCTACTTTTCTTTAACAAATGGCAAATCAATAGAATAATTCAGTCATGGAATGATGGAAGCATAATCTCATCTTCATTCATCCTATGGTCAAAGCGCACCAAAGAGAAGCCAGCCCAGTGAAAACGTTTCTTTTGGTAGAGGCGCCACATCAGCATACAAGCGAAAGCTAAGAAAATCATCGCAACAACTGCAATAGCCACTCCTCTGTAGTTTGTTCCTGAATTAGGGAGGGGTTGGATGTTGGATGAAATGAGAGAGGAAAAAGATAATCAATATTTATTAAAAGCATATAAAACACATTAATTCAGCCCAGGACGGATAAACCCTAAACTCATGGGCTTTGTTTCATTCATACTTCCTACCTGTATGACTGTGGACAAGTCATTTGACCTCTCTGACTGAGTTTCCTCATTTGTAACATGGAGATAGTAACAGCACCTACCTTCCAGGGTTGTTGTGAGGATCAGATGTGGTAATATTTTCAAAGTGCTTTACAAACCTCAGAGCACCATATAAATGCTAGCTATTCTTGTCCTTAATACATTCTAGCCATTTTGGTACTTCAACAATTAATTTTGAAAAAAAAAACACATTATTTTTACTATATTTGTTGTTGTTCAGTTGTTTTTCAGTCATGTCTGACTCTTTTTTTTTTTTTTTACCCCATTTGGGTTTACTTTGCAGAGATATTAAGAGTGGTTTGCCATTTCCTCCTCCAGCTCATTTTACAGATGAGGAACTGAGGCAAACAAGATTAAGAGGGGTTACATAGCTAGTAAGTATCAGAGGCTGGATTTGAACTTAGGTCTTCCTGACTCCAGGGCCAGTACTCTATGTATTGTGCCACTTACTATATATAAAATGCATTTAATTAATATTCTGCTGATGTTTATGGCAATTTCTTCCAAAAAAAAAGATCAAGAAACTTTTACAATTCTCATACTCTCAGAGCAGTCTTTTTAGAGTATCACACTTCAGTATATTTTTTGATCCTAGACAAGTTGCTAAAAACTACAATCTTCTTATATTTCATTTGCATTGAACTGAGCTATAATTACAGCAAATTTTCCATTGCCCTGGTTAAACTGTTATTTGTGAATCACTTAGTACTATTTAATTTTTAAATGATCAAATCACCAGGGCGATTTAAACCATAGATTTCTAGCTTTCCACAATTCAAGTTCTATACTGATTAATAAATCAGCATCAATATTTCATCTTTAATATTCTGCTCACTGAAATAGGAAAATATTCTGCCTCTCTTCCACCCCCAACACCCACATGGAAAGATACGCTGAATTGTGAAAAATTCAGAAGCTTTTCCCATGGAGATAAAATCATTAATGTGGTATTTTATATTATGGTACCAGCGAGTGATGGAAACATCTGTGTAACTAGATTTTCCTCTGATGATTTTCAGTAGTTAGTAACAATTAAAAACGATCCATGCATAGATTCAAAGTTACCATGAAATTTAATGGGTCTGAGGAAAGAAGGAAAGTAAGTCAACAATGAAATAATGAAAGCTCAAGTCCCTACACAGTCATATGATCATAAATTTGGAGCTGGAAGAGACCTCAGACATCATCTCCTCTAACCTAATTTTACAGATGAGGAAACTGAGGTGTGGAGAGGTTAAGTGATTTGTCTTAAGGTCACTTAAGTGGGAAATTGAGGTTTTTTGATACTGTATTTGCCTCTCTTCTACTATAATATGCTTCCTCAATTAAATCACATTCTTTAAAAGTTTTCAAAGTTAAAATTTTCTTTTAAAATGAAGGAGTTTAAAATTTTTCCCTAGATAGAAGTTACTTACATGGAGGTTAATATGTTTGTCAACTTTCAAATGAATCTTATAGCTCGCTCTTGCATTTTTCTTTGTACTTAATCAAATTTCATTGTAATATCTATGCAAAATAATTCTCCATAATTCAGTGGAGTGTTGCTTCTAGGATTGATAAGCCTTGGACCAAAGCCAAACCTTTGCCCCTGTTTGATGTGTATATTATTTTTCTGGCAACATGCTGCTCTATAGCAGTATTTTAATTTAATATAAACCTTTAGATAGTCTATTTAAGACCAAGTCAAAACTTACCCATAGGGACTTTGCAAACAACTCTTCCATGGCCTTGGTCACATTTAACTTTAGTCCACATTTCACTCGAGGCCAGCAAGATGCTACAATTTTCACCAATATTCGTACTTTCATTTCCCCATTTGACGTACTGTGCTACTGAACCATCCAACCAACTCCAATGCTCATCTATTGGAAGGGATTATAGTAAGGTTTGGTTATCACCTCTAAAATTTCAAGTAAACATATGAGAAGGTTCTGAAGCATGAAGAGAGTTATATTTCTTACAATATGCAGTTTGGAGGAAAGAATCTTCACTATAAACTTCTAGCATTAGAAATAGCCCTAATTCCTTCTATTTGTACAGTCCAAGTTATCTCAAAATCATATAGCTTCCTTCTGAAAACTTCCACCAATGAAATAGTGCTGTACATTAATTCTTTTGGGTCAGAGTGCAAATATCGATCTTGTCATTTTGTTAACAATCATTGTTAGGAATTAATCTCAGTACTGTAAAGCACCTTGAAGGGTGAGAACACAAATGTGAAAAATATCTAGTATATACAGGGCCAGGCACCCAATACCAGTGAGATAGGTCCCAGAAGTTTAGGACCCCCCTTTTTTTTAAAGAACATACTCTTCCAACCAAAGTACAGACAGTGTTGTTGATCCAAGACTCTTAGAACCAAGGATCCATTATCACCCAAACCAGTTTATTATATTTTGGGTAGAGGTATTTTTCCATTATCACTAATTCATTAAAGAATTTATAAGTTTCCAAACCAGGCCAGGAGAGCTAGGATCACTTATTAATAGGCTCAAATCACAGAATCTCAGAAGGGACCTCAAAAGGCATGCAGTCCAAGCTGCACCTGACAAGAATCCTTTCTACAATATATCTGACAAGTGGTTCTCTAGCCCTTGCTTTTGGGAGAGGGAATCTACCACCTCCCTAACACCACATGCCACTTTTGGAATTGTTAGGAAGTTTTTCCTCTATCAAGGTGAAATCTTTCTCCTTCGCTGCTTCCATTTGTAGCTCCCAATTCCTACTTTTGCTCTCTAAGGTCATGCAGACCAAGTATAATCCCTCTTCCATGTGCCATTTCTTCGGATACTTCAAGGGAGCTATAATCACACTCCCTAACTATAGCTATACACTAGGGCTCTGTCTGTCTTGGACCTTCTCTTTTTGTACCTTCTACCTTAGTGACCTCATCAGGTCCCATGGATCCAGCTGCTCTAGGAAGATAACCTCTGGATCTATATATCCAGTCAATCTCCTGAACTCTAGTTCCCTATCATTGGTCAGCAGCTAAGGTAGGGTGCTTAACTTGAAGTCAGGAAGATCTGAGTTCAAATCCAGCCTCAGATACTTTTTTCAGCTGTGTAATACTGGGCGAGCCATTAACCAGCTGCTGTCTCAGTTATTTTATTTGTAAAATGGGGAAGATAGCATTATGTTACAGGTTGTTGTGAAGATCAGCCAAGATAGTACATTATAAAGATAATACATTATAAAGCATTATTATTACTTACCATTTTAAATTGTATGTCACATAGGCATTTGAAATTTCACAATCTAAAATAAAACTCATTCTTAAACCCTCCCCCCCACTCTGCTTTCTATGTCTTGCATATCCCTAAATATGTAAGTCTTGTCATTTCCATTAAGATGTAAACTCCTTCAAGGCAGAGACTCTTTCATCTTTGTCTCCCTACTGCTTTTCACACAGTAGGTGTTTAATAAATGTTTGATGATTGATTTGCACCTGGGCTAAACATCCACAGAACCTTTAACCAATACTAAAATGGCCGGAACCTGAGGCTTTCCCCCAACAATGAAGAATTTTTTGTAAAGCCCACCATTTTATAGTCTCCAGAAAAGGCTGAAATTGAGACAAGCTTCTATGAAACCAGTCAGAGATTTGTCTGCACAATGAACGCATAGAAAAGTAACTCTTACCATTAGACTGCTGAGATAATCCAAGCCAAACTCTCATTGTGACATAATTATGTTCTCTTATCATTTGGCTCACAAACATATTCTCGTCTTCATTTTTTATGGTAACAATGGTTGCTGCACTATCTGAAGTAGTAAAATTAGTGTGTTAAAGGCATATCTACTTTAGGAGTTTTCAATACACACAAATGGCTAATCTGTAATACATTAGAGAAAGCTATTATGGAAAAACGTTGATAAAGAAAGATATATTTTGAACCATGTAAAAATCAATCTTCACCTAAAAATCCTAAACCTTTATTATATTGAAGCTAATCTTTAAAACTATGCAATAAATACCTCCACTTCTCTAAAAAGACAACTGGTATGAAAGAATGCCCCCCCCCTAAATTTCCTGATTGATAATTTTGTACCCTAGAAGATTTTAACTTCTTAGAAATATTTTTATGGTGACGCTTTTTGGTCTTGAAGATTCAGTCTTCTGGACTTTCTATACCACAACAGAGATAATGACTAGGGAAACAAGAAGGTGGAAAAATAGCCATTTTAACTTGACTAAAACAGCACCTTTTGCTCATGTCAGTTTTTAATTTGTTTCTACTAGGATAGAAATTAAATGTGTCTGATATGCTATGGACACTGGGAGCCTTCCAAAAGACCTTCTACTCATGACAGAATTTAAATAAGTACATTTGGTCATGGAAACGGGCTTTCACCTGCCCATTGAAGGTTGCTAAAGTAACGCCTGATTAGTAAGTGGAAGAATAGGCTAGGTAGCTCTGATCCCTCATGTCTTTTTATCATCAGTTCATAAACATGCTGTCTTGTTTCCCAAGAATTACTGAATCTTGGAATAGAAACATAAACTGGGAAGTCAAAGAACAGACCTTTAAAAGGATCATATGGTTCTATGACAATTTCTCATCAGTTTCCAAGCCAAGGTTCTAAAGGGACTGCCAGAACGTGAGCTCAGAACTACAATGTAAGCTCCCTTAGATTGGTCAATGACTGTGCCACTTCTGTCTTTGTATGCTCAGCACTTGGTCTAGTGTCCTGTATATTGTATAGGTGCTTAGGTATTGATTGATTGATTGGTCCAGATTTGTAGTTAGGCTGCTGTCCTCTATGGGAAGCCTATCCACTCTCCAAAAGGGGTCATGGAATAACAAGGACCTGGAGCAGGTGACTGTGCAGGTGATGTAGACACCTAAGAGTTAGTGTGCTGTCAGGATAACTTCTGGTAAGATAATAAACAGAGAAGGAAGGCACAGTATGTAAGTATTAAATACATTTCATGCTAAATAATTAAACACTACCATGTTATCTCAAATGGTACTTCATAACAATAATAATGAAAGTGAGTATATAGCGCTCTAAGGCTTGCAGAGTGCTCTATAAATATCATCTCATTTTATCATAACTCTGGTGGATTACGTGGTACTATTATCCTCATTTTATAGAGGAGGAAACTGAGGAAAAGCGTAAATGACTTGCCCAGGGTCGCACAGCTAGTAAACGTCTGAGGGAGGTATGGACTTAGGCCTTTCTGACTCTGAGCCCAGAACACTAACCACTACCCCACCTAGCTGCCTATAATGACAAGGCTATTATGCAGATAAGAGACCCAAAGAGATTCTGAATTCTTTACATCCTTTAGTGGTAGGGGGTTTCTTAATTTATCTTAAGTTTTATATGTGGAACAGCATATCATAGAGACAATTCTGTTACTCAACACCCACCATATATTAGAACATCTTTTCAATAAACAGAAATTGGAAGACTCCTCACAGACATGAGCAGGATAATAGATGACATTTCCATTTGTGTGGTTAAATCGTTAATGCAAGGATACTGACCAAAAGGACACGATGCTAGATGGGCAACGTAGACAGCATTTTCCCAATCTGAGTAAATGATCTCAGTGAGTTGTGTATCCAAGGAGACCCAACTAAATGACCCACATAACTTGTTACTGCCAGCACTAAAAAATAATTTTTTTTCCCACATTGCTATTTTCACTGAAACTGTATTGATATCTAAGGATGGTATGAATCATTCTGAATTTCTTTCCTTTCATTCTCTTATCCTCACCCTGAGCTAGTCTAAGCATTAAGAAGTGTATCATACCAAGTTCTGGACACAACTGTTCTGCCTCAGAAAAACTGTGCAACGCCTTGTCAAATGCATAACAGGAATCTCCAAATGGAATCCATGGGGTCCCTTTGGGTGATGGACACCGTGATGAAGATTGTTGGAGAGGCTGCTGTTTAGCTGCAAAAAAGATTGATAACGTGATTATTTATAGGCATATAGGAAAAACTATATCTTCTAAATAAAATTAAGCTCCTCTGTTTTTAGCACAGGGCAGCCCTGACATCAGGTGGCAATATATCTTGTGAAGGGCAAGGGCCTCTCCCTTCTCAGAGTTCGTCTTTCTGAATGCCTTTCTGGGATATAATTTTTTTCTAAACTATTGAAATTAGAAGACAACCACACAGGATCATAGATTAAGAGACAAAAGAGACCTCAGAGGACATCTAGTCCAGCTTCCACATTTAAGAGATGGGGAAACTGAGGCCCAGGAAAGTTAAATGATTTGTACAAGGTCATAAAGGTAGTAAAAGACAGAGGTAGGATTGGAACCTAGGTCTTCTGAACCCAGAGCAGGTGTGCTCACCATTATACCTCCCTTACCATGATGCCTCTCTCCCCCTCCAAAAAAAAAGAAAGCAAACTCAACAATTATATAAAATTGTAAAGCTTGCAAAGCATTTTCCTCACAACGACCCTGTGAGGGAAAATGCACAACTAGCATAATCATCCTCACTTTACAAGTAAGGAAATTGAGTCTCAGATTAGGATCAAAGATTTAGAGCTTGAAGAGAACTCAGAGGCCTTCTAAATAATTTGTCTAAAGTAGCATAGGAAGGGACTTGCAAGCTGTCCTCAAATGAAATGCTTAGCTTTGGGAGTTAGGAAGTGCCCCCACCCAAGAGGTGTTTGAATGAAGGATGGATGACTTGTTGGGAATGCTGTAGACAGTACCCTTAGTTAGGCATGGGCTGAAATGGAGTACAACGCTTTCTCTCTTGGCCTTGTCTCCTACTCTGAAGTGATTTTCATGTTGGAAAAAATAAGCAAAGGTAGGGAACAACTTAGATAATTACTGGTATTCTCTACTGCCTTGGATTTTGTGACATTCTACAAGTTGCCTTCCTTATTAACTCCCATCTCCTCCACTAGTTCTTTAATCACCGAATGGAGGTGCCTCAGGCAAACTGAGACCTGGGAAAGACCTTAGTTTTAAAAGGCAAGGTCTCCCACTGCATCCTGGGCCATCTCCAGTCGTCCTGATCTTTATCTTGTCACTGGACCTACGTGGCTCAGGAGGAGAGAGTGAGGCTGGTGACTTTGCATAGCCTTGCCTCACTTAAGTCCAATTCACTTGCAAGTCATGACATCACCTTCCTGATGTCATGGTCTTTGAGAAAAAAGGACAAACAACAATCATCAACTTGTAACTTGAAAACTTCTCTCAGGCTCAGTTCTTATTCCTCTGTTTTATTCCCCCTCTATGAGCTTAATTTCATTAAATTGCTTAGTTACTTTTGTGCCTTCCACCATCGGCTTGAGCTTTTTATATCTCTGGCTGTCTAAAGGATTTCTCTACATGGCTATTCTCTTGGTTATGTGAAATTGGCTAGATCCCAAACTATTTCCACACTTAATGCAATTCCATCTTAACTTCCAAGTCACTCTAAATGGCACCACTATTTCCTCCCTGACAAGCATGACATTTTGGAATCATTTACTTGCCTCTCACTTTCTGCTGTAAGTAACAAAAGTAATTTCTGTGTTATGGAAAGGGAAGTTTATATGTTTTTTGTTTTTTTTTTTTTGGACAAAAGGTTATATTTAAATAGAAAACTCTGCTAGAGTGTTGGGTCTGGAATTAAGAAGAACTGAGTTCAAATTCAGCCTCAGACACTTTATAGCTGTGTAACCCTGGGCAAGTCATTTAACCTCTCTTTGCTTTGGTTTCCCCATCTGTAAAACAGGGATAATAATAGCACCTATCTCCCAGGGTTGTTGTATAGACCAGATGAGATAATCGTAAAGCACTTAGCACAATGACTGGCACATAGTAAGAACTGTATTTTGTTGTAGTTCAGTTGTTTCAGTTATGTCTGACTGTGACCCCATTTGGGGTTTTCTTGGCAAAGACATTGGGGTGGTTTGTCATTTCCTTTTCCAGCTCATTTTACACATGAAGAAACTGAGGCAAATAGGGTTAAGTGACTTGCCTAGGGTCATACAACTAGTGTCTGAGGCCAGATTTGAACTTAGGAAGACGGGTATTCCTGGCTCCTGGACCAGCGCTCTATCACTGCACCACCTAGCTGCCCAAGCACTACTTAAACATCAATCATTACCTCTCTGAACATTTACAGGTTGGGATCTTTACTATAAACCAGGAAATGAGAGGCTGCGAATCATTCCGGGCTATATTAAATAGCAGTGAAGTAAATACAGCCATTTGCTTATAATCCAGGAGTTAACAATAATTGGCAAGTGGCAATCTGAAAAGCTGTTTTAAAAAACTTCCCACTGTAAGTTTTTCAAGTCGGATCAAAGGATTTAAAGTGAGAAAGTTATCTTAAGGATCATCGAGTCCAAATTCCTCATTTTAAAGACGAAGGAACCAATGTCATAGACGTGGTAAGTAGCACAGCTGGGATGTGAACTCAAATCCCCTGACCCCAAAATGCATCTTGAGGGCAGGGACTATTCTTTATTGTCATTTGTATTTGTACCCCAGCGCTTAGCATAGTGCTTTGCACATAGTAGATGCTTGATAAATGTTTATGGACTAAGTGACTTAAATGTAATACTTTTAGTCTTGGGTTAAGGATGTATGCTCATTAACATTTTGGTTACTATTTATCCTATCAGAACTATGATAAAATTCCAGGAGAAAGCTTTTAGGACAAAGTTTCTTTAACTTTTTGGGTGTGTCATGGACCCCTCCCTGGAGTAGAATAATACAGGAAATCAATTATATCAAAATAAAGATGTACTTTTTTTTCTCCTCCAAGTCCTTGCGTCCTTGGGTTCCAGGTTAAAAAGCCTTGTTTTAGAAGGCGGCCTCTACAATTACCGTCTTACTTGTTCCTGTGTCCAAAGGTGAGAATTTTATGTACATTTTTATTTCAACTATAGTACTTATAATTATCTAAATATTTCATGGATAAATAATAATTTAAACCTGTGTGAGAAGGAATCCTGTTTCCATGAGATTAGCACTACTCCCAGCTTTGCAGGAGTGATAATAAGAGGTAAGTCAGAGGTCCTAATTGGCGCTGCGACC
Source organism: Phalanger gymnotis (assembly GCA_028646595.1). NCBI lineage: Eukaryota > Metazoa > Chordata > Mammalia > Diprotodontia > Phalangeridae > Phalanger > Phalanger gymnotis. The sequence continues at coordinate 644,727,424 of CM053622.1, read as the reverse complement.
TAGCAGAACCAGGCTTCCGATAAGGTAAAAGGTCAGAAGCTTGTACGCATGTCTAACAAGTTGTTTAACATTATCCAATACAGCCCCGGGGTGGAGCAAGCCAATTTAAATGCACACATAATGCATGACAAGGGAGGGGGAACACATCAAGGAGAAGAACATGGAAGAGGTTGTTCAGAAGTTGCATTCAGCCAATGGGGAACAAGGGGGGAAATTCAAATTGGGAACAGGGCATAAATAGCCTTGCACTTGTCCGAGGCAAGTGTGCTGCTTTAGGGAGTCACCCATTTACAATGAATGTAAAATAAAATAAGAGCTTTCCTGGCTTCACAATGAGTATTATTCTTTCTAGAACAAGCACATTTCTCACACCTGTGAGATATATAAATATATATGGCATATTTATATATACACACACACACATATACATACATATATATACACACATATATAAATATATAGCTTGTGAGGGGGCCATGTGTATGTTCCTTATGATATCTGACCCCACAGTTCTTGTTATCAAAATCTCAGTAGATATTACGGATTTCTGTTGAGACAGATGGCACAATATGGTCCAGAGCTATAATAAAACTGTATAAAATTGTGACCTTGGACATTCATTCTATATAACCTCTCTGTGCCTCAGCTTCTTTACCTATAGAATGAGATAATCTCCAAGTTCCCCTTCCGGCCCTAAGGCTTATGAGCCTCTGATACTTTTGCTATTGCTGATATAAATGTACTTGAGTTCCCTCACAAGAAGTACAAGAGAGAACTGCCCTGACTTGCACATTCAGAAGGGAGGGAGGGACAGGGAGATAGTAGAAGTTATATCTCACTTTAGCGGGTGGTGGCTCTTGCTGTTGAGTGGTCAAATCTGTCTGATGCAGGCCTATACTGTCCAGAGAAGGCACAGCTAAGATAGTGCTATGTAATACATACATGCAACAAACATAACATTCCAAAGCAAGACTTACCTTTTTTCGGTTTACAACAAATAGCACCATCCATAACAGAGTTGCATTTTTCATGCCTCCAAATTCCTTTAGGATCCAAGACAACACAATTTCCTGTAGAATTTTGTTCCTTCCATGGAACATAGTCAAATGTGCTTCCATCAGACCACTCAAAAGCTGAGTCACTTCCCTGTTTTAATGAGTAATAATGAAGTTCTGAATCTAGATCCAAGTTTAGGTAAAAAAAAAACCCACTATATGCAGTTAAAAAAATAGAATGACACATTAGCTTTATATTTCTTAATACTCTAAGGGAATATTTATTTGGTTTATTGATCTAGGACTTCTAATTTCAGGATTTCATACAAAACTTAGAACACTTTTTTATAAACAAGTTGAAATTGGGATATTCAACTTGAGGTTTTATTCTGTCTTTAGATGACTGATTTTTTTAGAAGTTCTTCTATAAATTGTGACAAATGCTAGGAGCCATTTGCATGTGGTAATCTTAAAGAACTTTTTTCTACTTACTTAAAACACATCCTTAAGATAGTAGATAAGCTACGTAGAACTAGAAGGGACCTTAGAGACAACTTTGTCTAACTCTTTCGTTTTACAGATAAGCAATGGAGACCCAGAGAGGCTAAGTCATTTGCCCAAAATCTGATGGGTATAAAGTGCCGTTGGACAAGTGACCTCATCTCTCTGTGCCCCATGTCTTCATCCATAAAATGAAAGGGTTGGCCTAAACGGACGTTAAAGTCCCTTTTAGGTGTATGATCCTCTGCTCCCATTTTAAGTATATCGGTAAAAATTTCTTTAAATGTCATAAGCAATTGTCTCCCAGCATCCCTTATAATTCTAGCATTATAATCTCAAAGTCTACTACTATCATTTATTATTATTCTACATTTGGCTTATGTCAGAATCATCGTAGAGGCCACATTTTTTCACATGATTCATTGCCTTCGTATGTTGGTATCAGCTACAATTTAGATAGTAAAGGTAGAAATGAATTTATTTAATGCTGTCAAAGAAGGAGGAGTAGGCACACAGGAAGAAAGTATTTGAGCCAAGAGGGCTTGTGAGGGGGGCCTTGTGGTATGTTCCTTATGAAATCTGACCCCATAGTTCTTACCTGTTATCAAAATCTCAGTAGATACCATGGATTTCTGGTGAGACAGATGGCATAATATGGTCCAGAGCTATAATAATTCCTAGGACACTTGGGTTCTTTGGACGGGAGCGCGTAGCAGAGAAAGAAATGGTTTTAAAAAAGAAAATGCTTGATAGTGCTGATATCTAGACTCAATTTAATATACTACCCTGAATTATCATGACAGGTTTGGAAATTATATCTCAAAGACATCAAATTTAGAGTAATTTTTGGAATAAATTATTTATGGGCAGGGTCTATTTGTGATCCATAAATAATTTATGAGCTGAATGCTTCCATCTACTAAATGAAGATAATGCTGATTGAATATGTGTGAGAAAGCTTTATACACATAATTCTCTAATATGCTACTTACATCGTGACTTGACAGTCCAGTCCATAATGGAAATCCATCGCGTTTTGCAAGATCCTCCAAAAAGAGCTGGCTGTTTTTGTCGTGCACACTTGTTAAAGAGCCCCCATTTTGGGAACATTCTTTCAAGGCTTCATACCACGTGAATTTTTTTTGAACTACATTATATATAGAATCTTCATATGGAATTAATTGCGGCAGTGTACGATTATACTCTTCCTTGTAGTCAACTATGATGTTTAAATAAGGTATTAGTGCTTGAATTTAAACAATTTAAACTATACTTAAGACAGTCAGTCAGTCAACTACTATTTATTAAGTGCCTATTATGTGCGAGGCCCTGTGCTAAGCACTAGACAGCACCTGTCTAGCACTAGAGAGTGCTACAAAGCAGGACTTAATTTATTGATTTGTTGATTGGCTAGACTTAAGAAAGTGATTGAGAAAATGTTAATAATGAAGATTAAACTCAAGTGTGTTGTGCATACATCCCTCATCCCTCTCCCTGCCCCCAGCCAGTTGTAAACATTTACCAGCACACCCCTGAATATCTATGTGTTTTTTACAAATGTGAAGACACATGATAGGCCTGAGTAATGACATTTTAGATGACAGCATTCACCTCAGGTCTCATAGTCCCAGAACATCAGAGATGGAAGAAATTTTGTAGACCATTTAGTCTGGCTCCCTTTTACAGATGAAGAAACTGAGACCCTGAGGGGTTAAGTTATTTGTCTAAAGTTAAATGGCTAGTAGGTGGCAGAGTCAGGATTTCCATAAAGGGGCTTCTGGACGGGCCCCAAGTCAAGTTAAATCAAATTCAGCAATCATGTATTTACTTATAAGCAATGTGATGCAAAGACAAAATGAAATGTAGTCCCTGGTCCCTGATGCCGACCATTTCTAGGATGGATGGGACCTTAAGAGGATATTTATTATTATTATTATATTAATAATAATTAATATTATACTATTAAGATATTAAGAGGATTTCCTCTTAAAATGTCCAGATCTGAACCATCCCTCTGAAGTGTCACACTGATGTGCAACTGATGTCTAAGACTGGTGAATACACGGTAGAGAGACCTAGTGAGATGGTCCACAGAAGGAGACTTCATCCCCTCCACCATCACTGCTAGTAGGATATTCACTGAGGGAAGGAGGCTCCTAATATCTTTTAGCAGACTCTGAAAACTGACTCCATATTTCCATTAAGAGCTGTTGCTGGTCTAATAGAATATTCAGTAGTTCTTTCTTTCGGCAAGGCAATGGGGATTAAGTGACTTGGCCAGGGTCACACAGCTGGTGTCATGTGTCTGAGGACAGATTTGAACTCAGGTCCTCCTGAGACTCCAGGGCCAGTGCTCCATCTACCGTGCCAAAGCTGCCTCAGTAGTTCTAAAGGAAATTTCTGAAGTATTTCTAAAGGAAAGCCTAAACATTGTTTTATTTTCATTATTGGTAAGCTCCTAGAGCTAACTGAAACAATTCCTACTTAAATTTATGCCCCACAATTTCAATAAATGATGCGTCAGTTACTATATGTAAGCTGTTCTGCTAGGTTGTCATTAACAATTGCTCACATAGACACTTTAAAGTTTACTGAGCCCCTTTCTTTCAGCAATTTCGTAAGATAATCAGAGCAATCAAGCAATACATTTCCCATGTTACAGGTGAGAACTGGAGAGGTTGTATAGGGGTGGGGAACCTGTAGCCTCAAGGCCACATGTGGCCCTCTAGGTCCTCAAGTGTGGCCCTTTAACTGAATCCAAACTTCACGGAACAAATCTCCTTAATAAAAGGATTTGTTTTATAAAACTTGGGCTCAGTCAAAAGGTCGCACCCGAGGACCTGGAAGGTCACATGTGGCATCGAGGCCACAGGTTCCCCACCCCTGGGTTAGTAAGTGTTGGAGCTGCGACTTGAGCCCAGGTCTTCTGACTTCAAATCCAGTACAATCATAAAGAAGCAGTAAATGGATCGCCAGACTTGAATACAGACCTGGACCTGAATTCTACCTTACACGTATACTAGCTGTGTGATCATGGACAAGTCCTTTAACTTCTAGGTGCCTTGATTTTTAAATCTGTAAAATGGGGGTGAAAATACTGCCTAGAATTGTGAAGATGTTTTGCAATCCTCTGACTGCTACTTACAGGGCAAAGACAATTCTTTAGATTACATTTCATTCTTATTTCCTTTTTATTTTTCCTTAGGTAGTGGTTGCAAGAGGAACAGATACAGAAAAGTCCTGGTGATAAACTCCCTTTACCAGAGCAGATCAGCACCAACTCTGCAGCTTATAGTTTTAGAGAACTGTCTAGGGGCACTGATGAGTTAAATGAATTAATCACCCAGAGTCCCATAGTTAACATCTGTCAGAGGCCAGGCGTGAGCACAAGTCTTTCTGACTCTAAGACTGGTTTTCTGTACCTTATACCCTGGTGACTCTCCTTAAATTCAAATCTGTCCAACTTTTAAAAAAATCCAACCTTGAGCAAAGTACTAAGATTAAAACTGTAGGCCAGTGCTTGCTTTTTACATTTTTTAGACTTTACACTTGAACTACCTTTAAAGCTCTCCACATTTTTCTAGTCAATATACTGCAAATGGATTCGATTTCTAAGGTCCTAATCAATCACAGAACTGCATCCTTAGTATTTTTCTAGGCAGTTTTTTGGATCACTTCCCATTATGCTAAAAAACTGTCACCTGTGAATTTAAATTCTCCCTTTCTAATTACAATGAGAACAAAGCCATCTTAACTAATATTCAGCCCTGTTTCATTTTTTCTCTTAATTATCACAATTAGATTCATTACTTACCCATTTCAATTTTACAAGCAAGAATGCTGCGCTGGTGAAAATAAAGAGCTTCTTTGACACTATTATAAAGGTAGATATCCCAGAAGCCATCAGTGTTCAAGCCAGCATAAAATTGCTTGTTTTTTATAGCTGGTCTTCCTGTTTTCCAGTTTACATAGGACAAGGTGGTCTTGTCAGACCACTTTAAGGAATCATCTAAAGAGAAGAAATGTGTTTAGAAACAAAAATGTTAAGCTTTATACACACATTTGGGGCAGCTAATAGGTCTAATTTGACAACTTCCTTCTCATACCCCTTCTTTATTAATCTTTGCTACTTTCAGAGCAATGAGGTCATTCTCTCTCACAGATTTTGTAATATTCTTGCCTCACCACCAGAGTACTATATGGCATGCTTTAAATTGGCAACTTTTAAAAAACAATTAAAATTTCATTGTGTGTCAATACCTTAGGGTACTATAAAATCAAGTCTGGGAATCAGTAGTCTTGATCTAAACTACCAGCATTTGGATATATTTCAATAATCTTTAGCTTGGTAAAGTGAAGTAGACTACAGCAAACACAGGTGGATGAAATTTTGCATATTTCTTCAGAAATTACTATATTTATTTACATGATTTCTTTTCTATTTTCATTGACTTTTGACTGCTAAACTGTGATGGTGAGAAAGTGTTCTCGGTTACTGACCAAGAGCCATCTTGGCTCTTGGTTACAGCAACTATTGGAAGTATATGAAGGCTTGATAAGGGAAAGTGAAGAGGCATGAATAGGGGTTGAACATTCTTCCATTTGCTTTTATGAAGAAAGGTTTAATTAACCATAGCTCATACCTCTTCAACTAATCTTACACGGTGTTCATCAGGGGTTTAGGGTTACTGCTCATAACTAGACTGAAATTACACAGATTTTAAAGATTGTACCTTCTCCTCAAAAGTGATGCTAGAGGGGAAGAAAAGGTACAAGCAAATATGGTGTGTGCTAGATTCATAAATTTCAATGTGGCATTTAGTGCTCTAGTCCGGTCTTACAAGTAGTTTTCAAAGAAGGTGCCAACCTCATCAAAATTCTAATTGGCATAACAAATGGTGCCAGGTTCATCCATGTTCCAATTTTCTTACCAGTTTTTGGCCTAGCTATTCCCATTTCCCTACTGGTTCTCATCTCACTTGGCAAAGAACCTAAGCATCTGTCTATAGTAATTATGCTAAGGAGAAGCAGTACATATGTTTACATTTTATGGCCTGCTGCTTTATTTTTATGGTTCTCTTAACCAACAGAGAATAAGGCATATGCTTCAATGTCAAGGTCAAGGGTACCTCACTTCTCCGAAATTCTTTGCTTTTTCCCACTTAGTAAACAGATGCACGTATTCCATAGTGCCTATGCAAAAAGAACACTTGCTCGTCTAGAATGAGTTCCACCAAACGATAGGCATTTCTCAGTAGCCACACTGTGGCTCTAACGGGGGGGGGGGGGAGACACCTGTGGCCTTGATTCACAAGGCCCTCTAGGTCCTCAAGTGTGGCCCTTTGACTGAATCCAAACTTCACAGAAGTGTAACTGAATTTGGGGTACTTCACTTAGAGGAAGGTAATTGCTTGCTATTCCAGCATTTTCTTTTTTTTTTTTTAAATTTATTTTTGACATGTTTGGTTTTCAGCATTGATTTTCACAGGCGTTTGAATTACAAATTTTCTCCCCATTTCC
>CM053622.1:644637289-644719908 GCA_028646595.1 Phalanger gymnotis | reverse complement strand
TCCCCCCCCCCCACTCCAAGATGGCGTACATTCTGGTTGCCCTGTTCCCCAGTCTGCCCTTCCCTCCGTCGCCCCATTCCCTTCCCATCCCCCTTTCCCTTCCTCTCTCCCCTGTTTATTCCAGCATTTTCTTAAGACAGATTTAAGTATTAGAAGAAATTTCAGAATGTGTTATACATTCTTAAAATGTGTTTTTGGACCAATAGCTTTAAAAAAATCTCAAAAACAGTTTATATATGGGGTGGGGTATGGGAGGGTATCTTAACATCAGGTTTATGAAATTAAAAAAGATTTTGATAATTATTTCAATGTAGTGGGTTTCCTTTGTAATCCCATTACTTTATGCATTTAAAAACATTATTTTTGAGAAAGAGTCCATAGACTTTGCCAGCTCGCTAAAGGAGTCTACAACACAGAAAAGGTTAGGAACCCTTGCCTTGTATAATGTCTATAGAAAAAACGGTTAAAGACATATGAAAAGAAGTTTCTAGTGATTAAGTCTCAAGAAAAACTGGCTCAAAATTTTAAACAAATTGTGTGTGCATACTCATTTGTATGTGATCATATATGCATAGACACAATGTATTTATCATATATATCTCTTGTCATATGTGTGTGTATGCATACACGCACACATACATATAGACACACACTCCAATAAACTCACTCAGAAGCCATAATAACTCTATAGGAACCATCAATCATTACTAATGAGGGAAGAGGGATTAAATGGAGGAAATTAATCTAATAAATTTATTTCAAGAAAGACTGAAATAATCAGAGTTGACTTCCAGATCCTCTTTTCTCTCACATCTTTTCATTATCTTCCACCATCCTGGGCATGCATATGCATTCATACACACACATCTATATATACGTATCTGTCTAGTCATCTCTCTCTCTCTATATGTATATATATGTATATAATACATATGTATTTATATATGATATATATTTTAGGAAGCTTATATTCTTTTATCATCTGCATATGATTCTCAAACCTCTATTTCTCAGACCTCTTTTCTGCTACCCAGTTCCAGATCTTCCATGATTCCATAATTAAAGGAAAAATCATTTTCCATTGTTTGACTCTAAGTTTTTGCAAGGGTAGAGTGTGAATAAAGGGTGAGAGTGGGGCCAAAGATCTCACAATTTACATAAGTCAAAGACATTCCCTTCTTACTTCTTTGCCCTAAATCCTAAATATGGAGCTATATATTCCATTGGTCACCCATACTTTTGTAGACTGACAAATAGGTAATTATGTAGAACAAGACCAAGAAGAGGAAAAAAGCCTTTAGACATAACTTACCGTCATAAGTTATACCCAACAATACCCATGAAGCCATATAATTGAAGTATAGAAGCTGTTCACGAACAAAGTCATTCTCTCTCTCATCTCGAATACTCAGAGCATGTGCCTTTGGATCTATTAAATCAAAAGTCTTCAATTAACCGTGTGTCAAAACTGTTAACGTTTAATACTTAGATTTACTTTGATGAATGAGCTCATCAAAGCCCATTTACAGTGAAAGATTATTCTAACATGTCAATATAAACACCTCCCTACACTCCTAAACAGGAATAGGAAGCAGGTCAAGAAGTTAAATTTGGTCTACATAAGCAGAGAATCCTATAGTTGTATAGGACAGAAGGGAAAACGTGTTTATTTTCTTCACTTTCTAATATCAAAGTACCTTTTCACACTGTACCAACCTATCTCTATGGAGGACTATCAAACTATTCACATTAATAGTATGCTTTAAGAGTCCATTTCACAGAATGACTAATCCCATTTAGTGGGGTGTGAGAAATTTACCTTAATAAATTAAACTGAATAGTGAACAGTGTTCTATATACGGACAGTTCTTGCTTTATGTAAATTCACATTACGCAAATTCGATTTTATGTAAAGAATTCCGAGAGAAATCAGGATCAGGGAGTAATTGTGAATATCAAGGCATATTATTTACATACTATGTTTGCCCAGGAAATTGCAGCTCTGGATGTAGATAAGGACTTCACATTGAGAGATTTCTAGAAGTCTTAAAATATTTACCATGCAATATGGAAAATCGCTAAGACCATGGGAAGATATAATAGAAACATGTATGAAGAGAGCTTGGAAAAAAGTGTGCTTGCAGTTTGTCTGAAGAAGTAAAAGATTGTAAAGTTAGCACAAGAATGGGAGGTAGAAGTAGATGAGAATGATGTAGAGGGGTCCATCGAGCCTCATGGAGAACTTGTCAAATGAGGATTTGATTAAACAGCTGGCTGCAAAGATTGCAGAGAACCCAAGGTCAAATCAAAAGGGTTCACAATGAAACAGTTGACAGAAGCATTTCATCATTTGAGTGAATTTTTTTTCTTGTGTTGAAAAGATGGATCCAAATATGTCAAGATTTTTTATAAATTCAAAGTCCAGAACAAGATAATATTGCTTGATATCACTGGATATGCGAGGAAAAAAAAAGAGAGCCACTGTCCAAACATCTCTCAATAGCTTCACAAAATAAAGTTGTGTAGCCAGCCACCAGTGACAAGGACTAGGTGCAATGGATGGGGAAGGGGCAACGCAGAACCCCACTATGTACTTTGTCATTAACTTCACCTTTAATTTCATAATTGTTTACTCTCATGGCACAATATTTCATAACAGCATTTTTATGTATGCCTTTGTTACATAAAGGTCTGTGAAAGAGTCCACTTACATACAGTGAGAACTGTCAGTGTATTAGACATGGGAGATTTTGAAATATGCTATCTTCCTACAAATTATAGCTAATAAACTTCAGCTATCCCATTCCCCTTTCCTTATCACTTTACGCAACTTTTCCTCAAAGGACACTTTCTGAGGAAATGACCTCTTTCCTGGGTAAGAATACCAAAGTAGGAATAAGGGAGACCCTCAGAAAACGTCTTCGTGAACCACACATTCCTCAAGTTCATTTTTCTGTCTGTAGGGATCTTGGCCAAGTCAGGTTGATCCATGGATTCTCTCTCTTACCCAGAGAAAAAAGTAATGAAACCTTGATTGAGTAGAGATTTCACTCTCCTTAACACACATGCACACGCATTTAAAGCCATTTATAATGTAGGCCCCCGCTTCCCCTCCCAACTACCTTTACAGTCTTTTAACATCTTCCTTTCTCCTTTCCTTCCCTCCCCACCATGTGCTCTTCAATCCAGTGACAGTGGCCTCCTTCCTATCCCTCATGTGAGACACTCCATCTCCTGACTCCAAACTGACTTTACTGGTTGTTCCGCATGCCTAGAATGCTCCCCCTCCTCAGCTCCACCTCTTAGCTTCTTTCAAGTCCCAGCTAAAATCCCACCTTCTACAGGAAACCTTTCTCTATCCCTTCTTAATTCTAATGCCTGCCCTTTGTTGACTATTTCCTATTTATCCTGTATATAGCTTCTTTGTACATAGTTGTTTGCATGTTGTCTCCCCCTTTAGACTGTGAGCTCCTAAGAGGAAGTGACTATCTCTTGCCTTTCTTTATATGCCCAGCACTTAGTATGGTGCCTGGCACATAGTAGGTATTTAAAAAAATGCTTCCTGGATTAAAACTTGCGTGTGCGCATGAGCATGCGCGCGCGCGCACACACACACACACACCAACCTGTCAGAGGCCAGGACCAGTGGCATCAACCACCAGACAATACAGGAAACTCACACCAAAGAAGCAGGTAGGAAAGGCACACCCAAACTACTTCTGGTTAAAGGGATCACTTGCACCCATGTTTCCAGCAGCACTGTCAATGTCAAATAGAAATGTGGCCATTGATCTGTACATAAATATCCCCATGGGCCACATTTTGACTTAGTTTTAAAATGTAATGAAATATATGCCTTGCTCTGTCTTCATTTATTTTGTTAAATATTTCCTAATTACATTTTAATCTAGTTTGGGCTGTACTGGGGAATGTTGCAGGCACACCTCTACTCTAAATGACTCAAGTCTACAGAACCAACACTTGACAAGTAGTCAGTTATGCACTCAGACAAGACTCCTGCTGACTTGGCTCTTTGGTGCCCTGGCCTCAGAGACAAGGGGGACAATTATAGTTATGCTGCTCCTGGAAGCTGTCCTGCTCCCTCACTGGATTTTTATTCTGGCACTGCCACTTCCTCCCTGTCACCTACAGCCTCCATGCTATGACTAGATCGTGAGCAGAGCCTGAGACCCCTGTCCTGATTGGCTGTGCGTTTGTACAGTAAAGGGTTTGGATATGATTGTATTCATGCTTCTCTTTCTCCTGCCTGACTTAAAGAGGGGGTAGTTGTGACACTCTAGAGAAGCACAGTTTTTTTTTAATTTTAAAATATAACCTGTGAGCATAATTCTATCCTAATGTTTATCTCATCAAGAGTATTCTTCCTCTAATTATTAAATTAGATTTTATTATTATTAAATTAAATTTTTAAATTACCTCTTGGACCACTTGCCCCACTCTAGACTCCCATCTTTACCCAGACCTTTGCTAAACCCTATGATAACACCTAAATGATTTCTCTACCCTGTTCTGTAACTTATATTATAAATATGGGGCAGCCAGGTGGCACAGTGAGAGCCCTGGGCTGGGAGTCAGGAAGACCTGAGTTCAAATCCAACCTCAGACACATACTAGCTGTGTGACCCTGGGCAAGTCACTTAACCCTGTTTGCCTCAGTTTCCTCATCTGTAAAATGATCTAGAGAAAGAAATGCCGAACTACTCTAGGATCTCTGCCTAGAAAACCCCAAATGGGGTCACAAAGAGTCAGATGTGACTGAAATGATTAAATAACAAACTTTAGGTTCACTTGTTTGTTTCTAAAATGGATGGGAAAAGGATAGAGGCTGCTACTGCTTTTATTTTCTCCATACAGAAATCTTCATACTTTTTTTGATGAAATGATGTGGTAAAAAGGAAATACCGAATGACGAGTTCTGAGAAATGGGAGTATCCCATGAAGCAGAAGTATCGATAGTACGCTTCCCCTATATTCTTCTCTTATCTAATCCTTTTTGTGCATAGGAGAGTTGGAAATCATAGAATAATTTCTGAAATACCCTGTACTTACTTAGTTTCTGACATTTAAGTTGTGCTTCATCATTTGTTACTGCTAGGAGCCTATTTTTGGCAATCATGAAATTGTAGCAACTATTCTGAAATGGTATCCAAGGGGTATTGAGAACAGGAGATGGACATTTCACAGTGTCAACTTTCTTTGCTTCTTTTTCTGTCTCATCTAGAAGACATAATGACAACAGATGATTATAAGCACTCAGATTTCCATAGCACTTTAAAATTTATGAAGCACTTTCCTCACTAGACCTCCATAAGGCGAGCACCACAGGTTTTATTCTTCTAACCATCCTGAAAAAAAACAACTTGGAATTTTAATAGAAAAATCACTAAATTAAATATACTCTTTGGCTCAACAATAGCACCACAACGCATATACTACAAGGAAAGTAAAAGACAGAGAGAAAGGTGACATATGCACAAAGATGTTTATTACAGCACTTTTTGTGATAGCAATGAGCTGGAGACGAAGCGGGTGCCCATCGAATGGGCTGAACAAATTGTGGCATAAAATTGGAATAGAATATTATTGTGTTCTAGGGGAACAAAGAAGAATATACGGGTCCCGGAGAACCTTGGGGAGACTTGAATAAAGACACAGAATGAAGTATGTGTAATTATGAGAACAATTTACACAGCAATCATAGTAACACAAAGGAAAATAACTTTGAAAAACATAAAAACTCTGATAAAAGCTGTTACTAATTGTGATTTTAGTAGGCAAGGGTGAAGAATGCTTAGGGCAGCCAGGTGGTATAAGGAATAGAGTGCCAGGCCTGGAGTCAGGAAGATTCTTCTTCCTGAGTTAAAATCTGGTCTTAGACACTTACTAGCTGTGTGACCCTGGGCAAGTCACTTAACCCTGTTTGCCTCAGTTTCCTCATCTGGAAAATGAGCTGGAGAAGGAAATGACAAACCACTCTAGTATCTTCACCAAGAAAACCTCAAATGGGGCTCAAAGAGTTGGATACGACAGAAACGACAGAACAAAAAAATGCTTTCCTCCTCTTGGCAGAAGGGCAGAGGGAAATGAGGCATACGTTATCAGAAGTCATGAATGAGTGTGTTGATTTATTTTGCTTAAGTATAACAAAGGAGACTGAGAAGTCATTAGGAAGTAATAGTAATGTAAACATATGAAACCAACAATAAAACATTTTAAAATAAACTATTTTTATACTCTTACTTCAGAAAAAGTGAAACTATGACTACTGGATTATCCTGCAAATGTATAGTTAACCTCCTAGACCTTATTAAGAATTTTCAAAAGGACCTTGATATAATGGCCTAGAACTAAACAGATGGCTCATGATCACTTGGTCCTCTTGAATTAAAATAACAGTGGTTTTCTTTAGAAGGGAAGTTGCCCTGTATTGGCTTCATTATAAAATGGCTGAATGCTTAGAAAGAAGACAATATTAAATAAATTGGAATGTTTGTTTCTTGTACCACAGAAAGTCTCATAGGTGTCCATTTCAGAAAAATGAGCAGAAAGGACTTTTACTAAGTTCCTAGAACAATTCTGACTAAATTCTCTGAAGGCCTCTCTGTAATTTCTTGAGACACATTTGAATGAGATACTTCAATATCTAAATAGATACATTCTTTAACAAAAATAAATGCATGGATGACATTTCCCCTACCTCCAGATATTGGGTATCCAAGAAAATTCAGTTATAATTTTCTTTTAAAGAATACAGAGTTTTTTTCTAAAAACGAAAAGTAATTATTTGGGATGGATATGCTTTAAGAAAAACCAATCTAAACAATTCAAAAACTAAGCCAGAGGTTGCTTATTCAACAAGCACTTATTAAGTAATCACGAAGTATAAGACATATTATTGACCTTATAAAAGGGTTCCTTTAAATATCAGCTATCCAGAGATATTAAGCATTAGTTTATACAAAGAGGCAGAGGGAAGAAAAAATATTAGGAGTTGATGCCATGTGAAAAATTAAGATAAAAACAGCTAAAAATATCATTAGTGGGAAAATATCCAGTTTACAAAAATATTATTTGCACACAACTTTTCAGAGCACATATCTATTGTGGAAAGCAATTTACAAGAGTATATTTTCCTACCATTTTACAGTAGTAAATGGCTTCCATGTATGAAATAAGATTTGTCACAGTCCTACTTAAAGCTTGTTACCCCTCAGAGGTAATATAATTCAAGAGTAGAAATGTTTTGAAATTATAACTTACTTCCTGAGGTATAACAGATAGCACCTGGCTGGATGCTTCTGCAGCCAGAAGCTTTCCAGAAACCATCAGTGTCCAAAATTACACAGTCTTCAAGTTGTGCACTGTTCTCAGACCAGCGGCTAAAGCTGAAATGTTTTCCGTCTGACCAGCCATAGTTGAGTTCATCCTATAAAAGCAAAGATACATTTTAAAAAGTAGGATCCCCTTTCTTTGGACCCAGCAGATAAATCTAAGGAAATGTACAAATAAACTACTACTCCAAAGTACATTACACAAAAATAGCTAAGCAAAATAGCACAAAACTGATTGTGACTGGAAATACATGCAACCTTACACTTTTATAGTTTACCTTTTTTATTTTTTGTAGTTTGTTATCTGTTAAAAGAAGAAAAGGGTGTGTGCTTTGACTTTAACCAGTTGATACCAATATTGTTCTATGCATCTGACCTGCATTTTTGTCCCCTTTTAATATCATCTCTATTTACATAGCTGTAGTCTACATACTGTCCTGTTGAGTCTGCTTTCTTCACACTGCAGCACCTTATATAAGTTCTCACATTTTTTGGATTTTTTTTCATATTTAAGAGAGAGCATATGTAAATTCCCTCCTCTTCTTCCACCCCTTCAACCCCCCATTGTCAAATGGCAGGATTTAGTCAGATAAGGTCATAACAGTATTTTTAACTAACTATAAAACTGTGGCCACAACTAGTTATCCTTTAACAAAGTATAAACAGTTCTCTTAATGAGTCATAAGGGAACAAAGAAATAGGCTACTAAGCAAATAAATTAGGCATGCCCATGGAGGCTTTTTAAATAGACCTGGAAAGCTGGAGGAGTGCTTTGTGGATACGGGGTGGGAAAAAGGATTTCTTTCTCCTCTCCTTCATTGACTATGGTATCTAGTAACAACGTGCCCAGAGGCAGACACCCTGTTCAGTTGTTGAGAATGTGTTGATCAAGGGAATTCAAGGTACAACTTACAAAGCAGACACACACCTGCTACACACACACACACACACACACACACACACATGCTATGGTAACTATTTCTAGGGTGGGATTGGGAAGAGGAAGAAAAAAAGGGAAAAAAGTTACATGATAACTTTATTATATATTTAAAAGACATAGTTGGACATAATTGATTTGCAATTTCATGTACAATCATTTTCCCTCCTATTTTACTATGTTGTAGAAATGCTTGTTTTATTTCTTAAGTTCAGAATAAAATAAAATTTTAAAAAAATATACCTTGATTTCAAAGAACTTATGTGTAATTTATCATATTCTAATCTGGAATTTCACAAAAATATAAAAATAAGCACTCAAATTACTGATAAAAGGGAAGAATGTGCGTAAGGAGAAAGTGCATATGTCTGTGTAAAGATTACAGAAAGGGGAGAGCAGCACCTGAATGAAGATACTTCGGGGAGGGGGATTGGAGAAAGGCCATTCTAGGAATAGGAAACATGTGCAAAGTCCCAGCAACCGAAGAAGGCATGATGAGAACAGGAGACGGAGAGCATTCAAGATTTACTGGGTAGAGCATGAGAAAGAAGATGGTACAGGACGAACCTGTAAAGGTGGGTTGTAAACAAATTGTGGAAGGCTTTACATCCCAGGATTTTAAGGGGTGGCGAGCCACTGAAGGTTTTTAAAGTAAAGAAGTGGCATGAAAGGGACGGTTTACTGGCAATACCACTTAGGCAGCAGTGCAGAAGATGGACTGGAGGAGAGAAAGACTGGTGAGGAGGCAGCTGCAATGATCTGGCAAGAAGGCATTTGTTTCATGCTTAAATATCTATAAAGCACTTTATATAGATTACTGTAACTGAACTTTGCAGCTATCCTTTGAGGGATGTTAAGACAGAGAGGTCAAAGTGTTTTATTTGTAATCATACGGGTAGTATTAGAGGCAGAATTCAAACTCGAGTTCTGCCTGATGCCAAATGCAGCTAGATTACATTTCCTCTTGAGAGCCTGCAGTGGAAACTGAGAGGAGGGGATAGACACGAGGCTATTACACAGACAAAACTGACCGGAGTTGTTAAAAGGGTACATGGGTAAAGTAAAGGTTAATTAAGGAGGAATATAAGACTACTCTGGGGTTAGAGGCCTTCAATATTTGGTAAGATAGGGGCTGCCATCAACAGAAAGCGGGGGAAAGTCAGTTGTTGCTGTTTGGAAGGGAAAAGAAAAATTTAGTCTTTTTGAAGAGCTGATGGAACATATTAGAAGAAATATCCCGTAGACAACTGGGAATATGAAGAGAGACCTCCAAGTTGAGATTTTGAATGGAGCCATAGATTTGAGAGTAGCAATTATAACAGCCATCTATGCATAGTGTTTATAAATACATCAGTTCATTTGATTGTCACGATAATCCCGTAAGGTAAGTGCTACAGATATTATTAGTCTCATTTTATAGATGAGGAAAACTGAGGCTTAGATTAAATAGCTTTTCCAGGGTTACTGAGGTAGTGTCTTGGGAGGAATTCAAAGGGAGGTCTTCCTGACCCCAAGTCCAGCATTACTGCAGGGTCATCTTCACAGAGGAGCTAATCGAAGCCATGGAGATGAGTATCAAAAGAACTAATGATAAGATCTTGGAATAAGGGGTGGAAGGAGGATCAGGAGCCTGAGAAGGATACAGAAAAGAGTGGTCCCTAAATGGGTTCATCGCTAGGGAGGACCAGAGGACATTACCTCTCCAAGCTAACAGGGATTTATTAATTGTTTATTACTATATGTGAGGTACTAGGAATATAAACCTCTCCTTACCTACTTGCAACCTCCCTGCTGCCTTCAAACATGCCCAGGTCTTCTTCACTAGGTCCAATTAGTCCTTCAAGCTATCATCCTATTTCTCAAGACATTTGTCTTCCAATTTAATTATTCAATTTAGACCTTCTCTCCCAAGTTACTAGCACTCTCTTCTACTTGCTAAATCTGATGGATGATCTGAATCTTCTTCCTTCTTGACCTTTCTGCTAAATTTAAGAATCCCTGCCCTCCGACACTCTTCCCCATTGGAGTTTAATACCACTTGCTCTTGATTCTCTTCCTACCCATTCAGTCTATTTTCTCAGTCTCTTTTGCTGGTTCATCACCCATATCATGCCCCTTAACAATGTTCCAAGAAGACTCTATCCTGGCTTTTTCTTTTCTCTCTCTGTACAACCTCTTTCGGTGACTTTATCAACTCCCACAGATCTATGATCTCAGGGGTCTTTATGAAGATGACTCATGCAACCATAGAGTCCTGCAATGCTTATTGGATATTTTAAACCAGACAACCTGGAGACATCTCAAACCCTTCTTCCAAACTACCTTATTTCTATCAATGGCACTACCACCCCTCTAGTCTCCCAGGTTCTCAAACTCAGTGCTCTCCTTAACTCCTAAATCTTGTCATAGCTACTTTTGCAACATCTCTCACATCATTCTCTTTATTCACAAAGTCACCATCTTCATTCAGTTCTTTGTCACCTCTCATCTGGACAATATCAACAGTCTCCTGAACTAGACTCCTTGCCTCAAATTTCTCTCCACTCTAGTCCATCCTCCATACATCTTTCAACAACTGCCCATCTTAGAGGAATAGGCCTGGAATCAGGAAGATCTGAATTCAAATTTGGCCTCAGACACTTATTAGCTATATGACCCTGGGCAAGTCATTTAACTTTTGTCTCAGTTTCCTAGACTGTAAAATGGGGATGAGAACAGCATCTACTTCCCAGGATTGTGAGAATCAAACGAAATGATAACTGTAAAGTGTTTAGCACAGTGCCTGGCACATAGTGCTATATAAATATTAGCTATCATTATTATTAAAATGGCTCCATATTGCTCTCCTACTCAATAAACTTCAGCTTTGCTTTTTTTTCCTTCTTCCTAGGAGAGGAACATGGTACAGCAGAAAGAACGATGGATTTGGAGTGAGAGGTCCCAGGTTCAGATGATGACTCTGCCACTTACTACTGTGCATAAGTTCTGTAACCAACCTGGGCCTCAATTTTCTGATCTCTAAAATAAAACGGTGGGAGCAGACGATTTCTAAGGTCCTTTTTAAGCTCTAAATCTGTGATCCTATGATCGGTTCTCTTTGTCTTCTCTGTGGTTGGATGTAGAGAACTCCCCTAATTCTTAGTTTCTATCCCATTATAGCAAGTGAAAAGAACCATGCTGGATGGTTACTACAGATTTCCCTCCCTACTATGTGAACCGAAGGAATATAGCTCTACTCATAAGACAATTAAATTTCTCCTTCCTCACCTTCAACACTGCCCTCACCCCCACTTCTTTGGCTTCAAGTCCCAGCTAAAATCTCATCTTCTGCAAGAAGCCTGTCTTGATGCCCCTCAGTGTCAGTGACTTCCCTCTACTTATCATCTCCAGTTTATCCTGTATATAGTTTGTTTGTACAGAATTGTTTGCATGATGTCTCCCCCCATCAGACTGTGAGCCCCTTGAGAGGAAAGCCCTTCTTTGCATTCATAACACTTAGCACAGTGGCTGGCTTATAATAAATGCTTATTGATTTGTATTGGAATAATTCTGGACCCTGTGGACAAATTTAGGCTTTTGTTACAGAAAACACTTCTGAAAACAGATGTTCACATGATTTCTACATAGAGTTAGTTAGGACAGAATACTTACATCTTGGCTTGAGAGTCCAATCCACAATGAAGAATTACTAAGAACGGTCTGCACAGTAAGGAAAGCTTGTTGATAAGGATTTGTGATGCTCACTAACTGCATGGCCTCCTTTTGGCACTCTGTCAGGGCCTCATACCAAGTCATCGCTTTCAGGATTATTTTGTATGAACAATCTTGATACTTTATAATGCTAGAGGTGTTCGGCAACATACGATTGTCTTGAATTTCTGTGCATCAAAAATAAAAACAAATCACTTGAAAGCCCTGGGTATCTGCCATTTATTTTTTAAAACACTAGTCACAAAGGACTCAGTTCCAATATTCCCTCTCCTATTGCTCCTTCCTCTACATCCTTCTGGCCTTCAACATGGGACTACTGGGAAGTTTTGGAGCAGGGCTGTGAAGACGAAAGAGAAATTACTTTTAGTGAGTAAGTAAAATGTTTGACAAAGAATGTTTCTTTTCAGAAAATAAAGGAAAACTCCATTCATCTGATCTAATGTTTTCTGTGCAATCTGTAACACAGTAGAGAAGTGGCTTGAAATCAGATTGTGGCTCAAGGTCGATGCCAACTACTTCTATTGTCTGAATTGCTTTATTAAGGGGATATATCAAGTGTCTTCTCCACGCTAGCACTGACAACCTGCTTAATTCCTGAAAGGACAGCCAATCTTTACATTTCGAGGTTCACACTGGAAAGAGCACTTATTAACAGATCTCCAAAGTCATCCATTAAGGTTATGTTTCAGTTTTTGCTTTATGGTAAGTGTCTGGGAATGAAAGGCAGCAGTATCAAATTGTGGGACAAGTAATTAATGGCTTCAATAATAATAAAAAGTTTAATAATAGCATTTACATAATGCTTTAAGGTTTGCAAAGTGCTTTGTAGATATTATCTCATTTGATTTTTACAATAACCATGGACGGTATGTACCAGTATTATCTCCATTTTTACAGATGAGGAAATGGAGACCGAGGGACGTTAAATGACTTGACCAGAGTCATATGGCTAATGAAAGTGGTAAGTAGGATTGAATTAGGGTCTAATGAAATCCAAGTCCAGCACTATGACCACCATGGTATCTCAATGCCCCATAATTACTGACAGAAAGCTACTTCTCGGTGTATGGAGGCGCTATGGAACGCAGCTTTGGAGTCAGAAGTCTGCCTTGGGCAAGGCAATACATCTCTTTCAACCTGAGTTTCCTTGTCTATGAAATCAAGGTGCTGCACTAGACGATCTACTTCTATGATTCCTTCAAGATCTAAATTCTGTGATTCAATGACATTTAAGGCCACTCTGGTTACATGATGAAGCTGCATTTCCCTTTATCTACTCCGCCTCTTGTTAAAACCTCATTGTACTCTATGTGAATAAAAAGAACCACAAAACCTTTTTGAAAGCATACTGGAAACCTCCTTCTCAGGTACCTATTTTACTGCTATTTAGAATAGAAGGCAGCATGCTTAGTGGAGTGTTGGATCGTCCACATTCTCTTCCAAGTGCAAGCTTAGCAAATAATGTTTATGATAGAGGCGACATTTGATGAAGTGGGCTAGGCAGGTCATAAAGGATAAGAAGGTGATTTGTTGCCCTCTACAGACTATAATATAATATAATAATAATATAACATAATATAATATAATATAATATAATATAATATAATATAATATAATATAATATAATATAATATAATATAATATGACCTTTTGTTTCCACTTCAGGTCACTGTTGAAGCAGGTAGGGGCATATGTGGGGAAAGCATGTCTCTTTCCCTTCTGCTAGTGTGACACTCATTTCTATGGGAGATTCCAGATCTGCATTTCTATGGTGATATCAGAGAAGTGAGATAGTGTCATTCAAGACTCTTGCTTGAGTTTTGTGATCTTATTCAGCTCCACGTATCATATCCCGTGACAGGGAGAGGTCTGATTGAATAAGACACATGGAGACCAAGAAGGAGAAAAAGCTACTGTACAAGCAAGTTGCTCAGATCCTGATTTTAAAGCATGTGAAGATGGATGCTTTCAGTGATGTAGTGGAACGGGCACCGCACTTTAAGTTAGAAGTTAGTGTTTCTGTATTTGTCTATGGCCACTATGTGGCACAGTGGATAGGCCTGGAGTCAGGAAGGCATTTTCCCCGAGTTCAAATCCAGCCTCAGACACTTAATAAAACTCTATAAAATGAGCTGGAGAAGGAAATGGCAAACTCCAGTATCTTTGCTGAGGAAACCCCAAAGGGGGCCACCAAAAGGCAGACACGACTAAACAACTAACAACATATAACCAGAGTGTCCTTTAACTGTCATCGGGTCATAGAATTTAAATCATGAAGGAACCACAGAAGTAGATCATATAGTCTGTCACCTTCATTTCACAGACAAGGAAATTGAGGTTGAAAAAAATAAGTTGACTTACCCAAAGCATCTTCTGATTCCAAAATAATGTTCCATAGTTCTTTATTTTTAAAGAAAATCCCATCTATAGCCATCCCATATATACTAGAGGTAGAGATAATATGGCACAGTGGATAGAGAACTGGCCTTGAAGCCTAACTTCATTTGTTCACACATATATATATATATATTTTAAGCAGATATCTTGTCACTGAGAAGGATGAGTTTAACTTAACCTCTCTGATGCTCAGTTCCCTAATCTATAATATTGGTACTGTCAAGTTTGTTCTCCGTAAACCTGTAAGAGTTATATAAAAGTGAATTATGAATTATTTTTGTTATTGTTCAATCATTTTAGTCACGTCTGACTCTTGGGGTTTTCTTGACCAAGATTCTGGACTGGTTTGCCATTTCCTTCTCCAGCTCATTTAAAAGATGAGGAAACTGAGGCAAACAGCGTTAAGTGACTTGCCCAGGGTCACACAGCTAGTAAGTGTCTGAGGCTGAATTTGAACTCAGCCCTGTGCCACCTAGTTGCCCTAATAAAAATTAGCCAATTATTAATGTGATGGGAGCCTACTTTGCCCAGGCCTAGTGTGCCATAGAGGTACTCCGCTTCTGGAAGGAAAACACCTTACTTCTTCTGCCACATTGCTATGAGTAGATGCCTTCTTCCTAGCTGGAACCGGCTATGTCTTTTAACAGCAACAGATTGGGACAGTCTCTATTCTGTGTACTCTTTCTTGCTGTGTCCAGAGGGTGATGATCACACATAGTTCACCCCCAGTTCTGAATTGAGAAGTGGGGGGGATATATTTCCTCTTCTCTCCTTTTAGGCCCTGGAACTTGGGGGTGTTTCTGTTTCCATTTCCTTTGTCCTTCTTAGTTTTGGGTGTAGGAGGTAATCCCTGCTGGACCTGAGAGCATGAGCCATATTGACTCTGAAAGTGGGCATTCTAGGAAAGATGTTGCAATCAGTCAACCCAGCAGCAAAGCCACAAAAGTTAGGGTGCTTGGAACTTGAGACCAAGGAGGAGTCTTGGTGTTGGAACTGGGGCTGTGCTCTACAGGAAACCAAGCTAAATTGTGAACCTAATGCTCTTTCCCTCTCCCAGAGACTGAGGTTGTAAAGGTAGAGGGAAGGCAACATGCTTTCCATGTATTGAGGAATGTTGATATATTTGATTATTATACTTTTGAAGCAAATATTTCTTTGTAAAAGTTAATCCTACTGTTAGCTGCTAAATGAAAGTGGGATAAAAGGACTCACCCCCTACAACTGAAGGAACAACACTGGGAGGGCCGTTGGCAGAGAGTCTAGACATCTCCCCTTGAGGTTTCCCAAGAATCTTGGGGAGGAGTAAAATGTAACATACTTGCCTTTCAGGCAGTGGGGGCATGTGGTCAAGTGTTACATTCATAATAACAGTAGTTACACCTAGTATACTGTTGTTCGGTTATTTCAATCATATCCTGACTCTTTGTGTGATTCCATTTGGGGTTTTCTTGGCAAAGATTTGCCATTTCCTTAGCCAATTTATTTTACAGATAAGGAAACCGAGGCAACCAGGGTTAAGTGACTTGCCCAGGGTCACACAGTAAGTGTCTGAGGTCAGATTTGAGTCTTCCTGACTTTACGCCCAGCTCTCTATCCACTGTGACACCTAGCTGCCCCAAGTACCCTGTTGGCACTTAATAAACGCTTATAATTATTGGCTTAGAGTTCAGTTTTCGTTCGTTTTTAAAATTTAGCCAACGATGGTTTGACAGATTAATGCAAATCTTTACTTTGGGGTACAGTTGTGGGGTATGTGACACTAACAATGATTTTCCTTCAGAAATACCCATTCCAAAACAAAATCTGATGGAAGAAAAATACTTTATAGCATTTTGATGCACCACTCCTAACAATTTAATGAGATTGCAAGATGAACCTTTGTTCCATAGGCAGCTCTCAGGAAGGTGGACCTATAGCACTAAGTGCAATAGAGCATGCTAAGAGGACACAGGAGACTGAACGAGAGGGGAAGTGGACTCCTGACAGAGGACTCATCATCTTCTGTAGTCTGGAAAATTAAACTATGAAATGGATTGGCCTTTTTTTTTTTCTCTCCTTCTTGGACATCTAGACTAGGGTGTAGTAAGAAGAGGGGACTTTTCCTACTCTTCTCCCATTCACTCTCAGGAGCAGAAATAGTGACAGTAAGCAGCACATGGCAATGGGAGATATGTGTTGACACACAGACTAAGGGAAGAATTCTAGGACCCTGATCCTGAACCCCAGCCTTCTGCATACAGTGAGATTTTGAAATCCCTAGGGAATATGAGCCTGGAATTTAACCTTCTCGCCCAAGAAAGGAAATTTCCTGGGAAGCACCACCTTTGGGAACCGCCTTGTAGTTAGTAATCCCAAGTTTAAGAGTTTCTGAATTCAAACGTGTGAGCAGCAGCCTCTCAGCAGGTTTCCTCAGTAGCATACTTCTTGGAGCAGGAAGAAGGTCATTCTGCAGCTGAAGATCTGAAACCATGTCATGAAGAGTCAGGCATATGGATCTTGCCAAATTTTCTTACTGTTGCTGTGAGTTTTTCCGATCATGCAGGTATAAGGTGAATGAGGAATCTTCTTCAGTAGTCCTAAAGGTCAGCTTCCAAGAGGAAGGTGATGGGCTCATTCAAGTGTTCAATGTTCTTGTATTGTTCATGGGCTTTCATTCCTATGCATTTTCTGTGCTAGGTAAAACAAAAGCAATCCCATATCTGCTAGGGGTAGGAGCAGTATGCCCTAACTAGATTAAGATGTAACTGGGGAATGTTTAACAACATAAATAAAAAATATACTACCATATAGATAATGTTATATAATATATAATACATATTATATATAATTTGTGGTTTTCTAAGTCAAGATGCAGCTGGCAGGGATGTCTTTGTATTTGTATTTGACATCACTGCTCTAGATCAGCAGTGTCCACTCAAATAGAAATTGGAGCCACTAAACTATACATAACCATCAGCATGTTGACTTTTTGTATTTTTTTCCTCAATTACATGTAAAAAAACTTTTTTTTTCAATTTTGAGTTCTAAATTCTCTTCCCTCCCTCTCCTCTCCTTTTGTTGAGAAGGCAAACAATTTGATATACGTTCTACACGTGAAGCCATGCTAAAAATATTTCTATATCAGCCAAGTTGCAAAAGAAAACAAAGACAAACAACCAAGAAAAATAAAGTTAAAAAAAAAAACTATCTGCATCCAGACTCCATCAGTTCTTTCTCTGAGGATGAAAAACATTTTTCATCATAAGTCCTTTAGAATTTTGACTTAGTTTTCAAATGTAGTATTTTCTACATTTAACTCTAAAACTATCAGGTTGCAGAGAAGATGCTGATCTGAACTGGTAGAGAGATCTCTTTATCTTGGATCTCCCCATACCAATATTATGACAGGTTAAGTATCTATTCCATATCCAATGCCTACATTGTGTATTGTGTTGTGCCTTTATGGGTGGTGGAACCCATTACTCCCATTTGGGGAAACCTAGACTTGAACTGTAACTAAGCATTATTTTTATATTTTTCTAGAGAATTCCAGGTGGGGCAGGAGCCAAAGAGAGAAACTGATCCCTTTAAGGTAGGATCAAACTGATTTTGTGTGATCCCAGAGTTCTTGAGAAAAAGGGGTTGGCTATCACTCACATGTTGATCTGGATTTTGTTCAGCTTTTTAAATTTATGAACCATGTTTGATGAAGTCCAGTGAAAGAATTGATGCTTTAGTTTAATACTCCATAATCATCTTCAAATACGACAACAGACAAGATTTGAGAGGCACTAAACGATGCTTTTCCCTCTAGGTTCATTGTCATGGAGCTCCAAATTCTTGACAAGGTGGGGCAGTGGCATCCAACCCATCTCTAAGTACATGGCACTTACATCTGTGGTAGCAAACATTTATGCAGTGCAGTAGTAAACACAGAATGAAACAGCTGAACCAACCCCTACTTTCTCATCAAGGCTTCTGCAACGCGTTTCCCAGTGTGTCTGACTCTTTGTGACCTCATTTGTGTTTTTCTGGGTAAAGATACTGGAGTAGTTAGCCATTTCCTTCTCCAGCTCATTTTATAGATGAGGAAAATGGTATGAATATATGTTATATGCATGCATGCATATGTACATCCATGTATAAAGGTATGCATATATGTATATACATATTTACACAAATACACGTGTGTTTATGTGTGTCATCTATATATGTCTTGCCTCTCTAATTTTTGTATTTTTCTCAGTGCTTAGGATAGTATTGGGAACATAGTACTCATAGTAATCATTTGCTCCCATTTTAAAAAGAAAAGCAGATATCTTGCCATTGCAAAGGATGGAAGGGATTACATGAATTTTTGTTTCTGACTACCACTGCTGATAGAATACACCCAAGAAGGGAGGGCTGCCTTGGACCACTGGGGAAGACTCTGAAGATTTCTCAAGAGCAGCTAAAGAGGTATGAAAAATGGTTAAGTCAATTTAACCCTAAGAAGGTATACTAATAGGGGGAAAACGGAATCAGACTAAGACAAAGGTTAAGGATGGAAGGTATATGTATACGTAATGTAATTTTCTCAGTTCCCAAACGGCTCCATTGTCATATTCAATTAGGAGGATTCAGAAACTACATTAATTATACTATCATTGTCATTCAGGTCCTTAGAATACTATTTACTTAAATAATATCACCTATTAAATTTTTAAAAAGGCCATAGGGTACAAAAAGCATTCTTATACCAAAGAGTTAAACTCTCATGAAAACTATTCAGGCTAGACTATTTTACATCCTGGAATCATCTACCTTGATAACTCAATCGGCTTCACAAACATGAAAACTATCTGAGGACATTATTGTACCAAGTTAAACTACATAAAGACTATATTTATGCATTTCAGTGACAAACCTCTTCTGCAAAATTTCATTTTTACCTTTACATCTGCTATCACACAGACATAACATTTGCTACAAATAAAATCATACCTGAATATTTTTGACATACAGATAAATTGTGTTTTTCTTTACAGGAAGTGAAATTCCATGTCCCAGTTAAAGCTGAATTCTGAAGGTTGAGCATGACAGCACAATGGCTGTTTGCGTCTTCATCAAAATACTAAACAAAAAAGCAAAGTATTCACAATACATAAGTGTGAAGATCACGAACAGTTTAAGTGATTTATTTTTTTCAGAGACACAATCCAGGCCCAAGAACTTTCTGAGTTTGGGTTTTTAACATATTTTATCAAAGAATTAAATTAATTGAATTCGGAAGCCTACTGAATCTCCAAAGGAAAAAACAGAATTAACTTTAAAAAATACTGTGGTAAAGCTTTAGAGAACATCCAAATCTTCTATAACGTGATTGCAGCAAATTCTTATGTAAGGCCAGTGTTTAGTGGTGGAATATTATGGCAGACACAAGGGCTTTGAATACTCTCAAAATCACCTTTTGGGAATGGCCAATGACTCAAACTTTGCCCACAGTGTTAAAGAATGGGAGCTAGTCTTAAAGTGTGTATGGGGACAGAGAAGGATGTGGAGGGAGGCTAGAGAAAGAGCTGACAGCCACTGTAATTGACACCGACATATTTAGCGTCTTTTCTTTGTGATTTATGTCCATTTCTTAGGGAAAAATTATTGCTCATGATTGAATTATTATTTGCCTTATGGAATTTTTTTAAGGACTTTGAGCCCAGAGCCGAAAAACATTAAGTAAAATCTTGGGTCTGAACTCACAAAAACTCTTTGAATTTGGTTAAGAAAAAATTTTTCCCCCACTAACTGGAATTTAGCATTTTCTCCAAATAAAAAAGCAGCTAGGCGGTACAGTGGGGCCTGGTGTCAGGAATATTCAACTTCCTGAGTCCAAATCTGGCCTCAGAGAGTTTCCAGCTGTGTGATCCTGGGCAAGTCACCTAGTCGTGTTTGCCTAAGTTTCCTCATCTGTAAAATGAGCTGGAGGAGGAAATGGCAAACCAAGAAAACCAAAAATGGGTCGGTCCATGAAGAGTCAAATAGGACTGAAATGACATGATTCTGGGAAGAGTTCCATAGGCTTCACCAGACGGACAAAAAAGTTTAAGAAGCCCTTCACTAGAACATAAGCCCGGAAACTAGAATTCTATAACACTATTGGAAGGAAGCAGAGATGTACAGTGGGTGTCCTTCTGTTCCTGTGACAATATTTTATGAGAAACCTGGACACTTGAAATAACTGTAGCCACTCTGAAACGCTATAAACTTACATCGAATGGTATCCTTTGCTCCCGTCCTTGTAATAATGTGTGGAAGTTACTGTATAACACCTTGTTATTATCAGTCCATCTACTCATCTTTGTCATAGTGCTTCTGAGCAATCCAATCCAAACCTTATCTCCCAAGTCGGGCAGTAAATATGTAAAAAAGTCTGTTAGGAAATAGAAAGATTCAGAATTTTTGCCTTATCCAAAATAAAAATATTTTTAAAAATAAGTGAACAGTTGCCTCCTTGCTTACTCACCCAACTCAACGATACAAAGGACTGGATTTTTTGGTTCATTAAAAAGTCAGTAATATGTTTCAGTGTATAATTATATCATCCAACACAAAACATACATTTTAAACTTCTACATATTAGACTATTTTTCCCTGCTATACAGTCTGAAGAATTTTTAAAATTCTAAATTCTTAAGTGTCATCTAGGTTTTTTACTGCATTCAGTATTTGAACTAGTACCCAATAGAACTTTACTGTCACTAACTCTATAACCTGTTTCTGCGTTTCTCCTACTGCTTTCTCTGCTATTATTCTCCTATATTTCCTGTTATCTCTATCAGCCACATTCTAATCAAATCTGGTTTCCATGTGAGAGTTTCTTAACCTAGGTTTTGTGAGCTTAAAAAAATACTTTGACAACTGTATTTCAATACCCAAGACAAGAAAGCTAAAATAAGAAGCCTATAATTGGTTTCCTTGGTGATTTATACATTTAAAAACATAATTCTGAAAAGAAGTCCATGGACTTCCCCAGCAAAGAGATCCATGACACAAAAAAATTTAGAAAATTTACTGTAATTCATTATCTTACCTTGTTCACTCTGGCTCAAGACTGAAGGAAGGGTACCACCATAGGTATGACAAGCTTCCTTAGCTTCAAAAAATGTACAAAGCTTTGGTTTAATCTTTAGAAAACACTGCAAACAGAGAGCAGACAAAATGTATAAGGGTCAGGGACATCAAAGCTCTTATTTTATCTAAATAGTTTACCTTCCAGAGGACTTATTTTCAGGCCATGAGGATACCATCAGTATTTACCATTTTACTTTAAAGAACAAACTCTCCCCAAAACCAAACCAAAGCAAACTCCTCTATATGTCAAATTATATATTTTAAAGATATGGCTAAAAAAGATATGACAATGTTTCTTTCTTTTTCTCATTAGTGAAATATCTGCTATGAAAATTTATGTAAGCCCAGCACTATCAATCAATCAATGAACATTTATCAAATATCTACTATGCGTTAGGCAATACGTGCCAAGTGCCAGGGATAAAAAAAGTGTCAAAAGTAACTTCAAGGACCTTACAATGGAAGATGTCAGGCTAGCCTCTTTCTTATTATGAACACAAATAAAAATACTCTGAAAAATCTACAAGTTGGAAGGGAGCTCAAAGGCCATATCAAGAATCCTCTTTATAGCACTGAAGATAAATTACATAAAGAGGGAAGAACCTTTATACTTTAAACTCTATATCCCTTGAACTTTAAACTCTATTTATATCCCTTGAACTTTTCTAAACTTTTATGATGTACATGGTTCAATTTTGTTTCACTGTAGTTGTACACTTATTTTGGATTTTATTTTTTAAAGCAGTATCTCCTCCCACCCCCCAAAGACAAGCAGTGTTAAGTAGTGGATAGAAGGGTGGTCTTGGAGTCAGGGAGACCTAAGCTGAAGTTCTGCTCGGACACATACTAGCTGCGAGACCATGGGAAAGTCACATTATCCTTCAGTGACTCTAAGACTATACAGCGGCCAATGAGTTACTGCTTAGCTTTGGGAGATGATTTTGGAAGAGTTTTCATGCCAGGAATTCTCTATACCCATGAAACCATAGGTTCTTACCTCACTCCTCCAGAGTTTCAGATACACCTTTCCATGAATTGAGAGTTTTGAACAGTTTTACTGAATTTTATCAATACGTATTGATAGGCCACAGTTTTTGCTTATCCACTTCCTTATTATGGGACATTTGGGTTATTTCTAATCTCTTTTAAAATATACATACATATATGTATGTGTGCGTATACACACACAGAAAGACACACACACTCTCCAAGCTTTCAGTAATGACAAAATTCCATCTTTTTTAGTGCAAATGTTTAGTCATTTTGCTTTATGGAACTGAGATCTGCCTTTGAAGAATTAAAGATGAGCACTACAAAGTTATCAAGTGTGAAAGGGATACAATATATAAGCAAAGAAACTCCTTAGGAGAACAAGAGTAAAGCACGTTTTCAAGGAAATGTACGACAGAGATATGATTCCTTGATTTCCAGAGGAAAGCAATGAAAGCTGCTAACCAGTTGGATGGACACCCAATTGTGCACTTCTGGGAGAACGTGGATGCAAACCACATAGGCTGGGCAGACCCGGATGGGCTGTGATCTGTGTTATCTGCGGTCACTCACGAATTCAAGAGACTTTGGATCCACTCCCGCATTTGTGGCTAGAAGGAGGCTCAGAGTCAGGAAGCCCTGTGTTCGAGTCTCATCTCTGACACACAGTGGCTGTGAAATTCTTGGAAAGTCACTTAATGTCTCAGTTCCCCAGTCTTCTCCCTACGACTATAGGATGCTGAACAGCTTCCGATTTACAAGGGCAGAGGGAGTGCCTTACTGGAAGTGCCCTATACCACTGAAATCATAGGTCTAATTTTTAAAAATCTATCTAGAGAACACATGCATTTAAAAATGCATAGAAGATCATTGCACTCATTACTTTTCCTTCTCTTTTCGATCATTTTTTTGGGATACGGGGTCTGAACCAGAATTAGGTCAATGGGTATAGTTTGTGTGTGTGATGCAACATTCTAAATTCCTTTTTATTATTTTTACTACTTCACTAGTTACATAATGATCCTTAAAACCGATTTAATTAGCAGTTCTTTCATTGTTAGTGAGGTCTTACATTTTTGCATTCAAATGCAAAATATTTTCTCAAGCATAAGCTGCCTCTTTTAACCACAAATGAATTGGAATCTGGGGCAAGTGTATATTTAACAAACGTTGGTTGGATTAGATGGCCTGAATCAGGGATTTCAATGCCGCAGACATTGCTTCTAGTAATGTGGCTCACGCAATTTCTATGCTTTTTCTGCCCTATTCTTTTCTTGTCTATATTTTCCATAATCCCCAGAGGATCTACTGAGTCATTGTTGGCCTTCCTCCGATTCTTTTACTGTCTCAGTGCTACCTATCCCTATTTGGGCTGTATACCTGTAATATCTCATCTTGCTACATGATGGCTGTAATTTCTTTTTTTTTAGCCATACATGTCCTAGACAATATATTTTACGTGACGTCTCACATGCAAGTCATCATCAGTAACAAACAATAGCCTGCTCAGGTCTAGTATGTGTCTCCACCACTTTCATTTGCTAGAATAAGTCATCATCAGAAGGCTGCTAGGTAGCGCAATGGAGAGTGCTGGGCCTAAAGTCAAATCTGGCCTCAGACATTTACTAGCTGTGTGATCCTGGGCAAGTCACTTAACCCTGTATGTCTCAGGTCCTCATCTGTAAAACGAGCTGGAGATGAAAATGGCAAACCCCTCCAGTAACTTTGCCAAGAAAAACTCAAATAGGGTCACAAAGAGGCAGACGTGACTGAAATGACTGAATAACAAAAGTCGTCAGAAGTTTGATGATCAAGTGATGAATAATTTTGGCCACAGTGACCTATGAGACAAATAAAATGACAAAATGGCTCCATGTGGCTTTCTGATGCAGTGATGGGAGATATATGAGGATAATAAAAACCATACACTTCTCAGACTGTCTACAAGCACTCATTTAATTTCCAGTATTTAATGGGTAATATGAAACACATACACCCTTAGTAAATGAAACCAGAAGACATGAACTGTATAGCTAAGTAGAAGACACGTTCATAGATTCTCTTCAGGATCATAAAGGAGCTGGCAGTATTGCCGACTCATCATGTACACAAAGATGACAAGACACATAATTTCACAGAACTCTTTGCCATCTGGTGTAAAGAAGAGAGAGCCTGGCACATAGTAGGAGCTTAAGAAATGTTTGTTTTAAGAAATGGCAGTTTTCCAATGAAGAAATCAAAACAATTTATAGTCATATAAAAATGCTCTAAATAATTGTTGATTAGAGAAATGCAAATTAAAATAACCTTGAGATAGCATTTTACCTACCGGAATGGCTAAAATGCTAGAACGGTAAAGTGACAAATGTTGGAGGGGATGTGGAAAAATTGGGACAGTCATTCTTTGTTGGTGGAATTGAGAACTTATCCAACCATTTTGGAGAGCAATCTGGAATTATGCCCTAAGAGTTATTAAACTATCTATACCCTCCGACCCGACAATATCACTACTCAGTCTATTTTTAAAGATAATTAGAGAAAAAGGAAAAGAACCTATATGTTCTAAAATGTTTAGAACAGCTTTCTTTGTGGTGGCAGAGAACTGGAAATTGCAGGGATGCCCATTAATTGAGGAATGACTGAATAAGTTGTGGTATGTGAATGTGATGGAATACTACTGTGCTTTAAGAAATGATGAGCTCCACGATCTCAGAAAAACATGGGGAGCGAAATGAGCAGAACCAAAAAAACACTGTATACAGTAACAGCAATATTATTTTAAGAACAACTTTGAGTAAGTTATTTTGACTATTGTAAATACCCAAATTAACTGTAAAGGACATATGAAGAAAGATGCTATCTGCATCTAGAGAAAGAACTGATAAATAGATGTATAGAAGAATTTTACACATACATATATCTATTTGTGTCTAATGGTAGCCTCCTTTAGGGTGGGGCTGTGGGGAAGGGGAGAGGGGAGAAAAAAGAAAGGGAAAAAAAAGAAATTTACACGATGATTTTGTTGTATATTTGAAAGGAAGAGCAAGTTGTCTACAGTAGATTCGCAGTTTCACGTGCAATCATCTTTTTTTTTATTGTACTATGTTATAGAACTGTTTGTTTTATTCCATAAATTAAAAATAAAATTAAAAAAGAGAAATATTTCTTGATTAACAAAAGCACAAGTTTTAGAGTCAAAAGACATTGGTGTGAATCCTGGCACTTCTGCTTATTACCAATGTGAGCCGAGGCAAATTATTTAAACTTTTTGAGCCTCTTTCTTCATCTATAAAATGTTTGCTTGGACTATCAGGGGTGGGGAACCTAAGGCCTTGAGGCCACTTGGATTCAGTCCAAAAGCCGCACTTATGGATCTAGATTTGGCTTTAAGGCCTGCTCTGCTCTGGATCTAAGGCCACAAGCAGATTTTCAAAAAGATAACTACAGCTTATGTACTGACATCCACTGTAGAGTATGAAAATTGGGGAAATTCCACAAGATCCTTCAAAACATACCTCAATAGTGATTTCAAATTGAGTAGGCACTGAATAAAACTGATGCTGGAATATTTGGTCTGATGTCATGAAATGAAGGAAGACCAAAAATGTGTAAACTATTCAGAAGCTTCCCAAGAATCGCATGAATTCTTTTTTTCAAGAAAGGGTCCTATTAAAGCACTGAGTACAGTAGGCAAACATCATCTAAAAAAAAGAAATGCCTATACTTTGACGGACAGCAAACAACTGGTTACAGTTTCATTTGAGAATCAGCTCTTTGTGTGTATTAGTTTACCAACTGCTAAGAACTAAATCAAAGTAATACCAAGTTAGAAAAAAAGATAAGGATAGGAAGACCCTCCATGCAATTACAGCAAATCCAGCTAAGCCTATTTAAATAAACTTTTGATTCTGAAAAGAAACTCCATCTTTACTTTACAAAAGTAAAGATATTTCTTTTATCTCAACTGGAAGAGTTTAATTATGGTTAAACTGCCTCCCAAACTGACAAAATCAGGAGGCCCCAGGACTCAGAAACTGCCTTTGCCAGCAAACACTTTATCATTTTGCTAAGCAAATCAGTCAACAAGGTAGTACTTGTGACAGGTTTCAAACCCTTCCCTTACATATCCTTCCTAAATCCAAGTTCAGAACTCTTTCCAAATATACTATACTGCCTCCCAACTGATCATCTTTAGAGTGCTCATAGATGAACCTGAGATAACGACAAATAAAATGGAAAAGATCTGTCGTCATTCTTAGACTAACCTATTTTTATCATTAATGAGAGTGGAACTTCTACAACTGGATTCTACCAACTCAATAGTGAATATTCACTTAAGATGACATTGGTCAGATATAACTGTTTTTTCCCAAACATGCATTTAAAAAAAAGAATCTGTGCCCAAGGCAACAATCTTAAAGGCACTTGGGGATGAATTTTTAAGAAATCTGAAAGAGAAACAGATGAAAACATAATGAGAGAAAGCACAGATTGTACTATTACAAAAGGCCACACAAGAAAATTGACCCAAATGTCTTCTTTTTCATCTGTAGAAAATCTTTGTGAGAATGGTCTATGTATACACAAAGAGGGTCTTTTATGAAAAACATGAGAATGCAACAGACTGGTTTGTACAGATGATTTTTTGGTAGCTGATTGCGTTTTTAAGGTCATAGAACTGAGAAGTATAGAAAATCTAAGAACCAGCTGCATCTATTTTTGTATCGATACAACAAAATGCAGCCCAGAAAGTTTTCAAGTTTTCTCTCTTCAAAGTTTATGTGTGTGGATGAAAAATACATTGTACAGTTTATGACATTCAGAGGCATAGAGAGTCTACCAAAGTGGTCTGGCAATACAGAAAATTTAAACTGTCACTGTGGATGGACAGTGAACAATCAGTGGGGGGCCTGAGTGGTGCACTGGTACCTCTGAGACATTAAAAGATCAAGAGGAAGGCCTCTAGTATCTTTGATGGAATCTCTATGAAGTGTTAAAAAAAATACAAGGACAATAGTTGAACAGTATAGAGCTCATTCATTTATTTTTTAAAAGAGCAGCAGCTTTCCTCCAAAGAGGGCAGTGTTTTTTCTTAATCCAGCAATTTTGTGTAATTATATTTCAGTATCTACCTATAGATTATAAAAACTTTAAAAATATTTCACTCAAGCGTTCTAGTCTCTGTTTGAGGGTGACATTTTGACCAACATATAGCACACTGACCAGCACACAGTAAACAATAAATATTGACTGACTGACCAGTATGTTTGTCCATGTTGCTGTGATATCATTTGGGATATGCAAATTCAATACCCTTAGGTTTTAATTGCTTAAACATACTTTTTAACACTATGTAATCAAACTGCTTCTTAATATCTTTTGCTATAAATTTGCTTTTCTTGAATTTTCACAAGCATGATAAACTTTAGGTTCTCCCTCTTGTTTTTAAATGTATTTTTTCGGAAAAGATTATTTTTATGGTTTCCTTTACCCTTCAATTTTCTGGTCTCAACCTTCCTCCCCCCCCCCCAAAAAAAAAAAAAACCAAGAGCCAACAAGGAAGAGATTTTTTGCTACACATGCTCTTGATATTCAGTTGCAATGCACTTTTTTTTTTGGAGGGGGGAAGGCAGGGCAATTGGGGTTAAGTGACTTGCCCAAGGTCACACAGCTAGTAAGTATGTCAAGTGTCTGAGGCTGGATTTGGACTCAGGTCCTCTGGACTCCAGAGCCGGTGCTCTACTCACTGCGCCACCTAACTGCCCCTGCAATGCACTTGACATTTTTATTTGAGTCATTCTTTCTTGATCACTAAGAATTTTTGTGCACAGGGTAAAGAGAAAGCTCACAAGCAAAGAAAGAACTATCAGCCGAAGGTAGAGACAGCTTCATACGTGCTTAGGAAATCAGACCTAGTCATCCAACCCACTCACTTCCACTGGCTGACCCACTTGAGTTAAAGATTTTTTTAAACTAATAACAGAAAGGAAGAAAAAATTTACTGAACATTAGCAACCCATTCCCCTCAGTCATCTCAAAGTACCTACTGTTACAATCTCACACAATATCTGCTATTCAAGTACAGGTGGTCTTTTTAATTATCTAGTCATTTGTCCAGGACATTTACTTACCTAGTTAACATCCTACTCCGTTTATCAAAGGTTCTGTTCTGAAAGCAGTACATGGTTAGGGGTACAAAATAACAGTTTTCCTTCTCACCTTGTCCTTAAATGAAATCCATGCCCCAGAGCATTGGTCTTTAGATACTGGTTGTGGAGTATATTTCTCTAATGAAGATATGTTATTTTTTTCACATATGAAAGGAAGCTTGATTCTGCAGTCCGCTGGCTTGTTTAAGTCTAAAAAATAAGAGGTAAGCTTGCAGCCACATGCATTGCCCATTCAGTATATTAAAAAAAAACCAGTAGGAAAAGACTCATCTTACTTAATTCATTCCTATCTCAATGGATGGGGATACACCTGTACTTTTCTATTGATTCCTACCTTTCTCTGCTGTTACCTGTACGTCACTAGGTTATCACATCAATATTTGTTTAGAGATACTCCACCAATACAATTGGTGGTGGGGGTGGAGGAAAATGGAAATTTATTTTGGACCCATTGGCTTATTTTATTTTTAATTCTGGCCACTGAGGCAGCTGTGAAAATAACTGACATATTTTATTTCCAAATGACCATGTTAGTACAGCAAAGCAAGCCAAAATGTTCATAGAGCAAAATATTTGTATTTTTAGTGGTAGCTTAAACTACGCAATCTCATGTCACTAGTCGGATGTACAAGCTACATAACTGATACAGAATGTAAACCTGAGTGACTCATAATGAAGCTACTGATTTGAACTCATCCAGTTCATCACTGTATACTAAACATTCAAGGATTCAGAATCAACTTTACCTCTAAACCAATTCTTGGAAGAGACGTACCAGCACTCCTTTTCATATGCCATAGGAAAACGATGCCATGCATGAAAGCTTAAAGAAAAAGGCAGATAGATCACCCATTTCCCCATGTAACTCTTGCCTAAAATATCCACCATTTTCTACTATCACTGATTATAATTTTAAATTGAACTCGTTTGTAATAAAATTACATACGAACTTCTTTTTTGAAGACATGTTGGAAAGAAGTCTTGGGCCATCTTGGATCAATGTGTTTTTTGGGGGGTGGGGTGGGGGACAGTATGTATAGCCACCTAGAACATTATTCGTTTAGTAACATTTTATTTTTAAATGGTCAAGACCATCGGTCAATAGCCAACACTAGTCTTCTTAAAGGGATAGTTTTTAAAAAAAGTAATATATTGTATTACATACCTCATATCATGATAATTTCTTAGGCTATCGAGAGTTTTAATCCACCACTTCTGTTGGTCACTAGATAGCTAAAAAAAGAAAAGATGGGTTGCTATATGATTGTATCATAGAATGCTAACCTATGGACATCTAGTTACTACCAGTTGTAAAGTTACAACACACAGATAATCAGTAATGGTCATGATATTAACTGAATTTTTGAATGCTGAAGATGTGAAGTCGCCTGTTCTGTCCAATTAATCCCCATTTCATGAGAGCTCAATCCAGGGGTGCCTTGCACATTAATTCAAGATGAAAAATGTTTGGGTTCCTAAATGAATTTTCTCACAGTGGAAAAAAAACCCTAGGAATACACGAAGAAGTAATTACCCTTTGGCCTATTTTTTATTCTTTAATACTAGTGTCTTTCTAAGATGATTATACATTGCATTGAAAAGGGTAAATTTCACAGTATTATTTAGAGCTAATAAAATTATTATATATTTTAAGGAAATTTGAGGTTTTAATTTTTCCAAGACATAGAAATGCTGTCTACCTTATGATAACCTACGAATTTAAGATAGTCTACAAAAATTCCTTAGAAATTGTTTCCTCAAGACGTTACCAGATATTTAATTATCTAAAGATATGAAAAAAATCTGAATAGAGATCCTCAATGTACCAAACTGAAGGACAGAATTTAGACAGTATTTAGAAAAACTCAGGTGAATCAATCCAGTTAGTTATTGCTAATTGCCTAAAATTCAAAAATAACATTCATCATTGCCTCTTAGTTCTAAGTCTTCGGATTAATTTTTAATGTGAAACATAGGTTACATCTTGATAAAGTAGTTAAATTAAGTTAGTCAATTTGCCTAAATTTATCATAAAGACCATATCTTAAAGTTGGTCATTAATATAAAAATAATGATTTCGGTTTTGGGTAGAAAATAATAATTTTTTTTAGCATTATAATACCACATAGAAATAAGAAGTGGCCTAGGGGCACTACTGATATTTGATAGTGTTCATTTGCTTAATTATCATTCATTATACTGTCTGTTCATACTTAAGTAATCATGAGTCTGGGTAAGTACTGGGCAATGCTATCTGACTCTTCCTGAATTTGATTTTGAGGGTCTCACAAATTAGTTGCTCTTGGAATAAAAGTTCATGGAACAATAAATTTTGAAGGTTTTAGGGGAACTTGAAGGTAGAGAAAATATCCTTTAACATTCATAGGTTATATTTCTCAGCTAGGTGGGGTAGTGTAAGCTGGGCCTAGAGTGAGGAAGACCAATATTCAAATTTGACCTTAGACACTTACTAGAGGTGTGACCCTGTGCAAGTCACTTAATCACTGCCTGCTTCAGTTTCCTCGTCAGAAAAATGAGGACAATAAGAGTACCTACCTCAAAGAGTTGTTGTAAAGATCAAACGAGATAATATTTCTAAAGCCTTTAGCACAGTGCCTGGTTCACAGTATGAACTTTATAAATGTTATCTATTATTATTATATTTAAAAGAAGAAAAACACATAGGCTATGCATCCTTACATTTGCGATTTTGTCTCGGATGGCATTTAGTGCTGTGAAAGACTTCAGAGAAGCAAGAGAGCTTTGATTACTTGCGCAATATAGGGCTGCTTCTTCATAGTTCAAGTGAGTATCAAGAACAAACCAATATTCAGAGCCTTCAATAATAACTGGAGGCCCGTGAATTCCAGCTCTATCTAAAAGTAAAGGGAAAAAATATCGTTAATGGATGAATAAAAATACTAAAAAAAAAAAAAAGGAATCCACATATTTGAGAAAATTATAAAATTCTGGGAAATCTTGTGATCTAGACTTGCAAGGCATCTTAGAGATCTATTTGCATCCTC
This sequence comes from Phalanger gymnotis, assembly GCA_028646595.1. Taxonomy (NCBI): domain Eukaryota; kingdom Metazoa; phylum Chordata; class Mammalia; order Diprotodontia; family Phalangeridae; genus Phalanger; species Phalanger gymnotis. The sequence goes on along the minus strand of CM053622.1, from coordinate 644,688,239 downwards.
TTCATTTTATAAAAATGAAACAGGTTTAGAGAGGTCAAGTGACTTGTCCAAGGTCACAGAGCTGAAATGTGGCCGAGAAAGGGCTAATATATCTATGGCTGTGCTGGGCATAATGATGATATTTTATCTGTAAGGCAAAAGTACTTTACGTTTATATTTTAAAATATTAAAAAAAATAAAGATATTTAATTTGTAAGGTAAAAAAGCACGGCATGTTTCCTTAACTTACCAGGATTGAACCACTCTGGTGTCTTTGGAGTGTATCCTGTACAACAAAGAAAACCTACTTTTAGTACATTCGTGATCACATGTCATAATCAGGGTCTTAAAAGTGCATCAAAAAGGATTTCTGAGATTATTCCACTTATGGAATAACCTGTCATTTCAGGTTAGGACCGGAAACAAATGGGCCTAATATGACCTAGGATTATCATCTTTTCGGTGAATTGAGAATTGCCTGGTTTGTCTGCAATATAGACTGAAGGAAGGGTGGTATCAAGAGAGAAAGTTTAAAAGGATGATTGATACCAGAATGTGGAGGACCTGGAGTTTCAGGATCAAGAAATTATCATCTACAAGATGCAATGAGAAGTAATGAAAGCTTCTGTATCAGTTGTACTACATTTGAGACGTCTCTGGGACATATAATTGGAAATACCTAACAGGCAGTTGGTGAAGCAGTGCTGAGGCTCAGAGGAAATACTGAGTCTGGATAGATAGGGCTGGGAAAGGTCTGAAAAGAGGTGACAAATGCACCAGGGCTGATAAGGTCTCAGAGAGCATAGAGATGCCAGTTCAGCTGATAGTGACCTCATCCAAAGTTAAAGGCATGTGCAATTCATATAGGTTGGCTCAGAAAATAGTTTTCAAATTGTACCACTTTTTGTTTGTTTTAAAATAGAAGGCAATTGTTTGTTTCTATTTCACTTGATGGTGTTCTGATTATTAGAATGCATGTGAATATGGATGTCTTCTCTCTCTGTTGTATTTATCCCGGTTCATGTTCCCTTCCTTACTGTGCAACGTGAGTTACCGTTACAAGTTATTAAAGCTAAGGCTTTCATGCAAGGAAGTTATCTAATGGAACTAACTTCCATTTTGAAAATTATTGAACATTTATTTGTTATAATTTCTCCAAAGTGACCTACGTGTAGTTTAATTCTGTGTATTTAATAAATTGGTATTTCTATAATATTTTCAAATAAGAGCCTGTGAGCATGTGAGTAACCAAGCCGAATATGCCACAATGCTTTATTGACCAAGGTAGAAAATATCAGGGTTATGAGACTTAACAAAATGAGACGTGTGAATTCATTGCATAGGGAGCCTCCAGTGAGGAACTGTCTTTGCTAATGAAGATCAGTACCTACCCTGCAACTTACAGTCAGTAAGAGGTTAACTTGCTTGCTCTGGGTCACACGGCCATTATATGTCAATGCCATGACACAAACACAGGTCTTCCTGACTCCACGGCCGGTTCTCTAGCCACTACACCATGCTCTCTCTTTTTATAGGACTCTTGAAGTGGGACTTCTTGTTGCCTACCAACTTCTTTGACCACTTATCTACTGGGGAATAGCTTTTGGTTTTACACACACACACAAACACACATACATACACACCTATAGATAACTATATCTATCTAAACTACTTAAATATCTCGGATACCGAACATTAATCAGAGTAATTTTTTTACAAAGATTTTTTTTTCTCATTAGAATAGTTTCCTTCCTAACCTAGGTAATTTTGTTTGTGTAGAAATTTTTCAGTTTCATGTAACCAACGTTATCTATTTTGTGTCCTGTAATTGTCTCTATCCCTTTTGTAGTTAAAAATGTCGCTTACTGTGATTGTTATAGCTGTGTGATTGTTATAGGTCTACTTCTCACAGTGCCTGACATATAGCAGGGCTATATAAATACTAATTCCCTTCCCCTTTCCTTCCTTCTTCAAAAATTTTTTTCTAAGTTCGTGTATTCATTTAGAACATATTGTGGATTATGGTGTAAGGTGTGGTGTAAGTCTAAACCTAATTTCTGCCAAACTGCTTTCCAATTTTCCCAGTAGTTTTTTAAAAATCAAATATTTCTTTTCTAAATATTTTATCTTTTCCAGTTTACTGAACACTGGTTTACTGAATTCCATTGCTTCGGGTTCTCCCTTGTCTAGCTTCTTCCACTGATCTACCTCTATTCTTCAAAAATCAATACCAGATGGTTTTTAAAGCGCTACTTTAGTTTCAGGACTGGAAGTGCTATTCCTGCTTCATCCCTATCTTTGGCGAAACTTCCCTTGATATTCCAAGATATTCCCTGGATATTTGAGTTCTCGAAAGTATCACTTTAATCATTTGATTGGTATAACATTAAAAGTGCAAATTAATTTTGCTAGTTATCATTTTTTATCGTCATTACTGTCATTGACATGGTCTCACTATCTGTGCTGAATATTCCTCTCGCTGTTTAAATTGTTCTGTATTTCTTTAAGGAACACTTTGCAATCAGATTTATACAAGTCTTTTGTGACTTTGGAAAATCGACCTCCAGATACTTTACGTATTTTTTAGTGATTCGGGAGGGGATTTCCCTTCCTATTATTGTGTCTTAGATTATTTTTTATTGTGTAGAAATGCTATTGATTTTTGAAGGTTTGTTTTGTAACTTGCAACTTTGCCAAAGCTATCAGTCACCTCATTTAATATCTTTGTTGATTCATATCATCACTAAGCAGGGATAGTTTCATCTCTTTAACCATATGCTTTGAATTACTTTCTCTTGTCTTGTTGCTATTGCTAACATTTCCAGAACTACATTAAATAATAATGAGGGAAGTAGACATCCTTTCTTTATTTACTCTTTTATTGGGAAAGATTCTAGTGTGTTCCCAATACGTACAATGCTTATATTTGGTTTTAGATACTATAATGTTAGAAAAATATCCCTTTATGACTATACCTTGTAGGGTTTTCAGCATAAATGAGTGTTGTACTTTGTCAAAGCCTTTTTCTATATTGAAATAACCATGTTTTAGACATTTTTGTTTTTAATATAATTATGTTGATTTTCCCTCCTTCTGTCGAACCATCCTTGCAACCTTGCTATAAATCCAAGTTATAATAATGACTTCTTAGATTTATTGCTATTATCTGTTTGACAGAATTTTATTTAAATTTTTTAAATTGATATTCATTAATGATATTAGTCTATAGTGTAGAGTTCTTTCTCCTTACTTGGTTTATATATTAAAACTAGATTTATTTCATAAAAGTAATCTGGTAGGGTGCTTTTCCCTCATTTTTTTCAGAATAATTGTTTAGTATTTGGTACTAATTGTTCTTTAAAAGTTTGATAGAATTCTGCTGTGAATGTACTGTGAACTGGGAAGTTGCCCTCTCTCTTTTCTATCACCTGCCCCTTCAGTAGTTCTTCTACAGCTAGTTCTTGTTCTTTTTCTTTTTATGGGATTGGATTAAGATCTCTATTTGATCTTGTGTTAGTTTGTATAGTTTATATTCTTGAAGGCATCCCTCTATTTCTTCTGTTCCTATCTTTGTTAGCATGTAACTGTGTAGAGTAAGCTCTGGTAAATTATTTTTATTTCTTCTGGTTTTGCTGTGATTTCACTTTGTTCATTTACTATTTTGCTGATTATATTTTCTGCCCTTTTAAAAAATCAGACTAGCTAAAGATTTACCAATTTTATCAGTCTTTTCAAGGAATCAGCTTTTAGCTTTATTTATAATTTTTATGATTTTTTGGTTTCCAGTATATTTCTTCTCTAATTTCTATTATCTCTACTTTATGTTTGCTTTCTAGTTTTTTAAAACACACTTTCAGTTTATTAATGGTCTTTTTCTATTTTGTTAACATATGTTTGTAGGGATATAGTTTTTCCTACGAGGACTGTTTTAGATGCATCTCAAATGTTGGTGTGGTATTTCATTAATATCTTTTTCACTCACAAAATTATTCATCCTCTGATTTGTCCTTCGACCCTTCTAACTGTATGTTCATACACTCAACCTTCATTCTAATTAGACTACTCTCTAGTCCCTGATCATGTCCAGTGCTTTCCTGCTTCAGTGCCTTTGCTTGTGCTGTTCCCCTTTGTTAGAATGTCCCCTCTTTCTCGCATGTTGAATTCCTACTCATTTTAAAAAACACAACTTAAATGCTACTTCCTCCATGAAGCCTTGTCTGAGCTCCCCTTTTAGCCAAGATCATCCCCATTCAGTTCTCAGTTTTCTGTCTTCCAACTTATTGTGTATTGCAATTATCCAGGCATGGGCCATATCCTTTTACCAGACTGTAATGACAATGTTTTATCTAACTCTGCTCATTTCCCTTAACCCTTGCTTAGCACAGTGTTCTCTGAACATGGTAAGATCTAGCAAATTTTTATTTTACTTTTATTTAATTAAGTATTTATTTAAAGAATCACAGTCTGTGTGAGGAGGTTCGGTAACACAGGACATTGCTGATTGGGGAATTCATTCTGTGGGGTTAGACTCCCAAGCTTGAAAATGATTTTCAAAACATCCATAGTTCTGGTTATTGACTTCAGAATCCATGCTTAATATGTAATCCCTGACTTTATAGTGCTGGGACTGTGTCTTCAGGCTCTTAGGTTGTCAGGCAAAACTATCATGGGAAAAATCCCATACTAGAAACTACCATACGATACAACTAGAGAAACTCAAAAAGAGAAAAATACAACCAGCAACTCACAAGGAGTAAAAAAAGAAACACTAATACTGTACCTCACCCCCTGGCCCCAGCATACATATGAAATATATTCTTCTTTGTCATAATTTATCTAATCTTTTAACTAAGAAAGAGGCAACTATAACAGACCTCTCACTCAAGAATATTTCCTACTCAAACTTTACCTGATTGCTAATACACAAAATCTATATTTAACATATTTTAAAAGCTTATTCATTTTGCAAGCCTTGAAAAGGTTTTCTTATTTTTTTCTTATCCTGCAGAATTTCTGTTCCTGCTTCATGGCTTTATGGTCTTACAAATAACCTATGAATCATAAGCTTCCTTTATTCATTCTGCCCCATTTTTCTTATCTTTATTCATTTTGTTTGGGAAAAAATGTATTTTCCAACTCCTTTATCCCACTTTACTTTCCAGTGAGAAGAGCCTTCCATTCCAAATTGGAATCTGTCTAAACTCACTTTAATCCAATCAATTAAACAAATGCTTATGAAATATCTGCTATGTGTCAGATACTGTGCTAGGCACTGGCGCTCTCAGAGAATTTAGATTCTACTGAGGAGAGGGGTGTGGAGGTGGAAATTCAGCATGAAATAAAGATAAGTATAACACAGATTAAGGACCAAAGGAGGCAAAGGAATTATTACATAAAGTGAAATAGGAATATTTGAAGAAGCAGTATGAAACCAGGTAAAGCTAGGCAGAGGAGGTAGAAACTAAGCTGATCCCAGAAACAAAATAACAACTCTGTAAAATGAAGTTGAAGAGGAAGTTTATTCCAGCCATGGGGGAATGGCTTGGCAAATGCACAGAGATGAGAGATGACACATTTATTTCTTAGAAAACAAGTCACCTAGTTTATCTGGAAGTTGTAAAATGAAGCAATGTGAAATTAGACTGGGGAGAGGTATAATGGAGCCAGAAGTAAGGAGTCTTAAACGCCAGACGAGGCAATAGAGATTTACCGAATGCCTTTTAAGCAGGATATGTGTATGGTAGGAGATGGGGAACATGAGACCTGTGCCTTAAGTGGATTTGGGCAGTTATGTTAGGTGTATTCTATGGAGGAGAAATATTTTTGGTACAGATCAATTAGCAAGCTATTACAATAGTTAATTAAAGTAGTGTTGAGGACCTAAACTCTGGTGGTGGCAGGGCAAAGGAAGAGAAAAAAATGAATACGAAAGGGGCTTGAGAGGTCGAATTGACATGGCAACTAATAATGTGTTAGTAGTAAGGCAGAGGGAAAGCACTGGTGATGATTTCAAGGTTTTGTGCTTGGGTGACTGGGAAGATGACGTGTTCAGTTTGAGGTGCTCAGAGGACATCTAAGTGGATCTCAGACTCAGAAGGAGATCAGAGCTGGATTAGACTTGGGAATCATTTGCATAGAGGTGATATCTGAACAAACGGAAATTGAGTTGGAAAGAAAGTAGTGAGAGGAGAAAAGAGGGTTTAAGAAAGAGCTTGAGGATTGACCTCTATTCAGAAGATCAGAGGAAAATAATGACCCATCAAAGCAGAACAAAGAGGAAAACCAGAGGAAAGCAGTATTGGGAAGCCAAAGAAGAAGAGAATATCCAAGGATATTCAAGAAAGTGACCAAATTTGTCAAATTCTTTAGAAATGTCAAGAAGGATAAGGACTAAGAGAAAAAGCCATTTAGCAATTAAGAAGTCAGCGATGACCTTTGAGAGAGCAGTTAAGGAAAGCGGTATGGGTGGACTACATAGAAGTATATTTTCCTTATAAATCAAAATGCCAACCCTTGTTGAGAATTTTTTTTAAAGCACACTTTTTATCTTCATCTCTAGTCTGTCTTTTAACCTAAAAAACAGGATACATATGGTTTCCTGCTTCTCTATAGCATGCACAATATGAAGCCCCAAGGCTTAGTAAATCAATACCCCAAAATTTACCTTTTGGTATCTGGCATGCCCATTCAAGTTTCATATCACAAGCAAAAGGTCTTATGTAAATAGTCAAGTCCCTGTTTTCATACAAATGCCAACGTCTTCTCCAATGCATTTGGCTGACCTATAAAGAAGGGAAGTAATCACAAAATGCATTAAGATGTCTAGTGGACATTTCGTTTTATTTCGTATTTGCTCACAGGTCAACATACCTTCATATCATATTCATAGTTACCATCACCTGGAACATACAGGTGCTCATTTTTGTTTGAGACTCTATTTATAAAAGATATTTTATCTTTTCCTGTGATACAAAGTGAGAGGTTGATAAAAACAGGACTGCTCTACACAGATAACTAAAACATTTAGTTTTAAATAAAAAGAGCCTAACAGTGACCGCGTCTTATACTTTTTTCTCCTCAGTCCTCACGCTCCTTAACCTCCCTGTTGCAATGGACGTTACTGAGGAGGCAGCACAGTACACACTGGGAGGAATGCTGGGTTTGGAGCCAAAGGATCTCTAATGTTCAAATTCTAGTTTTATCGCTTATTACCTGTGTGACTATGGGGAGTCATTTAATTTCTCTGGGCCTGAGTTTTCTCATCTGCAAAGTCAGTGGGTTTAACTAGACGACCTCTGTGGTTTTTCCCAGCTCTAAAATCTATGACTCTATGACTGCCTCATTTTTCTTGACTCTCTCTCATCCGTTGGTTTCTGATATATTGCGTACTTCTAGATTTCCTCCTCCTTTGATCATTCCCTCTAGAGTTCTTCTTCTTCCTGCCATTCCTAATGGCCTCATCATTCTCCCAGTCATCTGGCCTCAACCTTAGACCTCTTCTTTCTCTCTTGTTCACTATTCTCAATCAGTTATCAGGTCCTACTGATCCCTTCTTTGCAATGTCCATACCCATCCTTCTCTTTCTGTTACCATTATCACTATTCTATTTGAGGTCTTCATCAATTCATGCCTAGACTACTGAAATGGCCATTCAATGGCCTCCCTAAATCCTGGGTTTCCTGACCCTGCAAATCGAAAACAGATTGAGCTCTCTAAAACTATCATTTTGATTTTTTTAAAAAAAAAACTCTTTGGCACAAAAACTTTCTGGCCCTCTGTTACTTAAAGGACAGAGTCCAATCTCCTTTTCTTGAGATTTGAAGGTATATATCACCTAAACTTGGCCTTCCTTTCCAAACATCTTCTGGTACTATTCTGTGGGATCCCTTTGAGCAGGTAAGTTGGTCTATTCTCATCTCCTGCTGAATATAGCTTATATTTTCCTGTCTTTAAACTTCTGTTTATGTCATTTGTCATGACTAAAATACTTTCCCTTGTATTTTCTACCTATCAAAACCCCTTCCATCTTTCAAGGTCGATCTCAAGGGCCATCTGTCTCATGAAGACTTCCATGCGGAGCATCCTCTCCAAGCTCCTAGAGCATTTACTGTCTGTACCACTTATATAGCTACTTGCTTATTGTGTTAAATAGATAATTATCTTTTTATGTACACATATGTATCTTTTCTTATAAATTTGATAAGATAAATGTGGCTAAATGAGGACCTAGACTATCTTTTAAAAATTCCTCCAAGGTCTTAACGTAGGGTTCTTTCACATAGTAGACATTCATTAAATATCTTTGGTTGAAAAAAACTACCATATTTTTAGTAAGCATCCTACAGTATCCAATCATGCAACGTACTTTGAAAGCAGCACAATCTCTGACATCATAATCTTCCTGAAACTCATTTGATATGACCACAGTAGATACCTGCAGAAGAAAGAGAACTCAGAATTATGTTTACTGATAAAGATTTGCAGTTCGGAAAGGCATTTAGTACATGGGGTTCCGGACAAGGTATACTCTCAGAATTTGGGATCAAGGTCAGTGGGTGTACTGTATGAAGCAGAAATTGGTAAAATCAGCTGGCTGTAAGTGTAAGCCAATTGCAGAGATCATTTATAAATGAGTTTCTGTGTATCTCTCATGAGCGCATATCTCAAGTCTGCAAAGAGAGCAGAGTGTCTCCCCTCAAATGTCCATTAAGAAGACTGAAATACTACTATATACATTTCTATAGCACTTAATAGCCACAGAAAACTTTACAAATATCATAGGATAATAGATTTCCTGCGGGAAAGGAGATCATGGACATCTAGACTAAGCCCTTTCCTTTAGAGATGAGGAAAGCGAAAACCAGGAGGTTAAGTGATTTGCCTGAAGTCACATAAGTAGTAAGTAGCAGAACCTAGAATCTGAACTGAGAATCTCTGAATTCAACCATTCTTCCCACTGCACAATGCTTGTAATACCCGTATAAGGCAGTGTATATATCATTTCCCCCATTTTACAGATAATTATTACTTTGAACTTAAAGGGAAAACTTTTATCTTGATCACTGAAGTGGCTTTTGCAAGGTCACAGAGCTAGTAAATTTTGTGGCCAAAACTTAAACTCAGATTTTCTGATGTCAAGCCTAATAACACTTTTTCCCAGTAAGCTACATTACTAAAATGTAAGTAACAGGACATATTATGATCTAACAAATTATAATATGTCACAGGTAACTGTAAACAGAGTAATGGTTTTGCATGAAGACTAGTAAAAGGAGAACCAGAAAGCAAGAAATCATCTGTGTACCTTTAGCATGGGAGAGGGAGAAGGAAAGAAGAAGAGAGGGAGGGAGTCTCATTATCTGTATAGATAATCATAGCAATAATATTAGCTAGCACTTATATAAAATTTTAAGGTTTGCAAAGCACTTTACAAGTATTATCTCATTTGATCCTCCTAACAATCTTGTGAGGTGAGTGCTATTATTATCCCCATTTTACAGATAAGAAAACTGAATGCCTATTCTACCAACCACACAGGGCAGGTGTATTCAATCAAAGGAGAATTTTTTAAAGGGCTTTGTAAACTATAAAGGGGATAGCAAATGGGGGTGAGATTTCATTATTACAGGGAATTCCTTTAGAAGGAAACTCCTTCTACCAATGTAAGTCAGCATCTTCTCTGCAACTTGGTGTCCTGAGACTCTAAGAACTACCCAGGGCACTGAGAGGTTAATTAACTTGACCGGATCCACAAAGCTAGTATGTCTCAGAGACAAGACTTGAACTCTGGTCTTCCTGGCTCGAAAATGACACTGCATCTCAAACTATAAAACACTGTACAAATATAAGGTGTTCGTTATTATAAATCGGTCTCACCATCTCTATGGGGATCATAAGGATTCTTTGAAGCTGACATGGATGAATTACCTTACTATAATTAAATTATGCCATTAAAACAAGTTCCTCCTCCAAAATGCAAAACTAAACCCCAAATTGCCCTAGTGAATGTGGTTTTCCAAAGACATATAAAGGTAGTTAAAAAAAAGAGGGGAAGATTAACTCACCGGTGTACTGTCGCTCCATTGCCAAGATCCTTGAAAATCTGGACTCCTTTTATTTAAGCCTACCCATATCCAACGCTGGTCACTAGGTAAGAAGAAGGGGAAAGGGGGCAGGGGAAAGAGTGGGGAAAGTTTGATCAACACCACATTTTCCAAAGGATTTAGGGACGCACTATCTGAAGAGTAAATAGAATTCAACTTGAGTATTGCATTTGTTTATTGCTTAAAAAAAAATTTTGTGTAAGGCACTAATGTTAGGCATTGTGGTTATTATGGGGTGGCCCCAGAATCTTACAAAGTTTTAAACTGTAATGGTAATAAGCTATAATGGCACTAGTAGCTTTAAACTACATTACCACTTTTGGGGCATCCTATATTATGTGACCCATCTCTTATATGAGTTTACAATCTAGTTGGGAAGATGTGTACACATAAAAAGATAAAGACAGTATGCATTGTGTGATAAGTTAGTGGTATGATACAGGTATTGAGTTCAAAAGAAGAGATCGCTCTGGGCTGCAACGGTCTGAGGAGATTTCACAGAGGAGGAGGTTGACCATGAGTTAATTTTTGAACGACAGAGAGCATTTAGAAAGGAGGGAGAGTGGGCATTCAAAATATAGATGCAAAAGGAAATACAATATTAGAATTTTGTCTCTTGGGTTCTTTGCAGACAGAGATCATCCCCTGAAACGTATTAGAAGATAAAAGGCCATAGAAGTGCACAATTGAAGGACGGCACGTTTGTGGGTAAATTAATTTTCTATTTAGCTGAAGATTTAAATAAATTCAAATCAACATCCATTTATTAAGCCTTTTTATGCTAGGATCTATGGTAGTAGGCACTGGGACTACAAAACCAAAATGAAACAGTCCTTGACTTCAAAGAGGTTCCATTATATTAGCGCAAACCAACTTGAACATGATTTAATTTTCTGATGACTACCATGATGACCAGTTATTATGCTGTACAAGAGTTTGATGTAGGTTGTTGGCCTGAATCTATACTGTTCCTAGGTTATGAGAAGGTGAAAGGCACATCTCTGTGGCTTCTTGAGCAGCAGAACATGGCTTCCTTTCCCAAAATTAATTACTGAATCAAATGGTTTGAACAAACTTCTCTTACATTGTATTCTTAGTCTTTACAGTATAAAAATCTTATAATTTTAAGAACAGAAAATCCTATTTCTTAAGCATTTGAAACAATTTCATCTACCTTGATGACAGAAAAATTATTTCTTATCTCACTTACAATATGAACTTTTTCCTTTGAAAAGTGGGAAACTGACTACCTCATCTTTATTGCCACTGTGTCCATCCTCTTTCATGGGAAAATATCCCTAACCTATAATCTTTTAAGATGTTGCTAGTTTGAATCATTAAGACCAGGTGGAGTTTTTGCAGCTAAAAGACCTCCAAAAAAGGCAGGGGGAATCTATGTTTTTTGATTCTATGACAGATGTCAAGCTAGAGAAAGTTTGTGGTGTATTAGTGGCTTGAGAGTGGCAATGTATTTCAGGAAGATGCTGGAAATACAAATTTAAGTTCTACAAGCCAAATTATTTAGTTATTTTGCACAGTTAATGGGAAGTACCTTTGGAGGCTTTATTTATTTATTTTTAATTAGTGGAATGAGTTCTATTTAGTTCTATTAAATTTCAAATGAGATAAAATTAAGACAAACATCAAGTAATAAACTATTGATAATCAACTTACTAGTTTTTAGACTTGTCTGCTCAAAATGCACATCCCTAAGATGTTTAACATCTTTTCTCTTCTATAAAATGGTCCTACCTTATTTATCCAACCTTATCTCCTGTTTTTTTTAAACACAGAATTTCAGTTCTCACCAGATAGTTTGTTCACTTTTCCCTTAATATGACATGACATGGCCAATCTAGACTTCAACTCTTTATTCATGTTTTTCCACTCAGCCTTGAATGCCCTCTCTCCACCTATTTACCTTTCTAAATACTAAGCCTCTTTCAAGGCTCAGCTCAAGTACTGCTAAATCCTCTTCTGACTTTTCCAGTCTGCCATGATCTCTTCTTTATCAGTAGTCTTGTGGTTCTTGTTTTTCCATCTCACTTTCTAATACAATTACCTACGGCCGTGGATCACAAGAATCATAGAATATTAGTTCTGAAGGCTACTTAAAATATACCATTTCCTTGTCCTCCTCTGACTCCCCCCAATACAGATGAGGAAATTGGGGTCATCTCTGGGTTTAATTTACTTATTTCCTATAACCATGGATAACAAAATTGGCTGCATAGTAGTATGTATGTTTATCACTAAAAAAGAAATAATATTCACCAGCATTCTGGTACACAAATCAGCAAAATATCTTTTTTTTTAAAAGACACAACTTTCTTTAGTCAGAGACACTTGCTTCCATATTCCATATATAGGAAGGCAGTGAGCTGTGGGAAGGCAATGGGCTATAATACATTCCAAAGAGTATAATTCTTATAGTCACAAAGCCCTGGGCTTGAATCTGCCATACAGGAGCTGTGTAGCTACTCACAAATTACTGCCTCTCAGTCGAGTTTCCTCATTTGAATAATACTTCTACTTCTCATAAGGTTGTTGTGAGGATCAAAGGAAATAATGTCTGTGAAGCCTTTTGCAAACCATAAATCACTCTCTACATGTCAGCTATTGTTGTGTAATCACACTAACATTTACATTCTGCTCCAAATGTTAAAAATATAAAGTAGATGTAGCATCACTATTGAAATTTCTTGTTTTGGTTGACTTAGTTTTCTTAACCTTACTTTTCTTCCTTCCCAACTCCATCCCCCCTCCCTCCTTTGGAGAAAAGACACTGCCCAAATTCTCCATTTACAAGACCTTTCCCATCTTCTGAGAGTGATTTTTATTTTGATTCAAAAAGTTATTATTCCATCTTTCACTCTAACTGATTCAATCTACAATTTTAAATGTTTTGACTGCAGAAAACAATAATAATTCAGTTTCTCATCATGGTCCCCGGTCTTTCCCTGATAAGGGACAATCAAGAATTTAAGTTAAAAAAAAGAAATACGATGGTTTCCTCCAACCCACATAAACTCGAAATGCCTCTTCTTTACTCTGGGCTTTGGAAGAGATGAAGGAGATGGGAAGAATATAGGAAAAAGGAGGTCTGAAGAGGTTTATTTGAAAATAGGTTGACAGACTCTCAAAAAGTAAACATTGTCCTCTTTACTTACACTTTGTTACTTCAATGACTTGGTATATAATTTTAGGATATTTGTGGCCAAGCACTTATATTACAAACAGGTTAAAACATTCAGTAACATCCTTGCTCTCATTCCAGAATGAATTATCTATAGTATCTGATTACTAAGGGAAACTATCTCAGCTATCACCTCTAAAATACAATTTGATGAGAAATTTTCATCTCAAAAACCTCATATTTCTCTCTAAAACATATTCTGTCACATCATAGGAGGCAGTGGGCACCAATGTGATGTGATTACAAAACCTGCTTTAATCCTGTGAATATTTTTTTTTTCTACACTGACTTTGCCTATCGTTTTTGTCTTTAAGAGATACAAGGACCTTACGACATTAATGACTCAGGGCACCACGAATCCTTTCTATTGCAATACAAAAGGAGGATTTAAAACTTCCGTATATAAAAGTATTGTTAGTAATCAGACCTAACTCAGCATGCTATGTACAATTTGGGCAATGGAGGTCTTGCTGTGTAAAGTTTAACTCCTAGAGCAAAAAGTTACAGGCTTTCAGGAACGAAGATCTAGAAACACAATTTGATACAAATAGTTTTACCTTTTTTTCCTTTTCAAGAGGTAATTCCAATCTACGTTTAATTATCATCTCTTCCTTACCTCCAATTCTGAGAAAAGATGCAATATCATGTCATCTGTTCTTAGGCCATGCTATATATCTTATGTATGGATGGATGATGGGTACTGCCAGCATGATGTGACATGTTCCATATGGCTGCATTTTCCTGACTATTCATTGTATTTAACAGATTGGAAATGATGGGATTACACACATATAGCCAGAGAAGTTCTCTATCACTTAAAAGAAATGTGGGAGTTGAGAAAAAGATTCTCATCATTTTCATCTCCAGAGAAGCAGAGATTATCAATATGATTTTAGATAATCCAACATTTACTTCCATTTCTCTTGTTCATAGGTAGATATTTTCTTCACTAGGTTGATTTCTGAAGAACAGCTAATACCCCCCTCTGTTGGAATCCCTGACCCAATCCCAGTAGATGTTAAGAGGTTATGTAAGACCTCAGAGAAGAAACTGACCAATGGCTCTCACGTTGCATTGTGTTTTTGTTTGTGATGATATATTCATTTTCTATTGTTTCTAGGATTATAAATTTTTTCTTAGTCTAACGTTCAAGGTCTTCCATCACTGGACATTCCCCTCCTAGTCCCATCTTCCCTTCCTATCCCCTCCACCCCACCAAGCCTCCACCCTTACTTGGTCTTTCTGCTCTTGTCAGATCTGTCTCAACATCCAAATGACTTCTTCTTTCTACCCCTATGCTTCTGCATAGGTCATTTCTCCACCAGAATTACCCTCCTCATCTTTTATCTCACAGTTTATATACATACATTTTTTTATACATATGTATGTGTATATCTCTATGTGTAGAAATATACACATACATCTATATTTTTATAGATATGGATACATTTCCCTAACTTCCTTTAAGAGTTACCACCTTCTTGAGAAGTTTTCTTTAATTAATTGATGATTCCTTTGCCCAGTGCTAGTCGGAACCAACAGTTTACAGTATACATTATTAACATATCAATCAACCAACAGATACTTATTAACCACCTATTATGTGTCAGCTTCTACATTATACCCTGAGGATACAAAAGCAAAAGTGAAATATTCCCTGCCCTCAAGGAGCTTACGTTCTATTGGGTGGACAACACGAACATACACTGGTACATACATGCTATATGCAAAGCAGATGAGGTAATTTGTTGAGGAAGGCACTAGCAGCTGGGGAGATTATGTAATATTGGATTTAGATTTTGGTACTTGAGCTAAATATTGAAGGAAACTAGGGATTCTAAGAGGCAAAGGTGAGAAGGGAGTACATTCGAGGTACTGGAAGCAGCCTGTGCAAAGGCTCAGAGGTGGGAGATTGATGTATGAAGGATGACAAGAAAACCAGTTTGGTTGGACCAGAGAATATATGGGAGTAATGTGTACGCTCCTTGGGGGAAGAAATTGTTTCATTCTTTGTTGTGTATCCCTAATGCCCAGAACTGTTCCTAGCACATAGTAGAAGCTTAACAAATTCTTACTGATGATTGGAAAGGTAGATTGTAGCTAAGCTGTAAAGAATTTTTACTGCCCTACAGAGGAGTTCCTATTTGATCCAAGAACAGGGACCCACTGGGGTTTATTGCGTAGGGAAATAACACGGTAATATTGGCTAATTAAAATAATAGAGCATTTATAGAATGCTTTAAGGTTGGCCAAGTACTTCACATGTATTATTGAATTAGATTTTCACGACAACACTGTGAGCTATACAGCATCATGATTTTCATCTTACAGATGTGAAAGAGGTGAGGTGACCTGTCCACGGTTACAGAGCTAGGATCTGATGTAGGAACCGAATTCAGGTCTGAAACATTATCCACTCTGCCACCTAGCAGCCCAGGGTCAGAGCTGTCTTTCAGGAATGGAGGATGGAACAGAGCAGGAAGGGACTGGGGCGGGGTGATCAATCAGAGCAGTCCTGGAGTCGTCTAGGGAAGATATGATGAAAAACTAAGCAACTAAAAAAGTACTGCGTCTGAAACTTCAAAAAATGGGGAAAAAGATGTATATTCCGAGTCCATCCGATAAAAGGTCTGTCGCCTAGAATCCACAAGGAACTGAGAAAGCCATAACGCTCCCTAATGAAGCAAGAGTCAAAGAGCATTTTCAAAGGAGAAAATAAAAATGGTTAATAACTACAATTTAAATTTCCTAATAACTAGTATTACTACATAATTATATTAGAATAACAATTAATTATATTAGAAGAAAGAAAATGATATCCCTAATAATAAAATACAAATTAAGACAACTGCAAAGAAAAATGACAAGATTCACTGTTGGACTAAAGGGAGTAGGTAGGAAGGGCATCCTAATATATCGCTGGTGGCAATGGCAGAGTGGGGGGACAAATGTTTTGGAGAGCAGTACATGATAGTTACTCAACTGATCTCAACAGTGAAATTTCAGGAAGACTTGGAATAAGACTGACACTAAACATTTTTCTTCATCTTTTGTTAATTTATTTGGTTCTACTTTGTTAAATTCTAAGGAATATATGTAAGAATTTATTTGCATGTTCTGTTCATTCCATTATTTGTCTCTAATGATCTTGCACAAAATTCTTTTATCCCTATCATCTCTCCCCAATAACTCCTACAATTTGGTTGATGAAAATCTCCCTTCTATTAATAGTTAAGACAAAGATGTTATTTCTTTATTATTATTATTATTTAAAGAGTTAAATCACTAATCCAGTTATAGTTAACTCTGTATTCTAGGCTTTGGGAGATCATATGTCGGTGATTCCATTGCGAGGACGTTATCCTATAAATGTCCCAAGAAAGAAAAAAAAAGATCCAAGTACTTTATAACAGCAAAAAACACAAAAAACCAAACCACACACCCAAGGATTAGAGAACTGTTGTTCACTCCCATAACCCCCACACCTCAATAATCTCCAGTAGCTCCCTATTACCTCCAGGACCAAATATAAAATCATCTGTTTTGCTTTTTAGAGCCCTTCATAACTCTGCTTCCTGCCCGTCCAGTCCTACAACTTAATCCAGGGGCGGGGAAACCTGTGGTTTCGAGGCTACATGTCACCCCTCTAGATCCTGTGTGTGGCCCTCGAATCCAAGAACCTAGAAGGCCATGTGCGGCCTCGAGGTCATAGGTTCCCCACCCCTGACTTAATCCCTTCCCATATTTTGTGAACCCTCCACATCAGTCTTCTTGTTGTTCTACATACATATATATACACATATGTTCTTCATACAGATAACACACACTCCCATTCCATGCATTACCATTGGCTGGTCCCCCCCATTTGGAACCATTTCCCTCTTCAGCTCCATCTACTTGCTTTCCTTCAAGACTCAGCTCAAATCCTACTTTCTGCAGAACACCTTTCTTGGTCCTCCCTCACTGTTGGTGCCCCTCCCCACCTGAGATTACCTTCCATTTGCTTTGTATACATCTTGTGTGTGAGTATGTGTACATACATACATATATATTTATATATGTTTACATATTGTCTCCCCCATTAGAACGTGAGTGCCTTGAGGGCAGGAACAGGTTTTTTCCTTCATCTCCCCAGAGCTTATCACAGCACCTGGCATAATAAACGCTTGTTGACTGACTACATTTCCTACAATCCAACTAGGATATTTGCAACTGCATATATAGTTTGTATATGAAATCAAAATGATCGCTTTCTTACCTCAAACAAGTTCTTCTCTCTTAACTTCCCTAGTTTGTCCATGGTACCACCAATTCTCCTTAATTCCTAGGCTCAAACCCTTCTAACTACTCCTCTCCCTTGTCTTCCACCTTCCATCAAGTCACCAAGTCCTGTTTCTTCTATTTTCTCAGTAATTCTCTTACCTGTTTCTTCCTCTCAATTCCCACTCTAACCACCTTCGTTTGAGACCTCCTTATCTCTTTTCTGAATTTGTGCAGTAGCCTCACTGGTATACTCATCTCTAGTTTCTTTCTCCTCCATTTTATCCTACACACTGCTGCTAAAAATTACATTCCTGAATTACAGCTCTGGTCACAGCACCCTAACCTGAGTTTCCCTCCCTGTCCAAATTTTCTCTCTCTCCATCAAGTGTTACTGCTCTCAAAAAGCCATCCCTATTTGTCCCAGTGATCTGCACTTCCTCTGAACACTCACAGCCCTTTTTTACACTCTTCTCAGGGTATTTGTTATATTCTGTGGCTGTAGTTTTTTGTACACTACCTCGTAGTGCTCCTATGGGGACAATGCTTTATATTCTAGAAATGAATGTCACTATTATGATTATCATAATCATTTTTCTTTCTCCTAGCTTGTAATTTCCTTTAGGGCTAGTGCCATATCTCATCCATTTTGTATCTTCTCTAGTGCCTACCACAGTTTTTAAATATAATTTTAAAATGCAATATAAATGTTGGCTATTATTATCTAGCAGGCACTTAATAAATGCTTGTTGAAAGAATACTCTCCCAGAAGATGCAAAACACAAATACACAAAGGACATCACTGTTATATTTATTTCTTACAATCTGCTTTTAAAGTTATTACCTTAGCTGGCTCTTTAGAAAATTATGAAATCCTGCCATCTCATCCATTTGGTTGAAACTTGGAAGATGCGCTCCAAGTGCTTCGCAGAATCTTTCGGCCTCTTCCCAAGTTCTTTTTCTTGCGACTCTCTCTTTGTGAAACAGCTTAAAAAAGTAAAAAAAAAATAGATTTATGCCATTTTTATAGAAATAAAATTATCCACAGAACTTTTAAAGCTAGCCACACTAAAATATGTAGTCATTTTGTTTGCTTCTAAGGTTTGGGGAAAGCAGACAAACCAAGAAACTGATAATAAGCATTGCATACTTTACAGTGAGGAAACATTTGATTTTCAAAAGGTTTTAAAATGATCACACTGAGTAATTGAGTTATGAGGAGCATATGAGAGGGTGGAAGGACAGTGTGACAAGATCATCACACAAATATGACTGTCACTACAAGAGCAAGAGGTCATTGATGTTGTTCAACATTCCATGACCCCATTTGAGGTTTTCTTGGTAGAGACACTGGAGGGGTTTGTCATTTCCTTCTACACCGCATTTTACAGATGAGGAAACTGGGGCAGACAGCGTTAAGTGACTCGCCCAAAGTCACACAGCAAGATTTGAACTCAGGAAGATGAATCTTTCTGACTCTGGGCCAGACACTCTACCCACTGTGCCACCTAGCTGCCCACAGGAAGAGGCAGGTCACCATTTAATAATGTAATTAAGAATGTTGTTTTACCTTATAGCAGGAAAGCCCTGTTGGTAAGCCGTGCCATCCACTGGGACAGGGATCATCAGGTTTAGGAACTGCTTCCTCTTGCTCTGGGGGCCCAATTCTTTTCTTGCAAATAGAAAGTGCCTTGAAGGTTTTACAGTCCTTGACCTCCCATTTTCCAAGTGAATTTCCACTCGCAAGAGCCACACATCCACCCGGCGAAGCTACGATTCAACCAGTGAATAAAAAGGTTAGTTTTTATTTTCTAAAACAAAGCAACACCCGCAATTTCTAGTGTTTCTACTCTTTCTTTTGAGGGGGAAGAAGAAGGAAAAAGGGAGGGAGAAGGAGGAAGTAAAAGGAATAAGGAATTGAATCATACAAAATAACCAAGAGATCTCAGTTAACTTAGGCACTTAGATTGGTCCAAGCAGCAAGATTCAGACTTCAAAACAAAATGACACTCAACCATGGGACCTCTGATGATGTGATCCAAACTATTTTTTTTAGCAAGGTTATTCTGGCAGCCATGTGTAGAAACTACTGGCAAAAAGAGGGGCGAGTGAAGGCTCAAAATCTGAAGAAGGTAGAAAGAAGAGCCATGGGAAATCTCGACTGAGATGTCAAAGCTTCTTTTCCTTCTTACTTGCTACCAAATAAAGAAGCTATGTGGTTTTCACACTTTCTATTTACAACTATTATATCTAAGGATATAATAGGGCTCCCCAACCCCTCAGGATGAACATATTCTGATTTTCCTCAAGTCCTGAGATCAGTGTGCTGGTGTGAAGTGAAATCTGAGAAGTGAAGGCGGGGGGGGGGGGGGGGGCCCTGCCCTGCCCTCCGTTACCTATACTCCCCTCCTTTCTAGGACTCAAGAACTGATGGTGGAAGCAGCAAATTGCTTGGACATCTGCTGGTTAAGGCCTGCAAATCTACTTCTAGCTCCCATGGAATGGCTGGGGCTCCCCAGAATATAAATTCCCAGGTCAGACTGATTTTCCAACATATCACATCATATAAGATAAAAGAAGGAAGAAAACTTAAGATATCATTCAGTCCAACCATTCTTTACTTTTACATCCTCAGCACCTTGTATAGTATTTAGTATACAGTAGGAACTTAATAAATGCTTGTTAATTGCTTGATAAGTAAACTGGGTGACTTCCTCATGGTCACATAGGTAGTAAAATGGCAGAGCTTGGATGTGAACGCAGGTCCTTTGGCTTTAGATTTAGAATTCCAGCAATTACTGACTGCGAGTAAGAAGATTCTTGGGATTTGTCTGTAAATCACAGTTTCATGGGAACTCATAACTCTCTAGACCTTGAACTAGAGAACTTTCTTAATTGATTTACATACCATTTAAGGTTTACAGAGTGCTTTACAAACATCATCTCATTTTCTTTTCGCTACAACTGAAGTAGGTGTTATTGCTATCACCATTTTATAGATGAGAAAACTGAGGCAGAAGGAAGTTAAATCACCGTCCCAGTGTCACAGAGCCAGTAAACTCTGATTTTCCTGACTCCAGGTCCACTTCACCCACTTCCCTTCCTTACTCCAGCCAAACCAACCTCACAGAGCTACATATTCCCTCTCCTACCCTACAAGAAGTAGAAAGTTTGGTAATAATAATAGCTAACATTTATGTAGCGCTTACTGTGTTCCAGGCACTGTGCTAAGTACTTTACAATTATTGCCTCCTTTGACTCTCATGATACTCTTGGGAGGTAGATGTTAATATTTTCTGCACTTCATAGTTAAGGAAACTGAGGAAAACAGAGGTTGACTTGCTGAGGGTCACGCAGCTAGTAAGTGTCTGAGGCTGGCTTTGAACTCTAGTCTTCCTAGCTCTAGGTCCATTCTACCATCTAGTTGCCTTTAAAGTAGAAACTTTCCAAGTCTAAAGGGTAAAGGCCAAACACTGCCAATGGCTTCCATTACAGTTACTGTATCAGACAAGAACAAGTGAAATTCACATAATTCAAACATTAGAGAAAGAATGTTTTATAATTTACTGCTGACTATGAGTCTAACCAATTGTAACTACAGTCAGTGCTCAAAACTATCCAGAGATGGACTAGCTCCCTGTAGATGAAGTTAAATCCTTCCTATCTTGGTCCTGCCTTTCCCTAGTCACCTTTTACAAACAGTTGTTGAATGATATCAAGTTATGTACGACTCTGTGACCTTCATTTGGGGTTTTCTTGGCAAAGATACTGGAGTGGTTTGACATTTCCTTCTCTAGCTCAGTTGACAGATGAGTAAACTGAGGTCAACAGGGTTAACTGACTTGCCAAGGGTCATATAGGTAGCTAGTAAGTGTCTGAGGCAGGATTTGAACTCATGAATACGAGTCTTCCTGATTGCAAGCCCAGCACTCTACCCACTGCATCACGTAGCTGCCTTTTGCAATCAGTAAGACCCAGCAATTATCTGATCCTGGAGAAGGAATTGGGAAAATAAGCGGCAACTGAGTAATAAAAATAGGTGTGCCATTTCACAACAGCATTTTGGATTTTGGCTGAAGTAATAAGAGATGTGAAAATCAGCTCGTTATTAAGAGCCATGTCATTAGGTGATAGTGTATAGAAGAAGGGTTGGTGGTCTCAACTGCTCCACTGCAAAGCAGATTTCGTATCACAGAGCAATCAATCAACAAATAAGCACTTACAAAATGCCTACTATGTGTCTGCCAGGCCCTATGCTAAGCACTAGGAATGCAAAGGCAAAAATGATAACAGTCTCTGTCCAGAAGGAGATTATATTCTAAGGATAGATAGGAGATTTAGAGACGGAAGGAATGTTAGAGTTTATTTGGTCCAATGATCTTATTTTATACATGAAGATACTGAGGGAAGACTTAACCAAGGTCACAAAGTGTCAAAATTGGAATTTTTTTCAGTCAGAGTAGTGAGGTTTTATTATACATCGATCAGGTGGTCAAGATTTCTAGTAAGTGTGTGGTATTTGTGACACCAATACAAGCAGGTGAGATTCTAAGAATCTGCATGTCGAAACTGGAAATTTGAACCTAGGTCTGACTCCAAATTCAAAGCTTCACCACACCATACTGCCTTAAACACTTTGGTGTTACCTTTGGTTCAGTGGCTAAGGACTTAATAGATAAGACATAGTTACTGCTTTTATTTAAAGAATATAGTTAGATTTCTGCCTAAAAATCTTATATTACCTTTAGAGCTCAATACAAAGCTTTCTATACAAGAATCCACTTAACACAAACATTTGTTGAATTAAATTAAATATTATTATCAGCCAAAACCAAATTTCAGCAAAGCTGTTCAACAGAGAAGACATTTGGAAAAGATTCAATTTAACAAGGCATCTTATTCTACTTCTTTCAAAGGGGAGGCACTTACCTGGCTCAAGAGAATTCCAGTTTACGTAGGTTACAACTGGCTTTGTTCCATTTACATTTGCCCATTTATACTCTCCTCGTGAATCTTCATCTCTCAAGCCAGTCCAAAAGAACTTCCTTCCACCTTTACTGTACTTTTTAATCAGGCTGTTTAAGAATTCTTGCTCAAATCTGTAAAATAAGGTTCAAATGATTTATTCACATTTTTACAGTATCAAATTACTATATAGATGAAAGAGGCTAGCATTCTCCGTAAGAATGAGGTGCAGCTAAGCTAGGTGGCTCAGTGGATATAGCACTGTCCCTGGAGTCAAGAGGACCTGAATTTAAATCCAGCCTCAGATTTACTAGCTATGTGACCCTGGCCAAGTCACTTAATCCTGACTGCCCCCCCGCCCCCACCAAAGAATCAATCAACGAATATTTGTTAAGTGCCTACCATGTGCCAAGCACTCCACTAGGCACCAGAACAAAAATGAAATGTATATTCTATTGAGAGACACACATAAACGTGTGTGCATACACACATATGTACATATATATTTATAAAAATGAATACATAAATAGAAGGTAATTTTGGAGGGAAAGAAGAACAAGTGAGGAGTTCACAAAATCCCTCATGAACAAGCCAGCACTTGAGATGAGCTCTGAAGGACATCCAGGACTGACTGTAAGGGGCAGAAGTAAGAAGGGGGAGCAGGCTGAGTATGGAAGCCAGTGTCCTGTGCTGTGTAGGCAAGGGAAGGATAGAAGAGAGTGTGTCATGTGTAAGGGCCAGTAAGGAGGCCATTTTGGCTAGACTGTGGAATTTGCAAAGGGGAGTAATCTCTAAGGAAGCCAAACTGTGAAGGGCTTTAAAATGTCATCTAGAGGAGTTGGTTTTTTTGCTCTAACAGTAATAAGGAGACATTGGGATTTGCTGAGTAGGCAAGCAACAAGGTCAGATATGCACTTTAGCAAAATCACATCGGTAGCTATACCGAGGATGTCTCTTATCCCACTCACTAGAGGGGAAAGACTTCAGGAAGGGAGACCAATTAAGAGACAATTAAAATAATCCAGGTGAGAAGTAAAGAGGGCCTAAACAAGATCATGGCCATTTGAATAAGGAGAAAGATGTGAGAGATGCTGCAGAGGAATAAATCACATGACTTGGCAAAAGATCAGGAAAAAAAAACCTGATGCCTTCTTATATGAAGCAGAGAGCCCACTGGCTTCTGAATTCAGAGGATTTGGGTTCAAATTTTGTAAGTAATGCTTAAGATTTGTGTGATCTTGGACAAGTCACTTAACTTTCCTGGGGCCTCAGATTCCTCACCTGTAAAATGTGGGCATTAGACCAGATAGCCTCTTGGGTCCCTTCCAGCTTCAGATCTATGCTCCTGTGAACATCCAGCTTACCTGATGGCTGTCATACCTGCTAGTTATTGTCAGGTTGCAGTGAGTTCCAAAGGGGACCTCCTCCTTATAGATCTTATAACAAGCTTCTCCATGCCTTTCCCAGCCCTAAATTAAAACAGGTTATTACCACAGAGTATTCCAAGATAGGCAACATCTCTCTGACTCAAACAAAGTATGGAAGCATTAAACACAAAATCCTAAATTCAATTTAATTGCTGGGCAGGAAGCTAGCAGCTTAAGGTCTCTGTGTCCTGGGGATAAGAGACAACAGATTCTAACACAGGTAAGGAGCCTATTAGACATAGGAAGCATACAAGATATATGACTAAACCAACCCCAGAGTGCAGTGGTATACGAAGCAGTGGTTGTATGTTTTTGCATGACTTCTTAGGTGTATTAACATCCCAATATATAATTCTCCAAATGGAAATTTTGTTCTATGTATCATGAACCTTTGGCTTGCTCCGCTACAAGGGTTCTTAACTTTTTGGACACCTTTGGCAATCCAGTGAAGTCTATGGATCCTTTCTGATAATAATGTTTTTAAATGCACAAAATACAATATGTAGGATTCCAAAGGAAATCAATTATTGAAAAGCAGTTAACATAAGACTTAAAAAACAAGTTCACAGACCCTCAGGTTAAGAATGCCTGGTCTAGAAACAAAAAATATTTTCTCCTTCTAAGCTTCATTTTTTTTTCCCCACCTAACACTATTTCTGGCTAAGATGGGCTCCATGTTGGCTTAGGGATTTCAATATACCTCTTCTTGAGGACAGTCCTTATCCAGTCTTGTTTCATTGATCGTCTTTCCTGTTTTCTTGCACACATACTTGAGTTTCTTTTCACAGGACTGGACTCTCCAATGACCTAACTGTGGTAAAAACAAGTGGAAAAGTTGCTTAGGAAAAAAAGGTTTGTTATAAGCTTTAAAACTGAACTCTGAGTTGTTTCTCTTCTCATCATCAAATAATAATATGAGAGGTTCTCATTTGTCCTATAGGGAACACTGCCCCAGACAGGCTGTCAGCATCACATCAAGGTCCTAGGGGACACTAATTTCATCTTCCCATGAGCTTTATCATCATTCTTAATTGACTATATTATCCCTTGAGACAGGAAAACAGGTGAGAAGACTATTTCAAAAAGAATAGAACACTAGGCAATCTTCTTCCACATGACACGCAGGATGACTAAGATTCACCCACAGTTATGGCCCTTGGGTATTCACTTAACTTTTCTGGGTCTCTGTTTCCTCCTTTGTAAAATGAGAATAATATGTATGCTACCTAGAATTCATATGTAGAGAAGCACTGTAGTATAGGGGGTAGGGTTCTAGAGTTGGGGGTCAGAAAGATTTAGGGTCAAATTCTGCCTGTGAGACTCTAGCCATATCAAGCAACTTGTTTGTGCCTCATTTTTCTCATCTGTCAAATGAAGGTGTCAGACGTGACGACCCTTAGGGTCCCTTCAAACTCATAAATTTAGGCTCCTATGTCCTCAAGGTGATATGGCAAAAAAAAAAAAACCCTTAAGGCACTATATATTTGAGCTCTCATCATCTATTATGTTGCCTTAAAAAAGTTTGAAAGAACTTATTCTCCTTAGAACTGTAACTAGAGATTCTCACAGATGAGTGGAAAGGGCCCCTGCAGCTATGATTGCTGCAATTCATTTCATAGTGACTAGTTTATGGTTTCCACAACCCTTCTGATTATGTATAAGGATCTCTTTGTTTCTTGGAATTTTTGACTGCCTAATAAAATCTTTTCCTTGGGAAATGTGAATAAATCAATACTACTTGCTAAAAAATAGGCTACTTAATATACACATTAATACATAGCTATATTATTAAAACTCAAGGCTTTTATCTCCCTGTTAGGATCTGTGTTGGAAGTTTATTCCCTCTTGAATCTCAGTTAGGATTCATATATAGAATTCCAAGGGAAAAAGATGAAAAAGCACCTCCATAAGGCCTTTGATCCTTACTTGAAAGACCAATCTAAGGCCAGGAATGGAACTGGCCAAAGAATTTTGAATTTGCTACCCACATACCTATGTAGTTTTAAGTGTTTTCTGAATTTTCCTTTCACCCTTGAAACCAGCCAATATCTCCCCCAATTTCCCAAATTATACTTAATAAAGAAGAATCCGTCAGGGTCCAAAGTGTCCCATAGCACTGGGATGGTGGACAAGATCTTCCACAGTCCTTTGTTAGCTAGCCACAAGTCCCTCAAGTAAAAGAGGAAACATCACAGTTCCATAGTCACATACAACTCAACTAATGACTACACTCAAAGCACAGATTTGAAAAGCAGAGATAACAAAAAACCTTGCTCCCCACAAGATGCAGGGAACATTTCTAACACACACCAGAGACAGAGTTTTCCTGTACAAAAGGGGAACCCTAGAAACTGTCTTTGGAGGGGTTATCACATCATCCTGTCAATCAAGAACAGATTTGGAGGACTGCAACAGGCTCCTCCCCTCTTTAACCAGATGGTAAAGATTATCTTCTAATAAATCTCTTTTGAACTCATAATCTTTTGCATGGGGTTTTCCCCACATCCTCCTTTCTGGTGTGAATGCTGAGTTACTCACTTTAAGACGTATTAGCTTCCTCATTTTCATAAAAAAAAACTCCAAAGACTCATACAGAGAGCCCAAATTAATTCCAACTGCTGTAGTGAAAGTGATCTAATGTGTAGCTACTCACGTGTGGTTGAGTTGGACTAAAAAGAAGTCAAAGGCGTTGAGACTGAGGAACTGGGAGGTGAGGGGATGTGAACAGGAAAGAATTTAGGGTGGAGAAGCAGACAGTGAGGTGACGAGAATTACTGGAGAGGAGACTGACCTGGAGGTCCATGGGTAAAAACAAAGATCTGGCCAGAATGCGACAGATTTTAAAGCGAGATTAAATGATGGTGATGAAGTCAGGGTGTAATGGCAATAGGGAGTTAGAATTATGCTGACTCCTTTCTTTGGCCCCGCATGTCACAGAGGGTAAGAAAAGGAACAGTCGGCCTTAAAGAGGATGCCAAAAGATATGGTAGCTTGAGGGAAAAAAATTCTAGGTTTCAGTGAGCATCAGAATATGGAAAGAACATGAGAAGAGAGCTAAGTCGAAGGGGAGTGTGATAACCACAGAGGAAGGCTCCGAAAAGCACAATGTAAAAGGAAGGACAGAGGAGGGCAGTTATGGAAGAAGTTCTAGGGGGAAGGGGTTTCCATCTAGGAAGAAGGTACTTCTAAAACACAGGGATTAGTTCAGTGGTTGTAGTGAAAGAGAATGCCAAGTGTAGGATAACAACAACATAAACAAAAAGAAGCCCCTCCCCCCACAAAAAATTAACTATGCACATTGATGTGACCAGATCATCTTTAGTCTACTCCTATTAGTAACAAGCCTTTGTTTTAAACTCTTGGTATGGTCAGAATTTAGTATTACCATAACGACTTAAAATTCTTTTGAGTTCTTGTGGCTATTGGAGCTTTTTCGAATAGAATTTTATGTATAGCTAGTATTTATGCTGCAATCCTGTTCTAAATACCGAAATGATTTCCAAAAGTGCTTAGCACAGTGCCTGGAACACAGAAGACACTTAATAAATGCTTGTTAAGTGATCTGCCCAATCAGGACACAAGTAGTAACCGTTAGAGTTGGGATTTGAACCCAGGGCCGCTAACCCCAAAATCAGTCCAGAAACTAAATTCAGCTTCGAGATCCTACATAGAATGGTGTGTAACTGGTTCTATAGGTGATGACTGTGGTAGAGCCCCTTTAGCTTATTATAGGTAGGGGCGGATGCATTATTTGTTTGATAGGGCACACATCATCTGTGGTCATAATTACTGGCAAATCTTTATCGACTGTAAGAGGCGTTGTGCTCAGTGGTTTGAAGACTGAGAATGAGTTGAGACTATCCCTTCCCTCAATGTGTTTCCTATGGACGAGCTAGACAGCATTTATTAAGGGCCTACTATGTGCCAATCACTGTTCTAGGTACTAGGGATACAAATCACAAAGAATGAAACAATCCCTACTCTCAAGGGTGGAGATGGAGGAAGGCAAGTATTTATATATACATATATATACACACACACACATATATATGTATATATACACACATATACATATATAAAGACGTGTATGTATGTATACATGTGTAGATGTATGTACATAATAAGTATAAAGAGAATAAATATAAGATAATTAAATGCAAAGTATTTAGGTAGAGAGGGCAGGGATAGCTTAGTTTGTAATTGACCTTTATCTAATGGGTACCCCAGACACAACTGGATAACAAACTTATTGCAGAGACAGGAGAACCTTTATCTGCTGGGTGGTGATTCTTTCTCCCTTTCTCCAATTTATTTGCAAACAAACTGAGGCTCCCATTAATGTTAAAAACATTCTTGTGGTCAGATTACGCAATAGCATTATACACAAACCCCAGATGCTTCCTACCTTTCCTGAATAGCAAACACAGTTAGGAGTTTTATTGTAGGGAATATCTGGTTCATTTTGGTCCCAGTAAGTAAGAGTCACTTCAGTGCCATCTGACCACTTAAATAAAGCTGGTGTATCATTATTCTTAAGACCTGTCCATATTTCTTCTTTGGTTTCTAAAAGAAGAGGGTTCACAGATTAGTAAATCCTTGGGTGGGTGTCAATTTTTTAAAAATTAAGTGTCTTTACATTTAAGATAATTCATTTCAGGGAATAAAGTATTATACTTTTTTTAGTGTCTCTCTCAAAGTTGCCATTGGGGTTCTGTTTATTCTTTCTCATTCACATTTCAATCAATCAACAAGCGTTTATTAAATATCAGGCATTGTGCTAAGAACACAAGGTAGCAAAAGACAAAAGCAAATCACATTCCTGCCTGCAAAGAGTTTATATTCTAACAGGGAGACAACATCTAGAGATGGAAATACATACAGAAAATATACAAAATAAGTATAGGGTAGTTTGGGGAAGAAACATACTAGTAGCTGGGAGGAAATCAGATGTATCAGAAAATGGAATGGGCAACTTTGGGAGATGGGCTCTTCCATACTATAAGTCTTTCAAGGACGACTTGTTAGAGGAAGGATATAGTTGGTGTACTGCTGGACTTCAGTCTGAAAAATTCGTGTTTGTATTCTTCCTCAAATGATTAATAACTATGATACCGTGGGCCACTTAACCTATCTCAGCATTAGTTTTTTTTCCGTTTGTTAAACACAGACAATACCTGTATCAGTTACTTCATGGAGTTCTTGTGAGGACTGAACGAAATGATGTATATGTAATGTGCACTTTTAAAAACTTTGAATGCCATATAAATATAAGTCATTACTAGATGGAATTCCTATCCAGGTATTGGTTGGAATCGATGGCCTCTTAGGACACTTCCTTTGGCAGTACTGTAGTGGGTAAGAGCCCTATGTTTGGACTCAGAGAACTTGGGTTCTGATTGTTGCTGATGCTTAATTACTTGCACGAAAAGTCACTTAACCTTTCTGGAAGAGTGAAGGGATAACCTAGATGGCCTGTAAGGATCCAGCTCTAAATCTACGATCCAGTAAAATGAGATCATTCAAAGGAGTTGTGGAATTAAGACAAAAAAAAAAGACAGAATAAGAGGAATTCAACATAAGAGAAACCAAGACAGCAGAAAGGCCCAAGAATGACAGTGTGGTCCATAGCAGCACAATAAACTCTATGGAATCAGAGAAGACTGGTTCAAAGTCGACCTCTGTGACTTTAGGTCAGTGAGTGCAACTGGGCCTCACTTTCTTCATCCGTAAAATCAGGAGGTTGGACTAGGTGACCTCTAATGCTCCTTGGGGCTTTCAATCTATGATCCTATGCTTTTCCCCTACTTCACCCCTTGGACAACTCTATATCGTAACTGAGTCTCCTCTTTTGTTCCAATTTCTATGGAAGAGTTGACCCATCTTGAGAAAGTCAACCACTCTACTTATGTTCTCATTCATAAATTCCTTCCATCTTCTCACTTATCCCTTCTATAGCTTCCCTCCTCATCTTCAGTCTTGCCCTAAGGCTCCTTTCTAATGTCTAGAAAACTGCAAGGGTCTCCCTCCTCTTTAAAAAACAAAACTTGACTCTGCTATCCCTTATGTTTGGTAATGCTATGATCAGCAACTAACACTTTCTAGCATCCAAAGATGGAGAAGAGAATGATGAAATAAACTGCCTCTCCCTCTCTCCCCTACCTACTCCCAGCTAAAAGGGTAGTTCCTCAATGATCACAGGTTTAAATGACAGTTTTCTGGGGCATGACCTTCCTGATCTAGGAAATGTGGTCCCCAAAGAGTCAAATGGACTGGACAAGGGATGTGGTTTTCTATTTACTTATGTAACAGCAACCACATTGGCGTACCCAGGATGGCTGCTATTGCAGGTTCTTAGATCTGTTTTACTAAGGAAAGCAACTTAAAAAGGGTCAATGATCTTCTTTAATTACATAGAAAAAATACAGAGAGAAATAAAGACCAACAGACAGGGCTCTATTGCCTGAATCAAAGCTTGACTTCCACTACTGAACCCAGAGAGCCTTTACCTCTGAGGAGTCAGGGAATTCTGAACATACAGCCACTCAGAGGGAGTCACAACATCTTTCTTGTAAGTGAGCCCTCAAAGCAAAAGCTCACCTCTCAGAATATATATACTACTCTTTCAGCTAATAGGCTCAGAGCCAGAAGGCATCACAACCCAACTCACTGCCTGATAAGCTTATTAACAAAAGGGGTGCAAGCCTTCCTATGAGTAAGCTTCCCTTAATGGGCTCCACATGAGGCCTATTAATGGACAGGGAAGATCTTACACCCCCCTCCCCATTAACTTTACAACTTAATAGGGGATATAATCCCCTTGTTCCAAACTGACTACTTCAATAGGCACTTTGCAGTACACATAGATAATATATTGTTTTAGGAGATGGAACTGAGGAGCGTGTAAACTAGTTTGATCTCTCCTGGATGTACTTTTGAATCTCTCCAGACTTTACCATCATGACTCAGCTGCTTTCTTAACCCAGAACATCCTTTCCTCACGCTGGCCCCCTCTTCCCCTTGGCTGGGGGTGAGGTAACGGGTGCACTGGCACTCCATTTTGGCCATGCTTCATTCCCTTCATGCCTGTGCTTTTGACTCTTTCTGGATTTTGCCACCATGACTCAATTGTCTTCTCATCCTGAAACATCTCTCTTCCATGCGGGCCCCTTCTCCTATGGTGAATTCCTGATCGAAGAACTCCATTTTGGAGATGGGTCTAGGCTAGCTATGCTTTACTCTCCTCCCAGTTGTGCTTCTATCTACGAGCTTCACTACTCCTGTATCCACATGGGTAACTTCTCCTCCCTTCCCATCATTCCTTGCTTTTCAGCTGTCTTCTCTACCCACCCACCCCAACTCCCAGTGGAATGGAAGCTCCTTGAGGGAAGGGACTATTTTTGGTTTTGCTTGTATTTGTATCCTTAGTGTTTTAGCACATTCCTGGCCCACAGTAATGGCTTAATAAATACATATTGCCTGCCTGGACATAGTAGGCAGGGTTTTGGGGCTTTTGCTCTTAGATCTTGGTTCCTTTCTTTGCCCTCTATGCTATGGAATTAAGTGAAAAGAAAAAAAAATAGACAAGGAATTCAGGAAACAGATCATAAGCCTTGCATCAAGGTATAATTTAAGCAGGGGCAAAAGACTCTCTCTCCAAGACCTGTCCTGGAAAGAGTTGGAGCTTTGTAGTCCCATTCCAACTTATCCTTTCTTCCCTGATATCTGGAAATATGACAGCAGCCTCTGGGCCGTGCTCTGGGCCTTCTTCTTCCTAAACAACAATGAAGAAATAGCAGAGGCCTAATTTATAGTCTCTTTCTCTCTGCCAGGATTCTTGGTCTCAGAATCAATTATAATCCATTATAATTTTCTTTATAGGAATAATTACATGATTTATACATCTAGGACTATCATTAAGGAATACATTTGATCATATAGAAGTTATTATAGGTTGATTTGTATGTTGTTGAAATAATCATTCTGCAGATGGTCCATTTCCTGGTAGCTCAATTTACACTAAAATGTTATGTTTATTACTGAGCTAAGATTACCCCTATAGTCACCATTTTGATCATCCCCATTAAATACTCGCTGGGGAGTTAGGTATCCAAGAGACACAGTTGATATGGATAAAGCATTCGACTTGTAGTCAGGAATAATTGAGGTCAAATCTTGCCTTAAACACTTGCAAACTGTGCGACTGTAAATCACTTAACCGTTTACTGCCTCAGTTTCCCCATCTGTAAAATAGGGATAATCACAGCATCTTTATCCCAGGGTTGTTGTGAGGATAAAATGAGATTATATTTGCAAAGCGCCCTGCAAACCGAAAAGCACCATATAAACACAATTATTATCATTACTGTTAGTTTTACAGGTGTACTAAGACTAATCTCTCAATGAATAATCCTATGGGGGCCACTACCTCCATAGTAACTGCCGGGCTTTAATGAGAAGGCTAACATTCTCTTTAGGTCCCCTGAATGAAAACAAGCAACTCAGTTTATTTCTCCTCACATACTCATGGTTTTTGGGTTAGTGTAAGAATTAGAAAATTATTAATATCATTGATAGGATATAAATGAAAACTTACATTATGAGGGATAGTAGAGAACATGTAAACCACAGGATAAAATCTGTCAGGTTTTCACAAAGATGGCATTTTTGCTAGCAGACCAAGAACCCTAGAATGCTTAAAAACATCTTATTTGAGAGCCTTTGAAAAACTTACCTCCTTCATGGAGCTTTGTGACAACTAACTCCACATCTGCTAAAGAATGCATGCTGATTAGGTTACTGTGGTTGGATATGCATTCTGCATTTGCCTCATCCCAGGAACTACTTCCATTTACCAGCAGATAGCAAAATCCATTGTTTGGCAGCCAGCCTGGATCACAGTGGGTCTCTAAATATGTCCAAACATCTGGGGGAAAAGCAGTTATTTATATTCCAGTGAAGACACATCCATTTTGAACAGATAACTTCGTGAAAGTTCTCCCTTCTTAAAATCTAACTCTTCAGGAAATGCTGGGGTGTATGATCTTAGGAGGTACAGAAATATGAACATTTCTTATGGGGAATAAAATAATAAGGTGGATCTAGTAGGGGCAGACCTAACCTAGCCACACTGGGCACAGATCTGTGCGGGGAGGGGCAGAAGCAAAAGAAAAAAAGATATCCCTTGGTCTCTTGCTGGTGGAGGAAGACTAAGTGACTAAGCGAATTAAGCAGTAGATGGAATGCAGAGCTCAGGAAAAGTAAACAAGTCAGTTTAGCAGGGATGCATAGTGTGTGAAAGGATGCAAAGTGAGAAAAGTTAAGTGTGACTCCAAAGTTGTGAATCTGAGTGATTGGAAGGATGGTGTGGCCCTCAAAAGAAATGAGGGATTTTGGAGAAGGAGTAAATTTGGGAGAAAGGTAGTGAGTTTAATTTGGAGTTGCTAAGATACAGGAAGGGGCTGGGAAAATAATGGCTCACTTCATAGGCAACCATTAACTCATAATTTTATAGGGAGTGACCTTATGTTAGAATATATTTTTGGTTTTTCTATTTTTTGTCTTTTCCTAAATTAGGAATTCTTTTATATCTATTTTGTATCTATTATTTTGTACTCTAGGTCAGTTTGCATTTTATCCTTGTGTAAACCGATGTAAAACTGTTCATTCTTGAGATGCTATGTTAGTCTAAACAAAATCAATCTGGGTAATACCATTGAAGGCTTAGTAACAGCTAAAGCACAGTGACAACTAATCTTGTCAGGCTGATAGAGTTTAATCCCATGAAAATAACCATCATATTAAACTGCAGAACCACACTCACATATATACTGTATTTGTTGCTAAAAGCTTTGCTTCCCATTTGCAGAAACACCGAGATGTACACATTTTACTTGCCTCACCTTGTTCACCTCTATCTTAAAGACAATTCAACAAGCCACATTGCTAATATGTGCTATAAATGAATCCTTCCTAGAAAAGGAAAATTTAATAGCTAGACTTTCTCTCCATTTGAAGTGTCAGCATACCCAAATGAAGACAATTTGGATGAAGGCCCCCTAAATTTATTGACTTTATTTCTCACAAAACTATGATTTTTTAAAAAGTCTTTTTTGTAAATGACCAAAAAAAGGAAGTGCTACCTGGTGACTTCGATGTTTCATTCAGTTGCTTCTTGCAGACATAGGGGAGCGGAGCTTCACACGGAAAACTGTGCCACTGGCCTGACTCAGCATTCATTATTACACAACTTGAGCCACCTATTGTAGGCGAACTGGGAATTTCTTAAGAGTTAGGGGGGAAGGAAAAAAAAAAGAAGTTAGGGGTAGGGAGGAGAGGTTTTGTGTTCAGTTAGGAAAGTGAAAATGAAAGATTATTTCTAAACTTCTGCTTTTGCTTAGGAGAACAAGAGCGTAATTCAGTAAAACTTTAACTGGGGCCCAACTACCACTCCATAAAGAATCTTTGACCCTGGTTGACGGAATGATGAAATAATAAAAAAGGAGGACAAGATCATTTCTGATCTCTAGGAGGGGATAGAGAACACTAAAGGAATATAAAAGCAGCTTGAGGGAAAAGAAAGGAAGGAAGCAAGGAAGGGAGGAAGGGAGAAAAGTATGAAAGAAAGAAAAGCAGGTAGAAAGGAAGAAAAAGAAAGAAAGGAAAGCAGGAAGGAAGGAAGGAAGAAAAAGGAAGAAAGAAAATTACAAAAGAAAGAAGGAAAGAAAGGAAGAAAAGAACAAAAGAAAGAAAGGAACAAAAAGAAAGAAGAAAGAAAGAGGCAGCCAGGAATCCTGGAGTGGGAGGAAGGCTTGGAGGAAGAGGTTATAAGAGAAGAAGTTGAAAGAGGTTCATTTTCTTATCTTCTTCCTTTAACTCCAACCTTCATCATACAACTTCAAGAATATTATGTGGGAAGTATTAGGAAATACCCCAAATGGGAAAGGATGAAGAAATGATGAGGGATTAAGAGACCTTTCTTCCCACTTCTGAAATGATTTCAGAAGGGTATTCACTCTGGAGATTTGTACGTATTGAGCCAGAAGCTGACATAGAAATGTGACTTCTGAGGCTCCATAAGAATGTGACTTTTATGGGCTGGCAGTGTCCCCTGACCTTTAGTGGGAAGAGTGATGGGGGTATAAAGATGGACAACAGGGCAGAGTCAAATATTCTGTCACTCATATCTCCTTTTTTACTTTCAAGGCTAGGGTGTTTTGGAATCTGAATTGCTTTACCTGGCCTCGATCTTTCATTCTGTTTCCTGGGCTGCTGTAATCCTTTGCTGGTTGTAATTTACCTCTTGAAATTCCCTTCCATTTCCCCTGTATCTGTTATGTACATTTTTTTCACATGATGTCTCTCACCCATTAAAATGTGAGTGTCTTGAGGGCAGTGACCAAGTTATTGCCTTTCTTTCTATCTCCAGGCTTTAGCATATGGTAAGCACTTAATTAATGCTTGCTGGCTGACAGACCGCCACACTTTCCCAGAACATGTACCACAGACATCAGAAGGTCTGTGAGAAGGCAGAATCCATTTCTCTGGGAACACGATGCATGAATGAACTGTTGGGATTTCATTAGAGCAAAAATATCCCCAAGTATTAGCGTTTACTTCTTAAGAGATAAAAATTTGTCAGAGTCATCAACACATGTTTTAATCTTAGGTACTTGATAAATATCACCCTTATCTTCCAGAATAGATTTCTGAGTGTGGGAGTGATTTATCGGAGGCTATCTGTCAAGATTTCTCGATAATGTCAAAAACATCCTGGGGCTCAGGAGGCTACTTCTGTTGGAGAATCTAAGGAACAGCTTCAGTAACACATGTCAGGTCTGAGGCATAAGTTTAAATGTGGGATCTTTTCTCAAAGGGCTCATCGTTGCCACAAAATATTCAGCCAGGTGTCTCATCCTGGCAGCTTCACAATGGTTTCCTTGGACTGTGTGCCGAGTCATGTTGCTCCTATCTAAAAGTGGTAGTTAATCCAATGGCCACCGAGAAACATTCACTAGTAGCTCCATCAGATATTCCAAAACTGTTTACTAATAGTATTATAACTGACATATTGTAGAAGAAAAAATTCTTTCAAGATAGGTAATATGAGGACAAGTCTAAAGAATTATGAGTGTCATAAAAACTCAATAGTCTGGGGTGGGGATTGAGGAGAGAGTCAAAACCTTTATTTTACTAAGGTCTGTATTATTCCTAATAAAGAAAAAGGGGAAAAAAAGTTACCTGGATTCCAGTTGAGAAAATTTAATGGGGTATGATCAGACCATTCCCAACCTTTTGAAGAGTCTAGCTGATTTAAACCAATCCAGAACATTTTTGGAATCCCCTCTTTATCTGTAAAGATAAAAAAAGATATCCATTGAGTTATCTGATTGAGGCTGAAGTTTATTAGCATCACACAACAATCTAAAGAACTCTAGTTTAAGCTGGGATTCAATTTTGAATCTCCTAAAAATGGTACAGAGTGAACAGGGCAACACAATCTATTCAGGTTACTAACATAGTCTCTGAATACCTGGTGAGTTGATGCAACTTGGATTTCTGAGCACTCTTCTGTGGTATGCTTCTGATATCTTCCCCAAGGTACTCTTAATAGAACTGTTTTCAGGAGGAGGCAGAGGCAGGTAGGTGGCATATGGGATAGAGCCCTGGCCATAGAGTCAGGAAGACTCATCTTCCTGAATTAAAAATCTGGTCTCAGAGATTCACTAGCTGTGCAACCCTGGGCAATTCACTTATCCCTGTTTGCCTCAGGTCCCTCATCTATACAATGAGCTGGAGAAGGAAATGGCAACCATTCCTAGATCAGGTCACAAACAATCAGATATGACTGAAACAACTCAAAAACTACCATCACCACAAAAATTGGTAGAGGGATATTCCTCTGGGGAGCTTCCTATAACAATGAAATCCCAGGTCTAGACTTTTCAAAAGGTGGGGTAGCATCAGGTAGTTCTAAGGGAATCTTAGAGCTAGAGGAAATTTCTAGTCCTTGTTGGTAAGTGGAGGCAGCTGGGTGGTACAGTGAATAGAGCGCTAGGCCTACAGTTGGGAAGACCGGAGCTCAAATCCAACCTCAGACACTTTACTAACTTTTTAACTCTGAGGAAGTCACTTAACTTCTGTTTACCTCAGGTTCTTTGTCTGTATCAGGGGGATAATAATGGCACCCACCTCTCAGCACTTAGCACAATGCCTGGAATATAGTAGGCACTTTATATATGTTTATTGGATTTACTGGAATGGTTGCTGAAGTGCTTAGAACTGAGTGCCTGGCACATAGTAGGCAATTAATTAATAAATGCTCCTTCCCTTCTGCTGCTTCCGCCCGCTTGCCTCATTCCTCTGTTTTGATGCACTGGGTTCTGATTTCTTAGTTGTGTATAGTCTGAGGCCTAAAAACCAAGGCTGTTGGTAGCATCTGGACTATATGAGAGGGCAGAGTGGGAAAGAAAAATAGTTATAGTCATGACTTTAGCAATCAGACTGAACATCTCTCCATGAGTACAGGTAGAGTTAAGAGAATCAAACAAAAAACAAAATTAAATTAAATTAAAATCAAAACAAAATAACAATATTCCTGGCTTCTTTGATAAAATCCTGGTTCAGCCAATTGTCAGCAACAGCCAGCTGGCAAGTCTGTCTAGTAGGGGTGCTAGAGATGAGGTGGGCAGAGGTAAGAGGGTGGTGTGGTGGGGCCTTCTATGCTGAATAAGAATCAGGAAGTATGGCAATTCTATAGCTCTCCTTGGTGGTAATAATAGATGGAAGAGCCCTAAGACTTTTGTTACTAAAAAATGCCCTAGTTTGCTGATATCTCAAGTTTTCTTCACAACTGGTGTCAAATGATTATTTTGCAACTCTTCAGACCTACAGATTTAATTTACTCAACCCCTTCAACCAGAACTTATTAAACATTATTCAGGAAATTTATGGAATGATAGTGGTAAAAGGACATTTACAGACATTTTTTGCTCGTATAGGGTAGCATATTTTCAGAAAATATGACTTTTTCTTACAGAAGTATTATTTAAGTCTCAAATTAAGCAGGAAAAAAGCCTGAGACAACATGAAGGTTTAAGAGTAAGGCATGGAGACTGAAATTTTGAGCTTTAGGGCTATGAGACATGAAGGAACATATGCTAGGGATGACTGACTGGGCCTAAGTTTTGTCATCTGCAAAATGGAGTTGGAATTGATCATTTTTCAGTTCCCTTCAAGAACGAAGTTTTATTATATTATTCTTCTTAATATGTCAAAGTTTTGAGTGATTAAGTATTTACTGAATATCTAATATGCAGCATGGTATAAGTGTGTATGTGTGTGTATACACATACAAACATATACATATGTATATAAGTGTGATAGCATCTAACGATAGAGCACAGAATGAAGAGAGAAGGGGCATTGTATAGAACCTCGATATGCACAGTCAAGGGATTCACAAAATCCAGGAAAAGTAGCTGAGAATTAATCTGACAAATAAGAGGTGAACTGGGAGAGAAGCTGCAAAAAACCAGGAATGAAAGAGTATTCAGGAAGAGAAGGTAATCAACACCGTCAAATGCCGCAGGCCAAGAAGGGTGAGGATTGAGAAAGAGCTATTACATTTGGTAATTAAGAGATCACCGATAACTTGAGAGACAGAAGTATCAGATGAGGGGGTCAGGTCAGAGTACAGAGACTTTCAAAGGGAGTTAAAGTTGATTAAGGGAAAAATCACCAAGTGTAGACAACATTTTCAAAGCATTTAGCTGGGAAAGGGAAAGGAGAGACATAAGGGTGCTTGCGAGTTAGGGGTATGAGCGATCTTGTGGAGGCTGAAGTAAAACGGAGTAGACTGAAGAATGAGAAGTTGGGGTACTGAAAAGAATATCAACATATTTGTTGAAGTCCTCCAGTGTTGAGAGTAGGTGTTGGAATAGGGTAGGAGGCTTTGAGCCAGATCCCCAACTTACTGAGGTAGGAGGGAGAATATTTGCACATTCATATACACACAAGTTACATGTATATATGTGTGTGTGTGTGTGTGTGTGTATATAAAAGCACTTTCACAATGTAATAGTACCATTTGCACATATACATTTGTACATGTGTGTATGCACGTATGTATGTATAAAACCTCCTTATCATCTTAGGGGGGAGTGCCGGGAGACAGAAAAAGAAAACAACATAGTGTTAACTGTACATATGCCAGAGGAAAATGTAGATGCAAAGAGCCCGAGTAATCCTAATTAAAGGCGGTAGCTAGGTGATACAGCAGTAGAGGTCCAGGCCTGGATGACTCATTTGCATGAGTTCAAATCTGGCCTCAGACACTTACTAGCTGTGTGATCCTGGAAAAGTCACTTAACCCTCTTTGCCTCAGTTTTCTCATCTGAGAAAATGAACTGGAGAAGGAATTGGCAAACTACTCCAGTATCTTTGCCAAAAAAAAAAAAATCCAACTCAGACACAACTGAACAAAAACAATCCTAATTCAAATGACCTTTTTTCTCCTCAATCTGCTCCCTCATTCCCATCCACTTCACTCTTTTTTTTTTTAGGTGATGTGGGCAGTAATCAGTTTAAATGATTTGCCCAAAGTCACACAGCTATTAGGGGTCTGAGGCTGAATTTGAACTCAGGTCCTTCTGACCCCAGACCCGGACTACACAACCTTGCTACACCCATGCACTTCTGTCATACCCCATCAATGTCTTGCCCCTTTTCACTGGGTCAACTGGAACCCCTGGTCCAAAATCAACAAACCTCCTCCTTTCATTTCATACCACTTCCTCTCTTGCTGCTTCCATCTTCTGACACCGATCTCTCAACAGTTAAACAGAATGGGCTTTTCTCCATCCAGATCCTTTTTGATCATCCCATAGCACTTGACACTATTGACCGCTTCACTGCCTTGAGTTTCTGTAAGTCTGTTGCTCTCCTGGTTCACTTACCTATCTGATTGTTCCTCCTTAGCCTTCCTTTGCTAGATCTTGTGGATCAACAAAATGTGGATTTCTCCCAAGGCTCTCTATATACTTTCACTACGTGATCTCGTCAGCTCCCACAGCTCAATTACCATCTCTACACAGATGATTCCAAGATCTATTTATTAAGTCATAGTATCTCCCTTAAGTCTCTCCCTCTCTGTCGGGCATTTCCAACTGGATGTCCGTGTGCATCTTATACTCAACGTGCCTAAAACAGAACTCATTGCCTTTCCTCCCAAACTTTCCTATTGCTGTCAATGGCACCACCACCCTGGCAGTTAGCCAAGTTCACACGGCTGGTGTCATCTCTGACATGTTACTCTCAGTCACCCTACATGTTCAATTAGTTACTGAGTCTGGTGATTTCTTTCTCTACAGAATCTTCTCATGCAGTAGCTACCCCAGCTCACCTCTCACCTAGACTATTACAACAGCCTCCTAAATGGTCTCAAGTTTCTCCCAACTTCACTCCATCTTCCAGTCTTGCCACTACCATGAATTTAGCTAAAGCACAGGTCTGACAATTTCACTTCCCTATTCAATAAACTCTAATGGCTCTCTAAGATCGAACCTAAACTCCTCTGCTCCTCATTGATGGCCCTTCTCAACCTGACCCCTTCCTGTCTTTCCATTTTTCTTACACATCATGTCTCCCCCCCACATGCTCCATGGACCAGTCATACTGGCCTAGTCGCTGTTTCTCACATCTGACACTTCATCTCTTATCTTCAAGCCTATGTACTAGTTGTCACTCATACCTGGAATGCTCTCCCTCCTAATCTTTACCTCTACGGGTCCTTTGCTTCCTTTAAGACTCAGTTCAATGCTACCACTCACAGGAGATCCCTGGATCTCTAGATGCTAGTGCCTTCTCCTCTTAACATACTACATTGAACACACCACACTGGGCTACTTTCCACATACTCTGTATTTATCTTGTATAGACATGTTATCTCTTCCAAAAGGACAGGAAGACCTTAGGGGCAAGGACAGTTTTTTTTGCTTTGTCTTTGTATACTCAAAGATTAGCACAATACTTTGCAAATAGTAAACATTAAAAAAATGCTTATTGACTAAATAAACAGGAAGTATCACTTCACTCACTGTATGACTTAAAGTCCTTAACTCTATCAATATTAAACTCTTCCTCAAGTTCAAAACCATCACTCATACTACCTAAACATATTTAAGTCTTTCTTTTTCCTCCTTACTATATCTAATTCTATGCCTGTTTTCTCCCCCCACCCTTTTATCTTTTAGTGCTTTCGATCCTTTTTTCAGAGACTTTAAATCTCATTTCTTCCACAAACACTTTCAACTAGCATAGAGGCTAATTCCATATTAATATCCCTTATCCTTTTTTCCAATATGGAGTTCATCTGCCATTTTGCACATTTGCATCATGAGCACATTTGCAATGCACAGAATGTTTAAAGTGAGTGAATATCTGTCTTAATATCTTGTTGTTTATAAGTATCAATATTGTCAGAGTATAAATTCTTAGAGTACATAGTGTGCTTAAAACTTATTTTGATACTGCTATTCATCTGTTATTTCTTTATATTTAATTCATATTTTACATATAAGATATTCTATCTATATGTCCTTGGAATTAGCTTACCTTTAAGATGAATTAATTCAGCAGCACTTGAGATGCTTACTAAGTCTGCTCCTTGATTTTGACATGAAATGAATGCTTCCTTCCATTTAAGAGCTGCCTGGGTATTAAGCTGGTAGCAACTTCCAAATTGCTCATTCTTTTCCCAATCATCTTCACAGCCATCCTCTATTAAAAAGACAACATTTAAAAGCCTAGACATTTTTATATCCATCATCTACCCTTGCACTTCAGTATTTGCACAATTTTCAGATGACAAAAATGCTAGTAGTTATGTATGATAACCTAAATGTCACTATAAACAACTGTGACATCTGCTGTCACTGAGATAGTGACATGGAAGAAACACCATTAGATTATTTTTTTCAGAGATTCTAAGCCTGCAATTCCAATTGTTC
Source organism: Phalanger gymnotis (assembly GCA_028646595.1). NCBI lineage: Eukaryota > Metazoa > Chordata > Mammalia > Diprotodontia > Phalangeridae > Phalanger > Phalanger gymnotis. The sequence continues at coordinate 644,646,304 of CM053622.1, read as the reverse complement.
TCCAGGTCCAGCAGTCTATCCACTGCAACAGAAACCACCAGGTTAATGACTTGGGTTATGGAACACAGCTTCATGCAACCTCAAGTAGAGATGACTATAATGTGACAAATAATTTCATTAGGGTTTTCTTCAAAAATAATCTTTAAAAATTAACATGGGATTAGTTAATTATACAAAGAAGATAAAATACTAACACATATCTGTGGAGAGAACACAGTATAGGACTAAGAAGAACTAGTTTTGTTTTTAGCTCCACTATGAGCTATCTGTATGACCTGGGGGAAGTCAATCAATCTCTCTGATCTTCAATTTCCTCATATATAGAAGGAGGCTCACAGCATGTAGAGTTTAAGGTTAGGAGTGGTTTAACTGATTTGTTTATGGTCACAGGTAAACAAATGGCAGAACTCAGATATGAATGTAGATCCCTTGACTCCAAATCTAGTTGCCTTTTTAACATACCACGTTGGGCTAAATTAGCTGATTATTAAGACCCTCCTACCCTAACAATTCTATTATCCCATTTATAGCAAGCTTTGGCGGGGGTGGGGGGGGTGGGGGAAGAACATAGGCACGGTGTGGTATTTTCCTGATGCCATCATACTTGTTATAAACTGTTGCTTAGCTAAATCTTTGCTTTAAATTTTTCTGCCAAGAAATGTTTTATTCTGCTTCAACTACAAAGTTCTCAAGCACTGAAAATCAACTTGGAGTCTTGGCCTGTTCCTGGATCCCACAAGCCACTTACAACTTTGATGTTATAAACTTTGTTTGATGTGTTCAAACATTTAGGGGCCTACTATGTATGGGGCAACTGGGCAGCTCGGTGGATAGACTGCCAGGTCTGGAGTCAGGAAGACCCAAGTTCAAATCTAGTCTCAGACTCTTTTATTAGCTGTGCGACCCTAGGCAAGTCATTTAACCCTGTTTGCCTCAGTTTCCTAATCTATAAAATGAATTTTAGAAGGAAATAGCAAACTGCTACAGTATCTTTGCCAAGAAATCCCCAAAGAGGGTCATGAAGAGTGGGACGCGACTGAAACAAATGAACGACAACAAAACTATGGACTAAGCACCATGCTAGAGGAATAGTATAGTCTGGTTTAAAGTATGCATAATGTGAGATAAATCAGCAAAGATCAGTTGAACCCAAATGGTAGATGGGGCTTTTGTCTAGCTAACAATATTGGGTAGCCTGCCATAGTGACGAGTGTGTTGAATGAGAGAACCTGGGTTTGAATCCTGCCTATACCAATGTGACCATAACCTTCTGGGGTCTCAGTTCCCTCAATTATAAGATGATAAGATTGTATTAGATGATCTCTAAGGACTGTGCATCTCTAAATCTATGTACGTGTAGTTAATGGGAAATCACTGAAGTTTTAGAGATTGGCATGACCAAAGTTATGTTATGAAGAAGACTTCTTGGAAAAAAAATCTTAAAAATTCCCAACAAACCATGTTCACAGTGCCCCAGGTTAGTAATCCCTGGACTATATGGTCTGAGATTCCTTTTCACTTCAGCTTTATGATCCTATGAGTCTCTCTGGGAAGTTTAAGAATAGGAACAGATTAAGCAAATGGTGGAAGTCACCCAGGTCTGGGGGTTAGTGAGGGAAATCGGTGATTCTAGGGTGAGAGTGTGAACATCATTTATGTAATTGACTGTGGGATTCTGGCCAAGTGAAGTCAGAACAAAACAGAATGGGAGGTCATGATGAAGGTGAGGAATAGGTTCAGAAATGGGGCAGTGGGACTGAGGGCTCCTTTGGAGAGATTGGGAGAAATTTAGAGTTGTACCAGTTCCAAATCCCGAGCATGGCCTGACTGGTATCAGGCTGAAGGAGAGTTTAAGTCACTGGAATTAAAAGGATTAATAAACTTTGAGGACAGAGTTGTTGGAAAGGTCTCATATGTACATACACACATATACATATGTACATATATACATACATACGCATATACACATATACACATATGATGCAATTTGAAATGGAGACTAGAAGAGAACTAGGATCTAGGTGTTAAAGTTCTTGATGAAGGTGTGAGCAGTCTGCTACAATAAAATGATTACTGAATCTGACAAAAGACCTAGTTTCGAACCCAGGTTCTGCTGATGAGTAGCTGTATGACCTTGGTTTTAAGTCATTTATGTCTCTAGGCCTCAGTTTCCTCACCTATAAAATACAGAGATTGGACTAGTTGGACTCTAAGTTTCCCATTCAGTTCTACAGATATGATTGCAGGGTGCAGGCACCTGGGTTGTACAGCAGATAGAGAGTACGAGACCTAGAGTCAGAAAGACCTGAGCTCAAATCCAGCCTCAGACACTAGCTGTGAGACTTTGGGCAAGTCACTAACCCTCTTTGCCTCAGTTTCCTCATCTGTAAAATGAGCTGGAGAAGAAATGGCAAACCACTCTAGCACCTTTGCCAAGAAAGCCCCAAATGGGGTCACAAAGAGTTGGATATGACTGAAAAAATGACTCGAGAAAAAAAAATTATATGGCTGCTAGGTGGGAGTCAGGAAGACCCAAGTTCAAATACAGCCAGCCTGCCTCAGACACTTACTAGTTGTGTGACCATAGGGAAGTCATTTAACTTCCTTCTTCTTCTGCCTTGGACTGCTCAATGGTAAAATGGAAATAATAAATAGTATCTACCTCCCACGGATATAAAGAGATATTTATAAAGCACTAAATAATACCCATTCCCTCCTTCCCTTTTTTATATGACTTGGGGCTGGCCAGTACTTCAATGGTCTTTTCTAAGACCAGGAGTTGTTTATCTGTGTGGTTAGTGAAACTGACCTAGAGGTTAGTAATAGTGATAAAGATGGGAGAAAGTAGGTAGGGTTAAGTGGAGAGGGGGTAAAAGCAGAAACAAGGAGTACGGCAATGCTTTTTCTCTCAGTGAGTTAAGGGAATAGGAAAAGTGACCCCTACTGAACTGAAAGGAAATGGTGTTATCAGCAGTAAAGCTTTAGCAAAGTCTTTAAGCAAAGCTGATCCTAGCTTTGCTAATCAGAACTAGGACATCTCAACACTTTTTACCACTAAAAGATCCTGACTTTTTAAATCCCATAGCCTTAAAAGTTCCTTTCCTTGGGTCCTCCCTCCTAATCCCCATTTTCCTCCATCTCTAGTCTCTATCTTCCCAAGAAGCAGGAGGGAGAGAGGGAGAGAGGGAGAGAGAGAAGAAAGGAAGGAAGGAAGGAAACTGAGAGGCTGGGAGATCATAATGAAGGTGAAGAATAGGTTCGAAATGTGGCAGTGGGACTGATGGCTCCTTTGGAGAGATTTAGAGATATTTAGAGTTGTACCAGTTCCAAATCCCAAGTATGGCCTGACTGATGTCATGCTGAAGGAGAGTTTAAATCATTGGAATTAAAAGGATTAATAAACTTTGAAGACAGAGTAGTTGGAAAGGTCTCATATATAGAAGGAAAGGAGAGAAGGAGGGAGGGAGGAAGGATTTATTGAGTGCCAGGTACTTTATAAATATCCCATCTGATCCCCTGGGAACAACCCTAGGAGGAAGGTGCTATTACTACCTCCATTTTACAGTTGAGGAAAGTGAGGTAGAGGTTAAGTGACTTGTCCAGGGTCATCACACAGCTATTAAGTATCTGAATCTAAGTCTTCCTGACTCCAGATTCAGCATTCCTTCCACTGTGCCACTTGGTTGCTTCTCTTAGAGAGCCACCTCACTTAGGCCACAGAGGGCAGAGGGATCGACTGGAGAAAATTTAGATGTTCTACCATTTCACGAGTCGCAACAACAGAGATAAGTTTGTTTTACAACCGTTTATCTACTCATACTATTCAAAGCACATTCTGTCACATGGAAATTTCTTGGTGTTTTATAGTATTCCTGGATACTGTATTCAAAAACAAAAACAAGATTTCTCTATCAAATGTTGTCATTGAATGATGTGAAATTTTACATAAATTATGCAGCATGCAGCAGTATCAAACTATTTGTTGTGTGTGGGGGGAGGACCATGAGAAGTCACCATTTATTTGGCTAGTTCTAGCCTGCTCTGGAACGTCTTGGCTCATGTGATGACACATGAGGCAGGGCAGACTCGGACATGTTCACAGGGAGAAAAGCAGACTTGTTCTGTCAGTTAGGTACCAAGGATCATCTGGTAAATATCATCACTGTTTCTGATCTCTTCTCAAGTGTTTGCATACTTGGTCGACACTGATGTGTATGAAACTCTCAGAACGCCTGGCTAGGCAATCATCAGAAATATTTGTTCTTAGCATGGTAAGCTAACTTTTAAACCTCAGAGATGAAATGTTAATTCCTCTAGTTAAAGGGAGCAAATGAACTCTATTTCGGCTGAAAAATAGGTGTGAGGTTGTTTTTGCTGTTTCCCTTTGCATTTAACTTCTGACTGGATACATGGGACCTTGTTACATATTATCTGCTGTTCCAATGATCTGGAGTGGACCGAGCACTGGGCTTGGAGTCAGGAAAACCTGAGTTCAAATTTGACCTCAGAAACTTACTGGCTTTTGTGACCCCGGGCAAATCTGTTTGCCTCCGTTTCCTCATCTATAAAATGAGCTGGAGAAAGAAATGGCAAATCATTCCAGTATCTGTGCCAAGAAAACCCCAAACGGACTGACGCAGAGTTAAGACATAACTAAACAACTCAACAGATCAATATTTTTGCTTAACAAATATATCCAAGTCTAAACATACTGTACAATATCCAAATTTATCATTAGTTGTAATATCTGTCTTATATAGTGAAGGAAGAACCACTATGCAATCATCAAAAACAGAATTTGGCTAAAAAAGGTGCACCTGATGAATCAGAGCATAATGATGAAGCTCAGCATGACAAGTTAGAAGGTTAGCAGAATGGTACAGTAGGAGAACACTAATTCTGGAGTCAAAGACTCCAGATTCAAATCCTGCTTCTGACACTATCTGTGCAACCTTAAACAAGTCATGACTTCCCAGTGCCTCAGTTTTATCATCTTCAAAATGAGGTTAAAACTTGATGAGTCTAAGGACTCTTCTATCTTTAGCTTCATGAGCCTCTGACCAGCAAGGTGGGAATATCCCATTTTAGGGAACATTTCTATATTTCTGCTTTCATATCTTCATTTAATAATTCAAGCTGACCCAAATCACCTAGTTCGTGATCTTGATTTAGAAAAAACAAAACAAAAAACCCCAAACCAAAAAAAACACATCCAGCTGAATTTCTGACTTCCAGACTAAAATGCAAGGGATTGAAATGGTGCAGGCTTTTATTTCATTAATCTGAAGAGTTCCTTTCCAAGAATCAGTGAGGTTAAAATCAGAGGGGATATTTGTGAGTTCTTAAATCAAGGAAATGATAAAAAATTAACACTTTGAAGAAGAGTTGATGAAAGTTACATGTAATTCGTTTTTTAAAATGACCAAAAAAGACCTTTTTGGAAACATGGAAAAAAATTACCAAGAAATTGCCAATGAACTTCTCAAAACCATAAAGTTATGGCATATGAGATGTCACTTGAGTTTAATTTCACATATTCACACTTAGGCTTCTTCCTGGGAAAACCTAGGGGCTTTTAGTAATGACTACAGGACACTCAGCCATCAGGAAACCTCCAAGTTTGAAAAGTGCTAACCTGGCAACTGGAAAACAATTACTACCCAATTATTGTGGGATGCTGAGTAAGGAGATTTTATAGGTGAAATATGACAGGAAATCATCAACTACATTTCGGTGAGTTAAATGGAAACAGTTCAGTTTTGTTTAAAAAAAGATTTTTAAAATGTAAAATTGAAGATGGCAGGTTAATAGATGAAATATGAAGCCACAAACTTCACAATACTATAAGGATAACATTTTATGGATGTGACAATTTTTTTTGCTGATACCCAATGTTATTAATGTCAATTGAGACATAAAACACTTTGATGTATGCCACACACACACATACACACACACAAAGTGTTTGGCACCATCTGGAAGGTGTTCAGAGCAAAGGAGAAATGGTAGAGATAAATGCTGAGATCCTCCTGTTTGCAAATAACATTTTATTTATTGCACCAAAATCCCAGAACACTGTAGATTTTAATTTCAAACTGAATCCACAATTCTCCAAAAAGTTCAGCTTGTCCATGTATTAACAAGATCTTCCAATATATTCTTTTACTCAAAAAAAATGACATGAGGATTTTAGGTACCTTGGTTTTCCAATGGGAAAACAACATTTTGGAGCAGGTGGGAAGTTTGGTATTTCTCAAATCATATCATAGAGGGGGCTGCCTATGCATCCCTAGCCATACATACCTGGTTTTAAGCAAATTCCCCACTTCTGGTCATGTGGATAATTTAAAGTTGTAGCACACCATGTCCCATTATGATTTCCATCAGTAATGCATTCATGATGCCAGACACCATCATTTAAGAAAGGAAATTCACAAGGCCTCCCATAAGAGTTCCCATCCCGGGTATATATCTCTGTTTAAAAAGAGAGAAAGAGACAAAGTAGTCAGTTTCAAATGGCTAATTTCAAAGACGATAAAAGTGCCACGTGATTTGTATCATTGAGAACTTTTTGAAAGGTCCAAGAGTTGTTCTTTTAAAAGATTTGACAAAAAGTGGATTAATGTCTGCCTATTGCTTTACTATTGCTCCAACATAAAGTACATTCATTTAAGATGCCTGTTACACCTAAAGGAAACACCAGCTAACATACTAAGAACAATTAGCAAATTCATGAAGTATCTTTCTATTTAGATTTCTATTCCCAAATGCAATAATTTGTCTGAAATAGTCTGCCTTTTCCACAGACTGGCAATATAAACTAAATCTTCCTGCTGTGAAATAAGACCCATGAAAGCCAAATCAGTGTATAACATAATGAATGTGTTAATATTAACTAGGAAAAGTCCATCTTAATCAATTAACAAAATGTTTACTAAGTCTACTATGCAGCTATGGAAAACATGGAAACATTAAACATAGTCCTTGATTTCAAAGAGCTTACATTTAGGTGGAGAGACAGAAATATTATAATTGTACGCACAAAATAATATAATGCACAAAAAATTTGGACAGCTAGGTGGTGAAGCAGACAGAGTACGGGGCCTGGAATCAGGAAGACCCAAGTTCAAATCCAGCTTCAGATACTTAGTTGCTATGTGACCTTGGGCAAGTCATTTAGCCCTCTTTGCCTCAGTTTCTTCATCTATAAAATGAACTGGAGAAGGAAATGGCAAACTATCCCAGTATCTTTTTCGAGAAAACTCCAAATGGGGTCACAAAAAGTCAGACGTTACTGAACAAAAAATTTTTTACAAAATAATGTTATCAAATTGTGTGGTACCAACAAGAACAATAGAAGTCAAAGAAGGGAGAAACAAATATTGGCTCCAGCAGTACTGGGAAGTATCACTAAGAGAAATTAGTCATGGAAATGGAATTATTTATTATTCATCAATTTGCTATTTATTCTATATGGACATTAGCCTATGTGTGGCCTAGAGCTGAGACAATGCTCTTCATCAAGGATTCATTAAATTCCTGTTACATCCCAAATCTACCGAACAACCAGTTTTTGTAGGCCCAAGAGCTGGTAATTGTTTTTACATTTTAAAATACAATAAAGATTTATTTAAAAGTATAAAAACCATTCTTAGCAGGGCATCCTGCAGGCTGTAGTTTGTAGACCCCTGCTACTGATAAATAAATTTTAGTTGACAGGAAGGAAGAAGGGCTTCCATTAAATAATTACTTATAATTATTTAGGTAAATAATTGCTTCTACTATGCAAGTGCTGGGGGAGACACACAAAGTTTTAATAAGATATAGTTCCTACCTTCATAGAGTTTATAGTCTAGCAAAAAGATATAACTATAACATATACCATTATGTAGTAGAGAGTTGTCTCCCTCTCCAAAGGGGACCTATGGGAGGTGAGTAGGCTTAAGTCACAGAACCAATTTGAAAGAAACACCTCAGTCTAACCTATATCCTAACCTAACAAGAATTGTCTCTTCAACACACTTTCCAAATGATGATCCAGCCTTTAGGAAGAAGAACCTGCTACTTCCCAAGTCAGCCTACTCCAATTTTGGCTATCTCTGTTACAAAATTCTTCCTTTTATCAAACTTAAGTGGGCCTCCTTTGTAACTGCTATCTGGTTCTCCTACTCCTACTTCGGCCCAATCTAATCACCCCTTCCAGGTCCCTTCCATATCTGAAAGCGTCCTGAAGCCTTTTCTTCTCCAGGCTAAAAGTGTCCGGGATAAGAAGAGATTCTTATTCACGTAGGAATCATTATGTGGTTCGATAATTCTGATGCAGCAGGAAGGAAAGGGCCAGGAAGTAAGGAGTCCTCCTTGCTCTACCACTAATTAGCTACAATACCACAAGGAAGTCATTTTTCTTCCTCTGCAAAAAAAGGGGTCTGGACTAGATGAAAATCAAGATCTGTATAGCATTTTTAATTAAATGGTTTCAGTTTTGTGATTGAACGGTCTTGGCAGCCCACAGAAATTATAAAAAGGATGCCAAAACTGACTGATTTTGTAATACTACTGCTGTTGCTATTGATAACAATAGCATTCATACAGTGTTTTAAGGTTTGTTAATTGTTTTATGTGTTATCTCATTTGTTTCTCACAGTGTGGTTTGTCCATGGGAGATGATGACACGACTTACAGTTGACTTTGATTTGAGTGAGGAAGAGCTGTGTTAAGTCACCAGCCTTTCTCCTCCAGAGCCATCTGGGTCCAGTCGGTGCGTTGTTAAGCAAAATTGTCTCCTTAGCATGGCTTTTGTTTCTTTTGAGTGGAAGTACTTTCAGCTGTTAAGTGCTAAGCCCCAGGCCCAAAGCCCTATCAGGTGTGAAACCTGTGTGGGTGTAGATTGATGACTTAAGAGGGGCCAACTAGAGAACCAATGGTCTCTGGTCGTTGAGGTGGGGCTGCAAGGAAAGGCGAGCCAAGAGACAACAGCTGCCGGGGCAGGAAGCTGCGGGGGCAGGAAGCTGCGGG